>OX463223.1:16586487-17193153 GCA_949820135.1 Sylvilagus floridanus
TCTATGAAACCATACACCAGTTACTTAACTATTCTAAGCTTCTGTTCTTTCATTTGTAAAATGAGAATAATGGTAATACTTACGTGTTAGTGTTGTTGGGACAATTAAATGACATAGTGATTTTAACACACTTAACACCCTGCCTTGTACATAGTAAGCACTAATAGTAAGCACTAGTAAACTAGTTCTTATCATTAGTATTTTTCTCCTATCTTAAATTTGTGCCTCTAAGAACCATGTCCGAATGTATTCAGAATTTATTATGGGCTTTGTAAATGCAAGAACTTAATAAACTGAATTGAGTCAAAAGGAGTTGCAGCCAGTTTCTTAGTAGATCATTAGATTTGCAGGTAGATAAGGACTTGTACTGAACCAATAATTCTTATCCAAACATAGCTAACTAGACTCAAACTCGTTATTCACCTAGTTTCCATAGCATTTTGCAGGGATGGTGTTAAGTGCCATGTGACCTTTTATGGAATTTTATACTACGAAACATGGTAGGGCTTTTTTACTAACTGAAAAATATTTGTAGGAAATCCAGAGTTTAAATAAACTGGTTCTTGTTTTTCATTTTTCCTATATTTAGAATTCACTGAGTGAAATAATTTTTAGTCATATTTGAATGGAAACCCATAGTGAAACTACAAATTAAGATATAATACTAGCTTCTTGACATATTTGTTCAAAATGCAATTGTCCTCTTCTCTCAATATAATTTACTAAATAAGTACAGTCTAATTATATGTCAAATATTTCTTTTCTTTTTGTAATACATTGGGATATTTCTACCATTTAGTAATTATGTGAATCTAGCCAACTAGGAATCATATACCAACTGCTGAAGATCCCAGTAAGTCTCCTCTATAAAAGAAGCTTAAGGGTATATTGAAACATACATACATACATTAGAGCTGGCTAACAGAGGGAGCAATGCCCAAATGGTGAAAAATGCTCAGAGTGGCTTCAAAAGCACAAAGCCATTTTTTAAATCAAATGAAGTATATTAGTTATGATATTTGAAATTACTATTTAGATAAATGTTTGTTATTTAGAACACACTGTGTAGGTCACCATATCAATACAGTCCTATATTAGAAATGTACTACTTTACTTACATCATAGAAAACAGAACCAAACAACAGATTTTAAGATTTTTCTAGTAGTCTTTGAGTGATTTGCAGTGGGCATTGTTGGTGGTCATTTTGAGAAAAGCTAAAGGAGACAGTGTCAATATCTTTATTGTACTATTATTTATTGTGTTATTTCAAATTCCAGAACCCTCCCTATGCCCATGTGGGAGTAGTGTGCTCCCAAATTCAAACTGGAGTAAGAGCGTGTGATTTGTCTTGGGGAGTAGAAGAAGATGGCCATAACAATAAGACAGTTTCAAATTTAGGGCTCAAGGGGCTCACATGTTTACACTTGTATCTGGAACTCTCCTGTTGCCAGAATAAGAACATGACTCAGGTCATGAGATTAGAACAAAAAGAATGACAGAAAATGAAATGGATTTGGTACCACCGCAGAACCCAGCCTAGATTGGTTGACCTCTAAATGTATAAGCGAGCAAAATTTAGATTAACCGAGATGTCCAGCAGAGTCCAGTTTGATTGATCAACTGAATTGTGAGCTACAGAAATGATTACTATTTATGCCAATGAGATGGTGTGGTTGTTTGTTACATCATATATTGTGGCCCTAGTTAACATACAAATTCCATTCAAGACATGTAAAAATTTTTACTGCCATAATAAAAATTTTATTGTCATGAATGAAGAAATCAGATCTATAGTATGCATCTACTCACAATTATTTTATTTCCATACTTCTTAATCATCATGCCTCTAAAACTTAACTACACTCTCTAATAAACCTGATTTTCACAGGCCACATTGTGGCACAGAGGGTAAAGCCACCACCTGTGATGCTGGTATTCCATATGGGCACCCGTTTTTGTCCCTTCAGTCCCACTTCCAAATTAGCTCCTTGATAATAGCTTGTGAAAGTAGTGAATCATGGTCTAAGTGTTTGGACTCCTGCCATTCATGTGGGAGACGTGGATGAAGTTCTGGGCTCATGATTTCAGCCTGGCCCAACTCTGGTTGTTGTGACCCTTTGGAGAGCTAACCAGTGAATGGAAGATTCTCTCTCTCTCTCTCTCTCCTTCACTTCCTCCTTCCCTTCTTCCCCCACCCTCTCTCCTCTGCTTTACATATAAATGAATATTTCTAAGAAGCTTATTATCAATAATTAAACCAATTAAAATAATCTTTGTGCAAATTGAAATCTTTATATTGAGACAGACACACACACACAGAGAGAAAGAGAGAGAGAGAGAGAGAGAGAGAGAGAGAGCAAGCATTTTTCTGCTATTTTATTCCCTAAATGGCTGCAACAGCAAGGGCTGGACCAAGCCAAAACCAGGAGCCAGGAACTGCATTAGGGTTTCTCACATGGGTGATGAGCACTTGGGTCATTTTCCACTGTCTTTCTAGACACTTTCAATTGGAGATGGTTTGGAAGCAGAGCAGCCATGACTTGAACTGGGATTCTGATAAGGGAAGCCAGCTTTGCAAGTAGAAGTTTAACAAGCTGCACCCCAGTGCCACATCCTCTCACACATGCTAAATTTAAAAAGCAAGATTTACTATTTTTTTTTAAAATCACACTTCTAGGTGCCCAGTTGTTTCTATTTATATGGAGGTAATTAATCATTGGACCATGGATCTCTGAGGGAGCTAGTGTGTGCATGGAATTATAGAAAGGGTCTTAGAAACTATTTTTTGATATATATTCACACACTATCATGCAATTATTATTCTACATGAAAACTCTGCAAACAACCATCATAAGGTGTTTCTTGTTGGGCAATAAATAAAATGAAAATAAAATTAAGAAAATCTTTTTTTAATTTAGTAAATATAAATTTCCAAAGTACAGTTTATGGATTACAATTGCTCCCCCCCCATAACTTCCCTCCCACTCACCCCCTCCCATCTCCCGCTCCCTCTCCCATTCCATTCACATCAAGATTCATTTTCAATTATCTTTATAAACAGAAGATTGATTTAGTACATATTTTCATAGTAAAATGAAAAACGTTTTGGAAAAATTTGAAAAAAGTGTAAGTTTTTTTACACTAAAGACAGACAATGAAACATTGTTGGGAAAATCAAAGAAAATCTAAATAAATGAAAATACATTTTATGTTCATGGATGTTAACTGTTAATAATGTTACAATGACAAATTGATCCATAGATTCAATGCAGTCAAATTCCCAGGCAGCTTTTCAGCTGAAATTGACAAGTTCTTCCTAAAATCCATGTGGAAATGCGAAACATACATAATAGGCAAAATAATCTTGAAAAAAGAACAGCACTTAAGAATCCACATTTCCTAGTTTCAAAATTTACTATGAAACTACATTAAGAAATTATGGGACATGTACTCTACAGAATACTATACAGCAATCAAAAACAATGAAATCCGGTCATTTGCAACAAAATGGAGGGATCTGGAAAACATCATGCTGAGTGAATTAAGCCAGACCCAAAGAGACAAATATCATTTGTTCTCCCTGATTGGCGACGACTAACTGAGCACCAAAGGGGAAACCTGTTGAAGCAAAATGACACTACGAGAAACAGTGACTTGATCAGCTCTTGTCCGGACAGTTGATGTACAATGTAAAACTTTATCCATTTTAGTATTTTTTTTCATTCCAGTACTAGTGATTGAACTCAGCAATTAACACACAATTATCCTTAGATGATTAAATTTTAACAGAAAAGTGATCCCTGTTAAATATAACAGTGGGAATAAGAGAGGGAGGAGATGTAATTTGCAGCATGCTCAATCGGACTTGCCCCAAATGATGGAGTTAGAAACGTGCCAGGGGACTCCAATACAAGCCCATCAAGGTGGCAGGTATCAATGCCATCTCACTAGTCCGAGTGATCAGCTTCAGTTCACAATTGATCACACTGACAGGTCTAAGAGTCAAAGGGATCACACAAACAAGACTAGTGTCTGCTAATACTAACTGATAGAACCAAAAAGGGAGAGAATGATCCAACGTGGGAAGTGGAAGACACAGCAGACTCATAGAATGGCAGATGTCCTAAATAACAGTCTGGCCTCAGAATCAGCCCTTAAGGCATTCAGATCTGGCTCAAGAGCCCATGCGAGTATTTTAGGCATGGAAAGCCAAGACACTCTGGGGAAAAAAATAAAGAAGACCAAAATGAAAGATCTCTGTGAGTGAGATCCCAGTGGAAAGAACAGGGCCACCAAAGAAGGAGGTACCTTTCTCTGAAGGGAGGAGAGAACTTCCACTTTGACTATGACCCTGTTGGAATAAGATCAAATGCTGCGAACCCTAAAGGCTTCCATAGCCTCAGCAACTAATGACTAGAGCCTAGGGAGATTACTGACGCCATAAACAAGAGTGTCAAATTGTTAAATCAACAACAGGAGTCACTGTGTACTTGTGTTTCATGTGGGATCTGTCCTTAATGTGTTGTCCAATGTGCCAATGTGCAGTAATGCTATAACTAGTACTGAAACAGTATTTTTACACTTTGTGTTTCTGTGTGGGTGCAAACTGATGAAATCTTTACATAGTATATACTGAATCGATCTTCTGTATATAAAGATAATTGAAAATGAAAAAAAAAACTTGGTGTTAAATTGGAAATTGCATAGAAAATTAATCAATTTTTTAAAAATATCATGTAGGACCTCTGTCCTTAATGTGCTGTACATTGTGGTTTAATGCTATAACTGGTATTCAAACAGTATTTCCCACTTTGTGTCTCTATGTGGGTGCAAACTGTTGAAATCTTTACTTAACAGATACTACACCGATTTTCTGTATACAAAGAGAATTGAAAATGAATCTTGATGCGAATGAAAGGGGAGAGGGAGCGAGTAAAGGGGGAGGGTAGCGGGTGGGAGGGAAGTTATGGAGGGGGGCAAGCCATTGTAATCCATAAGCTGTACTTTTGAAATTTATATTCTAAATAAAAGTTTAAAAAAAACTCAAAAAAAAGAAACTACATTAATAAAAATAGTCCAACAGTGGTATAGGTAGGCATATCTATTACCAGAGCTGAAAGAATTTCTCGAAGTACATCCTTAAATTTGTGTTCAGTTGATGTTCAATAAAGTTGCCATGTCAACTTGACAAAGTAAAGATAGTCTTTTCAACAAACGGCCCTAGAAAATTTAGATAACATATACAAAAAGATATTCTTACTAGGACATATTATATAACAGTTAATTTAAGGGGTAGGTGTTGTGGTGTAGTGGGTAAAGCTGCTGCCTGCTATGGGAGCATCCCATATGGGCACTGGTTTTTGTTCCAGCTTCTCCAATTCAAATCCAGCTCTCTTCCAGTGCCCTGGGTAAAGCAGTGAAAGATGGACCAAGTGCTTGGGATCCTGCCACTGATGTAGCAGAATCAGAAGAATATCCTGGCTCCTGGCTTTGGCATAGCCTGGCCTGGGCCATTGCAGCCATCTTGAGAGTGAAACAATGGATGGATGCCTCTCTGTCTTTCCCTCTTTCTTAGTAACTCAGATTTTCAAAATAAGTAAATTGTGTCAAAGCCTTCTTTCATATCTACTGAGATGATCCTATGATTTTCTTCCTTTGTCTGCTGATATGGTAAATTACTCCAACTAATATCTGAATGTTGAAGTAGCCTTGTATGCCCAAGATAAAATCGACTTGGTCATCATGCATTATCCTTTTGAAATGTTGAATGCATTTTGCTGAGGATTTTGGGGTTGATATTTATGAGGGGTATAGTGCGATTTTCCTTTGTTGTCACGTCATTGGTTTCCTTATTAGGAAATGTTACTCTCATAATTGAATTAGAAAGGGTTCCTTCCTATTATATATTGTGGAAGAATTTCTACAAAGCTATTACTTTTTTCTTAATAAGTTCATTAAATTTGCCAGTGAAGTCACCTGGACCAGAATTTTTTTCTTTTTTGGAAGTTTCTATGCTATAAATTTAATTTCTTAGAATTGCATGGCATTATTTGGTTATCTGGCTTCCCTCAGTAAGCTTTGGGATCTTTTACCTTTTGAGGTTTTTATCCATTTCATTAAAATTATAGAATTTATCACCATAGCGTTGTCTTGGTTTTTCATTATTATCCTTTTAATATAATTTTTTTTCTTTTATTCTTCGTATTTATACATTTTATCTTCTTTTTTTCTTGGTCAATCTGACTGGAAGTTGATCAACTTTATTGATTTTTCAAAGAAACTTGCCCTTGATTTTGTTGGTTCTTTTTGGTTTTTGCTTCTCAGTTTTACTGCTCTTCTATTTATATTTTCCACATCTTTGCTTTTTCTTAAATATGCGTATCCTTTGGGGAAATCTGAAGTCAGAAATCAGAATTGACATATTCCCCCAGAAAAGGCCATTTTAAAAAAGAATTACTTACGTGATTCTGAGGTGCATCTAGGTTTGGAGTCCATTCTCCATACTTCTTGCTTAATAACCTTTAATAAAAAATATGGGCCCTCTTTTCTTTATTCAACTGTGTTCATAAACAATTTTTTGCCTTTAAGGAAAGTACTCATAATTATATAAATTTAGAGGAACAGGAGCTATACAAAAAGATAAAAATAGATTCTAATATGAAGCGTAATACTAAAGTGTGCATTTTTGCAGTTAAACCTCTACATTTCCATGTTTACTTCAGATAAATGCCTAGAAATAGAATAGTTGTGTCTTAGCTAATGCACGTTTTTAGGGTTTTTGATATTTGCTTCTGGATCATTTCCAGAGACCCATCAGGTTACTTTTCTAATTTGTTCTATCAACATTCACATTCTCAATTCCATTGCCAGTGTGAGTTATTATAATTTTATTTTATTTTGCAAATGTAATAGGTGAAATTGTGTTTCTAGTTACATTACTTTATTATTTTTGAAAATGAACTTTTTCATATTTTATCCTGTCTTCATGTTGGGCTTCTATTTATTTTTCTTGAATTCATACATTTGCCAACTTAGAGGAAATGTTGCTCTTGTACTTACTGATTTGCAATGACTTTATATAGTAGGGATTTTTTTTTCCTGCTTTGTCATGTGACTTCAATTTTATTTTCATCATACTTTTTCCTTATATAACATTTTACTCGTTTGCTGAATTTTGTTACAACATGTATGGCACCCTTCTTTTTCCTTTTCCTCCTAAACTGTCATGGCATTTTAATTATGTATTTATATCTGATATATGAGCCATCTGTCAAGAATTCCCACTTTGTTTCACTGAACGAACTTTTTCTGTGATAACAGTATGCTATTAAAATTAGTTTGTATTTTAAGTACCCTCTAATTTTTTCATTTACACATTTTTGATGAATCATATACATTTATTCTTCCTGACAAAAATAAGATTAATTTCAAATTCCAGAAATTCATTATTCTTTTCGCATTTAGTATATTCAGCAATTTTAAAAAATGAAAGTTTATATACTATGGAGTCTTCATATTAAGTAACAAGACAAATATATTACTTTATTATCATGCAGCTTTCTTTAAGGTTTTGTGACATTTTGGTGTATTTAATTTTTTAAAATTTTTTAGGATTATAAAATACTTAAGATTTGATTTTTTTCCCTTTTCATCCTTAATATCTTTTTCACAAATTTTCATATTTATGGTCTTTACTAATACTTATATCCCTGGCCCGCAAATACACCATATGTCCTTTGCCAAAATGGACAAATAGAAATGAAAAACAGAAAGGGGGGCAAACGCTGAGACAAATTGATATCTAAGGAAAGACTGGTTGTGCTTTAGGGCCTTGGAAAGGGTGCTTGATGAAAGTTTGACTCATTGGTTCAATAAACTGGCTTAATTGATTCTCAGAGTTTGGTGAAATAGATTGCTAGCTCCTGTCTCGAGGCGGTAGTTAGTAGTTAGTATAAGCCTGGCATTTCACTGTGATGATGAGGAAAAGCTTCTTTCAGCAACATGAAAAGCTATTAGGGTTAAGAAGGAAAGAGAAGGTGCTGAGCAGTGTGAAAAATTGTAGCGGAAAGCAATCTGAGTCTCCATGAGAGGTATTGTAATTATTAATGAGTTTGAGAACTTGATGGAATTGTACAGCATTATATGTGTTTTAATTTATCATGTATTTCAAAAACCAAAAAAAAACCAAAAGAATATAGACACTTCCCGGTAAAGAATAGCAAATGTTTAGAGATAGATCCGTATGCTCTGATTGGACATTATAGAATGTATATATGTACTGAAATGTCATATGGTGCTCCATAAATATGTACAACGGTTAACATCATTTAAAATGTTTTAAAATTACATTTGTGTACATACATATGAATATGGACACTTTAAAGGTATATTAATTTTTAAAAAGCATTTTCTGAAACTAAGAAAATAATTCCTATCATATCTTTATCGTGCATCTGGTTCTTAATTATATACATTTTAACGCTGAATTATATATATCCTTTTCTTTTGGAGTACTGGTGTTGTGAAAGTTATTTCTGTCTTCCAATTAAAGTTATAAAACCACTGAAGGAATTTAAACATGATCCTCAAAACATTTATAGAAAATGAGTATTTTAAAATAGTTGTGCCTGGATTTCATAGTAAACTCATCACTTAATCTCATTTTCCATGAACCTTTTGAAGTATCCTTATATACAGAAAGAAACGATGTGGCACTGCATGACTGAAGTCCTCCATAATAATGCATTAATCCATTTGGATTAAAATATTGCTGAATTTTACTTGTTTGTTCATTTTTTTTTGCAATTGCAAATACAGATGCTTAGATCTGCAATTAGATAACCCATTGGTTGTTGCATGAAAGCTAAATTTAAAGAATATAAGAAAAGTGGAGATACCATTGCAGCAGTGTAGAGAAGATTCAACAAAAACCTGGCTTAGGCCAGTGGCAGTAGGCATGAAGATTAGGGGAAAGATGTGAGACCTGCTTAATGGGTAAAATACTCATCTAGTATAATGCAACAGTATAAAATATGCTCTTAAGGATAATTCTTAGAATAGACTTAACAGTCAGAAAATCTCTCAAAGGAAGACTGATAGATGATTCTAAATATCCCTCAGTACTGATAGATGATTCTAGATACATGTACACACACAAAAAATTTCAACTAATTATATCTGTTTTTTTCTCCTTGATGTGTGAACTATTTAAAAGAAGACATTGGTGAATTATCACAGAACTTATTTCCCCTGATGTACAAAATGATGACACTAGAGAATAATAATAATAATAATAAAAGCTAGACTAGAAACCATTACTTAAGGCTTTGCTCATGTTCTAGATCCTCAAAATGTTGGTTTTAAAGTCTTATTTCTTTACCTCGTTTTCCTCACCTGTAAAATTAGGATAATATACTAAATTTTTCTTCCTCCAAAGAGAATCCAGGCCTTATATCTTGGAAGTTGATTTTCCCTAAAATCAAGGTTAGACATATTTGTTTTCATACTCTGGCTTCAAGGTATTTCTCAATGCTAAAATCTTTCTTCTCCTTACTCCCATTATTTTATTGCAACTAGATCTTCTCATTCCTTAAGGCCTACCTCAAACACTAGTTTCTCAATGAAATTCTCCCCCTTCCCTAGAGTATGCTGTTTCTTCTAATTATCAAAGGCCACAGTAGTCTGTTTAGTGACTAAAATTATTTTTGTAAGAACTATTCTATGTCATGTATCATCACTGAAGTCTCTGTCCTGTAGCTTGTGTTCAACTAGTGTTTTGAAATAAATTTCCTTGAACTCCAGAAGCATACACAACACCTCTTTCAGTCTTTACTGATTAGCTAGCTTTGTGCCATGTAAACTAGCATTGAGTCTAGGACTTAGCTCAATGTGAAAGCTTAGATTCTTCTCAAGTCTTTTCATTGCAAGTATCTTCCCCTGTGTCCACATGGCTTTCTGCATTACTACATATGCAGTGCTGCTTTGACAATCCTTAGTGCACAAAGAAACACTCCACCTGGATTTTTTCCCTGTACCTTGGATGGTACTCTTATTCTGTTTTCTGTTACTGTAACTGAATACCACAGACTGGGTCATTCATAAAGACTAGTAGTTTATTTTGGCTTATGGTTTTGGAGCCTGGGAAATCCAAGATCATGGTCCTGGCACCTGTTCAACTTTCTGTGAGGGCCTAATTGTGTTTAATAGCCCAGTGGGAGGACAGGAAGGATCACATGGCAAGAAAAGAAGCAAAAGAGAATTAGAAAGCCAAATTAGAAGAATCTGTTCTCACAGTAACTAATCCAGTCATGAGAAAGTGAGAACTCCTCCACTCCCTTGTGTAGTATCTCAGACCCAAATATGTGGAAATTATCTCATCCTAAGGGTGGCACTACTGTGACCCAAATGTCTCTTAAAGATCCCAATGCCTCTTAACACTATTACAGTAGGGACCAAATTTCATCATGAGTTTTGGAGAAGAAAAACTACATTCAAACTATACTAGTGGTCTATGCTATGTTTCTACTATGTTTTTTGCCTCCGGCATCTGAGACTTGTTAGTTCAATTTCTCATGTAGTTGAACAATTTTTTTTTTTCTAGCCTGAATCTTAACTAGGCAAAAACAGGCACGATTGCCTCATGTCAGTTTTTTAAGTAGCACTTAGAGAGGTTAGAACTGACACATACAATATTCCGTGAATGAGATCTGCTCTTCTCCCTCCAGAACCAAGATTACTTAGAGACCAAGATCACTTCACAAGACGGTGAGGACAAAAGCAGGTTAAAACACTATAAGACTTTCCTGTCTCATTAAGTTGTCTTTTCCTGCATTCACTATTTTCTTGATTACTGTAAACTTTTGACTATTTTCTATAATTTTGACCAAGTTTCTGTGTGACCTTTGATGTTTTTATGGAATGGGAGTTTGGATTCGCTCACTCCAACATTTATGCGGACATGACTCATTTTTACTATCACGTATAAAGATGTTCTTAACCAGCATTCCCTATTGTTTTGTGTGGACTTCAGTTACCGTTTGGGGTCATGTGCTTTCAGCCTGAAGAAATTCCAGAAATATCTCTTATGAGGAAGATCTGGTATAAATGAACCCTCTCAGTTTTTGTTTATTTGGTAGCAACCTTATTTTCTTATTTTTATAAAATAGTTTTCCTGGAAGTGGAATTCATGGGTGATAATTTCTTTAAGCACTTTGAATGTTATTATACTGCCTTCTTGCTTTCAATGTTTCTTATGAGAAATCAGTTATTAATCTTATTGGGGTTCCCTTATTAGTAATGGATCATTTCTCACCACTAATTCTAAGCTTTTCTCCTTTGTCATTCAGCACTTTTATTATCATGTAACAGCTATTCAATTTCAACTTCTTAAAATGTTATTTTAAGTTTATTTTAAATAGAGAAAGACAGGGAGAGATTGAAATAGAGATGGAGATGAGATAAAGATAGTGGAGGGAGAGAGAGAGAGTCTCAATTTACTGTTTCACTCCCCGAAAATCACTGTAACAACCAGAACTGGACCAGGTTGACGCCAGGAGCCTGGAAGTCAATTTGGGTCTCCCACATGGGTGGCAAGTCTAGAGAACTAATGCATAACATGAAGACTACAGTTAATAGAATTATATCCTAGGCTGGCATCGCGGCTCAATAGGCTAATCCTCCGCCTGAGGCACCAGCACACCGGGTTCTAGTCCCGGTTGCCCCTCTTCCAGACCAGCTCTCTGCTGTGGCCAGGGAGTGCAGCGGAGGATGGCCCAAGTGCTTGGGCCCTGCACCCCAAGGGAGACCAGGAGAAGCACCTGGATCCTGCCTTCAGATCAGCGCAGTGCGCCGGCTGCAGAACACCAGCCACGGCATCCATTGTAGGGTGAACCAACAGCAAAAAGGAAGACCTTTCTCTCTGTCTCTCTCTCTCTCACTGTCCACTCTGCCTGTTAAAAAAAAAAAAAGAACAAAACATTACTAGTACCCCAATAGTCCTCACTATTCCCCCCTCCATTTATTTTGTAATGTGTTAAACAAGAGTATATTGTCATTTACATGGCATAATGTTTTATCGTCTTTTTCTATATATTTGAGTTTTTTGAAGACTCCACTACATTAATGAGATGATGAAATATTTTTGCTTGCTGTGTCTAGCTTATTTTACTTACATCATGTCCTCCACATCTGTCCATGTTATAGCAAGAAAGAAAGAGATTTTTTTAATTCATTGAACACATTTTTATTGGCTATGATGTTAAACCAACATGTATCCCTTCTTAGAGGTTTCTTTTTTTTTCCTGTTGTGTGATTTGGATCCAGTATGTCTCAGATTTTCTTATTGCTTTCTCTCATTCTCTCTCTATCTTGCTCTTGCTCTCAATTTCCTCCAACTTTGCAAATGGAAAATTTTAGATTAGTGAAATAAGCCAGTCCTAAAGGGACAAATATCATATGTTCTCCCTGATCGGTGGCAACTAACCAAGCACCAAAAAGGAAACCTGTTGAAGTGAAATGGACACTATGAGAAACAATGACTTGATCAGCCCTTGCCCTGACTGTTGATGGACAATTTAATACTTTATCCCATTTAGTATTTTTCTGTTCTACTTAATACTATTGGTTGAACTCTGTAATTAATACACAATTATTCTTAAGTGTTGAAACTTAACTGAAAAGTGATCCCTGTTAAATATAAGAGAGGGAATAAGAGAGGGAAGAGATGTACAATTTGGGACATGCTCAATCTGACTTGCCCAAATGGCAGAGTTAGAAACATGCCAGGGGATTCCAATTCAATCCCATCAAGGTGACATGTACCAATGCCATCTCACTAGTCCAAGTGATCAATTTCTGTTCACAATTGATCATAATGATAGGACTAAGAGTCAAAGGGATCACATAAGCAAGACTAGTGTCTGCAAATACTAACTGATAGAATAAAAAAGGGAGAGAATAATCCAACATGGGAAGCAGGATACACAGAAGACTCATAGAATGGCGGATGTCCTAAATAGCACTCTGGCCTCAGAATCAGCCCTTAAGGCATGTGGATCCAACTAAAAAGCCCTTGAGAGTATTTCAGGCATGGAAAGCCAAGACACTCTGGCAAAAAAAAAAAATAAAATAAAACCTAAATGAAAGATCTCAGATCTCTGCGAGTGAGATCCCAGTGGAAAGAACACATCATCAAAGAAGGAGGTACCTTTCTCTGAAGGGAGGAGAGAACTTCCACTTTGACTATGACCTTGTCTGAATATGATCAGAGTCGGTGAACTCTAAAGGCTTGCATAGACTTGTCAACTCATGACAAGAGCTTAGGGAGATTACTGACGCCATAAACAAGAGTGTCAATTTGTTAAGTCAACAACAGGAGTCACTGTGCATTTACTCCCCATGTAGGATCTCTGTTCTTAATGTGATGTACATCATGATTTAATGTTATAACTAGTACTCAAACAGTATTTTTCACTTTGTGTTTCTGTGTGGGTGCAAACTGTTGAAAGCTTTACTTAACATATGCTAAATTGAACCTTGATGTGAATGGAAGGGGAGAGGGAGCAGGAGAGGGGAGAGTTGTGGGTGGGAGGGAAGTTATGAGGGGGGGAGCCATTGTAATCCATAAGCTGTACTTTGGAAATTTATATTTACTAAATAAAAGCTAAAAAAATTATAGCAGCTCTGGGTAATGGCCTCATCATTACTTCTTAGATTTGTTATTGTTTTCTTGTCTATTTATATAGTGGCTAGCTGGATTACTCCTATTTTTCTCTCCAGTGTGAGGTCTGTGATGTTGCTTCGTACCAGTACAGTTTAGGCACACCTGTGGTCACACAGGGATGAAAGTTGTCACAACAGACCTCTCTTTATTTGACCACATCCAGCAGATGATAAATTCCTCTAATTGCTAGCCAATAATTCTATTGATATATTTTGTACATGTTTATTTTTAGTAACATTGTACTTCTTTCTAGAATATTCCAACTCATAGTCAGAGATAAGAATTTGTGGAAAGCATGGTGATATTCAATCCCGGATTAGTCAAAACAGAAGAGTAAAAGCCCTGAGGGATAGAAGTATAGTTTCAATAGAATGGCAAATGAATGGTGGTAATAATTGCAGCAAGGAAGTGGAAGTGAGAATAGAACTTTTGAAACACTATTGTAAAGGTATACAATCATTAATAAATAAATATTAATAAATGAATTAATGATTTTGTTTGCTCAAACTCAAAATTGGTTAAAGACTTAAATTTAACACCATAAACTAAGAAACTACTAGAAGAAAATACAAGAGAAGCACTTCAAGATATTGGCAAAGATTAAAAGTTTTTAGATATGACCTCAAAATCACAGGCAACGAAAATAAAACCAGACGAATGTGATTAAATGACACTAAAAGCTTTTGCTGCACAGCAAAGAAAATAAAACAGTGAAGAGACAATGTACATGATGGGAGAAAATATTTGTAAACTCTTCATATGACAAAAGATTAATATTCAGAATATATAAGAAACTCAAACAACTCAATAGCAAAAACACAATCTGACTAAAAAATGAGCAACGGAATTGAATATGCATTTTTCAAAAAGACATAAATAGCCAACAGGAATATTTAAAAATTCTCCGTATCACTAATCATTAGAGAAATGCTAATCAAAGCCACAGTAAGCTATTTTCTTTCTCTAGTTAGAATGGCTACTAGAAAAAAGACAATAAAAGTGCTGGTGAAGATATGAAAAAGGGAACTCTTATGCTTCATTGGTGGAAATGTAAATTAGTAGTCATTATGCAAAACAGTATGCAGTTTCCTACTGGGCATATAACCAAGGGAAATGAAATTGTTTTGTTGAAGAGATATTTGCAACCCAACAATTATTGAAGCGCTATTCATAGTAGCCAAGATATGGACTCAATCAAAGTATCCATTGATGGATAAGTAGATAAAGAAAATATATTGTAGCCATAAAATTGAATACCATTCAGCCTTAAAAGAAAAAAGAAATCCTGTTATTTGTGACAATATGTTGAACCAGGATATTATGTTACATGAAATAGGCCAAAGAAAGAAAGACAAAAGCAACCTGTTTTCACCTATGTGGAAGCTAGAAAACTTCATCTCACAGAAGTAGACATCAGAATAATGGTTTCCAGAGTCTGAAAAGGATGAGGGGGATCAGGTAGAAGTTGGCTAACAGGTATAAAATTACAGCTGTGAGGAATAAGTTCTGGTGATCTATTGCACAGGATGGTGGCTACAGTTAGTAACAATATATTACATGTTTTGAAAGAGCTAGAAAAGAGAAGTTTAAAATTTTCAACACAAAGAAATGGTAAGTATTTTAGGTGATATGTATGCTAATAATTATGATTTGATCATTATACATTGTGTGTATCAAAACATCACACTCACCCTCACAGCAGGTTCTTTAAAACGTTTGTGGAAAAATGTAATTCAAAGATAATGCAAATTTTCCATGAATTTTTGAATCCCCCTGATACGCACATTTATTTTATGTCTTATTTTAAAATTACATTTTGAAAAGAGATAATTCAAGGTTCATATACATCAATCTCTCTTCCTGAAGGCTGTGAAGAGGATTCTCTCTTCATCAACTCATTTGTGTAGCCCTGTGATGCAGAATGAATCAACAGTAAAGAGATAAATTATTATTTTTTTTTATTTTTTGGATAGGCAGAGTGGACAGTGAGAGAGAGAGAGAGAGACAGAGAGAAAGGTCTTCCTTGTCTGTTGGTTCACCCCACAATGGCCGCCGCAGCCGGCACGCTACAGCTGGTGCACCACGCTGATCCGAAGCCAGGAGCCAGGTGCTTCCTCCTGGTCTCCTATGCCGGTGCAGGGCCCAAGTACTTGGGCCATCATCCACTGTACTCCCGAGCCACAGCAGAGAGCTGGACTGGAAGAGGGGCAACCGGGACAGAATCTGGCGCCTTGACCGGGACTAGAACCCGGTGTGCTGGCGCCACAGGTGGAGGATTAGCCTATTGAGCTACGGTGGCGCCAGCCGAGATAAATGATTAATAACTGAAAATTAATTAAGGAGTAGAATACATTAATAAGAGGTACATAGAGGGTAGAGACAGAGGGATTGTTAGAAGATCTGAGGAACAAAACTGATTTGTGAAGAATATGGAAAAAATTGAAAAGTGACATTTAAAGAATGACCTTCTCTGGTTTCCAAATCCCTATTCCTAGTTATACTGGTTAGTCTCCATTTGGTCTTTAGACTCATTATCATCCTCTACTATGTTTGTGCTACTGCAAGTTCTAGACACTGCATCTCACATGTGACTAGCTGGGGTTTCTGGTCAGATTCCAGCATTGGTGTGAGGGCAGTGAATGGCAAAAGGACAAAAGTGTAACAATGGAAAGTTGGGGGAGGGGCGCTGTAGCTTAGTAGGCTAAGCCTCCTGGTTGTTGCACTTCTGATCCAGCTCTCTGCTATGGCCTGGAAAAGCAGTAGAAGATGGCCCGAGTCCTTGGGCCCCTGTGCCCGTGTGGGAGACCAAGAAGAAGCTCTAGGCTCCTGGCCCAGCTCTGGTCATTTTGGCCAACTGGGGAGTGAACCAACAGATGGAAGACCGCTCTCTCTCTCTCTCTCCCTCACTGTCTCTACCTATCAAATAAATAAATAAAATCTTTAAAACAAATGGGAAGTGTAAGATATTGGATATGGTATTTACTCCATACTCTGCACCAAACTTGGCTATGCTTTTGGCAGTGTTGCCATTCTTTATTCAGGGTTGCAATTCCTGCAGAGGTGCCATTCTCCCACAGCTACAGCTCCCACTGAGTTCTAGTAATAGCAGGTCCTCCCCTGGTTCCTTCAGTCTTAGACACGATAGCAGCTTTCCTCCAGAAGTTCGTCCCCATCTCTGTTGAGTTCCCCACCATGCATACAACATTGTAAAAATTGCCTTTATATTAAATCTTCTTCAATTATAGACTTTGAAGTTGCTATCCATGCACTATTGAGACTAGTACAGCAGTCTTTTAAGTGCAAATGAAGGGGCAGGCATGATAACACAGTGGGTTAGGCCACCACTTGACACACCTGTATCCCACATTGGAGTACTGATTCATGTCCTAGTTCCTCCACTTCTGATCCAGCTGCACGCTAATGTGCATGAAAAGAGCCAATCATGGTCAAAGTACTTAAGTTCTTGCCACTCCACTCTTCAAATAAATAAATAAATAAATCTTTAAAAACAAATATTAAATAAAACTTGGATTATTTTGACATTACTCTTCATTGTATAGAGTCTTTTGGTCAGAATACAACACCAGGAAATAACACATGAGTAACAATTTAGCAAGTATCATACAATATAGGATACTTTTTTTGTAATTCATAATATTCTTTTATTTTAAAATATTATCTTAATTTTGATATTTTTAATTTTTTTAACTTTTATTTAGCAAATATAAATTTCCAAAGTACAGCTTATGGATTACAATGGCTTTTTCCCTCCCAAAACTGCCCTCCCACCCGCAACCCTCCCATCTCCTGCTCCCTCTCCCATTCCATTCACATCAAGATTCATTTACAATTATCTTTATATACAGAAGATCAATTTTGTATATATTAAGTAAAGATTTCATCAGTTTGCACCCACACAGAACATAAAGTGTAAAATAGTTTCAACACTAGTTATAGCATTAATTCACATTGGTCAACACATTAAGGACAGAGATCATACATGAGGATTTAGTGCACAGTGACTCTTGTTGTGACTTAACAAATTGACAATCTTGTTTATGGCATCAGTAATCTCCCTAGGCTCTTGTCATGAGTTGCTAAGGCCATGGAAGCCTTTTGAGTTCGCCAACTTTGATCTTATTTACTTATGTATTTATTAATTATTTAGTAAATACACATTTCCAAAGTACAGTTTATGGATTACAATGGCATCCCCTCCCCCATAATTTCCCTCCCACTCACACCCCTCCCATCTCCCGCTCACTCTCCCATTCCATTCACATCAAGATTCATTTTCAATTATCTTTATATACAGAAGATCAATTTAGGATATATTAAGTAAAGATTTCATCAGTTTGCACCCACACAGAGCATAAAGTGTAAAATACTGTTTCAGTTCTAGTTATAGCATTACTTCACATTGGACAACACCTTAAGGACAGATCCCACATGGGGAGTAAGTACACAGTGACTCCTGTTGTTGACTTAATAATTTGACACTCTTGTTTATGGCGTCAGTAATCTCCCTAGGCTCTAGTCATGAGTTGCCAAAACTATGGAAGCCTTTAGGGTTTGCCAATATAGGATACTTTTAATCTCTTATGTAACATTTATAACTCTAGGAAAGGGGCATAGGAAAATGATTTATGTTTCTAGCAAGGTTTTAAGGTAACATCAGAAAAATTTAGAAGAGAAATAGATTCCATGCTTACTGCTCTATCTGCAGACTTTATGATTTTGTGATATGTAATTTCTGTTCCTAATGGTTCTCACTTGCATTAATGAAGTTAGTTAATGATTTTCTTTATTTTTAATAGAAACTAATTTTACTTCCATTTAGCCTTTCTACATTATGGTTTCTCCTCCATTATCAAAGAGCTAGAGCTGACATTCACTACCAAATGTAAAACTTACTAATTAATGCTGGCACATATAGGAAATTTATGGCAATGTTTGACTCCAGACAATTCAGTAGCTACATTTATAATAGCCTTTAGGTAACTTTTTTGGCTGTTCCTGGTGATTGGTTAGCACAGTATGACCAATGAGAAGGAAGTTGAACAAATGGCAAGAGTTGTGACTGGTTCATGCTTGCTTTCCTTGGCGCATCATAAATCATCACCTGTTTCCTTTTTTATCCAGGATTTTATGCCTTTGCCCAATAGGCTTATTAGTGCAGAGTTGCATATGGAGAAAACTCATTCTAAATGTATATTGATAGAAAATCCTAGTGTGCATCTTTTTATAAAGAAATCACTTCTACTTTACCGTCAAGTAAATTCAACATAGGAAATTCAAGATTTACATATATTTGAAACATGTTTGCATTTTCTCAGCAGTTCTTAATGCACCTGTAGAGTCTAGTTGGGAAACAACTTGACTCTAATAAGCATTTGTATTTCTCAGCTCTTTTCTGAATTAAATTCTTTGTAATGTCTTGGCTTTCAGCCACTACCCTGTAAGTTTTCCTGGAGAGAAACCTTTATGGCTGATCCTAGGCAAAATACAAGCAGGGCCACCTGCTTGGCAATACTGTTGTTTGCATCCTCCCCAATAATAATATTTGTTTTTTGGCTTTTTAACCCACTATTTTCAGAAAAGAATGCTAATAAAAAATTTTTAAATTCAATTCTAATTCCTAGAAGTCTCTGATGAATTGATATTAGATCTTCATGAATGTGGGCCATTCTCAG
Source organism: Sylvilagus floridanus (assembly GCA_949820135.1). Taxonomy (NCBI): domain Eukaryota; kingdom Metazoa; phylum Chordata; class Mammalia; order Lagomorpha; family Leporidae; genus Sylvilagus; species Sylvilagus floridanus. Next base: position 16,605,902 of record OX463223.1, read on the forward strand.
GTATTTGAGGGTAAAACTGGAAAACCACCCAGCCTCCCAACTGAGCGTACCCTACCCTGACAAACTTATACCTTATCAAAATAATCTGTCTGAAGTCTTAAGAGAAAAGATACACAGACCAGACAAAGGAACATTTAAAAGGCACAATAAAGTCCTTTAATATGATATTAAATGCTCTGAGTTTTTTCTAGTGATTTATCTATTTTTTAATCTATTTTGAGAGAGAGCAAGAATGAGAGCAAAATTGAAAGCAAGAGTGAGAGATCTTCCATTTGCTATCTCTTGTCAGATGGCCACAATGGCCAGGGCTGAGACAGGCTGAAGCCAGGAGCCTGGAACTCCATCTGGGTCTCCCACATGAATGGCAAAGGCCCAAGCATTGGGCCATCTTCCACTGCCTTCCCAGGTGCATTAGCAGGGGTTTGAATGGGAAGCGGAGCAGCCAGGACTTGAACTGGCTGTGCACATGGGATATGGTGTCACAGGTGGCAGTTTAATCTACAGTTCCACAACAATGGACTCTAAGTATTATGGTTTAATGAATTATTTTAATTACCATTTTCTTAGTGGCTCAAATTATTATTGAAGAGTCTTTATAACCAAGAAGGTAGAAATGAGATGTTTCTGGCTTCAGTCTGTAGAAAAGAATGTTATGCTTAATTATCCTTCATTTTCTGTCCTTTATAGGCCCGTTTTTGTATCTGTGTCTTAAGTCTTTTTTGTTCAAGAGGCCAAGGGAAAATGGGCATAAAGTGGAGTGGAAATGAATAACCATTTTCTGAGCACCTAGTATGTGCCAGACCATTGATAAGGTCTTTATATACATTATTTTTGTTAATCCACATTAATTCTTCATTATAGGTGCTATCATTATTTCCATTTGACAAATGGGAACACTGAAGCCAAATAGATGGAAATCATAGATTATACATTCAATGGCAAATCTCAGATTTAAACCTAGATTTTGACTCCAAAGTCTGTATCCTTATTATACCACAATACCTCCCACTTTGTAGATCACTCATCTCTGTGAATTTCTTACCTTTTTTCAAACAGGTTTTCATGTCTGGATAGTGACATTGATAGCATTATATCAAGCTATAAAAGATGTTTGGCTATTACAGACAGTCTCACTGTCTCTTGATAGGACTGCCCCTATGTTACAAGATTATGCACAGGCATCATGAACTTTAATTCATCTGCACTATACTCCTATGCTTGCTTATAGGAATAGGCTTAATATTCCATTTTAGAAATCTTTACATAGTATATACTGAATTGATCTTCTGTATATAAAGATAATTGCAAATGAAAAAAAAATCTTGGTGTTAAATTGGAAATTGCATAGATAATTAATCAATTTAAAAATATATATATCATATAGGATCTCTGTCCTTAACGTGCTATACATTGTGAATTAATACTATAACTGGTACTCCAACAGTATTTTTCACTTTGTGTTTCTATGTGAGGGCAAACTGTTGAAACCTTTACTTAATATATACTAAACTGACCTTCTGTATATAAAGAGAATTGAAAATGAATCTTGATGTGAACGGAAGGGGAGAGGGAGTGGGAAAGGGGAGGGTTGCGGGTGGGAGGGAAGTTATGGGGGGGAATCCATTGTAATCTATAAGCTGTATTTTGGAAATTTATATTCTTTAAATAAAAGCGTTATTAAAAAAAAAGAATCTTCATGTTTAAATTTTAACCTGTATTTTACTCATACTCACAGCCTCTCCCACATTCATACCTCTGACTGAACAGTTGTTGCCCTTATTCTATGGTGCTTTTTCTCCTCACCCACTAATGATGAGCTGGATTGAAATGGCAGCAAGAAACTAGATAGAGCCAAATGATGAAAGACACTAAATGCTTCTAAGTTACAAGTAACTAGCTTGGGTCTTGGTCCAACCCCATATTTTGTCAACTTTAGACATGTAGCCGCTGACCACGTTGTACTACTATTGCTTCAGCTGCTCCGCCAATTATAGGTGCTGTTCAAGGGCACTTACCCAAAGTATCCCTGCTGCTAATGAAGCTTTCTAGACTTTGTTTTGCTCTATGAATTTTTGAGTAGCTACATGTCCTGCCGTCTCTTGCTATACATAAAGATGAAGAATTATGAGAACGCCCTGCAAGGAGTAATAGAAGGCAAAGCTAACAAGGAGAGTTAGGCTTTGTCTGAGTCTCCTAAACCATCTGGTACCTGAAACTTAACTTATATTTACTCATTCGCCAAGCCCCCATGAGCTAATAACTGTCAGCCCTTAAGCAGGGGGGCAGCATTCGGCTATTATATATAAGATAAGGGAAGTTTGCTCCATGTGAATCCCCCAGAATGCCGTAGTGACACTTTGGAAGAGATGTTAATGGCCATGAAGTATATCAGACAAAATGAAGCAAGATATTTTATGATTTAAAAATCCCCTTAAGAAGGAGAATTGCCTAACTGGGCTCTAGCCAATTCAAATGGATGCAGACAATAGGTAGGGTAGTACAGGAACAAGTTAGCTGAAGATCCACCAGGTTGGGAATTACTATTGCTTTCCTTCTAGGGACATGTGATTAGAAAATATTTGACACATGCTTTAGCAGTCATTAATTAATATTTTGCTTTCCATTATAAGGTTGAATTTTCTTTTCTCCCAAGGCTCTGCCAAGAGCTGTCTTGAGAAATCTCATCAGCTATGAAGAGATCACTTAACAAAAAGGTAGCTTTTTGCTGCTTCCCTAAATGCCTCTCTTCTTAGTCACTCCCTTATTATCTTGATATTATTTAGACTACGCATTGATTCTATGCAAATGTCGATGCCCTAATCTTCTCAATAAAGTCCTCAGCTGGGGATTGTGGCTGTATTGCTAGGAACTAGTGGTATGTTGACCCCAGTGCCAATGTGGAAGATTTATGTATCTTTAATTCTGTTCTCTTGCTTCCAGGTAGTACTGATTTAAAGTATCAAAATTGCAGATGGCGTTGCTTTGTTGTTTCTCCTATCATTTTCCCATGCCTTTCAGAAAGAGGGCCCCATAGATCATTGAGAAGAAAACAAATATGCTCCCTATCCTTTACTCCTTCCTTCAACTAACACACAATCCCATTTTCTCAGCTTCTTATGTCTAGTAATAGAATAACAGGACAACATACTTCATATGTAAAATCTTAGTTTTTCAAAAGTTTTCTTGTCTTCCTTCATCCCCAATACTTATTCCTGGCTTTGCCCTCTTAATGGTCAAAGCAAAGCAGGGAACAATCTGAATGAGGGGAAGAGAATGCAAGTCTTAGGAAGGCAAATCCACAAACAGTGCAGAAGAGAAGGGCAGGTAGCCAGAAATTGTGGCTTCTTTCCTTTCTTTCTGAGGTTAGCTGTGATTAGTGTTGAAAACATATAGGTTTCATGACAGGAATCTGAGATTTGCAGGTTTTTGCTTGTCCCGGGCCCAGCACTTTTATCACTGTGAGACCTTGTCAGAGTTCTCTCTCATTCCTGATCTACTTTATCAGTTGTAAGGTCTTAAGGAATCATATAGTTAATGCTGTTCTTCCCTCTTGAATTGCTAAAATTCACCCAAAAAAGAAAGGGTCTTCATACAGTTGTTCTCCTAGTCTATTTTAAAATGAATATGACACTTTGTTCATGTTTTTTTAAAATATATTTCACTGTTAATTTTTTCTTTAGCTTGTACTTCATCCATTAGTCAAGATGAAAATACTTTCAAATACTCACATTATTTCTTGTGTATTATTTGGCCACATTGTTTATCAATACCACTTGAGTTCTTATGTTGACACTGGCAATGCCTTAGTGCACTTTGTGCTGCTGAGAGTCCAAGAGGTAGATATTCCCATGGGAACTTCTGAGAGGGTTAAATGAAAGAAATTTTCAGGAAGGAAGTTTCACAATAGGTGCCAAAGCCTTCCAAATATTTTCACTCAATGGTTAAGTAAAATAATAAAAAATCCTATCATGGGATATGATATACCTATAAAAATTACACTTGTGAATCTTTGGTAGTCACATGGGAAACTGTTTTACAGCTAGAACTCAATGTGAAGAAAACCTCTTGAATGAAAAATATCTGCATAGATTGGTTGAAGTCTTTATTTAGTGGAGCATTAAGACTTTGTCTATAATTATAAATTAAAAATATATTATCTTAAGATAATATCTAAAATATGTAGCTAAACATAATCCATAAAAATACTGACATAAAATACATCAAAATGTTATCATTAATAACCCTGAAATCCTGGGGGAATTAATGAGTATTTAATGTATTTCTACATTAAGAAAGTTAAACATCAAACATTTTATTAAAAATAAAAATATCTTCCTATAAAAAAGTGAATATAAGACACATGATGATACATGAAGGACTTGAAAAATTTCATGGAAAAGTGAAATTAAAAGATAAGTATTTTTCTACAAAAGTTTAAAATCCACACATAACTTTCACATAATAGCCATTTTCCATGAACTTTTTAAAGACCTCTTATATTTCAAAACCTTTGTATGATGAATTAAACAATTTGAGACTTCTCTTGGTGTTTATCCTGTACTTTCATGGATTCATGGCTTCAGAATTAAAAAAGAATAAAAATAGACAAGCAGAAGGGAATGTTATGATAGAAAAGGGCCAACAGAGGGTCAAGAATCCAACTTCAAAGTATGAGTGACTTAACATTGTTTAATGACTATTTTTAGATATCTAATTATAAAAGAGACCTATTTATGGTGTTTTATGGTGTTTTCACTGAAAAATATTTTCAGAAGGGCTGACACAACATTTTTCCTTTGTTCTTTCCTACATCCCTAGTTAGTTTAATGCTGTAGTTAAAACATATTAGATTTTCTGAGGTAAAGGTTCTGTTCAATCATTCAATATTGAGTGTCATATATTAATCACTTGCATTTTCTGTCTAGATTAGAATAAGTCTTCAGTGAGTGTTCAGATCATTTAAAATATTTCCCTCTCCTGAAACCCCCAATTCTATATATAGTCACAAAAATGAGGTTACTGTCAATTAAGTGGCATACTCAGAAGCACAGCTCAGGTTTTCTGATTCACTAACAAGAAATCTTCACAATACCCAATTTTTCTTACAGGAATGGCTTCCAAGAAGTACAACACTCAGTCTTCCAAGTAAGAGGACCTATTGGACACTTGTTGATGGTAAATGAAATGTTCCCCATTTTTGTTGGAAGTTGTTATGCCTTCAGGAAGAGATTTTAGAAAGCTACTTCAGAACAGTTGGTAAAATAAGCAATTGTGATCTTGACAACACATATGTTCTTCACTTTACCTGTTCTAATAAAAAATCAACAGAAAGCTTAAAGTTGATAAAAATAGATTTATATATATTTATAGGGCAATCTTGAGAAAGAAGAGAGACCACATCATGGAGCAGCAGGGATGGTACAATCACACAGTGATAAGCAAGTCACTGCCAGCTACTCCTGCAGCCAGTGGCTGGAGGGAACATCATCTTCTTGAAGTTAGGTGAGAGGAACCTGTGGCAGCCCATGGCACTGCTTATATTGCCTGAGGAAGAACCTCACAGTCCCCACTGACTTTGAGTTTGGTCTGAAGTGCTAGTGGGATGGGGTGCAGAGTGCCCACCTAATTCCATGAAGGGAGAGCACAATGCTTTCCTTCCCTCCTCCCAGCAAATTGCCAAGTGATAAACAGGGAAGGAAGCTCCATCTTGTTAAGGTGAGTAGAGGCTGATGTGGCCTGTATGCAACTGGGGGATTTTATTATAAGGATAAACCCACGGTCACTACTGACTTAGAGACTGGCCTAGAAGATTGACAGGAGACAGGGTGCCCACTTAGGCCTATGAAGTATCCCCCTCACGCACACTCTATCAAGACTCCTGAACTTGACTTGCCATGGAGCAGCACTGACTGATCTCTGTGGCAAAAACCTGGCTCTGGGAAGGCCAAGGATCTTTCCATGGACAGGGAGTAGTAGCCCCCTAGTACCTGTGACTATGAGAGCCCTGCACTCTGTGACTGTGGGAATCATGTGACTGTTCAATAGGACATGGGCTGTGGCTGGGTCTTTGGGCAATCAGTAGGTATGGTTTCAGTGGCTTCAGAGTTAACTGAGTGCTGGAGTGGGTCGTCACAGAGGGCTCCCTGTTCACTCTGAGAGACACACAGATGTGTTGTGCAGTTCATGCAACTGGGTGGGTGGGGTGAATTGGTGCTCTAAGTTCACCCTGGGCATTTGGTTCACATTGGCAGAGGGCCTAAGCTATGAACATGCAAGCTGTGATCATACCCTCCCCACTGCTGATGGTAGAGATCTACCATGCCCTACTTTGGTGTAACTCTGGACTCTTGCTCTATACTTGAGCACTGGCCAGAGCTCTCTGACCCCACTTGGCACATGCCTCAGGATATCTGATGAAGGAGCAGACACTCTACTAAGCCATAGAGGCATATATCAAAGATAAAACACTCAGAAGAGAAAAACATCAAGTGTTTCTGCAGACTCTTAAAAATAAACATAAATACAGGAAGCATGAACAAGACAATATGACTCTCCAAAAGGAACACAACATTTCAATATCAGAATGTGAAGATAAAGAGATTGATGATATGCTTGGAAAGGAATTCGAAAGAATGGTCATAATATTACTCAAGAAAACAGGGAAGCAAATATATGAGTTGAAGAAATCCATACATGACATGGAAGAAAAATTCTGCTGGGAGACAGAAATCTTAAAGATATATCAAACTGAAATATTAGAAATGAAGAATTCAACATGTCAAACAGAAAATACAGTGAAAAACCTTAAAAATGGACTTGGTGAGACATAAGAATATCTGAGCTAGAAAACAGATCTTTGTGGATATCTCAGTCAGAGAAAAGATGAAGACAAAGACGAAGATGAAGACGAAAATGAAGAAGAAATTGGACAAACTGAAAACAGTGTTTAAGGTTTATGGGAGACTATGAAACATATTTGTCTCAGGAGTTCCTGAAGGTCTGGAAAGACAGGATGGATAAGAAGGACTATTCAGATAAATAATGGCAGAAAACTTGCGTAATTTTGAGAAAGGTAGGGATAATCAAGTAAAGGAAGTACATATAGCTTCTAATAGAAATTATCAGAAAAGTTCTTCACCACAACACATTAGAGTTAGATGTTGAAAAATAAAACATAAACAAAAATCTTGAAATATGCAAGAGAGGAACAATAGATTACCTTCAAATGATCTGCAATTAGACTAACAGAATTATATATATCGGTAACCCTACAAGCTAAGATGTGCTACAGACAAAAATAGAGAAAGAAATTCATCAGCATGAAAGAACATGAATGCAGAAAACCTCCTAGTAAAAATACAAAGAAAATATAAAACAAATAATAGGAATATTTATACAAAAATGGCAAGACTGTCATTACTTAATAACATTCTTGAATACGAATGGCCTACATTCTCCAATTAAAAGATACAGACTGACTGACTGGATTTAAAAAAAGACCCATCTAACTTTTGCCTACAATAAACACATCTCTGTAACAAGAATATATGCAGTTTGAAAAGGAAAGGTTGGAAAAAGATATTCCATGATAATGGAAATCAAAAATTAGAAGAAGTTGACATCGTAATATCAGACAAATAGACTATAACACAAAAGCTGTTAAAAGAGACAAAGAAGGGCATTATGTAATGATTAAGAAATCAAATCATCAGGAAGATGTGATTGTATTAAATGCATATGCACTTAATATTAGGGCACCTTGTTATTTAAAACAAGAGTTAATGGATCTAAAAGGAGACCTAGACTCCAATACAATAATCATGTGGGACTTCAAAACCCTACACTCATCAATGGAAAGATCACTAGACAAAAAACAAACAAAAAACAACAGAAAAAATACACTATTGAAGAAATGGACCTAATTGATATCTATGGAATATTTTATCCCACAGCTGCAGATTAAATATTCTTTTCATCAGTGCAGGGAACTTTCTCTAGGATAGAACATATGCTAGGCCATAAAAGTCAAAAACTTTGAAATTGCATGCATGTATCTTTCCTGACAAAAATGAAATGAAGCTGGAAATTAACAACATAAGAAACTAAAAATATGCAAACTCATGGAGACTCAACAATGCACTCTTGAATGAACAAATGAACAACAGGTCATAGGAGAAATCAAAGGGGGAATCAAGAAGTCCTAGATTGGGTGGAGATGGCAATACAATATATCAAAAGTTATAGGATAGAGCTAAAGCAAAATTAAGAGGAAAATGTATAGCAATTAGTGCGTAAGTCAAGATTTTGGAAAGACATAAAATAAATGATCTAAAAATTCATCTCTAGTATCTTGAAGAACAAGAACAGAGCAAACCAAAAAATAATGGGAGGAAAGAAATAATAAAAATTATAAAGGAAATAAACAAAACTGAAACAAAAAACATACAAAACATCAGTGAAATGAACAGCTGTGCTTTTTTAAAAACATCAAAAATAAATTGAAATATTAGAAATGAAGAATTCAACATGTCAAACAGAAAATACAGTGAAAAGCCTTAAAAATGGACTTGGTGATACATAACAAAGAATATCTGAGCTAGAAAACAGATCTTTGTGGATATCTCAGTCAGAGAAAAGAAGAAGACAAAGACAAAGACGAGGATGAATACGAAGATAAAAATGAAGAAGAAGAAATTGGACAAACTGAAAATAGTGTTTAAGATTTATGGGAGACTAAGGCCCAAATAATCAAAAGAAAAAAGGAGAATATCCAAATTAATCTGATATGAAAAAGGAGATGTTACAACAGATACCAGTGAAATAAAAACAGTCATCAGGAATTACTGCAGTTTTTGCCAACAAATTGGAAAAACAAGAAGAAATGGGTAGATGTCTGGACACATAAAATTTACTAAAATTGAGTCATAAAGATATAGAAAGCCTAAGTAAACCAATAACCAAGACAGAGAATGAATCAGTAATAAAAACCAGCACAAAGAAAAGCCCAGAACTAGATGGCTTCACTGCTGTATTATACCAAACTTTTAAAGAGCTAACCCTAGTGCTTCACAACTATTCTTGTTTTTTAAGACATTTTACTTATTCAAAAGGCAGAACTACTGAGAGAGAGAATTAGAGGCAGAGAGAGAGCGAGCAAGAGAGAGAGCGCGAGCTTCGATCCACTGGTTCACTCCACAAATGGCATCAACAGCCAGGACTGGGCCTTGCTGAAGCCAGGAGATTCTTCCATGTCTCCCACATGTGTGCAGGGGCACAAATCCATGGGCCAGCTTACACTGCTTTAACAGATACATTACCAGGGAGCTAGATCAGAAATGCAGCAACTTGAACAGGTGCCCATATGTGAAACTGGCCCTGTAGGTAGGGGTTTACCCAATAAGCCATAGCACCAGCCCCCATTTTAAACTATTCAAAACAATTCAAAGGTAGGGAATTTTCCCAAGCTCCTTTGATGAGGCCAGCATCACCTTAATTCCAAATACAGAAAAAGATACAAATAAAGGAGAAATTTAGATCAATATCCCTGATGAAATGATGCAAGAATTCTCAACAGAATACTACTTAATCGAATCCAATCACACATCAAAAAGATCATTTCCCTGAACCAAGTTGGATTTATCCCTAGTATGCAGGGAAGGTTCAACATCTGCAAATCAATAAATGTGACACATCACAAAAACAAGTTGAATAATAAAACCATATGATTATCTCAAGGGTTACAGAGAAAGCATTTGATAAAATACAACATTGAAGGAGCTAAAGACATTTAATCTCGAGAATGCACCAAGAGGAAATATAACAATATGTCTTCCAAATCTCTTCTGCCAAACCTTAACAAATTGGGTATGGAAGGAACATTCCTTAATACAATCAAAGTAATATATGACAACTACACATGCAACATCATATTGGATGGGGGAAAGTTGGAAGCATTCCCACTAAGATCCAGAATCAGATAAGGATGCCTACTCTCATCAATACTATTCAATATAGTTTTGGAAGTTTTAACCGGAACCATTAGCAAAGAAAAAGAAATAAAAAATATACCAATGTGAAAGGAGGAAGTCAAATTATCCCTGTTTGTGGATTATATGATTGTACACGTAGGGGGAACAAAATATTGTACTAAGAGATTACTGGAACTCATTAGAGAGTTCAGCAAAGTTGCAGAATATCAAATCAACAGTCAAAAATAAATATACTTTGAATACACACATAAGCATGTCTGAGAAAGAACTTATAAGATGAATTCAATTCACAGTAGCAACAAAAATATTTAAATACCTTGGGATAAATAAAACCAAAAATTTGAAAGATCTATACAATGAAAATTACAAAACATTAAGGAAAGAAATAGAAGACACAAAATATGAAAAAATCATCAACATCAACAGTCAGGACAAGGGCTGATCAAGTCATTGTTTCTCATAGTGTCCATTTCACTTCAACAGGTTTCCTTTTAGGTGCACAGTTAGTTGTCACCGATAAGGGAGAACATATGATATTTGTCCCTTTGGGACTGGCTTATTTCACTCACCATGATGTTTTCCAGATTCCTCCACTTTGTTACAAATGACCGGTTGTCATGGTTTTTTACTGATGTATAGTATTCTATAGAGTACATGTCCCATAATTTCTTTATCCAGTCTACTGTTGATAGGCATTTAGGTTGATTCCAGGTCTTAGCTATTGTGAATTGAGCTGCAATAAACATTGAGGTGCAGACAGATCTTTTCTTTGCCAATTCAGTTTCCTTTGGGTATATTCCAAGGAGTGGGATGGCTGGGTTGTATGGTAGGGTTATATTCAGGTTTCTGAGGAATCTCTAAACTGACTTCCATAGTGGCTTACCCAGTTTGCATTCCCACCAACAGTGGGTTAGAGTCCCTTTCTCCCCACATCCTTGCCAGCATCTGTTGTTGGTAGATTTCTGTATGTGAGCCATTCTAACCGGGGTGAGGTGAAATCTCATTGTGGTTTTGATTTACATTTCCCTGATGGCTAGTGATCCAGAACATTTTTTCATGTGCCTGTTGGCCATTTGGATTTCCTCTTTTGAAAAATGTCTGTTGAGGTCCTTGGCCCATCTCTTAAGTGGGTTGTTTGTTTTGTTGTTGTGGAGTTTTTTGATCTTTTGTAGATTCTGGTTATTAATCCTTTATTGGTTGCATAGTTTGCAAATATTTTTTCCCATTCTCTCGGTTGCCTCTTTACTCTCCTGACTGTTTCTTTTGCAGTACAGAAACTTCTCAATTTGATGCAATCCTAATTGTTAATTTTGGCTTTGACTGCCTTTGTCTCTGGGGTTTTTCCAAAAAGTCCTTGCCTGTGCCTACATCTTGCAGGGTTTCTCCAATGTTCTCTAATAATTTGATACTGTTGGGTCGTAGATTTAGAGATTTAGATCTTTAATCCATGTTGAGTGGATTTTTGTGTAAGGTGAATGGTAGAGGTCTTGTTTCATGCTTCTGCATGTGGAAATCTAGTTTTCCCAGTACCATTTGTTGAACAGACTGTCCTTGCTCAGGAATTGGTTTTAGATCCTTGATCAAATATAAGTTGGCTGTAGATCCTTGGATTGATTTCTGGTGTTTCTATTCTGTTCCATTGGTCTATCCATCTGTTTCTGTAGCAGTACCATGCTGTTTTGATTACAACTGACTCTGTAGTGTGTCCTGAAATCTGGTATGTGATGCCTCTGACTTTGTTTTTGTTGTACAAGATTGCCTTAAATATTCGAGGTCTCTTGTGCCTCCATATGAATTTCAGCATCATTTTTTCCAGATCTGAGAAGAATGTGTGTGGTATTTTGATTGGTATTGCATTGAATGTATAAATTGCTTTAGGGAGAATGGACATTTTGATGATGTTGATTCTTCCAATCCATGAGCATGGAAGATTTTTCCATTTTTTGGTATCCTCTTCTATTTCTTTCTTTAAGATTTTGTAATTCTCATCGTAGAGCTCTTTAACATCCTTGGTTAAGTTTATTCCAATATATTTGATTGTTTTTGTAGCTATTGTGAATGGGATTGATCTTAGAAGTTCTTTCTCATCCAATGGAATTGCCTGTGTATACAAAGGCTGTTGATTTTTGTGCATTGATTTTATATCCTGCTACTTTGCCAAACTCTTCTATGAGTTCCAACAGTCTCTTAGTAGAGTTCTTTGGATCCCTTAAATAAAGAATCATATCATCTGGAAAGAGAGATTGTTTGACTTCTTCCTTCCCAATTTGTATCCCTTTAATTTCTTTTTCTTTATCCCTTTTAGTATTTTTTATCTACTTAATACTATTGGTTGAACTCTTTAATTAACACACAATTCTTCTTAGGTGTTTAAATTTAACTCAAAGTGATCCCTGTTAAATATAAGAGTGGGAATAACAGAGGGAGGAGATGTACAGTTTGGCACATGCTCATTCGGACTTACCCTTAATGGTAGAGCTAGAAACGTGACAGTTGATTCCAATTCAATCTCATCAAGGTGGCTTGTACCAATGCCATCTCACTAGCCAAAGTGATCAGTTTCAGTTCACAATTGATCATAATGATAGGATTAAGAGACAAAGGGATCATATAAACAAAAAGAGTGTCTGCTAATACTAACTGATAGAACTAAAAAGGAGAAAACGGTCCAACATGGGAAGTAGGATACACAGCAGACTCATAGAATGGCAAATGTCCTGAACAGCACTCTGGCCTCAGAATCAGCCCTTAAGGCACTCGGATCTGGCTGAAGAGCTCATGAGAGTATTTTAGGCATGGAAAGCCAAGACACTCTGGCAAAAAAAAAAAAAAAAAAAACCTAAATGAACGATCTCTGCAAGTGAGATCCCAGTGGAAAGAACAGGGCCATCAAAGAAGGAGGTATCTTTCTCTGAAGAGAGGAGAGAACTTCCACTTTGACTGTGAGCTTGTCTAAATAAGATCAAAGTCGGCAAACTCAAAAGGCTTCCATATCCTTGACAACTCATGACAAGAGCCTAGGGTGATTACTGACGCCATTAACAAGAGTGTCAATTGTTAAATCAACAAGAGGAGTCACTGTGCACTTACTCCCCATGTAGGATCTCTGTCCTCAATGTGTTGTACTATATGAATTAATGCTATAACTAGTACTCAAACAGTACTTTACACTTTGTGCTTCTGTGGGGGTGCAAACTGTTTTATTTAATATATACTTAATATAATATATTATACTTAACTATATTATTATTATATTATTATACTATCATATTGTATTATTATTTATGAATATAAATATTATTCTTAATATAATATATTAAGTTGAACTTAATATAAGTAAACTGTTTACTTAATGTATACTAAATTGATCTGTATATAAAGATAATTGAAAATGAATCTTCAGGTGAATGGAATGGGAGAGGGAGTGGGAGATGGGAGGGTTGTGGGTGCGAGGGAAATTATGGGGGGTGGAAAAGCCACTGTAATCCAAAAGGTGTACTTTGGAAATTTATATTTATTAAATGAAAGTTAAAAAAAAAACAAAATATGAAAAAACTTCCATGTTCATAGAATAGTAGAATAAATATCATCAAAATGCCCATACTACCCAAAACAATTTTTAGATTAAATGTGATACCAACAAAAATAACAAAAATATTTTTCTCTAATCTGGAAAGAAATGACTCTGAAATTCATATGTAACCACAAGATTCCCTGAATATCTAAGGCAATCCTAAACAACAGAAATAAATTTGGAGGCATCACAATACAGATTTCAAGACAGGTAGGTATAATTAAAATAGTCTGGTATTGGACATGAATATGCATGTGGATCAACATAACAGCTTAGAGTCCCCAGAATTTAATCCATGCATCTACAATCAACTAATCTTTGGTAAATTAACTAAAATCATTCACTGGAGAAAGGGCAGTCTCTTTAACAAATGATGTTGGTGATAAATTAATCTTTGCATGAAGAAGTATGAAGAAAGAACCTAACCTTACACCTATACAAAAGTAAAAAATAATTACAATCTTCTAGGATCTAAATCTAAGTCCTGAAACCATCAAAATACTGGAAGAAAACATAATTGAAATAGTGCACGATGCAGGTATAGGCAAAGCCTCCTTTTGTAAGACTCCAGAAGCACAGGCAATAAAAGCAAAAATAGACAAATAGGACTACCTCAAACTAAGAAGGTTCGGCATTGAAAAGGAAACAATCAATGAAGTAAAGAGACAACCAACAGAGAGGGAGAAAACATTTTCAAATTACCCATCTAATAAATGTTTAATATCTAGGATACATAAAAGGCTCAAGAGACTCAACAACAATAAAGCCAACAATCTAGTTAAGAAATGGGCAAAAGATATAAACAGGCATTTTTCAAAGGATGAAATACAAATGACCAACAGATACACAAGAAAATTCTCAGGATTACTAGCTATCAGGAAAATACAAATAAAAACTTCAATAAGGTTTCACCTCATCCCTGTTAGAATAGCTGTCATCCAAAAATCAAACGTAACAAATATTGGCAAGGATGTGGGGGGAAAGCACATTAATATACTGTTTGGGGGAATGTTAATTAGTAAAATCCATTATGGAACAAAGTATGGAGATTCCCCAGAAATCTGAAAATAGATCCACTATAATGACCCAGCCTCCCCACTCCTGGGAATTTACCCAAATAAAATGAAATTAGTCTATGAAACAGTTATCTGTACCCACATCATAGCTAAGATATGGAATCAACCCAGATGCCCATCAACTCATGACTGGATAAAGAAATCATAGTGTTATCTACATGATGGAATACTACTCAGCCATAAAAAAGAGTGAAATCTCTTTCCACAATAAAATGAATGCAATTGGAAATCAATAGTATTAGTGAAATAAGGCAATCACAAAATGACAAATTGTATCATGCCATCATTCTCTTATCATTTGTGCTTAGGTTTTATGGTTCAAACAAGTTAGGTCAACTGTGTTGAGTAAGTGTATATATATTTACTGTTTTTAGGAACTGCCTAGTTAGATGTATGTCCTTACAAGAAACTACTTAATCATTTTATTTTTGTACATCTATTAAGTTGGCACCATGGTCCAAATGGAAACCATTTTACTATGCTTCAGCATTATCTGGTTTTAATGAGTCTCTGGAGGTCTCTTGATGGCTTTTACTGCCAGATATGATTCTGCCTAACACTACAAGTGAAGAATTGAACTCAGAGCATTTTGTCTGCCAATAAATTTGTTTCAAGTTGCATCCCATTACTTTGGAAAATTCTCAAGTGACAAATTCTTAATACTTTACCAAAATACTATTCAGATGAATTCAATGTAGTTTGGTGTTCTTGTTTCAAAAAAATTGCATGTATCCATGTTCACATAAGTTCTACAAAAATATCCCACACATACTGTTTATAAGTGAATTCAGTGGATTCAAGTTTTAATTAACTGCTATTAGATAGTATTTGGGCAATATTTTGTGAACAATGATGTGGGAGTTGATGTTATAATCTTCGGCTTAAAATTGTGTGAAAGTAGGTTGGAACAGTTAAGAAAGAGCCCTCAAAAATGTCTAATAAATGTTTACAGAGAAGATGTTTGCATTTTCAATGTGACAGAAACAGGAGGGAACCATTCTTCACACTGTCACCAGACGAAAGAATGAAGGAAATCAGTTAAACTTTTGCAGTGGTCAATGTCTGAAGTGATAAGGGCCTGGTTTAGTGTGGTGAAAGTACAAAATTGAGACATAAGAATGCCAGATTATTATAATGAAATAACTAGCAATCAACCTTGGGTTTAATTAATCATGGGTAGAGAGAGGTGAAAGTATCAGAGAGGGTTTAATACTCAATCCTAAGTGACCTGAAGGATAAGTGGCTTATTAGATGTAGAGACACTGAGAAAGATCTGTTTTGGGAGTAGGTTAATGAGATGAATTATAATGACTTGTGTTAGACTGATAAAGGGTATATTGTGAAAATGACATGGCATAACTATTTCTATGTGGTATTTTATAAAACCTGTATTAGTATCCTTTGTATAAGATGGATAAACTGGAACCAGACAACTGTTTTGATACGTGACATGTTAAATAACCTTTGTCCTAATTAATAGGTCAATGTTAACCCACCTCTATTGGGTCTTCATCTTGTTCCTTGTCATACTAATGATGCATGTATATTAATGAACTGAGTGACAACATAGTTGATATGCTAATCCAAGCAAAAGTAGATACAAAGCCAGTAAAGATAATGTTATATTGGAGAATAGATTTTTTTTGAGAATCAGTTTTCCCCATATTTTTTGTCACTTTATATGAGTTCACATTTTCATATGAAATTCAATAGTGAAGCATTTCAACATACTACTTTGTGTGTAAAACAAACTCTACAGGTACAATACCACAATTTTACAATAATTTGTCTTAAAAGCAGTGAAAGACATGAGAAAGATTTGTTATTTTAAATAACGCATTCCATGAACAAACAGTGAAATGACGCTATATTAATAGATGATCAATATCTAGAAAGGGTTTTAGGCCTGTTCAACTTTGCACTGGTAAAAAGATACCTGAAATATTTATACTATTCTTGGTGTGACATTTTTAGGACCTATATACACAGTGATCTATTTGAGGGAGAAGCATCAAGATGGAAACTGGATTTGAAACCTCAGCACTTAAAGGAGCTGAAGACATTTAATCTCGAGAATGCACCAAGAGGAAATATGACAATATGTCTTTCAAATCTCTTCTGCCGTATCTTCCTCTGCATGTCTCTTGGTAATTACAAACTGCATTTCCCAGATTTTATTGCATCTAAGATCATGCATGTGATATAGACTGAACCAAGTATATACACTTGCTCATTACAGTTAAGAAGTAGGTATTTACTGTGAATGTAGAGTTGAAATCTTCTAAAAAAAGACTATAGCCAAGGTCATATATATTTTATACTTTGTTGTCCAAAAATCATAGGTGATCAGTGGTGTTAGATGCATTTCTGCTAGAGTAATCCCATAGTTTAGTTGATCTTTCAACATTGCTGTGTAGTATCAAAGCTAGTTGTCAAGTATGTAGCAACCTATGACAAATCCCTTTTTGTTTAAGATAGCTAGAATAGATTATGTTATTTGTGACTAAGAATTCTGACTTAAATAGGTATAGGCTTCATAAAGATCATTAATCATATTCAATTATAAGATAGGCAAGCTCTTGGTGCCGACAAAACCATCAGTAAGTGTTTGGATGTGACATCTATTAAGTCTCTTTCTAATTAACTGACATTATATGAGTTCATAAAGATAGTATGCAATTAACTGCTCAAAATCATTCACAATTTAGTATGAATGACAGACTTAAACCTCTGCTGAGGAATATGAAAACAGCTATTTACTTTATATGTTTCTTATTATGAAATTAGCAAAGATCATTGAGGAAGGAATTCTTTCTAGTACATTGTACACACTCTGGATAATACCACTTCCTCCCTGTCTTCACAATTTCAGATAGAGATGGCTAACACTCAGATATTTTAGAATGTCTTGAACTACCCATTGTGTAAAGTGATGAAGAAATAAAAGCACTTAGGTAACAATATGTTACAACATATTTGACCCATCTGACTCAAATTACTATTATAAGACCATATAAATACATATATAGTTGTTACTTAATTAAAATGGGGTTATAGTTTAATAAACCCATTGTAAATTAAAAATATTATAAAAGCAAATGCATTGAATCCACCTAACTTATAGAGTGCATTGTTACCCCTTCATGACTGTGGGACTGATTGGGAGCTGCTTTCTCTAGCCACACATCATTGCAAGATAGGATTGGATCCCATTTCCTTAGCCTGGGAAAAGATTAAAATTCAAGATTTGAAGTACAGTTTATGCTAAATGTTCAATGCTTTCACACCATTCTAAAGTAATAAAATCCAAGGTCAAGCCATCACAAGTCAGGAATTTTCTGTGACCAATATTCTCCATAGAGGACTTCCTATTTCTAAATCATTAATTCTTTCTTCTCAGTATTACTAAACAAAAATCTCACCTCTTCTTTAAATTCCTTTGAAAAGTCTACACCTCATGAAGACTTTCCTGAACACTCAAACCCATTTTGTTCTTAAAGACTACATTTTCTATTCTCATTGGAGTTTGCACAGACTCTCTTTGGACTGAAACTGCACCCTTGCTTCTTGGCTCATGTTGTAGATGGAACTTGCCAACCATCATAATCACACGAAGCAAGCCTTTGTAACAAATGTTTTCATAACTTAAGTTTCATTTTTTTTGGCTCAGGATTTCTTTTCTTGTTAAAATGAGAACTCCCTGGAGGAGTAAATAGATACTTTCAAGAGCCTTATTAGACATTTGTACTTCTAAAAATGATTTTCAAATCTTTCCTTTAGAGCAGATATTGATGAGAGAAGGAAAGTGAAGGAAAACAAAGGTTGAAAAAGAGTGATCCTCTGAATCTTGCTAACTTTGTTCAAAGTATTTTCAGGAAATATTGGCTGCAATTTGACTTAATATACAAAAGAGGTTTTGGATATATTGTACCTTACATACAGAATGCTTAAAAACACAGTTTCATTAGTTGGATCTGGTTACAACCAATACTTAAACTATTTGACCAATCCATTAGTGCTACTACTTTCCAGAATAATGTAGACTTCACATCCCAGAGAATAGCCTACAGATATCCATGAAGACAACTCAGAGTATTAGAGAGCCTGAACATTATCATAGCACACTACACTGGCTGGGATGTATGGAATATATATGCTTTGCTTGTATAGATTTCTACTTGAAAAGAAAATGGGAAAATGGAAGAATATTACATCAGTTTTTACCAAAGACACAAAAGAAAAAATAAGTTTTACTGAATGCTATAATGCTTGCCAATAGGGAGGATAAAGAGGAAACCACTTTTATGAGCATAAGCACAGATATTGTGCTTGTCATCTTATAAGCCACTTAGAAATTATCTGACTTTAGTCTTTAATGAGCAGAGTTTCTAAGTTGAATTTTCCTCCTACTATTCTGTAATGCTGTGTATCTACTGCTCCAAATCTAGAGACCATATACTGCCTAAAGCCCCAACAGTGGCAACTCACTTGAAAGATACTCCTCAGAGCTCCATACTTCAAAATATATTTCTTCTCTTCTCCTTTCCTTTTCTTTTCTTTCCCTTCCCTGCCCTGTTCCCTGTCCTCTCTAACTTCTGTACATTTCCCTCACACAACTACCAGAAAATTAAAATATCAGTTTCCTGGGTGCTAGAATTGAAACTAGTTTCTGAGGAGCAGGCGACCTGAATTCTCCTGCAGGTTTTCTCCTTCCTACCTGTGAGTCCAAAACATGCTCATATCCATTTACTTCTCACAAATCAGTCTTCTCACTTCTACTTTGACACTGTAAAGTCCTTTCTCCACAAAATAGCCAGAAACAGCCATTTTGTATTTAAATCACACTATGACACTCCCCTGCATAAAGCCTTGCATTACTCCCCAGTACAATCAGAGCAAAATCCAACATTCTTCCAGGGAATTAAATCAATTGACATCTCTGACTTCAGGTTCCACTACACATTTCCTCATTTTCTACATTGTAGCCAGATTCATTTCTTACCATTTCCTCTTTCTTACCTTAGAACCATCTCTATTCTCACTTCCGGATGAACTCTGTCCCCAAATCTTCTACATGACAGCTTCTTTCCTCTTTTTCTGAGATTCCAGTAAAAAGGTAGTTCGACCCCATAAGAGTGAGATCATTTGCTATTTGTCTTTCTGGGCCCTGCTTATTACACCTAGCACCATGTCCTCCAGGTTTTTAAACTTTGTCTCAAATGACAGGAATTTTTTCCTGCTTTTAAGGATGAATAGTATTTAATTGTATATACAGCACCATTTCATCACTCATTCATTCACTGATGGACATTTAGGTTGTTTTATATCTTGGCTATTGCAACTAATGTTGGGGCTAATACAAGGGAAAATAAAGATATGCTGGTAAGGGGAATGAAGTTTAAATACACAGATGAGAAAGATTGGCAGATCTAAGGTACAATAATGTGACTCTAGTTAACAGTACTAAATTATATTTGAAATATGCTAAGAGGGGAAAGCTTGTTTTCACCATCATGAACAAAGAAAGAAGGAAGTGAAGTAGGGACAAATGGAATAAAATGGACAGAAAGATGAAGAAAGGAAGGAAAGAAAACAAAGAAGAAAAAAGAGGGGGGAAGGAAGAAGAAAGGAAAGAATGGAAGATGGCAACAATGTGTGAGAAAATGTATATTTACCAGATTTTGTCGATTACTTCATAATCTATACATCTGTCAAATCATCAAGTTGCATAACTTAAAAATATACTATTTTTAATTGTCAATTATTCTTTAGTAAACCTTTGAAAAATAAATTAATTCCACTTGCATGAATGTCTTTCACATTACTTTTGCTTTCCTTATACAAAATCACTAACTGAAATTTACTTCACTGTTTATCATGTTCAGAATAAAAGCTATTAGTGGAGAGAGATCAAAACTATTCTTTGTTGATCTCTATAAAGCCTTCAGAAATAACTGGCATAAGGTATGCATTCAATAAATCATTCCTGAGTAAATGAACAAATAAAGGATTTGGGGCATGTGGTTAATAACACAGGGCCTAAGAACCAGAATGCCAGGGTTGGAATCCTGAATCACCAATTACCTAACTCCTATTCCTTTGGGAAAGGTACTTAATCATTCCTTGGCTTGGCCTCATTATCTTTAAAAATTGGTAATATACATATATAACTTAACTTTTAAGGTTGCTGTGATGCTTAAATGTATTAGTATATATAAAGTGCTTAGAACAGTGTCCACTACATAGTTTGCGTTCTATAAAGGTTATAATTGTTACTGCTAGTACCACTTCTATTATTACTAAAATCCTCTAAATCATGGTTCTAATGAAAATCAAATAAGTTATGGAAGATAAAATATATTATTTAAGGTGTAATCATAGCTAATAAAATATAGAGTTCTATGCATGTCTTAGTAATTATTATTTGAGTTTATTGTTGAATTCATGTGTTAACCTTGGATTGTTTGCATTTTAAAAGAGATTTTCCATCTGTCTGAATGTTATGCAGTAAGTACTGAGTGGCAAAAATGATTCTGGGCAGAACACACCTTGGGTTCCTCATGTTATACCACTAGTGGTGTATATGTTATATGATGCTACTCCTTTTTTTTTTTTAACTGGCAGAGTTAGACACTGAGAGAGAGAGAGAGACAGAGAGAAAGGTCTTCCTTTTCCGTTGGTTCACCCCCCCAAATGGCCACTATGGCCAGCGTGCTGTGCCAATCCAAAGCCAGGAGCCAGGTGCTTCCTCCTGGTCTCCCATGAGGGTGCAGGGCCAAGGCACTTGGGCCATCCTCCACTGCCTTCCCAGGCCACAGCAGAGAGCTGGACTGGAAGAGGAGCAACCAGGACAGAATTCGGCGCCCCAGCCAGGACTAGAACCCGGGGTGCTGGCACCGCAGGCGGAAGATTAGCCAAGTGAGCCGCAGAGCCAGCCTGATGCTAATTCTTGACAATGGCCCAGTTTCTGTCTTTGGAACAATAAATCCAGAACATTATAAAGATGCAATATATTGAAATATTTTAACTAAGAGACAATTCTTGTGCAGCAAAAGAGCATTGACATGAAACTCAGCTTAACGTATCTGAGCAATGTTTTTACATATGATTTATGGTAAAGGCTTATATTCAGGGATCTGTTATTTGCAGACATAGTTAACATGCTGATAGAGACAGCATTTATCGTTATTATACTAGAAAGGATTATTGTATTGTGACTTAAAAGTGTATCTTTTCAGCAAACTCACAGAATGGCAAATGCCCTAAACAACACTCTGGCCTCACAATCAGCCCTTAAGGCATTTGGATGCGGCTAAAAAGCCCATGAGAGTTTCTCAGGCATGGAAAGCCAAGACATTGTGGCAAAAAAATGACCTAATGAAAGATCTCTGTGAGTGAGATCCCAGTGGAAAGACTGGGCCATCAAAGAAGGAGGTACCTTTCTCTGAAGGGAGGAGAGAACTTCCACTTTTATTATGGCCTTGTCTAAATAAGATCAGAGTTTTTGCGAACTCAAGAGGCTTCCATAGCCTTGGCAGCATCACCTTAATTTAATATTTATTACTTTTTTTTTTTTTTGACAGGCAGAGTGGACAGTGAGAGAGAGAGACAGAGAGAAAGGTCTTCCTTTGCCGTTGGTTCACCCTCCAATGGCTGCCGCGGCCGGCGCGCTGCGGCCGGCGCACCGCGCTCATCCGATGGCAGGAGCCAGGTGCTAGGTGCTTTTCCTGGTCTCCCATGGGGTGCAGGGCCCAAGGACTTGGGCCATCCTCCACTGCACTCCTGGGCCACAGCAGAGGGCTGGCCTGGAAGAGGGGCAACTGGGACAGAATCCGGTGCCCCAACCAGGACTAGAACCCGGTGTGCCGGCGCCGCAAGGCGGAGGATTAGCCTGTTGAGCCACGGCGCCGGCCTACTTTTTTTTTTTTTTTTTGACAGGCAGAGTGGACAAGTGGACAGTGAACAAGAGAGACAGGGAGATTACATATTTTTAATTTACATTATTGCAAAGGCTTAAGGCTCCACTAAATAAAGAGTTCAACAAATAAAAAGTAAAAAGACCACAGTTTAACAGAAATATAGGCAAGGTCTATAAACAATAATTAAATGAAAAGATGTTTGAACTTCACTCATATATACATATTTTAAAATAGTCACAAATCAAAACTATAGTATATAAGGTTTAATCATTGGTTTGACCACAATTTACAGCAAAGTTTGACAAAACACTATATTTGCACCAAAACTATTATACACAGGCATTTCCATTTTTTTTTTATTTTCATTTCTTTTAAAAAATAGTTCCCACAAATAAGGGAATTTGTCTTTCTCTGTCCCTCTTATTTTTCTCAACATGATGTCCTCTAGATGCATACATTTTTTCCATAAATTGTAAAATTTTTTCTTTCTATTTAGCTGAATTTCCAATGTTAATATGTACCATATTTTCATTATCCATTCATCTGATGATGGACACCTTGGTTGATTTTATATTTTGGCTATTGTATACAGTAGTTTTGGTGCAAATGTAGTATTTTGTCAAACTTTGTTTCAAATCGTGGTCAAACAAGTGGTTAAACCTTATATACCACTATTGTAAACAGTGCTGCTATAAAAATGGCAGTGCAGGTATCTCTTTGATACAATGTGTTCATGTCTTTTGGATATATACCCAGAAGTATGGTTGTTGGATTATATTGCAAGTCAATTTCTAGATTTTTAAGAACTCTCCATATCGTTGTTCAGAAGTCTGCACTAACTTCTGACCAACACTGTATAAAAATTACCCTTTCAACACATCCTCATCCACATTTCTTGCTGTCTTTTGAATAATAGACATTCTGACTGCGGTGAGGTGAGATCTCATTGTGGCTTTAATTTGCATTTCCCTGATGGAGAGTGATGTTGAGCATTTTTTCATATAGTTTTTGGCCATTTGTGTTTCTTCTTTTGAAAACTATCTGTTTTGGTCCTTTGCCCATTTCTTAACTGGATTGGTGTTTTTTTTTTTTTCTTGTTGAGTTTTTTGAATCACTGATTGATGTATTCTGAGTATTAATCCATTGCAGGTAAGTAACTTGCAACAATTTTTTTCCCATTTGGTCAGATGTCTGTTCACTCTACTGTTTCCTTTGATGTGCAGAAGGTTCTGAGTTTGATATAATCCCATTTGTCTAGTTTTTCTTTTGATTGAAGTTATTTCTGTTTGGTTCTTCTTAATTATTTCTATATCCTTATTGAACTTTTCATTCATGTCACCTATTGTTTTCCAAGTTTCTGTAAGCTTTCTATATGTATCTTCTGGCATTGTACTGAGTTTCCTTATAATCATTATTTTAAATTTTATTTCTAGCTTTTCATTGATTCCCTTTAGGTCAGTATCTATTTCTTGAGAACTGTTTTACTTTTTCAGAGGTGTCATGCTATGTCGCTTCTTCAAGTTTCTTGTATCTCTACGTTGAAGTCTTTGCATCTGGTGTAATAGTCTCTGCTCTTTTTTGTTGGAAAGGAGTTTATAGTTTAGTTGGAATGCAAGACATCACTTGGCTTGTTGCTTTGATTTTGGTTCTAAGTGAATCCAGAGTATAAATTCTGATTGACTTTTTTTTCCTTTAGTCAATGACAACAATGTCTATAAGTAACAAAATTGTCTATTCTGTAACCATTTTTGGGGGGGGGGGGTAGAAGTGTGACTTTCAGTTGAATATGGACTTCCTAGGTTTTGTATCTTCTGTTCCCAGGGTGTTGATTGTCAGTCACACTAGGTAATGTGATACTCAGCACCTCACTCTTGAGTCACAAAGAGAGCTGTCCTCATGTCCCTCTAGTAAGTCTGAATGAGTTGTGACTCTAGGACCATGTGATATGGATGGGACCTCCCCCAGACCCTGCTGGTAGTGTGACTGTTGCTGGTGATCATAACACCAAAATTCCCAATCCCAAAACTAAGGGATGTGAACTGGAATCTGTTCCAATCTTACAGGGTGACTACAAGATATACAGGAGATTTTTCACTGGCAGATATGAGTCCAGAGAGGTGGTATTCCGGCAAGGTCTTCCCTAGGTCCCATCAGGTAGATTTCACTGGGCTTAAAGAAGTTAGTATTGATTTTTACAATTCTAGTGTTATAAGATACAATGGATCATTATCCAGATTTCCCAGAGTGGGAGTCCAGAATTAAAGATGGTGGTAGCCACCTACCTGAAAAAGATTGATGCAGGTAGAACAATCCAAAGATTCTGAGTGAGTGCAATTTACTCCAAAGTTTGTGATGTCAGGATAAACAATCCCAGCTCCGAAAGGCACAGATGGAACTGCCTCCAGTCCCCATGCGGTAGGCAAGGGTGATGTTGGGCTTTGTGCCTGGGACTCACAGCAGCTCGTAAAAAAATCAAAGAGGACCAGTCCTGAGGAAATTTCCTCTGTACCTGCTAGCACATGGTGCTGTGAGGGGAACTTCCCTGGATCACACATAATGAGTAAGCACAGCTCCCAGTCTTATGCCCAGTATTCCCACGTTTGCAGGATGTAGGGGGTCTCTGCGCCACACTGTAAATTGTCCTTCCTTTGGCTCTAGAGGCTTCTGGTAGCAGTGGGACTGCTTTCAGTCTGCTAAGTCAAAATAGCTTTCAGCAGTGGTCCTACCACAGCAAATTGAGTCTGGCTGGTAGGGAGTTGGATAGTTGAGGAAAGTAATGTGGCTTCCCTTTTCAGAGGAAAGTAGTCAATTAGACTCTAGTTAGCTCCCCAGGCTGTATTTGAAATCAGTGGGGACTGTGGCATTCTTCATAAGCTAAAGCTGACAGTACAGGAGCCATGGCACCTCCTTCCTACCTTGTCTTGGGAAGACAGTGTTTCCAGGTAGAAGCCAGTTGTATAGATGCAGGGGTGGCTGGCAACACAAGTGGCCACAGAGATGCATCTGTCTTATCCCCTCACTGCCCCCATAGAGTCATTGTTCTGTTCTGTCACTTCTCCACTGAAAATTTCTCTCAATCTAACCTCTGGGAAAGTGGTCCTTCATTTTTTCTGCTATCTCTCTGTGGCTGAGGTCAGTGAAGCTTCTCACTATTCAGCAATCTTGGATCTTAAGTGTCCTTTTCAATTCTATCTTCCCATGAAATTTCTGAAGCAGTGTTTTATGACCATTTTAATAAACGTGGGAAAATTTTTTGATAAAATGCAGCACTTATGGTAAAATTCTCAGGAATCTAAAATTTTAAGGTAATATCATAATCAGATATATGGCATTTATTAAAAATCCCATAGCTGATATAGTAAATTTTCTGTAAATATAGCAACCAACAATTCCTCACAACCATTTATATAATATATATATATATATATATATCTATTATCAAAATAATATATAATATATATACCTCTATATATAACATATATATACCTCTCTATATATAATATGTGTATAAATATATATTTATACACCTCTATTATCAAAAAGTAGTGGGGCTTACTTTCTCTTTTACTTGAATTAGGAGAGTCTGTTGACCAATAGACTATGGGAGAAATGTCTTTATGTGACTTCTATCCTTACATATCATGATATGTTACAGTTTCCACTTTTATTTCCTTGCATCCATGTAAGGAAATTTTACCTAGATCATTGAATTATAAAGATAACATGGAGAGAAAGACTGTAAAACTGTAGAGAGAGGCCTAGCTGCTCTAGGATGCAAATTGAGTCAAGCCCATAGATGAATATCATGTTTAATGCAACCACGTGAGTTAGATGATCAATTTACTAGCACAGAAAGCCTCTGGCCAACCCACTGATTGTGAGAAATAATAAGTAGGTGTGGCTTTCACTATGTTTTATGTTAGTTTATTAAGCTGTAATAGGTACCATTCATTACACTTAATAGTAAAATATATGTTTCCCCCTAAAGTCAAGAATAAGGTAAGGATGTCAACTCTCATCAGTTCTACTTGATAGTGTTGTGGAGTACTTAGTCCCGGAAGTATGGCAAGAAATAAAAGGCATTGTCTCTTGGTCAGTAAGATTATCTCGAGCATTGTCAGAAGGCAACAGCGCACCAACCTGATTGCTCGGCAGATGCTATGTTTCGCTCCGACCCTCAACAACAGGTATGGCTTAGCATGATGGAACAGTAGTCAATGATGGGTAATCACTAGCGAGTGCACCTAGCAACCTAAGACAGAGCATGGGACATGCTTCCCAGTGACTCGATGATGGGTAAGCAGGTGGCACATCGCTGGGAACCTAAGACAGGTACCATTCCATGCCATATAAAACTAAAAAGGGGGAGCTGTGGGGAACCACAGGCCGGCCACCTGTGGGGACCTCCTCATTGCACTGCCTCATCCTGCGGAGCAGAACAAGGTCAAGGAAGTGCTGAACAAAAGACTTGCAAACAACCTGAAGGGATGAGACACACCTTGACCTGAAAGGACTTGCAAACAACCTGATGGGATGAGATACACCTTGACCTGAGGTTATGCGTGCCTTTTGATCTGATTGATGGACTGCTTGCCCTAGCCCTAGGGGACCGGGAATGGATAAAAGAGCAGGATAGGGGCGGGAAAGTTGGGCAATCTCTTCAGTCTTTCTCCTTCTTTTTCTCAGCTGCTTCTCTTCTCTTTCTTCTCTTTCTCTTTCTCTCCTTTCCTTCTGCTATCACTAAAAATAAAAGTTCCTCGAGAACCAAAAAAAAAAAAAAGAAAAAATAAGTAAAGTCACTTTATTCACAGACCACATGACTGTGTAAAAATCCAAAGGAATATGTAAAAGGAAAGTGCTTAAACTGGTTGATTCCTTAACATTAAAGACAACAAGGTTTATGGGTGTGAACATTTGTCGTACTGATTAAGATGCCACTTGGGACACCTGAAATCTAACTGGTTTTGAGTTCTGGCTCACTTCCAGAGATGATTGGGGGAGAGAGATGATAGAGATAGAGGTAGAGATAGAGATAGAGATAGAGATGAGAGAGAGAGAGAGGAGAGAGAGAGAAATACTATATGCTATATTAAAAAGAACTAATTTATATAGATAATACAAAAAAGAACTAACACTATGCAGTGGGTTTTTGGCATAGCAGTTGTCACTTGGGACTCCCGCATCCAAAATTGAAGTGTCTTGCTCAAGTCTCAGCTTCTCTTCTTCCAATCCTGTTTCTTGATAATGTCCACCCTCGGAGGCAGCTTGAGTCTTGCTATCTTCATTAGTAGAATGAAGAGGCCTAGTACCAATACTCAATTATAGTTCTCCAAAATATATGAAATATTTCTCAGAGGATTTAACAGAGTGTTGAAAAGGAGCACATATATCTGGGACACCAGATTTTGGAAGGGCATGAAGGGCAGTTTATCCATACTAACCTAGAGATATTTTGTTGGGAGAAAGGGAATACAAACAATGGACACTATCATCGGATATCACTTCCTGGATGGCTTTTGTTGTGCATTACTTTTAAATGCATTATTCTTCCTTCACAAGAACCATTAGTAATGAACTGAAAGTTTTGATAAAATGGAGTACAGAGGTAAACTCCACGTGAGTTTTTTTAAATTTTTTTTTCAGGTAGCTTATTTTAACATGGATCGTTAAGAGATGAGATAATTAAAATTAACTCTGTAGCCTATCTCTTTTATTTTAACATCACCAATATTTGGATATTCCAGAAGGAATTCAACTTGGACATTAACAAGATTAATCTTCTCTGTGCTGCTGTTTGGGGTCACACTAATGGACTGAAACTGAGGTATGTTATTTTAAGCTCCAAATTCAATACCATTACTACTACTTATTTCACATGTGTACAAACACAGGTACCTACCAAGAATAGGATAAAACAAAAGAGAATAGAATGATAAGCAAAGCATCACCTTCTATGTAGTTTCCCTTCTTTAATTCTTCCATAGGTGATGTGACAGAAGAAAGAACTAAGGGCACATGCTAGATGTGGGAAGGCCAAGCCTTTTATTTGCTATAGTCTGCTGCTGCATTTTTTCTAAACTGTTTGTATTCATATTTACTGCTATCATTTCAATAGTGTTGGCTATATTTTAAAGGACACTGATATATCTTTTTGGTTAATTTCATAGCACTTATTAAATGTTATTTAATAAATTATATAATTTAAATCCTAATTAATAGTGTCTTTGCAGCCTGTGTTTTCTAGGTAATCAGTCTATATTTCATTCACCACAAATGTACAGAGTCCACAGCACCAGACCAGATCCTCAGGGTCTATAATCAAGGTTAACAAAGTTTCTATCTTTAAAGAACTCCCAACCTGAAGTCAAGGGGTGAGTTTTTCTCCATAGATACTGGGAAGGAACTTCCACTAGCTACCCAGCATAAAACAACAAAAAAAAAAATCACACACAAACTAGGGAAAATTGGTTATGAAAATCAACATTGGCATTTGAAATCCTTTTTTGTGTATGGGCATATGGCTGTGAGCAAGGACCATCAGCCTCCAGGTTTACAGAAAACTGAAAAGCTGGGGAATGTGGCTTGAAATGTTTATCTGAAAATGCATCCATCTGGAACATGTGAATACATGAATGAATTAAAAATGGGTTTATTTTGATGATCTCAATAAATGCTTACAGTTGATTGCCAAAACTAATCAGTTTAAACATATTTCAGGAAAATAATCCACAAGAACATGGCTAGGAATAATCATACAACTAAACCTCAGTATTAACAAACACCACCTGAGGAATTCTTAGAATGAAAAAAATAAAGTCCAGTTTGTGGTATAAAATGATATTTGCATTTTTAGTTTTCTAAATATCAGTCAGATCAAAGCAGAAAGCTAGCTCCTAGCTACATCAAAGGAAAGAATGAGGAAAAATGTGATCAAGGCAGAACCATCTGTGGCAATTTAATGATAATTTCAGTCTTGTACCAAAAACACACTTAATAAGAAATTAAGAGCTAAAGGGAAGACAATTTCAAAGGGATTTGAATACCGAAGAAAATAACTATGTACATATACAATTATCTGATGATTCAATTTTAATTCTCTTGGAACAGGATGACATCTGTGGAATTGGAGGACTTAAGAAAACAAACTGTTGTAAGGCTTGTATTTGGACTTATTTGGGGAAATTTTTCAAATGATATTAATTTCTCCTTATTCGAAATCTCAGTTGTATAAAGCAAATATAAATAGAGGCACAGTTGAAAAATCAGGGAGCTCTATACATTCTTAGCTGAGTTACAACAAATTATTTGCTGAAAGTATTTTAGCACATTATTTTATCTTTCAGTTTGGGGAATTTCTTTATGGAGAATTTTTACTGAATCAAGCAGACACAAGACCCAGTAGCCTATAGGGAATAGTATCGAAGGACTCTAGGAATTCTGCCATCAAGGTTATGGTCCTGTTCTACTTAAAAGAAATACTAGACAAAATAAACTATATTGCAAAAAAAAAGAGGCATAAATGACCTAGAAAATTCAGAGAATTATGTTTGCCACCAACTACTGAAGGGAATGAAGTAGCAATTCTAGGAGTTAGAAATGAATCTTTCCTTAGTCCACTGAGAAATTAATGAAAATTATTTCCCTGGGTGAAAATCTTACTCTGTGAGTAATATCAATAATAATACTGAGCTCACAAAGCTTAACATTGATCTCTGTTAATTTGATTTCCTCAATAAGGGATAAATTCAATAAAATACAAATTAATAATCTGATTTGGTTAGCTGCAATTCTTTGGGAATCCTTCAAACTTTATTGGTGTTTAGTCATCTTTCATTAATGATTTTACTAATTGTCTCATGGGCATGATTTTGATTATTTTGAAACCAATGGCTATGTTTTACAAGAAGTAGTTATGCTATATCCTCTCTTCACCAAACTTCTATGAAAAATCCTTGTAAATCAGTTATCAAAGAACACAACTGAATAGTGCCCCACCTTCAAAGTGGTTTTTAGTTGATTATATTAATGTGGAAAGGGTATACATGTTCTCATTATAAATCATTTTTTAGGGTTCTAGCTCCAGAGCAAGTAACAGTGAACTATTAGAACTTCAAGCAAAAGATACAAAAAGATGTACCATTGAAACTGCAGGGTATTTAAACTATAGAAGCTTGTTTGACAAGTCTAGCTAGGAGGAAACTGCATCTTAATTTTCCATGTCTAAATGATAATCTTTACTATATGGAAAGGTCAGTCTCTTTGTCAAGTTTATGTTGAGTAGTGAGGGAGAACAGGAATACCCACACACCTAAGCAGACCAAATATTCGTCCTATCATTCAGTAGAGTGAAAATATTGCAACACCACTCTCAAATTTTCTTATAGTTTCTAGATTTTTATGTTATGAGAATGAAGGGAGAAATAGTATTTGGCTGTTAATGTTCTATTCTAAATCCATACTTCCTCTGCAATATTTGAATAGCCTTAAAAAATAGCTTCTGATTATCAAGGGAGATTGGAGAAAATGAATCATTAAAATAAAAGACAGACAGTATAAATACATGGGATCAGTAACTAAATCCACCGTTACTCAAATATGAGCTGGCTTCATACCTAAAATGTCTGCTCTGATGCACAGCAAGGGTTTGCCTACACACCAGACTGATTCTTCAAATGAAATTCTTTCAGCATTGGAATCCCTCAGTGAACAAAATATGGTTAAGGTTCATGAGCACAAGCACACTAAAGGCTACAACATTGGTAGAGTCCAAATAGAAACCAAAATAAGTGAGTTCCTTTAATGTCTTTCCTTCAACTAATTTCAGTCACTTGGCAAAATTCTAAGATAAATCAAAATTTTAACTACCATCAGCATTGTTCAATTATTTAAATTCCCAAACTGAAATCATCCAATGGAATGATTGGTTTGTATATCACAGAACTCTGTCACCCACCTCCAAGATATAATCAGAGATAATTCACAAATTTCATGCAATTTAGCTTGTTTGGGGAAATACATGAAGAAAGTCTACTATTTCTTCTTTTAAAAAAATGGTAGCAACAATACCTACCTGATAAGGTAATGGAATTAATGAAAGTGGTGTGTGTATATATACATATATATTGCATAGAACAGTGTCTAGCACAAAGTAATTATTGAAAAAGTATTATCATCAATGCTGTTAAGATTATGTAATCTAGTCAAATTTATTTTTACTAACTGATGTTGGATCAAAATAATGCGACAGAAGAGAGAAACTGCAAGTTCTGAGCCCAAGTCTCCAAAGACCAGACTTAATTTTGTGTGCTTGGGAAACCTGGAACAACTCTCTGATAAGTGAGCTAAGAAAAACCTGATGGAGGTTAAAAGGTAACATGTAGGATGTCTCTGGTCATGCTCCCCAGAAAACAGATTTGGGGATGGAGATTTCCAAGTATGAAGTGGATTTTTTTATTGTTTTTTGGAGAGTTGGGTGTGGGGAGCAACAGTGAAACAATAACGAACATAGGACTGGCCACAGGGTGAAGTTGGACTGCAAGACATTTAAAACAGAGATCTCAGGTGATCTCTTGGAAAGCTCTAGAGTTGAGATGACCTTCAAATTCACTCAAAGTTGAGGCAAAGGGGCCAGGCATGTTTTATCTCTGTACCAACCAGTCATTAGATAAGGGTTGCCCTTAGTGAATCAGTATGATATTGGGCTAAGAAGAAATTTTTGGCAGTTGTTAGGAGAGGGGTTCAGTAGTAGGTTGTCAGCAAGCAATATTTTTAGATATTGTGGCATAAATGTATTGGCCCTGAAGAGGAAAACCTCGGTTACATGCCATGCAGAAGAGAATCAATGTGTCCCATTCAATAGTCAGACAAGTGCAAGACTTGTGAGTGAGGCCAGCCAGGCACCAGTCAACCAATAGCTGAACAGATACACATCTGTGAATCAACATACATCAATCAGCCCATCCCATACAAGAAAAATATCTTAGGAGACTCACAGAATCTTGAGAGATAAAACATAGTTGTTTAAGCCATTACGTTTCAAGGAAGTTTCTTATGCAAAGAAAGATAACTGATAAATAATATTACATTATGATATTACCCATCAAAAGGTATGAGAGTAATTAATATTAAACTGAAATATTAAAGTAAATATTAAATATATAATAAATATTTAATAAGTAATATTAAATTGAAATATTAAAGTAAATATTAAACCCACTATTAGCAGGGTTTTTTTCAAATAGCCACTGACAAGGGCAACAAAATCAACATATATTTGAGATTAAACCAACAACACAAATAATACTGATGGAACTTGGATTGTGACTATGTAATGTAGTCCCTATGCCAAGAAGCTACCAATTTTTAGTACACAAGGTAGGCACATAGCCCTCTGGGGAAGGAACCAATAAATACTCCTAGGAATTAGAGTTCAACATGCTTGTGTGGTCTGAGCAACATAACTACAGAGAGCTCTCAAGAACTTTCCCTTAAGTAGTCTTTGAGAATCTGAAATATTTGAAAAGGGAAACAATGTCATTTTACTTAGATGTTGATATTATACCACCTTATATGAATGCTAGAAATATTTTTCTTCAAGGAAAACAAAGTTGAGTCAGTTGAAACAAGAACTGAAAATTTATTTATTAAACAAACTTAAGCAGAAAAATTAGCACCTACAAATAAAATATTTTTCTCCCAAATTCATTTCCTGTGCATATCCATATTTATATCATTTTTAAATGTTGTTTTTTAAACTTTTATTTAATGAATATAAATTTCCAAAGTATAGCTTATGGATTACAATGGCTTCCCCCCCCCATAACTTCCCTCCCACCTGCAACCCTCCCCTTTCCCGCTCCCTCTCCCCTTCCATTCACATCAAGATTCATTTTCAATTCTCTTTATACACAGATGATCAGTTTAGTACATATTACGTAAAGATTTCAACAGTTTGCCCTCACATAGCAACACAAAGTGAAAATACTGTTGGAGTACTAGTTATAGTATTAATTCACAATGTACAGCACATTAAGGACAGAGATCCTACAAGATTTTTTTTAAAGAATTGATTAATTTCCTATGCAATTTCCAATTTAACACCAAATTTTTTTTCATTTTCAATTATCTTTATATACAGAAGATCGATTCAGTATATGCTAAGTAAAGATTTCATCAGATTGCACCCACACAGAAACACAAGGTGTAAAAATAGTGTTTCAGTACTAGTTATAGCATTACTTCACATTGGACAACACATTAAGGACAAATCCCACATGAGATGCAAGTACACAGTAACTCCTGATGTTGATTTAACAATTTGACACTCTTGTTTAGGGCGTCAGTAATCTCCCTAGGCTCTAGTCATGAGTTGCCGAGGCTATGGAAGCCTTCTGAGTTTGCCGACTTCGATCTTATTCCAACAGGGTCATAGTCAAAGTGGAAGTTCTCTCCTCCCTTCAGAGAAAGGTACCTCCTTCTTTGATGGCCCCGTTCTTTCCACTGGGATCTCACTCACAGAGATCTTTCATTTAGGTCTTCTTTTTTTTTTTTTTTTTTCCAGAGTGTCTTGACTTTCCATGCCTAAAATATTCTCATGGGCTCTTGAGCCAGATCCGAATGCCTTAAGGGCTGATTCTGAGGCCAGACTGTTATTTAGGACATCTGCCATTCTATGAGTCTGCTGTGTATCCCGCTTCCCATGTTGGATCATTCTCTCCCTTTTTCATTCTATCAGTTAATATTAGCAGACACTAGTCTTGTTTGTGTGATCCCTTTGACTCTTAGACTTATCAGTGTGATCAATTGTGAACTGAAGCTGATCAATCGGACTAGTGAGATGGCCTTGGTACATGCCACCTTGATGGGATTGTATTGGAATCCCCTGGCAGGATTCTAACTCCATCATTTGGGGCAAGTCCGATTGAGCATGTTCCAAATTGTACATCTCTTCCCTTAAATGTTGTAAATATAGAATAGATGTGATTTTATATTAGAGTATGTCTTTTTGAAAAAACAACCAAGATTTGTAATTTTTATATAAAACTTGAAATTCATATCAATCAAATTAAGTTAGGAGTAATAGACACAATTTTCAGGAAATTCTTGCTTTCAGATAAAGATTTTTTAAAGATTTATTTTTATTTGAAATTCAGAGTTAGAGAGAGCCAGAAGCAGAGAGAGAGAGAAAAGAGATGAGAGAGAGGGAGAGAGAGTTCTTCCTTCCATTGGTTCACTTCTCAAATGGCAATGTACAGAGCTGCTCCTACCCGAAGCCAGGAACCAGGAGAATCTTCCAGGTCTGCCATACAGATGCAGGGGCCCACGGACTTGGGTCGTCTTCTACTTCTTTTCCAGGCCACAGCACAGCTGAATCGGAAGTGGAGCAGCTGGGACTGGAACCACCACCCATATGGGATGCCAGCACTGCAGGCAGCAGCTTAACACACTAATCTGCAGTGCCAGCCCCTGATTGTGGTTGAAAGACCTTCTCTGAAAAGCCCATGAAGGAAGTATTTCATGAAGCAGATTTAACCTCTAAATAAAGGCTTGCAAAAATTAACATAAAAGGGGGAGGGCCAGAATTGTAGAGTAGCCATTTAAGCCACCACATTCTACACAGATATCCCATATTGGAGTGCTGATTCAAGTCCTGAGTGGTCTCTTTCTGATCCACCACCCAGGAAGGTAGCAGGGCATGGTACAAGTACTTGGGTCCCTGCCACCCATGTGAGAGACTTGAATGGAATTCCAGGTTCCCGAGTTTAGCCTGTCTCTAACCCCCGGCACATGTGGCTATTTAGAAAATGAACCAGCAGACTGAAGATTTCCACTTTCTCTTCTCTCTCTCTCTCTCCCTCTGTGTGTGTGTGTGTGTGTGTGTGTGTGTGAGAGAGAGAGAGAGAGAGAGAGAGAGAGATTGATTTTTCTCTACCACTTTGCTTTTCAATAAATACATAAATAAATCTTTTTAAAAAATAAATGCGGAGATTGTGAAAGTAAAGCTGCACAAAGTTCTAAGAGTTTCAAAATAGTAACAGAGAAGTTGAATTAAATGTGGTATATATACACAATAGAATATCATTTTCAGCCAATAAAAAGAATAAAATCCTGTAATTTACATCAAAATAGATGGAACTGTAGGAAATCACATTAAGTGAAATAATCTAAACAAAGAAAGATAAATACTGTATGTTTTTCTTGTGTGAAAGCTAAAAACCTCAATCTGAACAAAGAGCGATTTTTAGATGCTTGGAGGGATAAGGGGGATAGACCGAGTTTGGATTACTGGTAACAAATCAGAGTTAGATTGGAGGAATACATTCCCATTATTACACAACATAGTGGGGTAAATAGAGTTCACATAACCTAGTATAGTCTATGAGCAAGTAGAAGAAAGAAGCTCCAATGTTCTAAATATAAAGTAATGTAAGACAAGGGGAAATGTTTGACTATCATAATTGAATCAGCATACATTGTGTACATATATTGAAATACCTCACTTTAGTTCATAAATATGTATAATTATTGTCAATAAAAATTTTAAAAGAGAACACACATTTTCGATAAACTTTTTGAAAACCGCTCATACAATGCACAAGTTGACTGCAAATGCAGTATACTGCCTGTTTTTGTAAGCATACCTCTACCAGAACACAGTGACTCTTGTTCATTTACCTATTGTCTATGGCTACTTTTATGTTACATCAGCAGTGAAATGGTAGTGTCAAAATCCTACAGCCTGTAGATATAAAAAATGTTACTATTCCATTTTTACAGAACAAGTTTGCCAATTCCTGGCATAAACCACCAAAAGGAAGATGAAAATACAACACTTGACAAAAAATATATGAAAGATTGGAGAGGTGGTCAAATTTATTCATAAGATATTGGTTTTGTACAACAGTCAGCACAAGAGCTGATCTTGTGCATACTGTTGTTGTACAATGTAATACTTTATCCATTTTATTATTTTTTTTTATCCTAGTACTAGTGGATGAACTCTGTAATTAACACACAATTATTGTAAGGTGTTTAAATTTTAACTGAAAAGTGATCCCTGTTAAATATAAAAGTGGGAATAAGAGAGGGAGGAGATGCACAATTTGCGGAATGCTCAATCGGACCTGCTCCAAATGATGGAGTTAGAATCCTGCCAGGGGATTCCAATACAATCCCATCAAGGTGGCATGTACCAAGGCCATCTCACTAGTCCGATTGATCAGCTTCAGTTCACAATTGATCACACTGATAAGTCTAAGAGTCAAAGGGATCACACAAACAAGACTAGTGTCTGCTAATATTAACTGATAGAATGAAAAAGGGAGAGAATGATCCAACATGGGAAGCGAGATACACAGCAGACTCATAGAATGGCAGATGTCCTAAATAGCACTCTGGCCTCAGAATCAGCCCTTAAGGCATTCGGATCTGGCTCAAGAGCCCATGAGAATATTTTAGGCATGGAAAGTCAAGACACTCTGGAAAAAAAAAAAAAAAAGAAGACCTAAATGAAAGATCTCTGTGAGTGAGATCCCAGTGGAAAGAACGGGGCCATCAAAGGAGGAGGTACCTTTCTCTGAAGGGAGGAGAGAACTTCCACTTTGACTATGACCCTGTTGGAATAAGATCGAAGTCGGCAAACTCAGAAGGCTTCCATAGCCTCGGCAACTCATGACTAGAGCCTAGGGAGATTACTGACGCCCTAAACAAGAGTGTCAAATTGTTAAATCAACATCAGGAGTCGCTGTGTACTTGCATCTCATGAGGGATCTGTCCTTAATGTGTTGTCCAATGTGAAGTAATGCTATAACTAGTACTGAAACACTATTTTTACACCTTGTGTTTCTGTGTGGGTGCAATCTGATGAAATCTTTACTTAGCATATACTGAATCAATCTTCTGTATATAAAGATAATTGAAAATGATTAAAAAAACTTGGTGTTAAATTGGAAATTGCATAGGAAATTAATGAATTCTGTAAAAAAAATCTTGTAGGATCTCTGTCCTTAATGTGCTGTACATTGTGAATTAATACTATAACTAGTACTCCAACAGTATTTTCACTTTGTGTTGCTATGTGAGGGCAAACTGTTGAAATCTTTACGTAATATGTACTAAACTGATCATCTGTGTATAAAGAGAATTGAAAATGAATCTTGATGTGAA
The DNA here is from genome assembly GCA_949820135.1 of Sylvilagus floridanus. Lineage (NCBI taxonomy): Eukaryota > Metazoa > Chordata > Mammalia > Lagomorpha > Leporidae > Sylvilagus > Sylvilagus floridanus. The sequence goes on from OX463223.1 coordinate 16,643,625, forward strand.
TGGAAGGGGAGAGGGAGCGGGAAAGGGGAGGGTAGCGGGTGGGAGGGAAGTTATGGGGGGGGGAAGCCATTGTAATCCATAAGCTGTACTTTGGAAATTTATATTCATTAAATAAAAGCTTTATATATATATATAAATGTATAAATATATAAATATATATATATAAAAGATATTGGTTTTGTATGCCCAACATTAGAGATATTTGTCAGGTATGCATGTTACAATATAAAAGTATGGCTCTTTGTATAGTATGGAACAGTACTCTTGTATCTAATATTGGAAGCCTACAATATTTTCAAGTGATCCCCAGGAACAATGATGTAATGTTTTATCTCCCTCTCATACTTCTTGCAACCTTCAGTATTTACTTTAATGAAGAAAGTGGACTTGAAAGCATGGCCCTCTGAGAGAGACATGACTGTTCTGCCAAGCTCATTCAGTGATAAAAATTCATGTAAGGAAGAATAGAACCCACAGAAAGTCACCTGCTGGTTACGTATATAAAATATCATAAAAATGTAACCAATCTTAGCCATAGAATGGAAGTTGTTGGGGTAAATCACATGCAATCTTAACATTTGTAGATTTTAGAAAATGAAAAAAATGACCTATATAAATACAAAAAAAATTTCTGTGTATAACTATATGAAGTTTTTTACTTAGTTCAGTAAATTCTAATTGTACAGAAGCATAATAAAACAATAATTTTGTGAACCACTGAGCATTGTTATATTATAGAAAAGTATTATTTTTTAGGTATATCATTTATCATAAAATAGCTAAAAAGTAGTAGACAAAATGTTACACTTTTTAGATTAATTTGATATTGTATAAATGGCCTGAGGTCATAAATCAGAATTTAATCCAAAAAAGAAACAATCTATTATAATTTAATTTATATAACTTGTGTAACTGTATTGCGAATTATGTTTTAACTTTAGCTTTTTAATTATTTTTAAACAATTACAACTCAGTAAAATTATTAACCTCATCTAACTGACAATTCAATTTTTTAAGTAAACATTGTTTATTATGCCTATCCTAAGAATTCTTAGTAGCTTCTTACTTCATCCAGTGATATATCTTTCAGAATGTTGAAGATTTCAAAAATATATATTATGTATAAATATATATATGTGTGTATATGAATATGTATAGATATACACACATTTTTTGGTTAAAATGTCCTGTTTGATGTAAACGTTTTTAGAGCATTGCAATATACAACTTGACTGAAATTGTGAGCTCCTTTAGGGAATGATCTAAGTCTTATTCATCTTTTTACATCCATGGCTTGGTATGTAGTGGGCATTTACCATATTTATTCAACATATCAATTGCCAATACCACATCATCTCTAACTTTTCTATAACAAATTGTGTTTCTCTTCATTGTGCTCATATATCTCACTATTTCTACTCTGTTTTAAAGTCTGTTTCTTTTTCTGTCTCTTTCAGGTGTACCTCAATGACAGAAACAAAGACCTTATCTACAAATTACCATTTCCTAACACTAGTACCAGTTTCCAACACACAGTAGGTGTCTTGTTAAAGTTTGCTGAACTGATTGCATCTTTGGAAGATAGAGTCTCTTCAGAAGAGTGTCATTCTGACAGAAGAGAGAAAGACATTCTTTATGATATTATCTCTTCTCTTCCATGTTTCTTAGTAGACTGTGGGTTCCTTGAAAGTAGGTAAGGAATTAGGCTGAGTCATCGGTCTATCCACAGTTTCTAGCACCTAAACAGTATATAATACTGTAATGTTGAAGTGAATTTAACTTCCACCTCTAATTTTAGGTTCAACTTCATTATAGATTAACCTACCCAATCATTAGAGTAAAAGGGCTTCCTGGCTTGATTCAATAAAGGCAATCAAATTCAAATTGTGAATGTCTGCAATAAATCTTAGAGTGCCAAATTAGACTTTCCTGTTTTAATTAGTTTAGCATTCTTTGATTTGAACATGGTCCATTAATTTAGATTAAATAAGCAGTGCAAAGCCGGGGACAAGAGATTAGATAAATGTAAACATTAAGGACTACAATCCCCTGGTTATATTTTAAAGACAAGTAAATATGTAAGACATCAGAGCCAAATATTCCTTTTCATGATAATAATTAGATATTCCACACTGAGAGAAAAACTGCGACTTTTTAAAATCCACAGAAACCAGAAACGTCCTGGCAACCAATTCTTTACTTTGTTTCTGTGTAGGGAAGCTGTCCTAGGTCTCATACAATTTTAGAAGTAACTACCAAATTGTTTGCATTGTTGTGAAAGTTTTTAATAATGTTGCCAGGATAATTTAAGAATCTTTATTATATATTACTAGGTGCTTTATTTCTGGCAATCATTTGTGGATGTTCATTCAAAAGTTACTTTTCTCTCATCCATGCATAAGAGTTCCTCAGAACCTACTGTCTGCTACAGAAAACCACTGCAACTGATAATTTAGTTAAATGTTCAATTTGATGAACAGTAACAGCAAATGCATGAGTTATTTGAATGAAATGAGAATTTGTTTCATTGAACCTATCAGCAAATCTATCTGTATATTTTTCTGTATATTTTAAAGTTTTATTATTGTTTATGTGAAGGCAGAGTTCAGAGAGAGAGAGAGAGAGAATCTTCTATCCACTGATTCACTTCACAAATGGCTGCAATGGCTAGGACTGGGCCAGGCTGAAGCCAGGAGCCAGGAACTTCCTCCGGGTGTCCCACATGGATTCAGGGGCCCAAGGACTTGGGCCATCAGCACTGTTTTTCTAGGCACATTAGAAGGAGGGATGGAGGCATTGCAGGTGGTGGTTTAACCCTTTATACCACAATGCTGGCCCCGTGAATGCATGTTTAAACACCAAATATGTTTATCTGTTGCCGTATTTGTTTCTGCTTTCTCTGCATTATAGCAGTCTGAGGTAAGACTTCAGAAATATGCCTCAGTGTTAAGGTACTCTGCAAAATCTTACTTTCCAAATTGTCGTGCTCCTTTAAGCTATATAATGAGCATATACAGATACAGGCCTTGCTCTAACATAAAGATAGTTGTTCCCATTAGCTCTCTGATTTTTTTTTTTATTTATTTGACAGGTAGAGGTATAGACAGTGAGAGAGAGAGACAGAGAGAAAGGTCTTCCTTCCATTGGTTCACTCCCCAAATGGCCACTATGGCCGGCGATGCGCCGATCCGAAGCCAGGAGCCAGGTACTTCTTCCTGGTCTCCCACGCGGGTGCAGAGGCCCAAGCACTTGGGCCATCCTCCACTGCCTTCCCAGACCACAGCAGAGAGCTGGACTGGAAGAGGAGCAACTGGGACTAGAACCCGGCGCCCATATGGGATGCCAGCATTGCAGGCGGAGAATTAACCAAGTGAGCAACGGCGCCGGCAGCTCTCTGATTTTTATAGACACTTTTCTTTTTGCTGGAGCTGCAGGAGCTAATCTGCAACATAGAATTCATACTCAAGGGCTTCCCATTTTAAGTATAGGAAAGTACTGTCACAGAGAAGTCAATTTGGGTTGCAAGTCCACAGCAATATTTGTATTTAAAATAATAGCTCTTGAGAATAATCACTGGAATCCAGGCAGGGATTATATTGAAAAGTCCATTTGACAAGAACTCTGGCCACCATTGGAGGAACATTGCCATCTCACTGTTGGTTAGGAGAATGGAAATTAGGGGAATACATACTGCACTTCATTTAACCTTTTACTCTCACCTGACAATGTCTCTCATTGCCCAAACCTAGTGAGAAGTTGAAGGCAAGGAATCTTGTTGGCATGAATCTACACAAGTCAACTCTCCTAAGGGCAACGAACTTGGTGCAAAAGAATACACGATTTTCAACTTTGAAGATTTCTGGATAAAAGTTATCTGATGCCTACCTGTCTCTTAAGGTGGATTTGATTATATAAGTAGGTTTATTTTGAAGATTTTATTATCGCGATACAATTTCAGTGATATTTGCCATAGAACAAGTATAACTATAATTTTATAGGATAATTTGTTGCAGATTTTGGTAAATAACGTGTGGCATAGTAGAAAATGAAAGCTTTAGTATAAGGCATTCTGGATTTTGGTCCTAGCTCCACAACTTGACATGCTTTCTGACTTTGGACAAGCTACCTTACTTTTCTGTGCTCAGTTGGCACATAGGTAAAATGGATGAGAACACATGTCCTATTTGTCCACACCTCAAAGGGTGTTATAAGAATCAGAACATACCTGAAAAACTGTATAAACCAACATGGCTCTTTTAACACAGGTACCTATCCTTATGGCATTTCAAATTGGAGTTTAAAGAGAAATGCTAGGCTCGTGGAGAAATAAGCTGACTTTTGACATTTTTTTTTACAGTGACAGATCTATCTCCTTCTGCCCAGACAGGACTCTGCCAGCTTCCTACCAGATCTAATTAGGTTTTAAATGAGATTCAGGAAGACATAATAGCTTATTCTGATTGTTCTTTTTATATCATGCAGTCTCTAAATATTCATTGTACTCAAATGATTAAGCTTTAAATTAATACAAAAAGCCAGTGGGCCTTTTTTATTTTATTTTTTTTTACTTTGCCCCACATATTTTGCTCTACCAGTCATACTACATAACAGTTTTTACTCTTTCCACATTGTCCTTATGCATCTTGCTTTGTCTTAAGTATTTCTAATCATATTCTAAGAGCCAAATTCTATATCCTCACTTCAGGAAAGCCTCCCTTTACCTCCATCTAAGTGGACTGGCTCCTCCTCTGTTTGGTACATGTAATATGATCAACTATATCAGGTTTTTCGCTACAATATATTGGAATAATTTCCTTCTACTTCTGTATCTCCCAATAGAACCTGAGGGTCGTGAGTCTAAGGACCTTTTCCTATCTAGGTTTGTGTCTTGTCAATTAGAAAAGTGCCTGGCACTTTGTGTGAGCTCAGTTAATTGATGCATATAATGTAAAAAGAAATGCTAAATCTTCATTTTACTAAAGTGTCCTTTCTCTTTACATTGGTTCTTCAGATTCAAATTGCAAATATTTCAAGCAAGACACCTGCTATTTATTTTCAGGGTAGAGTACCAGCAGAAAATACACACTGTCTTAGACGGGCCTTCAAAAGGATTCCAAAATGACTGAAAAAACTGAAAAATTTTACCAAATACTGTAAAGTTAGAGTAATTTGATGAAGGTGGGGGAGCCCAGTGGATCAGTTTATTCTAAGATTTTCTGTTAGTAGTAGCCATTTTCCATTTGCTAATTATTTTGTTATTGTTGTTGTTGTCACTAACAGACATGTTGTGGCAATGCCAGAGGCTTTAGAAACAAAGATGTTCGTGGGAGGAATCAATTCAAATTGAAAAAAATATGTATCTACTGATTTAATCCCACTACCACACAGATAAACATTATGCAATTGAATACCAAACACATATTATAATCAGTATTTCATGAAGTGTTTATCATGACCTTTTTCTTATCCAATATTTGTGAGGTTTGATGATAAAAGCAGTGGCACAAAAGGATTTCTATGCCTCTGTTTCATTTTGATGGATGGATGGACTGATGGACATAGGAATGTATTTTTGAAAGTTCTATTTGTAATTATCTGAACTTATAAACTGGATTAAATAATGATAAAGTCTGTGAGTTTTTCCTTTTTGTGACAAATAAAGCCTAAAGAAAACCTGATGCTCAGATTTTAACTGGTATCTTTTTATATTTCCTTTGAAAAATACAACAGGGATGGAAAGACGACTTTATATTGGTCATGACTGAGTCAGAGGAGTGACTTGAGTTTTAAATTTTTTCGTCTTAAAGAAGATAATGTAGCTGAGGCAATATTGTTAGGCTTTTCCCTCCCTTGTATTTTGGAAAGCAACAAATCAATGAGTTATTAAGTCCCTCTCCTATTTCTAGAGTCCCAGACTTGGAGTGAAGGATTAGTGGGAACCTTGTTCAACTCTGTTATTTTTTATATTTTATTTTTTTAACTTTTATTTAGCAAATATAAATTTCCAAAGTACAGCTTATGGATTACAACGGCTCCCCCCCGCCATAACTTCCCTCCCGCCTGCAACCCTCCCAACTCCCTCTCCCTCTCCCCTTCCATTCACATCAAGATTCATTTTCAATTCTCTTTATATACAGAAGATCAATTTAGTATATCTTAAGTAAAGATTTCAACAGTTTGCACCCACACAGAACATAAAGTACTTCAGCCATTATCTGCTGACATGGCTGTTCTGTTTTCTTTGAACACGTTGAATATATCAGCCTTTCCTCTCTGGCCTGCAAAATTTCTGCTAAGCAATCTGCTTTATTGTATTAGGTCCACAATTTCTGTTTGGTTCTTTTTTTAATGGCTGCTTATTTCTTTGTAGAGATTGTGTTCATGCATCGTTTTCCTGATTTCCTTTCATTGTCTGTTTTCTCTTGTAACTCACTGAGCTTCTTTAAGACCATTTATTTTGAATTCTTTATCAGGATTGATTTTATTCCTTTGGGTGTTTTATTTTCCTGATTATTTGTATTCCTTCTCAGCTTAGTGTTGATTGATTTTGCACATTTGAAGAAAATAGCTATAACTCCCAGTCTTTACAGATTGGCTTTGACAGGAAGAAGACTTCATCAATAAGCATGGTTATATATTCTGGGAATGTTTCAAACATATTCTGTAGCTTCACACATTAAACTTTACTCATTCTATTATGGGAGAGAGGTCACAGAGTTGTGTACCTTCTCCACATTTTACAAAGCCTGGCTGTAGTAAGCCATAAATCCCTTTTACTTAGGGCAGTGCATCAAAAAGCTAGTATAGTACATGCATGCGCCATGCCTCTCCCTCTCATTTCATAAACAAGTCTCAGGGTTATACATCTTCTCTAATGTTTTTAGAGTTATGTCAACAGTAGTAAATCAGATTTCATGAGTATGCTACCAAAACAACAGGTAACCAAAGAAAAAAATATACGCATAGTACATATTGAACTAAATATCAGTTTCACAACAAAGTAAATAAAGCCAACCTACAGAATGAGAGAAAATATTTGCAAACTATTTATCTGATAAGACATTAATATCTAAAATAGATATGGTACAACCCTGAGATAGATGGTATAACACAATAGTAAGAATAAAAACAAAACAAATGATCCAATTTAAAAATGAGCAAAGGACTTGGCTAGCCATTTTTCCAAAGACCACAAGCAAGTATCCAATAGTTATATAAAAGTTCCTCAGCATTATTCATCATCAGGTAAATGTAAATAAAAACCAAAATAGAGATCTTACATCATATCCATCAGAATGGCTATTAACAAAAAGACAAAATGCAACAAGTGATAGAAAGGATGTGGAGAAATTGGAACCTATGTACTCTATTGGTAGAAGGTAAAATAATGAAATCATTATGTGTGGAGGTTCCTCAAAAATTTTTAAGATATAATTGTCATATGATACAGCAATTCTACTTATAGACACACATCCAAAAGAATTGAAATGGAAAGTATATATATATATATATATATACATATATATATATATCTTTTAAAAGCCATAATTGTGTGTGTGTGTGTATATATATATATATATATATATATATATAAACATGGAGTATTCATACAATGGGATATTATTCAGTCTTTAAAAGTGAAATAAACGGCCGGCGCCGTGGCTCAACAGGCTAATCCTCCGCCTTGCGGCGCCGGCACACCGGGTTCTAGTCCCGGTCGGGGCACCGGATTCTGTCCCGGTTGCCCCTCTTCCAGGCCAGCCCTCTGCTGTGGCCCAGGAGTGCAGTGGAGGATGGCCCAGGTGCTTGGGCCCTGCACCCCATGGGAGACCAGGAGAAGCACCTGGCTCCTGGCTCCTGCCATCGGATGAGCGCGCTGCGCCGGACGCAGCGCGCCGACCGCGGCGGCCATTGGAGGGTGAACCAACGGCAAAAAGGAAGACCTTTCTCTCTGTCTCTCTCTCTCACTGTCCACTCTGCCTGTAAAAAAAAAAAAGTGAAATAAACACCTTATGCTAGTGAAATAAGCCAGTCCCAAAAAGACAAACATACTTTCCACTGGTTTGTGGTAACTAATATACAGAATACAAACAAATTGAAGTATATGAGCAAAATTGACGTTTTGAGATTTGACTAATTTTTATAGTCCTTACTTATACTCTCGAGGAAAAGTGGTTTTTCTGCTTACTACTTGTTGAATTCTTTATTTAGTGGGGGTTAAGTTTGTGATTATAAAGTAAATTGAAATTATGTCTATAAAAATTAAAAGAAAAATAAGAAATGAAGGAGGGTGGGAGTGAGGAAGGGATGAATGGTAGAACAGTAAGTATCATTATGCTCTTATAACTTTTATATATGAAATACATGGAATTTGTTTCCTTAATATAACTTTTTAACTTTTTAAAAATTGAAAGAAGCCAGTTACAAAAAATAAAGACAAATATGACATGATTTCACATACCTGGTGTATCTAAAATAGTTAAGCTCATAGAAGCAGAGAGGAGAAGTTGTTGTCAGGGGCTGAGAAGAGGGGAGAAGGAGCTGTTGTTCAGTGGACATAAAGTTTGAGTTATGCAAGAATATGTTTTAGAGACCCACCATACAACATAGTTCAATCTTTAACAATATTGTGCACTTTTAACCATGGTTAAGAGGGTTTTATATCTCATGATAAGTGTTTATAACTCAAAAATAAAACTAAAGACAAAGGAAACAAGGAAACTTTTGGAGCTGATGTATATATTCATTATCTTGATTTTAATGAAGGTTTGTGTTATGGGTATATGCATAAAGCAAAACACATCCAAGTATCTACTAAGTATGTGCCATCTTTTCTGTCTCAATTATTCCTTAGGAGAACCTTTTTAAAGACTCATATAATGAAGAAAATTGAGAGCTATAAGTTACCATAGAAATATAGCCTAATCTCTTTATTTTATAGAGAATAAAACTGAAGTTCTCTTTTCTCTTAAAATAAGACATTTCTCTTCATTTCGCAACCTATCTCTTGGCCAGGCTTCATCTTCCATTATCCAACTCCTCACCCAAGCTGCCAGTTATAAAAATCTACCTTACCATATCTAGTAGTTTCTTTGAACTCATTCTCTCTCATGCAGATAATACTTCTCACTTACACTCTTACTGTAATCACTTACCTTCCCAAATTATCCTATGTTACCAGGTTAATCATCCTAAATCAAAATTTTGTCACACGGTTTCACTAACAAAATATTTTAATGGTTTCCTGTGGTTAAAGGCTAAAGAATCAAATTTTTAGTCTGACTTTTAAGATGCTTCACCGTACTCCCTGGATATTCCTTTTCTATCTCTTCAGTATACCTCTACATGAACTGCATGGACCACAGAAACTAGAATCCACAGTTTCTCAAATCCAAATTCTGGTTCCCTACAGTATTCATGTCTTTTTTTCCCTAGCAGCATCCTTTCATCTTCTGGTAGTGACTTTTTCTCAGGGGAACTACCCAATCCTCCATTGGACTCCATTTTGTGGACCATCAAACAAGATACCCAAAGTGGTTTTGTGATCCTAAATTGGGCCAAACTCATTTTGTCTGGAGTTTTCACTCAGAATGAAGTTGTATAAATATAAAACATAAGATTTGGACCTGATTCATCCAGAATGTAATCGCTTAAGTGTTGTTAATTAGATCATACGCCCTAGGATTCACTACTGTCTGTTCTTTCATAAACTTGGCTCTATGACTTTTCCTTCAGCTCTCTACAATTTCTTATTTACTTCTGCTCTCAGGAGCTCAGCTGAGCTTGGAGAGAATGCTGAATTGCCACATGTTAGAGAATCTGATTAAAGTAACACAGCAAAAACAAGAGTTAAATCTTTAATAACTTTCTGCAGTAGTATAAGTAAGAAGCTAGAACCCAAGAAAATACTGACTCACTGTGTCCCACATTCTTCCATGGAATGGTAGTCATTGAGAGTCAGGTTGATTAGTGCCAACATGGAGGTCATCTCAGCCTGAACAAAAGTTAAAAAGGAGGTTGGTTAGAGGATGGGCAAGTTCCCAATAAAGAAGTACAGGTCTCTGAATCAGAGTGGTGAAAATTATTTTTAAAGTTTTCCCTGGAGCCGGCATTGCGGTGTACTGGGTAAATCTGCCACCTGCAGTGCCAGCATCTCATATGGGCACCAGTTCAAGCCCCGGCTGCTCCTCTTCTGATCCAGCTCTCTGCTATGGCCTGGAAAAGCAGTGGAAGGTGGCCCAAGTCTTTGGGCCTCTGCACCCATGTGGGAGACCCAAAAGAAGCTCCTGGCTCCGGGCTTCAATCGGCACAGTCCCAACTGTTGCGGCCAATTGGGGAGTGAACCAGAGGATTGAAGACCTCTCTCTCTCTCTCTCTCTCTCTCCCCCTCTCCTTCTCTCTCTGTGTAACTCTGACTTTTAAGTAAAATAAATACATCTTTAAAAAGAAGTTTTCTCTTCCTTCCCCTCAATAATAAATCTTTGGCAGAGGAATCTAGAGAAGACCTCTGTCCAAGGCCTCAGACAGAGAGACTTAAGAATGAAGATTCAAGGGCTAGGAAAGAAAATATGTGAAGAAAAGCATGACTGGCCAAGGGGGCCTATGTCCTTGATTGAGACTTCCCTCAAAGACTTCCAATTTCCTGGCTGTGAACTTAGTCTGGTATGAGGAAGACAGTTTTCCTTCTGTGAGGCCTGTCAGGTAAAGCCTTTATAATTGCATGTAGTCAGGCCTAAAAAAATCACACAAAGCTTTTTAATCTGGAGCAAAGACACCTCACCAACAAACATATAACCTTCATTGTCACATGGCCTTTACTCATGCCATTCTCTTTCCCCCATTGCTGTTTCTACTTAAGGGTATTCAACAGCAACTCTAAGTTTACCTTATTTATATAAAGCCTTACAGATCATTCAAGTCCACATTTGATCATTTCTTCCTCTGAAGCCTCATACCACTAATTTTGAAAAATCCTCCTGAGAATATACTTGCAGGTAATATCTTTATGACAGCTTTTTTAAAGTCTTCTCATTTCCAATGTCAGTAACTTTAGGCAAAGACTTATTTATATTTTACATAGAATTAATCACAAAATCATGCCTATTGTAAATGTTTAACGCAGATTTAGGGGAGTGGACTCTAGTGTATGATTTGAAAGTCACATGTCCTAAAATCTCCAATAGCTACTGAAATGACTACTTTTTAAAGATTTATTTATTTATTTGAAGTTAGAGTTACACAGAGAGAGGAGAGGCAGAAAGAGAGAGAGAGAAAGAGGTCTTCCAGCCGCTGGTTCACTCCCCAGTTAGCCGCAACGGCCAGTGCTGCACTGATCTGAAGCCAGGAACCAGGAGCTTCTTCCGGGTCTCCTACATGGGTGCAGGGTCCCAAGGGCTTGGACCATCTTCCACTGCTTTCCCAGGCCATAGCAGAGAGCTGGATCAGAAGTGGAGCAGCCAGGACTCGAACTGGTGCCCGTATAGGATGTTAGCACTGCAGGTGGTGGCTTTACCTGCAATACCACAGCGCTGGCCCCTGAAATGACTATTTTAAGAAACTTAATACATCTACTACTTAGAAGTGTAGTACAGTGCCAGCGATTAGTTTCACCATTATCCATTGGCATTTACCTTAAAGAAACAGTTCTCTTCTTTAAAGATTTATTTCAGTATTTGAAAGGAAAAATGGCAGAGAAAGACAGAGAGGCATAGAGAGAACAAGATCCTTCATCTGCTGAATCACTCCCCAAATGGCTGCAAAATTCAGTGCTGGTCCAGGTGGAAGCTAGGAGTCAGGAGCTCTATTCAGGTCTCCCACATGGGGTGGCATGGTCCTGAGCACTTGGGCCATCATACACTGATTTCCCAGGTAAATTGGTAGGGAGCTGGATTCAAAGTGGAGTGGCTAGGACTCCAGTCAGCACTTTGATATGGGATGCCTTGTTGCAAACAGCAGCTTAACCTACTGTGCCACAATGTCAGCCCTAATATTTCTTTTATGTGACTAAGGCATAAGAAGGAGAGTAGCAATTATTGAATGATTACCATGTCCCAGAAACCATGCAGACATTTTCCAATATTTATTGATTTCTTACAGCAGTCCTGAAGTAGATCTTTTTTTCCATTTTAAAGAAGATGGCATTGGGACAAAGAAAACTGAATGGATTTTCAAATTATCCCACAGACCTTAAGTGACAGAGCTGGTGTTAAACTCAGATATGTTTCAACCTCAAGTATATTATATTATCCAAAAGATGAGACAATAAAGATGCTAGGAAGATATGTCATAGTGTGATAGGAGATGGATGACTTCCAAAGAACATCCCAGAAAAATTTTTGTTTTACAAATTATTTATTGAAAGAAATTAAAGAATACCTAAACAAATGAGAAACATCTTGTATTCATGGATTGGAAGCTTAAATGTTATTAATATGGCAATACTCCCCAAATGCAATTGCAACTGTCTGTTAGTTTGTCTTTTCAGAGATAAATTTGTTGATTCTAAAATTCATACAGAAACTTACATGGCCCATTATAGGCAAAGAAATCCTCAAAACACTAATACAAACCTACAATAATCAAGACAGTATGGTACCAACCTGAAGGGTAGAGATATACATATAGATCATTGGAATACACATATGTAGAGATCATTAGAATAGAACTGAGAGTGTAGAAAGAAGCACAACTATGATCAATTGATTTTGACAATGACTCAACAACATTCGATGGGAAAAACAGACTTTTCAACTAATGATGCTGGGACAATATGACAACAACATGCAGAATGGCGATGTTTAATACCTGTATTATATCATACAGAAAATTAACAAACTGAATCAATGACTTAAATATAATGGCTAAAATGACACAATTCTTAAAATAAAACATGGGATTAAAAAATGCAACCTTGGTTTGGGCAACAGTTTTGAACATGACACTAAAACACAGTCAAAAAAAGAAAAATTGATAAAATGGACTTCATCAAAATTTTAAACATTGGATTTGAAAAGAAATTTTCAAGAATGTAAAAAAATCCAAAGTGAAAAATACTCAAGATAATATCAACAAGACACTTATTTCAGAATATATAAAGAATTCTTAAAACTCAATAATTATCCTATGAACCAGGAATTCCATTGCTAAGTACAGCCAAGAGAAATGAAAACATAAAGATATACAAAAATTTGTACATGAATGGGCATGGTAACATTACTCATAACAGTCTAAAAATAGAAGTAATTTACATGTCCATAGCAATACAAATAAATAAACCTTGATATAGCTATACAATTGAAAATTATTTGGCAATGAAATAAAACAATGTGCTGATACATATTTGCACATGGATGAAGCATAAAATGTGTTAAGTGAAAGAAGGCCACAGAATGTATGATTCCATTGCCATGATATGTCCAGAATAAGCACATCCATGGAGACAGAAAGTCAGTTAGTGACTCCCAAGGGCTAGGAGGAGGAGAGAAGAGTGTTTCACTATTTAATGAATACAGGGTTTTTTCTCTGGAATGACAAAAAAAAAAAAAAGCCTAAGATTACACAACGGCAATGTTTGCGCAACACTGTGAATATACGAAAGCCATGAATTTTCTACTTTATATTGGTCAATTCTATTAAATGTGAGATATGTCCCAATAAAACCATTAAAATTAAGTGATTTGCAATAATGTAATAAAAGTATTAGTCATGCTTCTGTACAAGGACGGCGATTTTCTAGTCATTTTTAAAATTTTTTTTGAGTTTTTGCCCTTTCCCCCCAACTTGGCCAAAATTCATTTGTACATTTAATAGTTCCATATTTGCCTCTGAGTCTTAAGGGAGCCTAAAATGAAAGATGTCAGTTTCTCCAATTGTACTGTTCTGCAGGAAGGCTTGGGTTACTGATTGACAGATATCTGTGTGCCTATCTAAATGAGCTTAGTCATTTCTTAGTCATTTCTATTGTAGATTGCATAGCTTAGAAAGACCGGAGAAAGTCCTAGCCACCACATTTCTAATCTAAAATAAAATAGCTAGAATTTTTAAAACCAAGTGACACAGCTAGGTTTTCTACTTATCAAAAGCTACCCAGTCTATTGTTTATATTGTAGTCAAAAAGAACATTTTATCATTTTTGGCAAATTTTTTATAGCAAATATGTTGATATTTTTAAGAAATGTGATGACAATGCTCAAAACTGTACTGTTTTATAAAAGGCTATGTATGTTGTTAAATATGATTAATCATATTGAATAGCAACTAATAAGTATAAGAAAATCTACATACCTAAAGCGAAAAAATATTTAAAACTTGCAGGTCTCTGTGTTTCTTAGATCATATAATACATTGAAACTAGACAAGAAAAGAGCATTTGATACGTAAGGCAACACTTTATAGCTGCATTATTTGAGAATTATGCCCTTTTATTATTATTATTATTATTTGACAGATAGAGTTAGACAGTGAGAGAGAGAGACAGAGAGAGAGAGGTCTTTCATCCACTGGTTCACTCCCCAGATAGCCGCCATGGCCGGAGCTACACTGATCTGAAGCCAGGAGCCATGTGCTTCTTTCTGGTCTCCCATGTGGGTGCAGGCGGCCAAGCACTTGGGCCATCCTCCACTGCCTTCCCGGGCCACAGCAGAGAGCTAGACTGGAAGAGGAGCAACCGGGACTAGAACCCGCTGCCCATATGGGATGCCGGCACTGCAGGCAGAGGATTAACCAAATGAGCCATGGCACTGGCCCCAGCGCTCTTGTTTTATAGGTGAAAAAACAGAGATACAGAATGACAAAGGGATATTATCAAAGGTCAAATGTTACCAGCATGGATTCTGATTCTAGGTCTTTTATCCACCACAATATTTCACTTTCCAATTAATTGAGGTTAACTTCATAGTCAGAAAATTAGGGGTTGGCATTGTGGCAAAGTGGGTTAAACAGATCCTTGCTACACTGGCATTCAATATGGAGTGTGAGTTTGAGTCTCTGCTGCTCTACTATCCTGTTAATGTGCCTGGGAAAGAAGTGGAATGTGGCCCAACTACTTGGGCCCTGCCACCCATTGCAGCCATTTGGGGACTGAACCAGTGGATGAATAACTGTTTCTCTCTCTGTCTCTCTGCCTTTCAAATAAGTAAAATAAGAAAAACGAAAGTAACCACACAATATGTCAATAGAATAGAAAGACTAAAATGTTTGTTTTCTCACATATTTTTAAAATGTAAGAGTACCATTAATTTCAGATAAAATTCACTTGTTATCACCACAGTAATCTTCAAAGTCTCAGAGATGGTTGGTTCTCCTTCTTAAGGTTTACCAGAGTTTACTTGTCCATACAATGGGGACATGCTTGAGGATTGCCAATTGTCTCTGCTCCTTCTCAGTTGAGGGACTTGCTAAACTTTAATAAAATCAGAACGTACTAACATCTTACATTTAACCATTTTCCCTTAACTTTCTCATTTTAACTATTGATAAATTGGGATTTTGAAATTTATATTTGTATTCTTCTAGAGGACTCGATTCAAAAGAAAGTATTCAAAATTGTAAGAGACTAAGAGAAGCGTAAATATTGTTATGGTCACTTATAACAAGTCAATGATGATTAAATGTACATGCTAACACTTTAGCAAAACAAAAAGAAAAATAAAATGTTTTTTTGAATTTTTCTGCTGTATGTTAGTCTGAACAAACACAGATTAAATCATGGCATCCAGGAAGAATCTTTCTAGATACATATTACATGTCAGAGATAATATTGTATATTACTGATATGGTGGAATAATTTAAAGAAGAAATACCAAAAAATTTGAACCAAAACCATATTTCTCTTTATTCTAACTGCTATGTTGACAGAGAGCCATATTGCTATCTCTCTGCCCTCTAGTGGCTAGGTATTGTAGTAAGCATCTGCATTATACAGGAACAAAGGCAGAAGTAACTTTTTCCTACCTAGGACTCTGTTGTTGGCTAAACTGGTTGCTTTCTAATAGAATTCACCAACAGCAGCCAATGACCAAATCCATGTAATTTTAGAAAGAGTGTAATTTATGTCACTCATTCAATATTTACTTATCATATGTTTATTATGTATCTGGCACTTAGGGCATACAATTATGAATAGCTCAGAGTTTACTACTTCATGGATTTTTCGTTTTGATTAGCAACAAAGTTTATTTATTAAATATCCACTTTTTTACAAAACTCTATTGGGTATTTTACATAAATAATTTCATTAAATCCTCACAACCTTGAAAGGAAGATAGGATTTCTTGTCCAATTAAAAAATGAACAAACTGAGGTACAGAGAAATCAAGTAAATAAATTGCAAAGATATTATATGAACCCAAGAATTTTGGCTCCACAAATCATAATTTTTCACACAGAATCAATCTTAAAATGAAAGAATGTATAGAGTTTGTGTTTTAGAGTCTTTGTTCTTTTGATTGAGCAGACACTCATAGCATTTCAAATGATGTTGGAAGCTCTGTCTATAAACATACATACTACTGTTTTTTGAAACAGCAATCAAAGAGAGAAGACATCCATTTTCTTCCATTTTCTATGCCCCATTCCACAAAGATCAGGAAATTATCAAGGTTTTTTTGTTTGTTTTGCTGATGCTGAAGATTTGCTATTTAGCCCACACAATTTTTCTGTGAAATGCATTAAGAATCTAGATACCCTAAGCTAAAATTTCAAAGAATCAAGATAAGCAAATAAATCATTGTCGAGATTTTACTTAATTTAAAACAATTTTAAATGATTTAGTATATCTATTTGAAAGATGTAGTGACAGAGAGGGAAAGACCAGGAAGATCTTCCATCTGCTAGTTCACTCCCCAGATGCAGGCAACACCCAGGGCTGAGCGGAGCCAAAGCCAGAAGCCAGCAGTCAGCAACTGCATTTGGGTCCCCCACTTGGGTGGCAGGAACCAAAGTGCTTCAGCTATCATATGACTGCTGCCTCCCAGGTGCATTACTAGGAATCTGGATCAGAAGAGTAGAGGAGTGGAAACTTAAACTTGCCACTCTGATGTGGGAGGCAGGCATTCCCCAAAGGATAGCTTAACCTACTGCACCACAACCCTGACGCCAAAAGAATTTTAATATTTATTTATTTAAATATATTTGAAAGCCAGAGACAGACATGGAGATAAAGACAGAGAGGCAGACAGATGGACAGAAAGAGTTCTCTCATTCACTGGTTCACTCTTCAAATGTTTGAAGCAGTGGAGGCTGGGCCAGGCCAAAGCCAGGAGTCTGGAGCTCAATCCTGGACTTCCACATGGGTAGCAGGGACTCAAGTACTTGAGTCATCATCTGCTGCCTCCCAGAGTGTACATCATCAGGAAGCTGGAATCAGAAAAAGAGCTGGGACTCAAACCCAAGCACTCTGGGAAAACAAACATCACAAGCACCCGTTGTAACTACTATGCAAAACATCTACTCCTGTCGCTGAGATTTTATTCATACCATGTTCCTAAGCATCTGAATATTCTGCAAACATTTAATTTTTGAAAACCCACTTTTTTCTCATATAAAGCTCCATTTATCCATCTCCTCTAAAATGAAGGTTTTATGGATGAATTGCAATTGTATTAAAGATAGCACCATGAAAAGTCCATCATTTGCACTGCTCTTTAATACTTCATCAATTAGCAGGTATTTTTAAGATTGGTTACTTATTTGTTATTCAGTATATCTCCTATTTCCTTTTACACTAATGAGCTGAGATACTACCGTGTAGGTTTTTCATTTACTGGTTGATTTTGAACAGAATGCAAGAAAGAGGGGAAAAAAAGAGAAAAGTCAGAGCAAGAGTTTTTAACAAGCTCTTCTTTCTCCTCATAAAAATGATTAAACTGCTGATGTTGTAATAAAAGGACAGAAAATGTCTCCAGGAAACCCAGTTAGCAGTTTAGCAAGCTCATTGCTTATTTTTCATGAGAATGTTTGAAACTTCCTTTTCCAGCACATGAAAGAAGCCCTTTGGCCTTCCTTTCTTTGATCAGGTATAGGAGTTTTAGAACTCTAAAGCAACCACACTTCAACTTCTTTCTACCAGGCTTACCCCTTCTTTCCTGGCCTATTTTCTGCACTTTTATAGGTCAATACTTAACCTATCAACTAGAATTATTTCAACTCTAAAGAGAAGGCTGGGTTTTTTAGTGCTTCTCCTTAAACCTTTCTCTCTCACCATACATTTGGAGAGACCAACTATAACATTCTCAGTTGTGGATTAATCATGAAAGTATTTTCTGTTGTATTATTGGATGATTAACTATTCTGTGTAAAGGAACAAAGGAATTATATTTTATTTCTTTTACTATTGTTATGGTAAATTTATAAGGTTTGATTAAAATACCTCTTTAAAATTCAACTAATTTATGTGCATGTGTCTAAAATGTTATATCTGAAAAAGTTTATGTTGTGTTACTTGGTAGCAAGAATTAAAGGGTCTGATTTTGTAGCTGATAAACAAATGCCAAGGAAGATTTCTAAATGACAAAAGTATGAGCATAGGCTGATGGAAAAATATGATGCCCAAGAATAATCACATTAAAGGATAATTTACAACAGATCAGTCAGCAAAATATCAATACTATTCTATTATTCCCAGATATTGTACTAAATAATCCAACAACATGAGTATTGTGTCAATAATCTGTTTACTTTTCTTATTCCCTCACTGGTCAGTAAGTTCCATGAGGAAAAGCATTTGATCTGTGCATATATTATGTGTCTAAATGTATATGTATATCATAGTAAAGTTTCAACATATATTAATTATATGAAAAAATATAAAACTCAATAATACATAATTAACAATCTTACAGATAATTCCTGAATGAAGTATTAAACAGCAATACAAATAATGAAACTTTCAAGGTGCTATTATTTAGTATAATTAACACTATCTCTTTACTGTCAACATACTAAGTCAGGCCTTCTAAATATAATTTGATGAAATCACAATAAGTATTTCAAAAGTAGATGAATTAAAGATCCAGAACGAGAGACAAAATGATTGCAAGAAGCCACCAGAAAGAAAGGTATTGAACAAACACAATAATGTTTTTGATCTTGATACAGTAATTGGTACCAAAATAAGCCTCCCCTGTGTAAGACTGGACAAAATAAATAAAGCAGTAATTTTTAGAATTTGGATAACAGACAGCTCTATGATTGAGGACAAATACTCAAGAACAGTACAGAGGACTGGAATCAAAGCAAAGCATAGAAGTCTCATTGGGGTCATTGTGGTGTAGCAGGTAAAGTTGCTGCCTCTGATGCCCACATCCCACATGGGTCCTGGTTTCTGGCCCAGATACTCCACTTTCAATCTAGCTCCCTGCTATTGGCTTAAGAAAGCAGTGGAGGATGGCCCCTGCCACCCATGTTGGAGACCCAGATGAAGCTCCTGGCTTTGGCCTGGCTCAGCCCTGGCTCTTAATGGCCATCTGGAGAGTGAACAAGTGAATAGAAGATCTCTCTCTCTCTCTCTCTCTTATATATATATATATATATATATATATATATATATATATATATACATATATATATACACATACATATATACATATATATGTAACTTTGCCTTTCAAATAAATAAATAAATAAATAAATCTTTTTTTAAGAAGTCCCATTGAACTGATAAGGCAGAAATGAGAGTTTAGGGAGCTTGAAATGCCTGGAATGTGCAGGCTTGTGTAGTGCAAGTTAAGGAGCTGCACAGAGGTAGGACACCCTGGGTTCTGAAGACAGTTACTGCAATATTTCTTTTTATTTTTAAAAATGGTTTATATTGGGGTCGGCACTGTGGTGTAGTTGGTAAAGCCACCACCTGAGTGCCGGCATCCCATATGGGCATCAGTTCAAATCCCAGCTGCTCCACTTCGGATCCAGCTCTCTGCTGTGGCCTGGGAAGGCAGTAGAATATGGGCAGGTCCTTGGGCCCCTGCACCCACATGGGAGACCCAGAAGAAACTCCTGGCTCCTGGCTTCGGATAGGCAGAGCTCCAGCTGTTGCAGCCATCTGGGAAGTGAACCAGCAGATGGAAGATCTCTCTCTCCTTGCATCTCCTTCTCTCTCAATGTAACTCTTTCAGATAAATAAATAAATCTTTAAAAAATGATTTATATATTTATTTGGAACTCAGAGTTACATAGAAAGTGAAAGAATTAGAGAGAGAGAAAGAGGGAGCGAGAGATCTTCCATCCAATGATTCACTTCTCCAGATGGCCACAAGTGCCAGGACTGAGCCAGGCCAATGCCAGGATTCAGGAGGTTCATCAGAGTCTACCATGTGGGCAGCAGGGGCCCAAACACTTGGGCCATCTTCTGCTGCTTTCCCAGGCCATTAGCAGGGAGTTGGATCATAAGTGGAGCAGCTAGGACAAGAATTGGTACACATATGGGATGCTGGCATCGCAGGGGGTGGTTTTCCTGCTGACACAAGAGCTGCCCCACCGCATGGTTTCTTGACTGACCTCTGCAAGTGCAGGTGAGGGCCATGCTCCTTTCTAGACAGTAGCTGCTATGAGGTTGGGAATGGGACAGAGATACTAGAGGTCACTCAGCTCTGGGAAACATTGAAAGGCAGAATTAATCAAGTATAAAGCCCTCATTATCACTTCAATAATATCCTGAGCACCGAGCAGAGAAACCATAAAGGCTATATTTTAAGATTAAGAACTATACTGTAAGGGTTGGTGTTATGGCCCAGCTGGTTCATTCACTGCTTGGGACACCCACATCACATATCTGAGTGCTGGTTTGATTAAGACCAAGCTCTTCCATTTCCCATCTACCTGCATAACTAATGCAACTGGGAAAGTATCCAACGATGGCTCAAATACTTGCATCCCTGCCACTCATGTGGGAGACTCCCATGGAGTTCCTGGTTCCTGGCTTTGGCCTGATCCAGCCCTGGCTGCTGTAGCTATTTGGGGAATGAACTGGCAAATGGAAGATGTCTCTTTCCCCTCCTTTCTCTCTCTCCCTCTCCTTCTCCCTCTCCCTCTCGCTCTCCCTCTCCCTCTCTCTCTCTCTCTCTCCTTCTCCTTCTCCCTCTCCCTCTCGCTCTCCCTCTCCCTCTCCCTCTCCCTCTCGCTCTCGCTCTCGCTCTCGCTCTCGCTCTCGCTCTCGCTCTCCCTCTCCCTCTCCCTCTCCCATCTCCTTCCTCTTTGTCACTCTGCCTTTCAAATTAAATCATGGTGCCAGCGCTGTGGCACAGAGGGTTAATGCCCTGGCCTGGAGCGCCGGCACCCCGCATGGGCGCCGTTTCGAGACCCGGCTGCTCCACTTCCAATCCAGCTCTCTGCTATGGCCTGGGAAAGCAGTAGAAGATGGCCCACGTCCTTGGGTCCCTGCACCCACATGGAGACTTAGAAGAAGCTCCTGGCTCCTGGCTTCAGATCGGTGCAGCACCAGCTGTTGTGGCCAATTGGGGAGTGAACCAGTGGATGGAAGAACTCTCTCTTTCTCTCTCTTGCCTCTCCTCTCTCTGTGTAACTGTGACTTTCAAATAAATAAATAAATCTTTTTTAAAAAGTTAATTCATTAAATAATTCTGGATTTACTCTAACAGACAAAAACCAAACCCTGACAAAATTTTCTGAAAATATGATGTTTGGAAGCTGAGTTACACCAACTAGAAGAAGCTTGGGAAATGATATATAATTTTCATAGAATCTTACTTACTGGCTGGCACTGTGGCTCAACAGGTTAATCCTCCACCTTGCAGTGCCGGCACACCGGGTTCCAGTCCGGCTCGGGGCGCTGGATTCTGTCCCGGTTGCCCCTCTTCCAGGGCAGCCCTCTGCTATGGCCCGGGAGTTCAGTGGAGGATGGCCCAACTGCTTGAGCCCTGCACCGCATGGGAGACCAGGAGAAGCACCTGGCTCCTGCTTTCCGATCAGCGTGGTGCGCCGGCCACAGCACACCGGCTGCGGCGGCCATTAGAGGGTGAACCAATGGCAAAGGATAGACCTTTCTCTCTGTCTCTCTCTCTCTCACTGTCCACTCTGCCTGTCAAAAATAAAAAAATAAAATTAAAAAAAAGAATTTTACTTACTAAAATATAATCCTAAAATGTTACAGTTTAAGACAATTTGCCAGTTATTGTTAATAAAACATTTCCATATAAAGAAAACTGAATGTAAAATGTTTTAAATGAGTCATAAATAGAATCAGCTACCAATTAAAAATAGTAGGAATGCAAAGAAATAGGAAAAATGTGACACATAGTCAAAGGGGGAAAAGTCTGGAGAAATTGACCCATTGATGATACAGACTTTGTATTTAGCATATAAATGTTATCTAGCAGCTATCATAAAAACATTGGAACAACTAAAGAAAATTTGTTAAAATGATTAAAGGAATGGTGTAGACATTTGGCATCTTGGTTAAGATGCTGCTTGGTACACCTGAATCCCATACTGGGTGCTTCGGTTGGAGTCCCAGCTCTGCTCCCAAATCCAACTTCTTGCTAGTGCACATCCAGGGAAGCAGCAGTGATGGTTGCTTGGTCCATCCCTGCCTGTTGTGGGCATTTGGAAAGTGGTCTAGGCGATAGGAGATCTTTGTCTCTCTCTTTCTTTGTCTCTCTGCCTTTCAAGTAAATAAAAAAATTAAGCATTTAAAGCAAAACATGATATTAGTGAGTGAAAAGATAAAGAATCTTAGCATAGAAAGTGAAAATATAAAAAGCTGAATTTCTAGAAGTAAAAAGTGCAATAATTAAAATAATAATTACTATGTGGGCTTAACATCAGATTGTGGATTGAAGATCACAGAATAATGACACAGTGATTTAAACACAGAAAACAATATTATTTAATCTAAACATGGAGAAAAAGAGATTGACAAATATAAGCAGAACCTCAGAGACCTGTCGGATAATATTGAAAGATAAATCACTATTGTAACTGTAGTCTCAGAAATAGGAGAAGCTAGTAACAAAGAAAAAATGTGTAGCAAAAGCTCAAGGACAGATGTTTAGCACATCCATTTGCAACATTGGAGTGCTTAGGTTTCAGCTCCTGACACTATTTCCCAACTTGTAGACCCTAAGAAGCAGTGGTGATACTCAAATAATTGGGTTCCTGCTATCCTTATGGGAGGACTGGATCACATTCCCAGATTCTGGTCCTGGCCCTGGGTTGGTCTCTGCTGTTGCAGGCTTTTGGGAGGAGGGAACCAGATAATGGAACAGTCTCTCTCTCTCTCTCTCTCTCTCTCTCTCTCTCTCTCTCTCTTTCTCTCTCTTACACACACACACACACACACATGTGCATGCGTATGCACGCATGCACACATAAAAAATTAAAATGAAGGAAAGTAATGGTCAAAATTTTCCCAAATATAACATATTGGATGTATCCAGGTTCTCAATACCTCCCAAACAATCAAAATAGATCATATTATAATCAAATTACTGAACCAAAATAAAGATAAAAAGCTCGAAGGCAGCCATTGTATAAAACACGATTACACAGAAGTAGCCATCATTAAAATTGATGATGGCTTCCCATTAAAAACTAGCTTGGCCAGCAGACTGTGAAGTATCATATTTAAAGTACTTGAAAGAAAAAAGAAAATGTTTCCACCTGGCTATTTCCAACAAAATAGTCTTTGACAATGAAGATAAAATACTCATATATTTTCCAATACATAAAACTGATATAATTTGTCATCAGACTTGTAATAAAACAAGTGTTGGGGGCAGGAATTTGACCTGGTAGTTAAAGAACTGCTTATGATGCCCATGTCCCATATTAAAGTGCTCAACTCAGTCTCCCAGCTTCTAGCTAGTGCAGATCCTGAGAGGCAAGTAATTGAGTCCCTGCCACCCACCTGGGAGACTAGATTGAGTTCCCAGCTCCTGGCTCTGGCCCTGGCCCAGTTCCTGACTGATTGTCCCGGCCATGGCTGTTGAAGGCATTTGAGGAGTGAACTAGCAGGTAAGAGCTGTGTCTCTTTCCGTATCTGTGTCTCTGCCTCTTAAAAAAAAATCCTAGAGGACTCTCACCCAGCTAATGGGAAATTGTATCAGACGGGCTGAAGCTGGGGTCTGGGCTGTCAGTGAAAGCCTTAGATGGGAGATCTAAGGTTTCAAAGCCACTTATTGGCAAACAGTTTGAGGCTCCACTAGCCTTACATAAAGCTGCCAGAAAGGCTTTGAGAACTGTCAACAGAGCTACAGAAAAGTCCAGGAAGAAAAATGGACCCATCAGACAAAAACAGACAAGCTTTGCCAAAAAGATGACCAAGAAGAACATTAAAGCAAAAAACTCTGTTCCTGTCTCAGATGACACCTATTCAGAAGTAGAAAAATTCTTTCCATTCAATCCTCTAGATTTTCAGAGTTTTGACCTGCATAAAGAGCACCAGGTCACACAACTCCCCTTGAATGTAGTGCCTCTCATGATCCTTGATAAGGAAAGAGAACTCGAAAAGCTGTTACAGCTGGGACACTCTTTGCCTATAAAGATGTCTTCTATACCATGGAAATCTATCTGTAGCCATCTCCTTTAAGCATTCTTTCAGCCCTGTATTATGACATGGATACTTAAATATCTTACTGCTGGGTAGTTTGTGTGATTTGTATTAATAAAGCCTTTCTTTAATGGATATTTTTAAAAAGCAAGAAAGAAAACTCAAGGAAAACTACTTTTTATGCATTAAACCTGTTAAAATGGGACAAATTGACAACATCAAATATTGTCAAGTGTGTGGAGTAACTAGATCACATATACATGCTACTTAGAGTGTAAAATGATGCAACAATCATAGAAAACAGTTTGGCAGATTCATATGAATTTAAATATACACTTACCTAATGACTTAGCTACTTCACTTCTGGATATTAATCCAAAAGAAATAAAACATATGCCCATACAAAGATTTTTACATAAATGTTCATGACAGTTTTGTTCATAATAGAACAAAAACTTGGAAACAACCCAAATGTCCATCAGTGAGTGAATGAATAAGTTAATTGCAGAGTCTTACAATGGAATAGTACTCAGTGGTAAGAAGAAACATAAGTAAACCTCAAAGTCCTTATCTTAAGTGAAATAAACCAGATAAAACAGTGCATACTGGATGACTCTATTTTTATCTCATATTAAACTAGCAATTCTATCATTGATAGAAATCAGCAGTGGTATAAGATGATAGGGTGCAGGCACTGATTGCAAAGTGTATGAGGGGACATTCTGGGTAATGAAAATGTTCTATATTGAGATTTCTGTACTGTTACATAGGGTATACATTTGGCTAAATTTCTTAAACCATACAGATATAATTATGTAAAAAGTATACATCAATAACTTTAACATCAAAAGTTTCTGAGCAACTGGTATGTTACTGTACAGGAAGAAAAGAAATAGATAAAAAGGAAAAGACCCTTGGTAAATACTGCAATGGTTTTTCTTTGTTCCTTTAAGGTCACAGAGAGGAATAGAAAAGACATTTGAAGATGTAGGCTAGGGAGGGACAGACAAAAAGATTCCTTTTGGTAAGGAGTCTTTGAGAGTGTTCATGGGGCTTGCGGGATGGCATAGCGGGAAAGCCACCACCTGCAGTGCCAGCATCTCATATGGGTGCTGGTTCGAGTCCTGGCTGCTCCACTTCCAATCCTGCTCTCTGCTATGGCCTGGGAAAGCAGTAGAAGATGGCCCAAGTCCTTGGGCCCCTGCACCCACATGGAGACTTAGATGAAGCTCCTGGCTCCTGGCTTCAGATAGGCACTGTTCCTGATGTTGCAGCCAATTGGAGAGTGAACCAGTGGATGGAAGATTCTCTCTCTCTCTCTCTCTCTCTATCTCTCTATCTCTTTCCCTCCCTCCCTCTCTCTCTCTGCCTCTCTTCCTGCTGTGTAACTCTGATTTTCAAATAAATAAATAAATCTTTTAAAAAGAACTGTGTGGATGATTAAAAAAAGAAAGTGTTCATTATATAGATAGGAGAAGTAGCTGTCTCAGAATATATGGGCAAACAATCCAAGGGTGACACACAACTACAAGCAAGAAGCTGAATTATCTTCCCAGATAAGCACAAAATGGCAGAGTAAAATCATGGAGTAATTTAAGAATTCCTGGAAATATGTATACAGAGACTGTAGCTACAGTGACAGAGGATAAAAAGAGAAAGCTGTAAGAGCGGCTAAGAGATGAAGGACCGAATACCTCTGGGAAAGATTCCCTTTCTGCTTTACAGTTTTAAGCTCATTTTCACATAATTTTGCCTTTGGCATTACAATGCTTCACTCTGCCAATGCGGTATCCTGAGGAAGCTCTCGGGTCACAATTTCTGATCCAAGAAAATACTGCCTTTGGCCTCCCTGAGCCATTCAGCTTCCAAGTTTTCTCCTTTCCCCATATATTTCCTGGCACGTACTCATCTCTGTGTCTCCAAATGTATTTCTCTCCACAGTCCACAAGTGGCTTTCCCTCCTTCCATCCACTTTGACACTGCTTGTGCTCCAGCTCTCTTACTCAAGCTATAACAACTGCCTCACAACTGAATCCATTCTTTAACTCACCCACCTTTTTTTTACATACCTGCCATGAGTCTCAGCTTCATAGCCATGTAATCAGCGTAGTTGCAGAAGACTCTATGCTAAGAAAATCCCTGAACTGAGGGTTTAATTCTCTGAAGTTGCAGTTTAACATTTTGAAAAGTATTTTCTCTTGAAAATTGTACTTTCTTTAAAAAAAAAAAGATTTATTTATTTGAAAATCAGAGTTACACCTTGGAGAGAGAGGGAGAAAGAGAGAGAGAGAAAGAGAGAGATATCTTCCATCTGTTGGCTCACTCTGCAGAAGGCTCCAATGGCCAGTGCTGGGCCAGGCCGAAATCAGGAGCCAGGAATTTCATTTGAGTCTCTCATGTGGGTGGCAGGGGCCCGAGTACTTGGGCCATCTTCTACTGCTTTCCAAGGGCATAGCAGAGAGCTGGATTAGATGTGCAGCATCCAGGACACAAACCAGCGCCCATATGGGATGCAGGCATCACTGGTGGTGGCTTTATCTACTATGCCACAACGCTGGCCCTGAAAAGTGTACTTTTAAGCTTGATTAAGTTATAAATGACACTGGCGCACACTCTGGATGTTTGGATTCTTGGCTCATCTGCGGGCTCACTTTCTGACACATTTCCTAGGACATTTTCTCACCACCTTCTATCCTACCCTCGGCCACCTTATGCCCTTCCTGGTTTCCATTTCTGCTCTGGTGCTACTCTCCTCTGCTTCCAGGAGGCGCATAGGTAAAAGTATAAGGAGTGTTGAAGTTGGCATACATGCATCATATCTCAGGGTGGGTCTTGGTGACAGCCATTCCCATCCCATGCTGACAGCATCCCAATGCCCAGTGGGTGGTCAGTCTCAGTCTGCATCTTGCTGGAGACAAATCTCTTGCCCAACCACCTCCAATACAAATAGCAAACACATTGCAATGCTCAGGTTTAAATGCCTTTTGGAGTCACTTGTAAAGTGCCTGAGTTAACTTCCTCAATCCTTTTTTCTTCCAGAGTGAAGTGCATAGAGTCAGTGGCTAATGAGAGGAGCAACCTGGCAGTAGTCAGGCTTGAAGGAGTACTTGAATATGCCTCATGTACAAACTCTGTCATCCAGCTCCAAGTCTGAGGAGTATTTTCTATTTCTCTTTTCGATCTTTCCAAGTCTGACTTGTGTTTCTCCCTTCTATTCAACTCTAGGCACCCTTCAGGGATAGGCCACAAAGCATTAATTGTATACTTTTAGTTAAAAGATGTGATATATTCTTTGAATATTGGACTGGCATTAACCAAATGAAGATGAATGATGATATTAATGGTAGTAATTTAAAATTTTTAATTTTTCTTAGATTGACATTAAACAGAAAATAAAAAACCACATGACATTGTGAGAGAAAGACTGCAAAAGGAAGGAAAAAGCCTCATGCACCTTCAATTACATGTTTTCTTTAATTTGAATAAGGGGACACACACAATACATAGTTAGCCATCTGTCATACTTGTATTCCAAATACAAAAATAGATTTCTGAAATACAGAAAAAATATATTTCTCCTAATCAAGTACCTTCTACAACTCTCTATTACTTTTGGGAAAAGGTAAAGAAAAATCCTTAAATTGACTTTTAACTTCCCACATTATTAAGGTATTCAACAAAACCATTGTTTATGTACAATTACCTAAATCCACGTTGTATTTTGCTGCCTGCATTTTTCTCATGCCCATTTTATTCTTATTTCTAACTATCAAGATTCCAGTTATCCATCAAAGTTCTACAAATTTAGCTTTTCTCATCATCTATATATCAAAGTGATCTCTTTGTCTTTTGTATATTCATAAACACTCTATGATTAGACAATTCAAGTAGAAAGGGCCTCAAAAATCATCTGATCTAGTGAGATTGTCTATATTTTAGGTGCTCAGAATATTTTTGTGGATTGGTTTTTCTTGTCAAATTGTACAAAGTTTTTATTTGTATATTAATTCAAAGACAGAGAGACCTCTTATCCACTGATTCATGAAGGCCCACAACAGCAGGAGCTGGGCCAGGCCAAAGCCAGGAGATGGGAACTCAATTTGGGCTTCCATGTGTATGGCAGGGACCTGACTACTTGAACCATTCCCTGCTGCTTCCCAGGGTACACATTCACAGGAACCTTGACTGACAGCAGAACTGGGACTGGAATCCAACACTTCATTATGTGGTATGGATGTTCCAAGCAACATCTTTTTTTTTTTTTTTTTTTTTTTTGACAGGCAGAGTTAGACAGTGAGATACAGAGAGAGAGGTCTTCCTTCTGTTGGTTCACCCTCTAAATGGCAGCTACAGCCAGCACGCTGCGCCGATCCGAAACCAGGAGCCAGGCCCTTCCTCCTGGTCTCCCATGCGGGTGCAGGCCCCAAGCACTTGGGCCATCCTCCATTGCCTTCCCGGGCCACAGCAGAGAGCTGGACTGGAAGAGGAGCAACCGGGACGGAACCCGGCGCCCCAACTGGGACTAGAACCCAGAGTGCCAGCGTCGCAGGCAGAGGATTAGCCAAGTGAGCCGCGGTGCCGGCCCCAAGCAACATCTTAACTGATACCTGGACCTCTTTGGCCATTTGTTTTAGCCAAATGTTTTGATATTTAACAGCAACTATTTTGTTTATCAGAATTTCTAACTCTGGCCATCCAAAATTTCATATTTTAACCAGATAATAAAAATGAAGGAAGACAAAATTCTGGTGAATCTTCTTTTAATGCCTGATTTGGACAATATATAATCACTATACAAAGCTATCATTGCCTTTTATCTGTAAACTTTTATTTCAGAATAATTTGATATGTACAAAACAAAAATTGTAAAGTAGTATAAAGAGTTCCTCTATACCCTACACAAGATTATGGTTTTAGTAACATTCCATATTAATGTGATATATTTGCCAGAATTAATGAATCACGCTCAGCTTCACACATTTTTTTAAAATCCAAACTCCCTCCATCCTCTCTCCCCACTCCTTCCAGCCTATTGTAATCACCATTTTTTTCAGATTGATTTTTTTTTTTATTTTTAGCTCCAATATATACATGGGACTATGCAGTATTTGTCTTTCTGTGTTTGGCTTATTTCACTGAACATCTACCTAATAACAAATTTTTTAAGTTAAAAATATTATATTCCATTTCTTTTCCTGGAGGTATAGAGGTAAGGCTATTGCCATTTTCATTTACTTTATCATGTGAAAATGATCTCTGCATAGATCAGATAATTTGTAGTTAATTCTATAAGAGAAAAACCTATTGTAGCTTTTAAACATGCAATAATGTAAATTAACCATTACATAATTTTTGGCACAATAATGAGTCATGAAAGAATTTTGGCTAGCCAGAATACTTAACCCTAGATACGATATATAGGAAGAAATCACAAATGTCAACTGACTCATTATATACTTTGGAAATATATGTGCTTATAAACACTCAAGGATGTCTCCAGTGTATTTTAATTTTTAGGCTTTGATTTCTCCAATATTTATTAACTAAGATTATGAATTTAACAATGCCAATCCTTGTTAAATGTTGTTCCCTAAGACAATAACAGAACTTAATACCAACTCCTCAATTACTAGATTAAAGACAAAAGAAATTCATCATCAGTTAATCACTTCACCACTTCCATCAGAAGGCATGCAGTATTTAGTGTAAAAATAAGATTGACACAATAGCTTATTTTTTCCTAGGACCTATGCAAAATAGTAATTCGTATACTACTGAAACATCTAATTATTTCCATTCTTTGTGTGTACCCTTTTTTCTGGTGAAATTGTTATTATATTTAGCTTTGTCTACTGGTGCAAGAGACATATAATCTGAAAAAGAACTTTCTATACTTTCTATTACATGCACTTCATGTGCTCTTTGATCATGAAATTCTACTAAAATCCAAATGTTTGATTTATGTGTGTGTTTTATATCAGTAAATAAACATATACAGGTTCTATGTCCAAATTATTTGAGCATTCTTCACTACTTGTCCTCAATCAACTTAAGAAATAATCTTTCAACAAATGTATCCATTTAAATGTATTCTAAAGTTTATTACAAATTAGTAGTCAAAACATAAAAGTTAAATAGTGAAATACCATGTTTTAGCCATTTGATTGTGAAAAGAAAAGAATAGCAATAACATCTTTTCTGGTGAAGATGCAAGTAAAAGAACAGTAATTAATTGCTGGTAAAATATAAATGATAATTGTCTTTCTGGAAACAATTGTAATCCCTATTAAAATTAAAAATGCACATTATTCTAGCCTATCTCTTTCCAGAACTTTATCTTAGAGAAAAAAATCATCAACTTTGTATAAATTTATTTACTATAAAAAATTACATAATATCAGAAAAATTGGTGTGAGGTATTGTAAAAATTAAGTTTTTATCCAGTTAAGAGAAGGATTCTATTTCTATCCCTTTAATCTGCCCAAGCAACTTACTTTTCCAATGGATTTTAGCAAATATGATATAAATAGAAGACCACCATGTGAATGAACCTATCCAGAATGTTACGTGAGAGACACATGTACCTGTCAGCACTGTCACTACTAACTGTCAGAGACATGAGTGAGTCTACCACAGACAGCCAATCTTGCTCAATTTGTCAAACACAACAGTGAACCCAAAAGAGATCACCTGAGTTGACCCAGAAGAAAAAGCTTCCCAAACTACTCATATAATCATGGGACTCAATAAATAATTTCTATTTAATCCATTAAATTCAGGGGTGGCTAATTACACAGGAAAAGTTATCTGCCTCTTTTATGAAATCTAATATAACTGGAAACAATATGATTGCCCAACAATAGGGGAATATTTTAATAAATAGTGGCACAAGATAGATGATCATACAGCTACTAAGAAAAATAAGTTAGGTATACATTTAGTGATCATCCCTTGTTTCTCCTCTCTAACAAGACTGTAATCTTTTGTAGAACAGAAAGTTGGTCTCTACCTTTGTTGATCTCTCGCACAGCACAGTGAGGGTGCAAGTATTTGTTGATTTAATTGCTTCAGGAATCCATTTCCAAAAATTAAACAGTCTTTATATAGAAGAAATATTTTACTGGTATATTGTTGAGAATGTACCATCTGGTGGAATTATCTCAGTATGCTTGTCTATTAAAGTTTCAAGAGTTTAATTGGCAAAGGTTCCTATGTAATGTACAATCACTTGATCCACCATGGTTGGTTTTATATTTTCAACATGGTCACAAAGGGTTTCTTGTTCAGAAGGACCTTGCACTTGAAGTTTAAGGCTCTGTGGTCACAATACTGAAGTTTATAATTATATTCTTAAAGAAATTGCATCTTTTAAGTGAAAACAAATAGAACAATACAGCATGAGCCAGGAGCGTGGGGCATCAGCCTATGTGTTGGTCCCACCATTCTATCCTTTCAGGATGTGATCTCAGGCATAGGTCAGAGTCCAGAGTAAGTTTGTAACCAGTACTAATTAAATTTTATTAGGAAAATACAAAAGGAAGAAGATATGTATTCCTTCAATGTAGAGAAAAGCCATGGGCATTGTGCTAAATAACAGGGCTGCTTTTTTCTTGTGATGGAAGAAATGAAATTAGCAAAAATGGTGCATTTGACAATAGAAAATATGAGGAAATGTTTCCTACATCTGACAGCAGCTCTTTCTGGCTGTTTGTCTACCTGTTTTCTCCAAAGTATCAGTTTTTGCCCTTGTTAATATCCTCTGTGCTCTTTGTGTTTATTAATTTTGCTTTTTTTCTTTTATTAAATTTTCTCGGATTTATTTGATTTTATTTTGTTGTTCTTTTTATTCATTGGATCAAATACTTGGTCTACATACAACTGGGTGCCTTATTAATAAAAGCAGTTCTAAAAACTTCCTAGCCTGACAACTGTACTTAAATATTTTTTGGGGGGAAAAGGTGCAGAGTTGAACAAATATACATGAACTTCAATTTTTAAGCAGATTCATGTCAAAGTACAAAAACCAAATATGAAACATTTCCTACTGTGAATCCATGACTCTCTCTTTTTGGCTGGGTCTTATTACCTCTTTGGCTCTTGGGACTATATCCAATCCCTTGCTCAGTGTCAGAAGATAACCATTGTTAGGTGGTAAGGAATGTGTTGTTGTTTGGAGCACAGACAAACCTGAAGAAGCAGTTCAGGCTCAACCTGATGCTGCTATGGGTCAATAGTTAAGAGCACACAGTACAGGATAAAGTAGCCATGGTTTGATTCCGGTTTCTTCCTGATACAAGCTCAGTTATCTGGTGGCACTTAATATTTTTAATGATGTGTGATTAGCTTAAAATTTGCTGTCTATGGGTGAAATGGTCATTTTTCTATTCAATTATTGTTTATAATTCATGTCTATATTCCCATCAAACTAAGATCTTTTTTTCTTTTGTACTTGTTAAGCTTCTTATTTGGTGAAGCACTAAGCCTTTTTACTGTAATGTAAATTTAAAATATATTATCTCAAAAAGGAGAGAAAGAAAGAGAGAGAGAAAGAGAAAAGGAAGAAGGGTGAGAGGGACAGTGGGAAGCAGGAAGGGAATATCATTATATTAGAATCATATATATGAAATATATTGAATCTATTAAAACAATTTACATTTTTAAAAATGAAAAAAGCAATATTAAAAAACTCCCTTGTCTGCAAAAAAGGATAATAACAATACCTTTTACTTACAGTCATTTTTTTAAATGAAATGAATTACTTTCTCTGAGAAGCCTTCTCTAACACAATTAGCTGTAACTCTATTTTCCCTTATTGCACACAATTATTTTATTTTAGAGCGCTTACCTCAATTTGTATACATGTATCCATTTGCATATTTATAGATTAATTTGCTTAATATTTGCCTTTCATACTAGAGTATTAAATTCTGGAGTAGAGGGATCATATCTATTTTCTTCATTATTTTATACCTGCACTGAGCAATATATCTGCCACATTGTTGTTGTCTAATAGATATTTGTAGAATGAACAAATAAAATGCTCAGCACAGTTCTGTGTTAGAAATAGTGAAATAGCTGAGTAAAGATTCAAAGATAAATGTAAAACAATGGTAATTTATTTTATACCTTATTTGACATTAAATGGCTTTAATCTTCTCCCTCAGACAAATCTTAGTAAGCTCTGTAAGTCTCAGTAGGGTTCAGTGTAAGGCTTGGTTCATTTCGTTACTCATTCATTTGCTAAGAGCCTCCTTTGGTGTATCCCCTCTGCCTGACACTTTCCTACCACTGGGAGAACCAAGGGTTTCAGGTCTCTGGGGACAGTCTTCCTTATGGAGGATGGCTAGTCCTTGAAGAACATCACATAAGACCATTTTCCCTGGCTTCCTTGCTATTTTTTTTAACTGAAGGAGGATCTGCCCTTACGTGCTTGTGACTGATTCACTTCTGAGTGAATGATTTTTCTTGAAAACAAACCATTAGTTTATATTGAAACACATTCAACCCCATTAATCTACACCTTACGTTAACCATAGGACATTCAGTTTATACTTTTTATCATCCCATACACATAATACAAATTTGGAGTGACAAAATGGCCAAATCTTGGCCGGTACCGCAGCTCACCTGGCTAATCCTCCGCCTGCAGCGCCTGCACCCAGGGTTCTAGTCCCGGTTGGGGCGCCAGATTCCATCCCGGTTGCTCTTTTTTCCAGTCCAGTTCTCTGCTGTGGCCCAGGAAGGCAGTGGAGGATGGCCCAAGTGCTTGGGCCCTGCACCTGCATGGGAGACCAGGAGGAAGCGCCTGGCTCCTGGCTTCTGATTGGCGCTGCGCGATGGCTGTAACTGCCTGTAGCTGTCTAACTCTGCCTGTCAAAAAAAGAAATAAAAAGAAAAGACAAAAAATTGCCAAATCTAAATTCCAGTACATGTATTTTAAACAATAATAAGTGAAATAAAATTCTTGTACAACAAGGGAATGTGGCCAAAGTGCTAAAGAACATTGTAACAGCACTGAGCAGCATATGCTCCATTTTAAACAATGGCCTGGAGCCAAAATGTTTCTTTATGTCAGTAGCAAATCTTGTGGCACGAATATATGTCTCATTTGTATTTGTTTTGCCCTAACATCTCAGTGTCAAATTAATATCAGAATGTTCCCTTGCTTTACAAGTCTAGTATCTGATTTTGGGTATGAGGAAAGTAAATCAATTAAAATGACTCTTTATATTTCCCTGCACATATCTGACATTTCCCATGTGTCATTTCTATGCCTCTTATCATTTATCTAAACCAGAGAGACTTTGAAAATGCTAATTTACTGAGTGGTCAATGTCTAATGATATAGTTTATAGGACTTTCTAAAGAAAAATAAATTGGTAACCTGCAGAGCTACAGTGAATAACAAAGAATGTGCTTGTTAATATGATTTATATAGTATGAATTCACTCTTCTGTCATTTTTATTTTTTCAAAACTTCCTACACATTAAATCTCATATATTCATATCATCTAAGGTGGAACTTACAATTCTGCAAACAAATATCAATTTCTGCTTTTCAGCTCACTCCCTTAGTGAATCTGCAAAAAGTATAAGACAGGATGACTGACATATGAGGCAGACAACCATGCCATTATTTTTGCACTTATTTCTCAAACTTCTCTGTAAGGACATCTTTGGTGCATGAAATTTAGCTCTAGAAAGTATTCCCAGTCTCTCAGTAATAAATAGCTGTGTGGTTTGCCAGATAGCATCTCTTTAGAACCTATGATCTCTACGTAACAACATGTAGCTCCTACCTGAATTCCTGATAGTCACTCCCTTTTGGAACTACTTCAAAGTGAAAGGAAAGGTTTACAGAAAATGGGGACTGGAAAATCCGATGCATATATCAAGACAAGATAGAGAATCAAATGCCCTAAAGCCCCACTTTAATATTGATCAGAAGGTCCAGGTGGCCACACTGCCTCACAGGTGGACTACAGTAAGAGCTGCCAGCCCCATTTCCTTGACTTCAGCCACTTCACCAACAATGACTTCTTAAAGATTCTACTGTTTCTCTTAATTACTTTTCTGCTAAAAAACATTCAAAAGTACTAACAGTTCCCATTTGTTAGAGTTTGATACTTGATATATTTAAGAATTTATTTTTAATATTCATGGAAACAGTACAGTAGAAAAATTATGACAACAAATTTTTAATTCAAATTATTTCGCTATAATTAACAGTGGTCTCATGAAAATATTTCAAGCCCCAGCCACTGCTGTGCCTGACACCTTCCAATGGCTTCCCAGCTCATTTAGATCTGCTCTCATCATTTCTCAGACTTCGTATTCTACTCTCTTATTTTTTCTTGTAATCCACAATATTGTTTCTCCTTTCCTGATTTATGTTTTATCTTCAGCACTTATCATTTTCTAAAATATAAATCATTTCACTGATTAGTCTTGTTTATTATCTGTCTTCCCTCACTAAAATGCAAGCATTGTGACACCAAGAATGTCTCTCTTTTTGTCCACTATTGTATCCCTAGAACCTAGAACTTAATAAGCCTTTACCAAATTTTGCTAAATAAAGTAATAGTATATTCTTTTACATTTTACAAAAGCCTATAATTATGTATACTTTTAATCACTCAGTATATGAATGTATCATTGTATCCCATAGATATGTCAATTAGAAATAAAATGGAACTGTAAAAATAAATACTACTGATAAAATGAACAGAGAACATTTCCAATACTGTTAATTTGCCCAGTGTATCCCTCTTCCGTGGCATCCAAATTTCATTTTCTCAAGCAATTCACTTTTCTTAATTTTGTTCAAATCATTCCATTGCTTTTCTTACACAAAATAATGTATCAGATAAATATGTTTCTCTAAAATATAGTATATAATTTGTGTATTTTTTATCTAAACAGTTATATAAATGAATATATTCTGACATGTCTTTTTATTCAATTTATTTCAAATTGCCATTATTGTTGTGGTGCGTAGTTGTAAGGCATTCATTCTCCCAGACATTACTCCAACAGTATTCTATTGTGTACATGAGCCATAACTTTGTTATCAGTTGAACTGTCAATGAACATTTGAAATGTTTTCATTTTCTTGAAATTTTAAGGAGGACAGCTATGAATGTCCTTTTTCCACGTCTTCAGGTGATCACCCAAAAGCTTATTTTAAAGCTATGTTTTCCAGAAACATATACATGATCAAGTAGTGGTAGAATACCAATCAGAATTCAAAGAAAATAAGCAGAAAATAGACGACAAGATATCAGAATGCATAAATGCAATAATAGAGAATATGGTTTTGAAACATACATGATACATTTCAACATTAGTTGAAATACATGTAAATAAATATATACTGGTTTATGATGTACATTATGGGTCATGAGTATTTAAAAGCCAGTGCTTTGGGGCTCTGCTTAGAATTAAGTTGCTAGGTTGTAAGATATACACATGCTTAGCTTTACCAGGCTATGCCAAATTGTTTTCTGAAGTGGTTATACCTTTTATATTTTATCAGCAATTTATGATGTTCCCTTGCTTCATCAACTTCCAAATATTTAGCATTTTCAGACGAATACCAATGTGACAGGTATAACAGAATGATACATGATTTTGTTCCCTATTATTAGTGAGCCTGAGCATGTTTTCGTAAGTTGTTTGTCATTCATGTTTTCTCAATTAGAAAACATCTATAGATTTCTTTTTTTTGTAGTAACCTGTTTTATTAATTGGTTAATAGATGCTTTTATATATCATGAAAATAAAATTTTGTGAATCTGTTGGCTATATTTTTTCAATCTGTGGTTTTTCTTTCCAATATTTAAATGGCTTTTAAGTAATCAGAATTTCCAATTCTAAATACAATTTATTATCTTTCGTGGTTTAAGATTTTTGTATCTTGTAGGTATCATTACCTGCCTCATTACCATGAGGTCTACAAATTTTCTTCTACATTATATGCTGAGACTTTTTATTTATTTTATTATTTATTTAATTTATTTTTAAATTTATTTATATAATGGAAACAGATTCATTGTATGCCATGTATATAAATTTAATAGCCTATCTCCATCCCTCATTCCTACATTCCCTCTTCCTTTCTCTTTTTAAAAAAAGTTTTCCTTTCACATTTATCTTTTTTTTGCTTTAAGGATTTTGATTTTTTTAAACTAATGGTTTTGTTGTTGCTGTTCTTTTTTTTAAAAAGTTTTATTTAAGGTTTATAAATTTCAGATATTTCATATATACAAATTTCCAGTTGGAATTGATTTTGTGTGTGATATGAAACTGGAACACAATTTTATTGTATCATGTAAAAATCCATTGTTCCAAATTTTATTAAATATTTTGTAGTTTACATACTAATCTACAATGTAATATATGCCATATATCAATTTTCCAATATATAGATATAGATAGATATCTACTACACATCTATAATTAGGATTGTTTGAGGCTTCTATTCTGTTTCATATGTCTTTACACCTGTGTCACAACTGTCTGTAGAGCCTTGGCTTTACAACAAATATCTGTATCAAGTGGAGAACATATGTTTCTCTCATGGTCCAGCAGGCACTCTTATATATTGATACTGTCAGTATTGTATCATTTGATGAAGGAACCTAACAGTGTCAGAATTTGAAGTACTTACAAATGCTTCCAGTTCAGGATAGCAGAACATACATCTTTTTAAAGATTTTATTTATTTTATTTGAGAGGTAGAGTTACAGATAGTGAGAGAGAGACACACAGAGGTCTTCCCTCCATTGGTTCACTCCCCAAATGGCAGGAACTGCCGGAGCTGTGCCCATCTGAAGCCAAGAGCCAGGTGCTTCTTTCTGGTCTCCCATGTGGGTGCAGGGGCCCAAACACTTGGGCCATCTTCCACTGCTTTCCCAGGGGAAAGCACCACGGACTGGCCCCAAAACATACATTTTGAACCCCACTTTTCCCTGAGGAACCCTTTAACCCACTATCATAAAAATAACCAGAGGAAATCATTGATGGAAAAGAGATTTCTAGAAATTTCTAGAAAATGTTCTAGAGTAGATGCAGGGGTAGTGATTGATGAGTGGGATAGACGAGCTATAGTAAACAGCTGAGGAGAGAGTTAATTTCACTTGCAGAATCATTGAGAGACTGCTTTTTGTACAAAGGAACTGTTAAAGAGAAATGCAACCTCAACAAACTTAAGCTTATTAACTTTTTACCACTAACTACCAGAATTTCTCTCCCAGGGAAACAAACAAAAATGCAAACAAAATCATAAAATAATTTTCTAAAAAGTTTAATGGTGCATATTTGGGGATATTACGGTAATTAGTATAATAGCACCTCCATGATTTTGCCTCCTGTTGGGTCACTTTATGAAACAGATTTCTCTCCTATTTTATGAATTTAGATTTTTAAAATTTCTATTTCTCGCTTTCTTTTTTATTTTATTTAAGTTAGTAAATTCAATGTATATATACAGTTTTGGCATACAGTGATATGTCCCACACTACCCTCTCTCTTGCCAATGCTCCCACCCTTCCTCCAATTTCTCTCCTTAAAGCAAATTTGTGAATGAACTAGCTTCTTGAATATACAAATATTTTTCTTGCTAAATGTTAAAATATGAAGGGCATACCCTAACTAGATATTTGAAGACAGAGACATGAAAGAGCAGGTCCATATGAAGCAATGACAACCAGAAAACTAAAAGGAACTCTCAGAAAATACTAGAAGAAAATGTTATTGAGATTGCACACATTTTAGAACATATCAAAAAAGAAATGAATATATCAGACAAATAAGAAACACAGAGTGCTAATCCAAGAGATCAATTATCTGAATATTCAGAATTTTAAAATGATGATGTAAGGTTATTACAGAAAATTAAGAAAAACACAGATGCTGAAAACCCATTGATGTAACACTTTCAACATTCTAAGAACAGTAATTTTCAACCTAAAATTCTATACACAATTTACCAAACATGTTTGATCTCATCCCAAATATTCCCTTACTTTTTCTTAAGAAGTTACTCGTTTGCATGATCCAACTATGTGGTTGTGTAATAGCATGTTTAAGGATGATGGCTAATCAACAGATGCATAGAAACACATATTGCTGGTGAACAATCTAATACCAATTTTATTCCTTCTCTTTTGTAGTATAACATTTTTTCTTCCATCTCATTTTGCTAGCTTTGAGATCTCTTATGTTTGTGTTCTCATATTTTAATTTCCTAAGTCTGGATGAGTTAATTGTTGCTGTTGCATCTGTTATTGTACATTATGGAGCATTGGCATACTCGTGTCTTTTAGTTCCTAGGATCTCGTTTTGGAAGGCAATTTGCCTTGAAGGAAGCATGTATTCTCTGATTCTCCATACTATAATTTTGTAGGCTCATCTGATGTAAGAGAATACAATGGCTTTCTAATCATGCTTATAGTTTGATCCATAAATTCAAATTATGGATGCAATATTAACAAGTCTACCTACCATTATAACAGATATAAAAACACGCTCTCCAACACATTTGATATTTTTATCTACATTTGTCTGCCTTCCTTTTTTCCCCATTAGTTGGTTCTGACCTCAGATGTGGTACAAAAGTATCATTTATTGCCCTCATCTGACTCCAAAATCTCTCCAAGTTATCATTATTTTTAATTGGAGAACCACAGCAATTAATATGTTAAAAATAAAACTTATAAGGCCCTCTGCCAGTCTTGTTTCTTACTAATCCTCCCACATTTTTACCTAAATCTACCTTTTAATAAAATTGTAAATTTGCTACCATACGTTCTCCCTGATCAGTGGTAATTTAAGGGTAATCTATAGAAGTGAAATTGATACTTTGGGATGTGATGATTTTGAACACCCATTGTCTTGGTTCATTAGGAACAGGTTTTTTTTTCCATAATATTTGTTGAAGTGTGTACTTAGTATAGGGTTAATTTTATGTGTATACAGTTAATTGCAAAAAAAAAAAAAGAATGTGAATAGGAGAGAGAAGAGGAAGAAGGTTAGCAGTGCAGGCAGTAGGGAGGGCATGATGGGAAGAATCACTATGTTCCTAAATTTATATATTTCAAATGCATGAAGTTTGTATACATTAAGTAAAAGGTTTCTAGGTTACAAAAAAGAGAATAAACATCTTTTTCCTAAAAAAATGAGAAATTGCACTTCAAATATCATGCTTTACCTCAATGCTGAAATTTGCACATTATAATCCTTCTCTCTTGAGTACTCTTCTAACTTCTTCCTCACTTGATTGAAAATATGTTCTTCAGAAAATTTTCCTATTCTCTCATAGAACCCTGTGTGTCCCCCCCAAGAAATTATTTTTCACAAATCAATGCAATTCGATGTCTACATCTGCTTTCTATTTTAGGATGTGGAGAATGGTTTCCATCTCTTGAAATATATCACATTATATACCACATTGTCTGAAATATGGCAAGTGCTCAAAAATATTTGTTAGCAAGATTAGCCTTTGCATACAGTTCAAGATGAGGAATTTAATTTGCCCTCAAATATAAATTGAATTTTAAATGGAAAGCAGTGTCATTTTCTTCAGTCGTCTCATATACACGTGACTATTGAAATAATCCAATATTTTTTTTTTTTTGGCATTTGGATCAGGCTGAAAAGCCCATGAGAGTTTCAGGCATGGAAAGCCAAGACACTCTGTCAAAAAAAAAAAAAAAGACCTAAATGAAAGATCTCCGCGAGTGAGATCCCAGTAGAAAGAACAGGCCATCAAAGAAGGAGGTACCTTTCTCTGAAGGGAGGAGAGAACTTCCACTTTGACTATGACCCTGTTGGAATAAGATCGAAGTCGGCGAACTCAAAAGGCTTCCATAGCCTTGGCAACTCATGACAAGAGCCTCGGGTGATTACTGATGCCATAAACAAGAGTGTCAATTTGTTAAGTCAACAACAGGAGTCACTGTGCACTTACTTCTCATGTAGGATCTCTGTCCTTAATGTGCTGTACATTGTGATTTAATGCTATAACTAGTACCCAAACAGTATTTTTCACTTTGTGTTTCTATGTGGTGCAAACAGTTGAAATCTTTACTTAATATATGCTAAACTGATCTTCTGTATATAAAGAGAACTGAAAATGAGTCTTGATCTGAATGGAAGGGGAGAGGGAGCAGGAAAGGGGAGGGCTGCGGGTATGAGGGAAGCATCTAAAATATATTTTCTTTTCTAATTTCTTAAATGGATTTAGTACAAAGAAAATTTAGTGCAGAAAAAATACCAAAAAATCAAGAGAATAAGGCAATTACAATGAATATTATACAGCTATAAATGTTAGGAGTTTTGATTTGTTGTCCAGTGAAACATGAGCATCTTCTGTGATATACCATATTAGTTTTGTGCATACTTTAAGAAAAATGCATAATAGCAAACCAGTATAAATAGTATTAGGATTGGAGTTTAGATTCAATTATTTCTTCCAAATATTAGAGTTTGAAGATACAGCAGGTGATTGTGATGGGAAAAGCCCTGGGCTAGAAGTCAGAACTTCTGAATTCTGTTCTTTGCTCTGAAGTGTTACTAATTTTAACCAGTGAACTGGAAATGCCTATCATTTCAGCCCATTCCCTCTTAGAGAATACGCCTCTCCTACAGCGCAAAGTGGGCAGCCTACTTCTCACATGACCTTGTGACCTTCAGTGGAGCTGAATGATCCAGTGAAGGACATCTGACTAAGGTTTCGAAACCTAATTCTCTAGAAGTTTAATGTTCATTCAAGGAACAAGGAAGCCGTTTGCTGGGGGAAGGCATAATGAGATATTTGCAGATGGATAAGTTAGCAGAAAGGAATGAAAGAAATGTGATGTGTGTGTATGTGTGTGTGTGTGTGTGTGTGTGTGGAGAGAGAGAGAGAGAGAGAGAGAGAGAGAGAGAGAGAGAAACAGAGAGACAGAGAGTAAAACAACAAGAGAGAGAGTGAGAGAAATCAGAATAAAGATATTGTCTAATATCTGACAGATTTTGTA
Source organism: Sylvilagus floridanus (assembly GCA_949820135.1). Taxonomy (NCBI): domain Eukaryota; kingdom Metazoa; phylum Chordata; class Mammalia; order Lagomorpha; family Leporidae; genus Sylvilagus; species Sylvilagus floridanus. Next base: position 16,686,147 of record OX463223.1, read on the forward strand.
AGAATTGGCTACGTCTCTTACACTTGGATTTTCTGAAATATCTTTGTAGCATATTTTCTCAACATAGCTTGAATGGGTTTCTGCTTTTTGCGGACAATTTTTTGCTCAGAATCAAGCCACTGCAATCTTGCCTTACCTCATTATATTAGCCAGGATAAATTAGGGTATGGTGCCATAATGAACTAATCTAAATAATGAACTAGTTTAAAATCTTAGTGACTTAAAACTACAGAGGTTTATTTTTCATTCATAACACATGTTCATTCTGTGTAGTCTGGATACTTATCCATAAATTCTCATTCTTTTTCTGGGATCCAGGATTGGACATTGCTGGTTACTCTGACAAAGGGAAAGAATGTTGCAAAGCCTGAACTGGCTCTACATATACTGTCATATCCACTGGGATATGACACTTCTGCTTAATATTTCATCAGCCAAGGCAAATCTTGTGACTATACTTTTAAGTGAGCAGAGAAGAGCAATTTTTCTAATGCCAAGGAGAAAGAGTTTAAATATTTGTGATCAATACTAACAATTACCATGTTCTGGTAATTTTATAGGAGAACAAGGAAGATCAAATGAGGTAATGGCTAAAAGCAGATCTTTAGTAACTTTAAATGATATTTAGATGCAAGAGATGACTTGAATGATGTGGTACAAGTCTGCTATAATTTAGCTCTCATATGCTTGTAATTCATTGTATTCATCAAATTTCAAACACCCTAGTTAAGAAAGTAAGTGGTATAGGTGCAATGGGATACATTTTCTTCCATGTTCTGGTTTGCTTTTTAGGATTACAAAGCTAGGCCAGAATAACTAATGTTGTTTTCGGGACCAGCAGTTACATGCAAAAAGGAACTAAAAATTCTTTTAGCTTAATAATGCAGAGTGAAAGTGCTAAGAGCAATTTGAACTTAGATGTATAAAATATCTGATTGCTTTTTAGATATGTTTCCCCAAAGGCAAACAAAAGTAACAGCTTCTTTCACACTTTTCCTGCTTATCTCTCAGAATCTAAAGCTCCCTCTTTTTCCAGCACTTCAAGCAAGCCATCAAATGTCCTTTGATGAGGGAAGACCTCAGCGAGCGAGATCCCAGTGGAAGGAACGGGGCTACCAAGGAAGAAGGCACCTTTCTCCAAAGGGAGGAAGGGACCTCCACTTTGACTGTGACCCTGTCGGAATAGAAGCAAAATCGGCGAACCCTAAAGGCTTCCATAGCCTCAGCAACTCATGACTAGAGCCTAGGGAGATTCCTGACGCCATAAATAAGAGTGTCAAATTGTTAAATCAACACCAGGAGTCACTGTGTACCTATATCCCATGTGGGATCTGTCCTTAACATGTTATCTAATGTGAGGTAACGCTGTAACTAGTGCCGAAACAGTATTTTTACACTTTGTGTTTCTGTTTAGATGCAAACTGATGAAAATTCCTACTTAATACATACTGAACCGACCTACTCTATATAAAGATAATCGAAAAGGGAGAAAAAAAAAAAAAAAGAAAAACTCAGTGTTACATTGGAAACTGCATCAAAAAAAAATTTATCAGTCTCAAATATATATATATATATATATATCTCATGTAGGATCTCTGTCTTTAATGGGCTATACAAAGTGACTCAATGCTAAAATGAGAACTCAAAGACTATATTTCACTTTGTGTTACTATATGAGGGCAAAGGGACGAATTCATAACTTAACACATACTAAATTGATCACATGTATACAAAAAGAATTGAAAACGAATCTGGATGTGAACAAAAGGGTGGAGGGGGCGGGCAAGGGGGGAGGGTTGTGGGGGGAGAGGGAAAATATGGGGGGAAACCCATTGTAATCCATAAATCATACCTTGGAAATTTATATCCTAAATAAAAGTTAAAAAAAAAAAATGTCCTTTGATGAGAATACTTGATAGTCCTGTTCAGAGGGAAAGAAGAATTAGTGGATTTAAGTGTTCATGTGAGAGAGAAATAAAACTTTTTTAGATTTATTTATTTGAAAGGCAGAGTTACAGAGACAGAGACAGAGAGATCTTCCATCCACTGGTTCACTCCCTAAATGGCCACAACATTTGGAGTTGGACCAGGTTGAAGTCAGGAGCCAGGATTTTCCTCTGGGTCTCCCATGCAGGAGTAGGAGCCCAAGGACTTGGGTCATCCTCTAATGCTTTCCCAGGTCATAGCAGAGAGCTCGATTTGATTTGGAACAGCCAGGACTTGAATCAGCACTCATATGGAATACCAGCACTGCAGGCAGCAGCTTTACCAGCTATGCCACAGCACTGGCCCCAAATAAAACATTTTTTTAAAAAGGAAAGAGGTTTCTCTTCCATCGAAAAGGATTGTTTAAATGGTTTAAGTTGAATCAAATGATGGCCTCATGTGCATTAGGAAACTTGGCCTAAGCTGAATTATATAGAAGAGACAACCTTTATCCTGTGTAATTCAGATGATTTGAAACATATAATTAAACTGAAAGTTCTTCTGGACACTGACATGTGTGCCATTATCTGACAGTAAGAAAAACTGAGTGAAGTCTGAATCATCCTTCCTTTCAATTCTAGTGTTACATATATTTTAGAAATTTAATTTTATCAACGATATTAAGCAAATTAATTTCTATGTAATTAAAAGTTATTATCGTCATCACTTCATAAGAAAGGTAATTTTATCACCAAAAGTAGGAAGGCCGTAATCCTAGACTAATGAAATATTGGCTTTCTCTCTCTCCCTTATAGAAAGCGCAAAGCACAAAGCACAAAGGATTGCTAATGGTTCACATTAGTTCAGGGAAAATTGGATTCTGGAAAGTTGGAAAACTTGGGACAAGAGATGTTATTCAGTCATGTGGTCATTGCTTCAGAGGATATGGCCTCACCAAGGCCAGGAAACCTCAGCATTGTATATACATAAACTGAAAAAGAACAGTGTTCAATATTGTTGTAATTCTTCCCAACTGGTTATGTAAACTTAAGTACAAAATGCTTGTGTCATAACAAAAAATAAATCTCTTGGATCCAATAGGCATTACTGTTGTAGGCACAGTTTAGTTATCTACTAACCATCTATTTTCTACTTTTTCTTAACAGAACTCAGAGTGTGTTTAGATTAGTAATCAGCATAGGTACTCACCTTGCCAGTCTTTCCTACAGCTAGAAGTGGCTACGTTGACCCACTTGTAGAAAACAAGATGTAAGTAAAAGTCATGCCTCTTCTGTTAGGGTAGAGACATGCTGAAGTCAGATCATGAACAAAATCTTGGCAAAGATCTGACTTACTGTGGGTCTCCTGGTCAATGAATTGACCCAGTGGTTATTTCTGTTTCTAAAGGAATAATTCAATTGTCATGCTAGTTGAAACAACCTACATTCTGTGTTCTCTACCTTTAAGATAGCAGCTGCCCTTACTTCATATAAAGGTAATAAATTAAAGAAAATATTATATCCTGGGGTTAGCAGAAGTTATTATCATAATTAAGGATATGAGGGGTACAGAGGTGATACTTTCCATCGTATCTCCATATAATGCACCAGACTGGTCCCTGCAGAAACAGAATAGATATTAGATGATATGTGGCTTACATCTAAGCCATAGTGTACATATGAGATGGTTATTAGAGGATTTTAATATGATTACATGGTATGTGGCCACTGACTTGGAAAATTACTTTTTATCACAAACAGGATGAAAAACAGCTCAATGATGAGCATCTAAATACATTTTTAGTTTTGCCCTTACAATGTGTGAAATCTCTGATCCCTTGCTATAAAGTTAGCTGGAGCAATCTAAGCAATCTGTACATCCTGCGGAATATCACATTGATCCTTCAAATCAATGATTTCATGCTAATTGGAAATATAAGCAAGATAAGATCAGCATGCTGGAAACCTTGATTAAACACATGCAGTCTACTCCAAGAGGTGGAATATAAATATAAAAGATTCAAGAGCCTTTCAGATCAATATAGTTTTTAAACATTCAGCTGTCAGAAGTATGCTGGGACCTTCTCAGTGAAGGAAAAGACAAACTGTTGCACATACTTCCTCTACTACAAAGAAGGAAGCACTGACTCTTTATATTCTACTGAGAACATATTTTGCATCTTGAACTACTGATCCAGTTCATATATAAAGTGAAAAGCAAAGCTGCTAGATGGAGACAGGTATAGAGCAGAATAGATTTCTAAGGCAGGGTAACATCCAGGCATCCCTGTTACTTAAGTCATATGATTGCAGACCCTATGGTTTTGGATATTTCCATGTGAGAAAAGATGATCTAGGAAGTTTGTAGAAAGCTTCAGTGGGAGAATAACTATATGAGCTCCCAGTGTTCTGGAGCAAGACCATGGTAAATTCAGTAGGGATTTTAAAATGCCATCTGAAAAAAGAAAGGAAAAACTGTTGGTACCATACTTGGCATTGGCAGAGATAGATTTATGTAATCCTAGGACCCCAAGTGACCATGCATCTATAATTTTCCACTGTGTGTTGGGTTTTGTCAGTCCCACCAATCAAAATGCCTTATGGACCCAGAAACAACCCATCATAAGGCAGACATACTACATCGAGGGTCAAGTCATGACGTAACATCATGAAGTAACATCAGAGAGTACCAAGAAGCCACATGAACCAGTAGCCCAGATCCCAATGATCTCTACCACATTTGCACTATCTTCCCTCTCAGTCATGCATATGGGCATATTGGGTATCCCACATGATTAGCTGATGAAAAAAACCCAAGCTTGATTTAAAGATTAATCGGCTTGATAGATGAGTGAAAACCAAAAGTGAATGGCAGCTGCAATACAATGCCATTCATGGGTGAGCAGGAAAGAAAATATTGCTGAACAATTCTCCCAAAAGACAATTTCAGCAATGCACCATGAGCTCTACCTTTTGTTGAAGAAAAAGTTTCCAGTTACTCATTAGTAGTGGCAAATGGCTTGTTGGACTAATAGTTATCTGAAAACAGAAAAGTGTTAGAAGGTCAGGGAGAAGGGACTCCATGCTAGCGGCATGTAGTTGGAAATATATGAGAAGGTAAATATGTATAGAACTTTCTTTCACACTGTAACACTCATCAGAGAGCATCTAGTATGATAGAGGCATTGAAAAACCATAGACAAAATGAGATACTCTATTAACATTTGCTAGTTTCTGACATGGATCACTCAAGAACTGTACATAGAGACAAAAATTGAGGCTACACAGGATACCAACAGAATGGGTTCTCACTCACCACGGCTGATTTAGCTTTTGTTTATATCAAATGTTCAATTTCCTGAGAGTAGAATCCAACACTGAGTTGGCTGAATAATTACTGAATAATTAAATGAGGATACAAATTGGTAGTAGGAGTCTCTTCCGTCATGACAATACTACTGCTAAGGCCTACATAAGATACAGCTGAAGTGTCAACTTGAAGGCCATTGTGTGAATGGAGTTCTATTATCTAGGATGAAATACATGAATTAAATCAAATCCATATATAGTGCTGTGATGCAAAAGGATGACTACGTGATCCTAGACCAATTGAATGAATGCAATGGGATGGCTCTACTCACTATTACTCCCTATCATCAAATTGGTGATATTTTGTTTCCTGTCCTTGGAATGGTAGGCTCCACATGTTTATAGCAGTGGTCCCTTTCATCAAAATAAGCACACTTTTACCAGGGGTTACAGGCAATATAACATTGAATTACCATCTACAACTGCAACTACAGGACTTCATAATCTGTCCTTGGGGAAACAGTCATCATCTTGCCGGTAGTCATTGACTAATCACCAAGAAGAGATAGGCATGTTATTATACAAATAGTAATGGAGGGGCTGGCACTATGGAGTAATGGGTAAAGCTGCCACCTGCAGTGCCAGCATCTTATATGAGTGCCAGTTTGAGTTCTGGCTGCTTCTCTTTTGATCCAACTCTCTGCTATGGCTTGGGAAAGAAGTGGAAGATGGCCTGTGTCCTTGGGCCCCTGCACCTGTGTGTGAGACACAGAAGAAGCTCCTGGCTCCTGGCTTCAGATCATCCCAGTTCCAGCCATTACAGCCATCTGGTGAGTGAACCAGCAGATGGAAGCCCTCTCTCTTTCTTTCTGCCTCTGTCTTTCTGTAACTCTTCCTTTCAAATAAATAAGTAAATCTTTAAAAAATAATAGTAAGGAAACCCAGGTGGTAAACTTGGACATCTTTTTGAACCTCCCTTGTGTCAATGTAACTCTGAATAGAGAAGTTCAAGAGTCTAGCCTGAGAGAGTTATGGTGACCAGAGACTCATATCACTCAGGGATGGAGTCAAGGTCATAATGACAGGGAAGCCACCAAGGCCAACAAGTACTATATGAAAAGATAAGGGTAATTTACATTGGATATTATAGGACTGACACTAAGCATCAATTGCAAGTGCAAGACTAACTACAGTGGAATGTACTATATTTGTTACACTAACTTCCTTTTTCCGAGTTTCTTCTCAAGAAGAGGAGTACCAAAAGTTTGGAAGAACTACTCTTCACTCTTAGGAAGTGAGTCCCAGAGGCAGGCAGAAGTAGTGGACTTTGGTGGACACAGAGATGCTCAGCCTTGAAGGGAGAACTTGCTGCCCAGGTATGGAGAGTGCAATGGACAGAATACCTTCAACTGGGAGCTGCTTCTGATTCTGTCTCATCTGAGCCACCCCATCCACAATTATTTCTGTCTTTGGTGGCTATAATGCAATAGCAGGGTAAGAGTATGAGAGTCTGGGCATCCTGTTCTCCTGGAGTTACCTCTGTTGGGCATTAATTGCTACAGAGCTCCTCATGGGGTTGGCTGAAGCTTCAGAAGTCCTCAATCACCATTCAACTCTCTGTCCAATTTTGCTCCTGTGTGGTGTGTGTGTGTGTATTTGATTTTGATACCCTAAGCTTGGTATCTTCTTTTCGCTTTGCTATGGAGTCTTGTTGCTGTGTACCAATTTCCCTTCACTGAAGGATAAAGGGAAGGAGCATTTCTGAGGCCTATTTCAAGGAGCAGTAATATTAATATGACTTTTCAGATACACCTTCTGGCAATGGTAATTTTTAATTTTACATGTGTGAATGTAGATGTATCTCACAGGATACTTGGTTCTACACAGCCAATTATTTGTACAACACAAGACAATGGTTAAAATAAAAATGTTTTGTGGACCAGCATTGTAGCGTAGCAGGTAAAGCCACTGTCTGCAGCAGCGGCATCCCCTATGGGTGCCTGTTTGAGTCCAGGCTGTTCCACTTGTGATCCAGCTCTCTGCTATGGCCTGGGAAAGCAGTGGAAGGTGGCCCATGTCCTTGGGCCCCTGCATCTGCACGGGAGACCGGGGAAAACACCAGGCTCCTAATTTCAGATTGCCCAGCTCTGTCCATTGTGGTCATTGGGGAATGAGCCAGCAGATGGAAGACCTCTCTCTTTCTGCCTCTACAACTCTGCCTTTCAAATAAATAAATAAATCTTAAAAAAAAGAAACTGTTGGGGCCAGACATACAGGGATGCTAGTGATGGCCTACTAGCTGGATTGTGGCTGTGGGCTTCAGTTTCCTCATCTTTACAATGAGTGTTATACTAGCACTTACCTTCAAAGCTGTGACCTATTTACTCATTAGTTTTCTTACTTATTCAACTTTAATTGGGTTTTCCTTACGTGAAGTCACTGTACTAGGTTCTGAACCAACAGATAAATGAATGAACTACAAGACAAAATCCTGTCCTTCACATGCACATATTTTGGAGGAGAAAACAAATATGCAAATAGACATTGTAAAATCTCACAGTAATTACAACCATGGACATTAATACAAGATGTTTCAGCAACACAAATAAACAGCATCTCTTTCAGATTTGAGGAGTATTTGTGTAAATTATTTTAGTTTTTAACAACAAATAGAAATTCGTTTGATGGAGAAAGTGACCTATCAATAGATTCACACAGATGGGAAAATACATATAGTCACAGAGACATTAAACAAAAAGCAAAAATTGGGAACAACAAGCGGAGGGGTGAGATATGAGACAAAAGACAAGAGCAAAGGCCAGATAATCTACAAACTTGTTAGGAAGATTAGCTTTTTCCTTGTGGCACCAAGGAAATATTGAGGCATTTTCAGCAGGAAATTGATAACATTTTTCTTTGTATCAGTGGTCCTCGAAGTGTGGTTTGAGGACAAGCAGCAGAAGCATCATCTGGAAGATATTAAGAGTATACATTATCAGCCCTCCCACAAAGGTATTGCTCAGCAGGTCCTCTGGGAAATTCCAATACACACTAAATTTTGAGAACCACTGATCTATGACTCTGATTGGAACATAAAACCTGTGTTGGTGGGGCTGGAAGGGGACAAGACTGGACTTGGGGAGAACATTTAAAATGTACTTGTGATAATTCAGTTCAGAGATGATGTGAACACTAAAAATTCCACTCCTAAAAATCAGGTCATTCTTTATCAATCTTGAAGTTTTCTTGTCAATTACAGGAACTTTCACTGGCTGCAGCGGCATTTCCTGACTAGTTTCTCTTTTTTTGTACATTTTTCCTAAAATGCCATCACTATTGCTGAAAAGAACACACATTTGACCTAATTCTGTTAGCCTACTGGTTTTAAAAACTCTGGAAATGACACTTAAGGGTGTTTTCAACCTGGCCTCATCACCTACCACTCTTTATAAACTCTTTGCATATGTTACTTAACCTTTACATGGGTTATTCTCTGATTGAAAGCTGTTTTGGTTTACCAACAGAAATTTGTTTCTAACAGATCTGGAAACTCTGTACTTTTCAATCAGCATTTTTTTTCCTGTGGGACTAAAATTGCTGAGCAAAACAAAGTTTATCACTTTATCTAAAATAATCCAATGAGCTACAAATAAACAATATAACCCCCAGGATTTTCTTGGCAACTTAGAAATAAAAAAAAAATAGCATGAGTCAATGAAAACCCACTATCTCTTAGTTACATGAAAAAAAGCCTATGTTCTTTTTAGTTGCAAGTTGCTTAGAAAATATGAGGTTTTTTGTTTGTTTTATATAATTATTCCCATATAATCCTGTCCCCATGCATGCACAACCTCTCCTACTGCCCACATCACTCACCCTAGCAGTATGATTTGTTACAATTGATGAACGCAACATCATCACTCAAACTTCACAGTTTATATTAGGGTTCACTCTATGGAAAATCTTATGTATCCACTAGGAATTGAAGTTCCTTGTCAATTTCTAACTTCTATTAGGAATATACACCTAGGGGTAGGATGGCATGGAGGGAGGTTAGATAATGGTACTAAATCAGAATTAGATCAAAAGGATTAGTTCCTCCTGTTACACAACATAGTGGGGAGACTACAGTTCACAATAACCTCTTCCGTATTGTATGAACAAATAGAAGAAAGGAGCTCCAAGTTTTTAACAGTAAAATCAAAGAGGGGGGAAATATTGATGCTCTGATTTAATCAGTACACATTTTAAGCATTTATTGAAAAATCACACTGTACCCCATATATATGTAGAATTATAAAATTTTAAAATAAAATACAAGGACATTAAGTTGAAAGAGCTCTGTGGCCAAATGAGTATGGAAGCACTGTGTTCAAACAAAGAGAATTTCTATGATACTCTTTTTAGAGTTCTCAATACACCAGTATGTAGGGTGAATTATGAGAAGTGGGAATATATTCAGAAGCACTTCTCAAACTTATTTGATAAAGGAACTCCAGGATATATTTTTGAAAATAGAACTGAGGTTGAGAGGAACTTATGGAAAGAGTTTTATTAGATAGCAACATGATCAAATATTTAAATTTTAAAAATGTGACTCTGGTAACAATATAAAGGGAGAGTTAATGCTGATCCAAAAGTAGGGTGGGGGGACCACCTTAGAAGTTATAGCAATACCCCACAAGAGAAAGGATAAGTTGTACTTAATGTAGGAGAATGATGGTGGAGCATACAGAATGACCAACTGATTCTAGCACGGAATGAAGTCCGGTATAGGGTTGTGTTGGAGCCCATTTAGGTTTGTTTACTCAGTGTATTTACTGTGATACAGTCCCAGAGGGGAACCCTCAGGGAAGATTTCAGGGATTGTGCTCTGCGTATTAATATGGCTATTTGTGTGTTGCATGAGTTGGCATAATTACACTCTGAACTGTCTTCACATAGAAGTGCATAGGGTGCTTAGGTCCTGTTGTCCATTTCTATAAGCTCTGCTTATTTTGTTGCTATGGTAACTACGCCTCTGCAGCTGCTGCTATTTCAACGTAATTGATTGAGACACCACAATGCAATTGCAGGTCTCCTGAAATCTGGCCTACACTTGTTTCATAAAGGTGATTATTGCTCCTTCAGCATTCATTTTAGCTGTAAAGTATTATAGGGCAACAGTTTCCTAATAAGGTAAGGGCAAGTTATTTGGTTCCCTGAAAAGAAAGTGGTTTAGAGTGCTTTAGAGTAGCCTGGATTCCTGTCAATTGTCTGATTATCTGCAAATTGTCACTCCTGCAAATATTTTTAGCTTCAGTTTTTTGGTATCAATTTCTTGTAGAGCTGAACCCAGCTCAAAAGTTGTATCTTTTTGCACAGACTTTACTAGCCTGATGTCCTACTTAAAAAAAGAAAACTGATTAAAAAATAAAGCTATGTGATGGCACTTACACACTACTAACCACACTTTACACTCAATCATGTTTCTGAAAAGTCCCAACCCAGGCCACGTTGAGGAGTACCACAACCACAATAAGATATCTGAAAATACTAGCCAATAAAATTAACAATACAGATAGTAAAACTAGTGACAGTTTACAACAGTGGAAAATGACCTGGACTAGGAATCAAAAGACTGGGGGTAAAATTAAAAGAAAAAGATAGACTGGGTCTCCACTTTTTTCCATCACCAACTCATTATATCACCTTGGACAATGCACTTTACCCCTGTTAGTTTATCTGTAAAATGAGAATGCGAATGGATACAATACTGGCCTTATAAAGACATTTTGAAACAATTTGGATAATTTTTATATTATCAAGGTAATTTTACAATAATTACCCTATTCATTCATGTGCTCCTTCTTTGAACAAATATCATTAGCCACCTCTATGTGTCAGGCTTTTTGCTAGAATCTTGGAATACAGAGAGTTCTGTCCTCAGGAAACTGCTGCTATCAGAGAGGAGGCATGAAAAAAATAAAAAATAAAATATATTCATAAAAATAAATCATAAAATATAATCAAAAAGGATAGGCATAAAAATAAAGCACATTGTATTCAATGCTATAGGAGACACAAATGTAGGGTTCTGTGAAATCCTTGCAATAGCTCCTTGAGATAGTCAGAGAAGCAGTGATCTCAAGTTCACAGATGAGGAAACTCAAGTTCTACAAATAAAGTTATTTGTCCAAGATCACATAGTTAATTAATGGTAGTCTGAGAACTTGAACCCATATCCCCCTGACAACTTCATGTAATGATCCTTTCAGTGAAGATGACTGCCTCAAATGTTTTTCAAAGCAATCAAAATACAGTATGTTTTTAACAGTACATTGGCAAAGTTGATACAATCTTGACTAGTAAACAGTTCTAGAGCAGGATTTAAAAAAAAACAGCTGTGGAAATGGAAGCATGGGTAGAAAATGCACATGGACTTGACATCAGTTGCAAAATCACATGATAAAATACCATATTGGATAGAAACTTGTTAGTCTCCTAGGACTACAGCACCATCAGCCACTATATAATTAGGAACATGCTGTTAGAATCTAGGATAGACCCAAAACAAAACAAATGAACCAAGTAATCTCTACCCAAAAGGGAATTTAGATCAAAAGCTAACATTATTTATCTAGTGAATGGCATCTACCTTTTAAAGATATTTATTTTATTTATTTGAAAGACAGAGTAAGAGAGAAAAGCAGAGACAGAGAGAGAAGACCTTCCACCAGACGGTTCACACTCCAAATGGCAACAGCCGGGGATGGATCAGGCTGAAGCAAAAAGCTAGGAACTCCATCTGGCTTTTGCTGCTTCCCCAGGTACATTAGCAGGGAGCTGGACCAGAAGCAGAGCATCTGGGACTCCAACTGATTCCCTGTTATGGGAAGCTGGTGTTGCAGGTGGCACCTTAATCTAGGTGCTACAAGGAAAGCCCACCACACACTTTCATTTTGACTTATTCTTTTTTTTTTTTTTTGACAGGCACAGTGGATAGTGAGAGAGAGAGACAGAGAGAAAGGTCTTCCTTTTGCCGTTGGTTCACCCTCCAATGGCCGTGCTGGGGCCGGCACACCACACTGGGGCCTGCACACCGCGCTGATCCGATGGCAGGAGCCAGGAGCCAGGTGCTTTTCCTGGTCTCCCATGGGGTGCAGGGCCCAAGCACTTGGCCATCCTCCACTGCACTCCCTGGCCACAGCAGAGAGCTGGCCTGGAAGAGGGGCAACCGGGACAGAATCCGGCGCCCCGACCGGGACTAGAACCTGGTGTGCGGGCGCCACAAGACAGAGGATTAGCCTAGTGAGCCACGGCGCCGGCCTTGACTTATTCTTTTTTAATATTTTTAAAATATTTTATTTATTTATTTGAAAGGCAGAGTTACACAGAGAGAGAGAGAGAGACAGAGGTCATCCATCCGCCAGCTCACTTCCCAGATGGCCACAATGGCTGGAGCTGTGCCCATCTGAAGCAGGAGCCAGGAGCTTCTTCCAGGTCTCCCACGCGGGTACAGGGGCCCGAGAACTTGGGCCATCTTCTACAGCTTTCCTCGACCATAGCAGAGAGCTAGATCAGAAGTGGAGTAGCACCCTTATGGATGGCACTGCAGGAGGCGGCTTTACCCACTCTGCTGCAGTGCCAGCACCTCAATTTGACTTATTCTACATGTGTATATATTTGGGGAACAATAAGCCAAAGAAAAGCGATAGGAAAAAAGAGAAACATATTATAGGGAAACACACCATGATTTCTCCCTACCACCTCCATTGCATGAAGCTGGTGGCAAGAAGTAGGAGGTGATTTGAAGTAAGAAAGGAGAGACCTCAGCAAGGAGAGATATTTGTCTTCAGGTGGAAAGAATGACTCTGAGACAAGTAAAAACTATGGATGACAAATCACTGGCAATTATGTCTGGCAGTGTTAAAGGAGGAAGGCAGGGAACAGTAGCATACATCCTAAGATATGCCTAACCAAGCACAAAATTCTAGTGAAAATCATAGTTAAAGAGGAATACACACTACAATTCTCCTAAAGCCTTGTCCACTGGGATTTTTTTCACTTGCATAGTAGTCATCATCATGATGAAACTAATATTCTAGGATTATTATCACTTATTTTCAAAATATTTTGCAATGAACATTTTCATATAACACAGAAATTTTATCTCATAGATATAAGTTGTTTCTATGTTGTGGATGAAGAAATTGAGTCTAAAAGAGGTCAAAGAACTCCCCCAAGGTCACTCAGCAAGTAATTATATGATGCCAACTCCTATGACTCCCAATCAAATTAACAATTCTGAGATTACAGCAGATATTAAATGCATGACATTTTGATTGGCATTTTCCCAAGGAAATTTTAGGAACTTGCCTTCATTTCATTAGCAGCACATTTTCAAGCCATCTCTTAGGGTTGGTTGCTTCTGAAAAGATTTCCACAGATGGCTAACCCCATCTATTTCCTTTTCAATTCTTATTATCCCAATCAGAGTGACACTGGCTGACCTTGTCCCCCTATTCTGGAGACATCCTGTAAGGAAGCTTGTAGCCTTCTATCCTTGACTAAGTGCTTACAAATATAAGGTAGTGAAATTATTTTAATGATGAGTCTTGAGATACCCTCTGTTTCACCTTTTGTTACGTGCTGTTTTCCTTAATGATACAGCTCGCCTGATGCCTGGAAAAACACAATTTAAGCTCTGTAATCTCTCTCTTGCCCCTTGACCACACGGAATCATTTTCAGCTCTTTCTTTTATTGTTTCTCCTCAGATTTCTAGAAACAAATATCCTGCCCACTTACCAACTTTCTTCTGAGCTGCACAGATCAAATCACAATCCTGGAGGCTGGAGATTTATGGCAGCAAACTGGTGTCCTAAAAAATGGTCAATTAGGTCTTGATTACAGGATTTATATCTTATACTGCAAAAGGCCCGGGCATATAATTTTTATAGATGTTTATGATATGTTTGTATTATTTATTGTCAGCTTATAGAGTGTAATGTGCTATGCAAGCCAGAGTCTCACCTAAATGCTCATAACACAAAAATTCATCTCTGGTAGTCTGACTTGGCAGAGGAATATGAAATGTCTACTAGAACTCTGTACTTTTAGATTCATGTTACATAGAAGTGAAGGAATCTGAAGCAATTACTTCATTCTCATCAGGGCTTTCAGGTGATGATAAATTCTCATGTGTGAGGAATTTTTTCATGGGATTCTGGCTGATGAGGAGTAAATTTTCCCTCATCTCTATTGAAGAGGGAAGCTTGTGATACTTGATCAAAAAGCAAAATGTTTACTCAGGGAAAAACACAAGAAACCTCATCCCATGTTACTAGGATGTGCTGTGGGTACGTGCTGTGTTGTCAAGAGAGCCACAGTATGGTTTGATGAGAATGCAATAAATGCAAGAAAGAGGTTGGTCTGGGCAGATTTTGCTGCAGGTAACATGTTGCAACCTTTTTGGAGCCATTGTCAGAAGAGCTATAACATGAGCAAAACCAGAAGGAAAGGTTGCAGGCCAAGGGATGAGATGGGGTGGCTGTATGAAAGGGTGATAAATTGTTCTTACATTTGGGATGGAGTAAGACAGCACCAGGAACTTAAGACAGGCTAAACAAGAACACTGGATCACAAGAGGAAGCACTTAAGGAACATGAAATTTGGAAACCTTTTAAAATAGGTGTCATTCTTCTGATCACCTACTGTGAACCAGCCACTTCTTTAGGGCCTTAATATCTCTGATCTCATTAAAACTAACTATCTTTGTGGTAATTTTATTACCACTTTTCAGATAAAGGAGCTGAGGCTGAGAGAGTTGGAAGGTAGGTAATTTATTCAAGGTTATATAAGAAGAGGTAGAGCAGTCTGGCTAACTTCACAGCCGACTATACAATGTTCTAGAAAATTTTTCACATCACATCCAAAGATGATGGCCATCTTCCTCTTTTGCACATTGTGAGGCCAGGAGAGCTATGGGTTAGCCAAAGTGCAGCCTTTTCTAGCTCAGTAGGCTCTTCGCAGATGCCAAGAACATCCTGGCCAGGTTTCATACAGTTTTGCCTTCAGGAACTTTAGGCTTTCTACCAAAAAAACCTGGGTATCATTGTCCTTACAAAAGACAAAAATGGATGAAAATTAGAGATTTTCTGAAGTGTTGCCATTTGCTAGTTTTTCTCTCTGAAAAAATGCAGATCCAAAATAAAAATGAATGCAAGAAACACTGAGATACTATCTTCAAGTATTAAATTATCTTGCCAAACAATATGACTGAATAGCTTTACTCTAAAATCTATGCCAACTACTCTCCTGATCCTGGAAGGAGTCTGGCTGGTTGGTGTGTCAGTGAGGATTTCTCAGTCAGAAATACCTTTTGAGGCCCCCATTTTCAAGGAAGGTATATTGGCTACTTCCAAGTGCTTTTCACAATATACATTTTCAACATGTGAGACATCCTATCTCTGATCATCCATTCATCCTTACCCCTTCTTTGGATGCAGCAATTCTGTTTATAAATTAGTCTACAACTAGGTTAGGTAAGATCCCAATGAAAATGATGAGTTCCTTACAAATATCTGTGAGTTCGAATTTCCTGTAGTCACATATGTTCTTGTGTTTGGGTGAAGTGATATATTTTTCTTTTATTTCTGTGATAAATCTTCCATTCCCATTTCTCTGTTCCCCTAATTAATTCAGGGACCTCCTATGCATCTCCAGCACTGTGTTGAGGTTTCAGGAACACAAAGATGGAAAATATTATACATCTGTCTTCCAGGACTCATATCACATTGGGAAAGGAGGACTCATATTTAGAAAGTATCATAATATGTCACGGGTCCTGTCAAAAGGACCTTGAAGTTAAACTAAAATAGCTCCCTATGTGTATGTAACGCTTGAAAACGTGATCAAGAAAACAAATTATGACAGTATCATGTTATAATATAAAATATAAAATACATACCAATGAGTCCATATGAAGATAATAAATGGATTTTTAAAACAAATCTTCCTCATGGAAAGATTTCAATTGTAAATGTGGAATTAATGAAAGAAATAGATAATCGTTATTGAACCACTATAATGATAAATATTGTTGGCAAAACTTTCAGGAGAAATGGGATATATGCACAGACTCAGGGTATCTAATCAAATATCTATTAGTTACTATGGTTATTTTAATAACTATCTAAAAATTCTTTGATATTCAGCTCTCCAAAAATGGAACTTGAATCTTCTCCTCTTCGGGGTGGGTAGGATGTATTGACAGGATGTAGGATGTAAAGAACAGAATACAAAAAGGGAAACATAGTAACTTTACAGTAGAGAAATATGACATTCTAAAAAATTCTTGACCAGTGTTCTTCAAAAGTATTAAAGTTGTGAAAAACAAGGAAATACTAAGAAACTATAATACAATGGAGGAGATTAAGGAAACATGACAGCTAGATACAGTGTAGGATTCTGCAGCAAAAAAAGTGTATCAATGGAAAAACTGATTAAATTCAAATAAGGTATATAGTAAGTTGTATGAAAACAATGATAATTTCTTAGTTTTAATGAACTACAATGATTCTGCAAGATGTTAACATCAGAGAAAGCTGAGTGAATGATTTATAGAAATTACCTATACTAACTTTGTAATCTTCTATAAATGTGTTTCCAAAATAAAATTTTAAAAATGTTACAGGTTCATGAAAAAGAAAACCAGTCTTTGAATATTACTGGAGAGTTTTTCAAAGTAGGTGGGTCTTGACTGGAGTCTTGAAAGAAAAGCAGGTATTGATAGGTAGAGGAAGTCCACTCCAAGAGGATCCTCCCAGTAGTGTGAGCCTCTTGGAAAAGCTGCAGAAGTATAAAGTAACTAACTGGTTTGAAACAGCAAATGAGCTTCAGGAATTGAATTTCCATATCTTGTCCTAGATTTCCAACTCTAACTGCATGTAGTCTTCCCTCTTCTAAGATAAGATGCAGCATAGCGGAATGTACATTGCATTTCTTGTGTAGTTTCCATTTCTCTGCTTGGGAATTTTATTCTTCTACCTGTGTTTCCTCAATGATAGTGAGCTGTCACTCTGGCAAGCAGGAATATAGTATATATGTGAGAAATTAAAATGGAAAGAGCTAATGATGAAACCTTATTTATAGTTTGAATGTGTCTGTTGAATATAACAGGCAAGCCGCTAAGCCAACTCCAACTGCCTTGAAACAATAGTAAAAATTTTCTCAGTCGTGTGGTGTTTGTTAGCCTGATGCTTCAGGGACAATCATGGCATTGTAGATACAGTGGATGAGGAAACATGACAAGAATAGAACCTAAATCAAATGGCATATTCTAAGAAAACCAGCCCCTTTGATTTCCTTCAAGCCTCACCCTGCCCCCATTTTCCTTGCCTAGCATGGGAAAAGAGTTGATGAGAGGGAACATGACAGATAAGGAACAAAATCATATTCTCTAGGAATTGAAAATCTGATTCTAGGGGGTTCAAATGGGGAATAAGACAAAGACTCCTGAGTTGGAAAATGGAAGAGCTAGATTTGAGATGGTGCCCTCTCCTATGACACCCCCTAAATGGTCTCTGAGTCAACACAACCATTCGTCACTCCACAGAGATTTTAGATGTTTCTCTTGAAGGACAGATCATACCCTATTCTCTTTGAAAAAGAGCTAGAAATAGACAAAAACATGATTAATGCAATAAGAGGCTACAAATGACAAGATTCTGGGCCTCATGGAGAAAAAAGAGGAACTGCAGGTCCCAGGGCCCCAGCCATCACTATGACACTGACTTCTACCTTATTAAGCCAAATCAGGGCTCCTTCCTTATAGAGTTAGGTAACCGAGCCAGAGAACTTGGAGCTAGGAGAACTAGAAATATTCCATTTAAACAGCAGAAGGCAATGCTAGAAACATGCCAGTACAGTGAAATGCTAGAAAAAGAAGAGCAATCCATTAGAAGTGGGTGGAAAGGCTAGGCAGAAGTAGGCCACCTATATCCACAATTGTCCTTTCTCTTTTTACTCCTGATGCCTGCCATACCACACTGCCTTAACTCAGGATATCTTTTGTAAAATAAAATTGTTTATTTGTGCATTTCAAGTTACTCTCCTCGTCTGTGTAGGAGAAAGTGGTGAGCACTGAATTTGGCATGTTTACATAAGGTTTATTTCAGGGAGGGCTTCGTCAAGGAAGTGGCATAAAAGTAAAAACTGAAGGTATTTATGTTGACATTTGACAAAAGAGCATTCTAGTCAAAAAAAGAAAAAAAAGCAAATATGGTGACACTAAAAGAGGTATACCTAGTGTATTTGTGAAATACCAAGGAAACCACCTTAGCTAAAATAGGAGGAATTTGGGCGAGAATGGGCTAAGACAAGAGAAATAGTCAGGTAACTGATGCTATATGTTATGTGATGCAAGTCATTAGCAGAGCTTTGACTTTTACTCAGAATTATTCAGCATTGGCTTTTACTCAGCAGCTATGGGAAAGTTTAAAAAGGAATAGCATTTTCTTATTTACATTGTAAAAGGAACCCACTGGATTCCTTGAGGATAAAAATGCAAGAGAACAACATAGGTGAGAATCCTGGAAGTCCATTTGACATAACCTAAGTCAAATAGCTTTTTTAAAATAATTTTTTTAGGGACTGGCACTGTGGTGTAGTGGGTAAAGCTGTCAACTGAAGTACCAGAATCCCATAAGGGCACCAGTTTGAGTCCTGATTCTGATCCAGCTCTCTGCTATGCCATGGGAAAGCAGTGGAAGACAGCCCAAGTCCTTGGGCCTCTGCACCTATGTGGGAGACCCTAAAGAATCTCCTGGCTCCTGGCTTTTGATTGGCATTGCTCTGGCTGTTGTGGCCATTTGGGGAGTGAACCAGCGGATGGAAGATCTCTCTCTCTCTCTCTGCCTCTCTGCCTTTCAAATAAAAATAAATAAATCTTTAACAATAATAATAATAATAATTTTTAAAATTTATATAAAGGGAAGAAATTTCATGTATTTCGTAACAGAGTTTAAAGAGAAAAATTATATTTCCCACCCTACCCACTGTTACTCCCTCACTCACACCTTGCCTACTTCTTCCTTTCTTATTTTTTCTATTAATTTTTATGATTCTAAGTCAAGTAATTTGCCAAGACACTGGAGACAATATAAATAGCTTGGGATATGGTGCCTTCAAATTGATTATATCATCTTAATCTAAAATTCTCAAAAAGGTTAAGGAAAATGTTTTTTGGTTACTACTATGTGCGACTTCATCATGTCATTTTAAATTACATATGCAGTAACTCTATGGAGGAACCCTGACAATCTTTAGTTTATGGAAACATTAAGAGGAAGTGATACAGGATGCCAAGGTGGCTGAATAGGGAAAAACATACTGATTCTGACCAGAAGAAAATTACAGGGAAAAAAATGTAGAGGAAGTGTATTCCCAGGGGAGGAAGTTGAAGAGAAGTTTGCAATGGGAATTATACAGAAGGAAGAGGGACACTGGGGAGCAATGTGGAAGGTGAAGATATGCAGCAACGACCTCCACAGCCAGGAGCTGGAGGAGATCCCAGCTTTGGGGAGTGAGGTGAGAGCAGCCTGAGGCAGCACATGCCACTAGTGATATTGCCTGTGGGAGTGCCTTGCGAACCACACTGTCTTTAAGTCCACTCTAGAGCCATAGTAAGGGTCATGGTACTTGCCTAATCCAGCAGAATAAAAAAAAACATTTGTTTCTCCACACAAGGGTGCTTGGCTACTAGTAAGGAGAAGGCACCATTTTTGATACTAGTACTGGGTGCAGTTGCTCTTAGTTGTACCTGTGACTAGAAATTTTACCAGAGGGAAAAAGCCATGTTATACACTGAATTTAAGCCTGGATGGGAGGGTTGACAGAGGGCTGGACATCCACACATGACTGTGAAATGCCCCCATCCTCTCAAACTATCACAGGCTCTGTGGCTCAAATTGCCAAGGCAGAGCACTCAGAGGTAACTGGCTCTTTGAATGTCTCTGCTGTCTCCATGGACATGGCAGGCTCATTGGGCTTAGTGGATCCTCTACACGCCATGATGGTGGGAGCCTTGCATTTTATGACTGGGGTAAATTGGTGACTTCATGATAGGATGCAGGGTGTAGCTGGGTCTCTGGGCAATCATTGTGTCTGGCTTCAGAGGCTCAGAACTCCCTGATGGCCTAGGTGGTCATTGTAGAAGGTTCCCTGCTCACACTGAGGACCACACAGAATCTTTGTACCGTTCATGCTCCAGCATGGGTGGAGGTTTGTTATCCACTGTGGGCTATTCCTGGTCAGTGATCACTTTGGGAGAGAGAAGGTAAGATTGTGATTATGCCAACAGTCATAATAATATCCTCTCCCTTGCTGAAAATAGAGATCTCCCACACCCAATTTGTGTGTCACCCTGAATTCTTTCCCCAACATAAGACACTGACCAGAGCTCCATGGCCACACCCAGCACAAACCTCTTGGTATTCACTGAAAGAGCAGGCATTCCATTAAGCCACAGAGGTATAGTTCAAAGTTAAAATCCATCAGAGGAGAAAAACAACAAATACTTCTACAAATGCCTAAAAATAAATGCAGAAATTTAAGAAACAAGAACAAGGAAGACAATATGACTCCCCCAGAGAACACAAAAACACTTGAATATTAGAATGCGAAGACAAAGTGATTGATTAAATGCCTGAAAATGAATTCAAAAGAATGATCATATGGTTACACAAAAGCAATTAGAAGTAAATTCATGAATTAAATAAGTCCATACATGACATGGATGACAAATTTTCCCATGAGATTGAGATTTTGAAGGGAAATCAAATATTAGAAGTGAAGAATTCAGTGTGTCAAATAAAAAATGCAGTGTAAAGACTTAACAACAGACTTGGTGAGGCAGAAGAAAGAATATCTGAGCTAGAAGATAAATTTTTGGAAACATCTCAGAACAACAAAAAAGAAGAAGATATCAAAAAAATTAAAAACAATGTTCAAGATTTATGGCATACTATAAAAGGACCCAACATACAGATATCAGGAGTTTCTGAAGGTGTGGAAGGAGACTAGATTAGAAGGCCTACAAGAGAAAACATCCTTAATTTGGAGAAGACACATCTAAGTACAAGAAGCATGTAGAAATCCTAATAAACATGACCAGAAAAGAACTTCACTACAACACATTGTAGTCAAAATTTCAACAGAAAACATACAGAAAGTTTTCTAAAATGTACACAAGAAAAATGTCAGATCATGTTCAGAGCATCACCAATTAGACTCACAGCCGATTTCTCATCAGAAACACTACAGACTAAGAGAGAATGGAGTCACATAGTAAAAATCATAAAAGAAAAAACTTTAGTGGCTGCACTGTGGCATAGTAGGCTAAGCTATTACTTGCAGTGCTGGCATCCCCTATGGGTACCAGTTTGTGTCCTGGCTGCTCATCTGCCAATCCAGTTCTCTGCTCATGGCCTGGAGAAACAGTAGAGTATGGCCCAAGTGCTTGTTCCTCTGCATGCATGTGGGAGACCCAGTAGAGGCTTCTGGCTCCTGGCTCCTGGCTTTGGATTGGTCCAGCTCCAGCCATTGCAGCTATTTGGGAAATGAATCAGTATATAGAAGACCTCTCTCTGTCTCTTCCTCTCTCTAGCTATAACTCTTTCAAATAAATAAATAAATATTTTTTGAAAAAGGAAAAAACTGTCAACCCATAACACTGTAACCTACAGAGCTCTCATTTATGAATGGGGTAAAATAAAACCTTCCATAACAGAACTGGAAAGAATTTGTCATCACTCATCTAGCCATACAAATGATGTTTAAGGATGTGCTAAACATATAAACAAAGAAAGTTACTTATAAATATGAAAGAATGTGAAGGCAAAAACCTAGTAAAAATACAAAGGAAATCCAAAGCAAACAATTGAAATATTTATGGAGAAAAGGCCGGGTCAAGTCATTACTTATCAATAATAATGTTGAATGTAAACGGCCTGAATTCTTGAATGAAAAGATACAGACTGGCTGAATGGATTAAAAAAAAAAAAAGAACCATCTATTTGCTGCCTAGAAGAAACACACTTCAGCAACAAAAATAAACCCACAATGAAAGTAGAAGGATGGAAAAAGATATTCCATGCTAATGGAAAGCAAACATGACCAGGTGTACCTAACCTAATATCAGACAAAGTAGACTTTATACAAAAACTGTTAAGAGAGATAAAGAAAGGCACTATGTAATGACTACAGGATCAATTCAACAGAAAAATGTGACTATAGTAAATGTATATGCACCCAATGCAAAGTCACCTGGCTATTCAAACAAATGTTAATAATCTGAAGAGAGACATAGATTCTAATACAATAGTAATGGGGGACTTCAACACACCACTATCAACAATGGATATATTAATTACAGATAATCAACAAAGAAACAAAGAGCTAATAATAGTATGGATCTAACTGATACCTAAAGAGTATATTATTCCACAATTGAAGAACACAAATTCTTTACATCAGTGCACAGCACTTTATCTGGAATAGACCATATGTAGGCAATAAAGCGAGTCTCAGCAAATTCAAAAATTGGAATCATACCATATATCTTTTCTGACCACAATGGAATGAAGCTGGAAATTAACAACCTAACAGTCTCTAGAAAATATACAAACATATGGAGATTAAGCAACACATTCCTGAATGAACTGTGGCTCATAGAGGAAATCAAAAGGAAAATCAAAAATTCCCGGAAACAAATGAACATGATAATATAACATATCTAATACAGCAAAAGCTGTATTATCAGACACAACAAAAACAGTATTAAGAGGAAAGTTTATAGCAATTGGTGCTTACATCAAGAAATTGGAAAGGCATCAAATAAATGAGCTATCAATGCATCTCAAGGACCTGGAAAAACAACAAAAAACCAAAACCAAAATTTGTAGGAGGAAAGAAATAATTAAAATCAGGGAAGATATAAACAAAACTGAAACAAACATAAAAAATATTAGTGAAATGAAGAGCTTTTTTAAAAAATAAAATTGATATTCTATTGGCCCAACTAACCAAAAATGAGGGAGAAGATCCAAATGAATAAAATTAGAGATGAAAAAGAGATGTAACAACAGATGCCACAGAAATAAAAATGATCAATGGGAATTAATACACACAGTTATATGCCAACAAATTGGAAAATCTGGAAAAATATATAGATTTCTGTATACATACAATCTACCAAAATTGAGTCATGAAGCCATAGATAACAAAAACAGATGAATAACCAAGATGGAGACTGAATCAGTAATAAATACCTTCCCAACAAAGAAAAGCCCAGAAGTGGATGGCTTCACTGCTGAATTCTACCAGACATATATAAAAAGAACTAATTCCAATTCTTATCAAGCTATTCACAGCAACTGAAATGGAGGGAATCCTCCAAAAATCCTGCTACCATTCCTGGATCTCCTAAATTCCAAAATTGAAAAAGACACAAGAAAGAGAACTATAGACCAATACCCATGATGAACATAGATACAAAAGTCAACAAAATACCAGCTAATAAAATCTAACAAGACATCAGAAAGATCAGTTACCTGGACCAAGTGTGATTTATCCCTGGTATACAAAGACAGTTCAACATAATCAAATCATTAAATATGATACACCACATTAACAAACTGGGGAATAAAAACCATATGATTATCTCAATAGATGCAGAGAAGGTATTTGATAAAGTACAACATTCTTTCTTGATAAAAAACTTTAAGCAAATTGGGAAAACATAATATTCATCAACATAATCAAGGCAACTTATGACAGACTCACAGTCAGCATCATATTAAATGGAGAAAACTTGGTGCATTTGCACTAAGATCTGGAAAAAGACAAAGATGTTTAATTTGGTCATGGAAGATTTAGCCACAGCCATTAGGCAAGAAAAAGAAATCAAAGTGATACAAATGAGAAAGGAGAAAGTCAGATTATCCCTGTGATATAATTCCATATGCATGAGAACCAAAAGACTCCACTAAGATATTATTGGAACTTATATGAGATTTTGGTAAAGTTGTATGATATAAAATTAACACACAAAATTCAATAGCCTTTGTATACACATACAAAGCCACAGCTGAGAAAGAACTTGTAAGGTCAGTTCTATTCACAATAGCCATAAAAATTAAATACTATTCTCAATTTTTACAATGATCTGTGGTCAGTATACTTAGTATACTATAAGTAGAGGAGTTCAGCAAATAGTATGAAGAAAAATAAAACAAACTAAGCAAAAGATTATTCCTCAGTGGAAGGGGCAAGGGCTATAAACAATCAAATATATGAAAGTTGTATAACTTAATTAAACTTTTTTCAAAAAAGAAGAACCTAGGTATGGTTTAGTATGATATTGATTTAGATGTTAATAACAGAAGAAGTTGGATGTGGACTATATAAAGGCACATTCTGTCCTACTTAAAGATTTTTCTTTTGTAAAGTTAAACCTGTGCTGAAATTAAAAGTTAAATGAATAAAAATTAAATATTAAAGAAATTTAACCAAGCATGTGAAAAAGCTCTACAATAAAATTATAAAACATTACAGAAAGAAATAAAAGACACAAAAGATGGAAAAATCTTCCATATTCATGGATTGGAAGAGTTAATATCATTGAAATGTACATACTACAGAATGAAAATTACAGATTCAATGCAATCCCAATCACAATATCACTCTAGAATAAAAGGACCTAAAGTCGATATGGAAATATAGAAGATCACAAATATCAAAAGCAATCTTAAGCAACAAAAACAAAGCCAGAGACATCACAATACAAATTTTTTAAAAGATTTATTTAAAAGACTATTTTTAAAATTATTATTTTTAAAACATTTATTTGAAAGACAGAGTTACAGAGAGGCAGAGGGAGAGAGGGAGAGAGGGAGAGGGGGAGAGATGGAGAGAAGGAGGGAGGAGAGGGAGAGAGAGGGAGGGGGAGAGGGGAGAGGGAGGGGGGAAGAGGGAGAGGGAGGGAGGAAGAGGGAGAGGGAGAGCGAGGGAGGGGGAGAGGGAGAGGGGGACAGAGGGAGGGGGGAGAGAAGGAGGGGGAAGAGGGAGAGGGAGAGAGAGGGAGTGGGGAGAGGGAGAGGGGGACAGAGGGAGAGAGGGAGAGAGGAACGGGGGGGGGGGAGAGGGAGAGATTCATACTGCAGGTGGCTGCAATGGCTGGAGCTGCACTGATCTAAAGCCAGGAGCCAGTAGGTTCTTCCAGGTCTCCCATGTGGGCCCAGGGTCCAAGGACTTGGGCTATCTACTAATGCTTTCCAAGCTATAGCAGAGAGCTGGATTGGAAGTGGTGCAGCCAGAACTCCAACTAGCATCCATATGGGTTGTTGGTACTGCAGGCAGTGGCTTTTTAGCCACTATGCCATAGCACCAGTCCCCCACAATACCAAATTCTAAGACACACTAGAGGGTAGTTAAAAGCAAAACAGCTTGATGGTGGCAAATAATATAGACATGTAAATCAATGGAACAGAATAGAAATCCTAAAAATCAGCCCATGCTTCTACAGCCATCTAATCTTTGACAAGGAGCTCAAATCAATCCCTGTACAAAAGACAGTCTCTTCAACAACTGGTGCTAGGAAAATTGGATCTCTGCATTCAGAAGTATGAAACAAGACCAATATCTTACACTTTATACAAAAATCAACCTGAAGTGGTTCAGTATCTAAATCTAAGTCCTGATACCTTTAAATTACTAGAGAAGAACACTGGAGAACCTACAAGATATTGGAATGGGCAAAGACTTTTTGGAAAAACCCCAAGTACAGGCAATCAAAGCCAAAATAAATAAATGCGATTAAATCAAACTGAGACACCTCTGTGATGCAAAGGGAACACTTAGCAAAGTGAAGAGGCAATCGACAGCATGGGAGAAAATATTTGCAAACTATGCAACTGATAAAGATAAATATCCAGAATCCATAAAGAGCTCAAGAAACTCAAACACAACAAAACACAGAATCCAGTTAAGAAACAGGCAAATAACTTGAACAAGAGTTTTTCAAAAGAGGAAATTCAAATGGCCAGCAGATACATGAAAAAATACTCAGGATCACTAACCATCAGGTAAATGCAAATCAAAACCACAAGGAAGTTTCTCCTCATCCCAGTTAGAATAGCTCTCATACAGAAATCAACAAACAATAAATGCTGGAAAGGAGAGGGGAGGGAAAGGTCCCCTAATCTATAGTTGGTGGGAATATAAATTAGTAAGCCATTTTGGAAGATAGTATTCATATTCCTTGGAAATCTGAAAAACAGGTCAACCATATTATCCAGCCAACTCATGCCTTGGAATTTATCTAAATGAAATGAAATCAGCAAATGAAAGAGTTATCTGTACCTACATGTTTATTGTAGCTCATTGCACAATAGCTAAGATATGGAATCAATGCAGATGTCCATCAACTAGTGAATGTACAAAGTCATTGTGGTATGTGTATAGTATTGACTATTACTCAGCTGTAAAAAAAATGAAATCCTATCTTTTGCAACAAAATGAACATAACTGAAAACCATTATACTTAGTGGAATAAGGCAGTCCCAGCATGGGAATAAGGCAGTCCCATATGATATGCTTTCCTGATCTGTGGTAGCCAATAGAGTACAAAAATATAATGTATATGAGTGAAATCAACATTATGAGATTTGATGATTATTTACAGCCCTACTGTTCAGTAATGATCTTTTTTGTTCTTCTTACTATCTGTTGAATTCTTTACTTAGTATAGAGTTGATCTTATGAGTATAAAATAAACAAAGTAAATCATTGTAAAAATTATAAGAAATAATGAGAAAGAAGGACGATGGGCAGGCATTGTGTCATAGTAGGTTTAAAGCCCCAGCTGGCAGTGCTGGTTTGAGTCCCAGCTACTCCACTTCTTATACAGATCCCTGCTAATGCGCCTGGAAAACAGCAGATGATGGCCCAATTCACTGGGCCCCTACACCCCTGTGGGAGACACAGAAGAAGCTCCTGGCTCCTAGCTTTGGATCAGCTCAGTTCTGGGCCTTTATGGCTATTTGGGGAATGAACCAGTGGAGGGAAGACCTCTCTCTCTCTCTCTCTCTCTCTCTCTCTCTCTCTCTCTCTCGCTGTGTCTTTCAAAATAAATAAAATAAATCTTAAGAAAGAAGGATGATGGAGGGTAGGAGTGTGGCTAGGACAGAGTGTAGGGTGAGAAGTATCACTATGCTCCTTAACCTTTGTATATGAAATACAGGAAATTTGTTCACCTTAAAAAATTAAAAATTAAGAAAGCCAAAAAAGAAGTTATAATATATTTGCCTGATGAGGAGAAAAAGGTAATAGAATCCTAGTAGGCTAAAAACACTTCTCACTGCTTTAGAAAGGATGGGGTTAAATATCTCTCTGTACTCCTTCATGATGTTAACTAGAATCTCAGCATATCTAAAACTCAATATGTACAAAAGGGCCTCTTAATAATTCCCCAAAACATCCTTCTCCTACTTTTTCTTTATTTAAGCAAATGAAATATCTATTTACTCAGTGCCCCGAACTGAAACCCTGGTATGATCATACACTACATCACCCTCTTTTTCTTTTTAAATAATTTTTATTTTAATGTCAGAGCTACAGAGAGAAG
Source organism: Sylvilagus floridanus (assembly GCA_949820135.1). NCBI lineage: Eukaryota > Metazoa > Chordata > Mammalia > Lagomorpha > Leporidae > Sylvilagus > Sylvilagus floridanus. The sequence continues at coordinate 16,714,045 of OX463223.1, forward strand.
GAGGGAGACTAAGAGAAATATTGCATTTGCTGGTTCACTCCCCAGATGGCTGCAATGCCCCAGGCTGGGTATAACCAATTATTGGCTTACTACCTCCAAATTTTCTCTGAATTCCAACCACTTTCTTCATCTCTACAACCATTTCCTTTGTCCAGGATACCAACATTTGTTGCTTAACTAACAGCAATTTTTCTCCTTTCTGGTCTTCCAGTTGCTAATCCTTCATGCCCTATCCTTCCTAGTTAAGTTTCTACTCTGTAGTCAGATGAATTGCTCTAAGGTTAAATATCAGGGCCTTATGTAGCTCTTCACTGCACTCAAATACAATCCTTATTTCCTCACGTAATTCTATTTATTTCCATTGGACCCCATATGTCTCTGTAGCTTTTTTGTTTGCTTTTGAAGATTTATTTATTTTTATTTGAAAGGCAGAGATACAAACAGACAGAGAGAAAGGGAGAGATGGTGAGATCTTCCACCTACTGGTTCACTCCCCCAATAGCAGCAATGGCCAGGGCTGGGCCAAGTCAAATCCAGGAGCCTGGAATCCCGTCGGGGTCTCCTACATGGGTGGCAGGTACCCAAGCTGCTTTCTTGGGATCATTAGTAGGGAGCTTATATGCCAGCATATCTGTATTCTGCTCTAATTAACATAATTTCATATATATATTCTATATATGAACACAAAACTATGCATACACTTTTCAGGTAATTACTGTTCAGGTACTCATTGGAATATTTTTGGACTATTTAAGATTGTTTTAAAAAATATTTTGTTATAAGTAACACTGAAATAAAGAGCTTTATGTTATTTTAAAACATACAGTCCCCCCACGCACATACTCACACACTTGAGTACCTCAAAATTTTCACCAAAAATTAAAAGCTAAGTTTATTTTGGCACAAAAAATTTCTTCAAAAAGTTCATAGAAATATATATTAATAAAAACATGCATAGATTTAAAAGTTTTAAAATTATTTTATTTACAAAATCTGAACAAATTTCATGTATTTCATTTGTGTGTATATATATGCATATATGTATATATGCAATATATATGCATATACACATATATATATACAAACAATAAATATGTATGTGTATATATATGTGTTTATATATATGCATATATAGAGAGAGAGATTTATGAGCATAATGATAACTTCCCGCCCTCCTGACTCCTTCCATTCTTATTCTTTTTAATTTTTACAATGGCATACTTTTAGTTTAGTTTATAATCATAAGATTAACCCTCTAATAAGTAAAGAATTCAAAAAATAGAACAAAAAACACTGTTCCTCAACAGTAGAGATTAGGGTTGTATACAAAAATCAAATCTCAAAATGTCAATATACATTACATTTTTGGTACTCCATTAGTTATCACAGATCAGGGAAAACATACGGTATTTGTCTTTTGAGGCCTGAATTACTTCACTAAGCATAATGGTTTCAGTTGTATCCATTTTGTTGGAAAAGAAAAGATTTCATTCTTTTTTTATGGCTAAGTAGTAGTCCATAGTGTATATATAGCACATTTTCTTTATCCAGTCATCAGTTGATGGACATCTGGGTTGATTCCATATCTTAGCTATTGTGCACTGAGCTGCAATAAACATGGGGGTACAGATAACTTTCATATGATGATTTCATTTCATTTGGATAAATTCCCAATTCATTTGAATAAACATGGCTGGGTCATATGGTAGACCTATTTTTCAGATTTCTGAGGAATATACATACTTTCTTCCAAAATAGTTGTACTAGTTTACATTCCCACTAATAGTGAATCAGAGTACTCCCCCTCCCATTCCTCACCAACATTTATTGTTTATTGATTTCTGTCTGAAAGCCATTCTAATGGTGATGAGGTAAAACCTCATTGTGGTTTTGATTCGCATTTTCCTGATGGTTAGTGATCCTGAGCATTTTTTCATGTGTCTGCTGGCCATTTGAATCCCCTCTTTTGAAAAACCCTTGCTCAAGTCGTTTGCCTATTTCTTAACTGGATTCTGTGTTTTGTTGTGTTTGAGTTTCTTGAGCTCTTTATAGATTCTGAGCATTAATCAGTGGCATAGTTTGCAAATATTTGTTCCATTTTCCATTAAATTTTTTAGAGTATCCTGTATATACATTATACATATACATCTCATATGGTTCTGTTTCCTCCATAAAACCCTAATAATACTTCAACTCAAACACATTTTCTTGCTAGGCTTTTGCACTTCCTTTTCTGGCTATCAGATATAATACTTTCTCCACTTACCCTTGTTCTCTTTGATATGTTAAGTTCTACCTTAGGATGCTAATCATGATAGCTCTTCTGTAATGATTTTCCTCATTCTCCCCATCACAGAATGTGACATAAGAGCTTACTTTCTTGATAAGCTCCTATCTAGAACACTAGACTCACTCCCTCTAAAATCCTCATCACAGTCCAGTGCCCTTGACTGTTTGCCTTTCCCACCAATCCATGAGACCCAAAAGAGCAGACACTTTGTCCTATAGTTAACCCAGAAATAAGGTTAGATGTTGAACCAGCATTCAATGTAGATCTTGGCATGTATAAGATGCTCAGGACTTGTTGTTTCGTCCATTCATCTATTTTGCTGAGGTTTGGGTTGGTTCATTTGTTATCCAGCTCTTGACAGCTCACCCAGGAACCAGAGGAACAGATGCTCTAATGAATGTCAGAGAAAAGGATCCTCCCCCAATTCAGATAGCTTCATCAGTCTAATGAGACTGACACTTAGTTTTTTTCTAGCTGAACAAACTGTTTTTACTAATTAACTCTAAGTATCAATATGACTTCTACATGAGGATTGCTAAAAAATAAATATATAAATTTTCATCTATAGTGTCTCTCATTTTAGCAATGATATTACAATAGGCAGAATAGTTTTGGGGGCCTGTTTGTGTGAAGGAAAGAACACTGGCCTGGTAGCATAGGAACCTGTGTTCTCATTTTATGTCTATGTGTAAGAATACGCCTAGTCCCTTAGCTTTTCTGATCCTAGGTCTCTTCATTTAAGGGAATAAGGACATTTTCTCTGCCTTCCTTAGAATGTTTGTATTAAAGTCAAAAACAACTAAGAAAGTGAATTTGCCTGAAGATCATGGGGCACTATGGCAATAGCAGGTCTTATCAACCTCTTTCATAGTCCATCAGCTGATGGCACTCGTGTGCTACACAGGCTGGTGGAAATGTTCCAATTAACAACTGCAGTTAACTTTGATGAACTTGTTTTAAATAAATGAACTTAATTTTGATATAGTTAAGACTTTCTGCATGCACATTCAGTGACAGAAAAGTCAATGCCCCCTAATACTTTTTTTAAATATCAAATAGTTGAATTCGTTAATGCTAACAGTGATTTTTAAAAGTATTACCTGCACCCTTCCTAAATATTCCACAAATTTGTGTCCATGTATGTAATATCCACCTTCAGGACCAATGTAGCCTTTAGAAAACAGTGTCTCATTTTCCAAAAAGGTTTAGCCTTTTACTGAGGCACAGACTTGGAAACTGGAGCACAGATTGGATTTCAACTTCCTTTGGCTTTCTTAGCCACATAGTCTTGTGCAATGAACTACCTGAGCAACCATATTAAATCACTCTCTTTTTAAGCCTTTTCAATCACACCTGGCTTGTGACAATAGCTTTTCAGTGTGTTATCCTGATCCTGCCTCTACCTGTACTCTCCTCTAATCCACTCTGCATCCTTCTACTATAATACCAATCTGGCAATGATATAATTATACTTAAAACTCTGTAAGTATACTTAAAACTGTAATGGCTTTCCATTTCTTAGAGAATAAATCTCAGATTCCTTAGCCTAACACAAGGTGTCCTCCATGAGATGAACTCTATTCTCTAGTCTTATCACTGATTTATTCTGCTTTGCACTACAAATTCTAGTACCATCAGACTTTGTATTTCTCCACATGCTTCCAACTGTTTGATGTCACTCAGCCTTCACATCTACTGATTCCTCTTTGTAGATTTTCTTGTCTGCCCATACCTCTTCTCTGTTTAACTAAATCCCACTTATTTTTAATATTTAATTTAGTGTGACCTCTCCCAGAAATCTTCGTATTGACATCCCAGCTTGTGCTGAGGAAGGCATGAAGATGGAGTGGGAGTGGGAGAGAGGGTGATCTTCAGTTGTGTTCCCTTAGCACCCAGTGCATAGTTCTAACTCTCCGCCATCACTATAGAATTGATCACAAGGAATTTAAATGTGTTACCTATGTGTTCCTCTTTACTGTTAAAGGTCATTGAAGTTATGGACTGTTTCTTATTTCACATTGAATTTCTAATAACTTGTGGAGTATCTGCCACATAGTTATGGGCTCAAGACATATTTATTGAATAGATGGGTGGATGGAAAATTCAGAATACTACCAGAAAACAGATTTAATAAATTATTCTAATCCCCTTATTAAAACTATCAGATAACTCAGAGGAATGAAAGACACAAAGATACTTAAAAATCAAATAAGCCTTAGTTTCACATTTCCCTTTTTCCCTGTCTTCTTTCCATTTTCCTATTCGGGCCCTAGTGTTATTGTCTCTTAAATATCCAACCAAATAGACAGGTACTTCTCTTGAGAGAATTTTCAATTTATAAATCTCTGTTCAAGTGCCTTTCTTCCCTATTTTCTGGCAAGTACCATCTGTCAACTGGTATTTTATGTGAATGGAATAACAGAAGGTTTGTGCTCTTCAGAAAGTGTTAGAAGTTAATACTTCCCGCTGTGATCCATATTTGGTTGCTTGAAGAGAAAAAGTCTTTTTCAGCATGAACAAGGAAAAAATAAACTTGAGGCTTAACTAATTCATTTACAAACCGTGGTTTAGTTCTAGGTTGCTTTGATTCTTATGAAACATTTTTGGAAGTGTGACATGATTTTTTACTAACTCTACCCCACAAAGGTATCAAAGCAACAGGTTGATACTATTCTTAGCTTTGAGGCTGTTGAAAAATTTACAAGCAAAAATGAGTAATGTGGATTCCATAAAAAATAAACATCCAAATGCACACAAAAATAATAAAGCTATCAACACATGAGAAGAAAGTAAGTACAACAAAGGGTTAATGCATATAATCTAAAATATAAAATTTGATGAGATAAGCATTTAGAAAATAGATATATGAATAATGGATAAACACCACTTATAAATGGAAATTCTATTAGTAAACAAGAATATATTTCTTTAACAATCAAAGAAATGAAAGAGAACATTAATGAAGTGACTCTTAGAGTCTTTAATGTACTCAAAACCAAAATGTTTCTGTTCATCCACAGTGCTCTCAAAGTTGGTAGTGATATTGGAACATTCCCCTATCACTGATAGATTGATTATCCATTTAAAACACAGTCTAGAGCAGAAAAATGACAAACCACCTAAATATTTAATAATTATAAATTATATAGCAAAACAGTCATCTTCAAAATGATGAGCCACTCTACAGTCATTATGATTTGGAAGACAATGTAAATAACACAGAAATTATGACACAAAAAGTTTAAAAACTATAAAGTAAAACTGCAATTATATTATGCTATGGGTATGCAAAATATTTTGTAGGAATAAGCATCCTATTCCTTAGTTCTCATGTTCCTATCAAAACATTTTGATTCACTCTCTAGGGGGAAGTAGAATCAAAGAGACATTATAAAGTCTTCTCTACTTTTCACTTTTTTCTCAGGTATGAAAGAAAAATTATTTATATGATTGACAAGATAGGCAAAATGTATCATTTGGTGCAGACATACATCTGTTTCTTGCTTGCTCTTCCTTTTGGAGCACTTGTTTTTCTCTGTACCCTTGCTTTCATAGTGGGTAAGGACAACTCAGTCAGGAACTAAGACTTATGTTATACAGTCAAGTCTAGAAGTATTTGTCCTTCTGACTCCTCTTCATCCAAGGTTTGCATTCACATTCCATGTTGCTACCTGGGTAAACATTGGTCTATCAACCCAACTAGCTCCATAAATAGGTTTCATGGTATAGACTTGAGTGGAAGTAATATGGAATTTCTTCAGCAAGCGGTCCAAACCACCTCTTCCAATGTAGCTTGCAACCATAAAAATTCATAATTTCACTCAGATTCTGTTTCTGTTTCTTGATGGCTGATTAATGAGGTTCTGCCAACCCCAATACAGGTATCTGTATGTCTATAAAGGAGTCCAGCAAAGTGAAACCCATTTATTTATTGAAAATATATAAATATATACATATATGGTTATAATTTTTTTCATTTTGTTTCATTGTATTTGGTTTTCTTTCAGTCTAGTTTGAGATATGAACAGCTTCAAACCTCAAGCAAGCAGTACCTATTTCTTCTGTACTAAACCCAGGTAAAACCACATGGCTGGCATATATCCAAAAACACATTTCCAGGATTTCTATAGGGTTTGTGGGGGCATAAGTAGCCTTATATTATGCAGAGGTAGTGCTCAAGAGACCATTCATTGATGTAAAAGTGGGATCCTGACCCAAGCTGGGACAATAGGATATTATCCTTAGTATTTTAAATGCTAATCTGAGTGAATATAATATACATTGAGAAACAGACTGGAATTGGAGAAAAGGAATAAATTCAGGGATTAATAAATTTCTCGCTACAGTCATTGGAAACAACCATGTACATCTTTCATTCTTCTATATTTGGTAAACTAAATCAATAAATTCTCAGAGGTGGAGCAAGATGGTAATAGAGTAAGATGCTCTGGGAGTCTCCCTACAGAGACATCAATTTGAATTCATGTATCAATTCACCATTCAAAACATCAATTGGATCAATTTATGTATCAATTCAACTTTACAAAATCCAACAAAGTCAAGTGAAAGACCACAGTGTCTGGTTTTAGTGTAACAATAAGAAAGATTTGTGGAATAAGGCAAGAGAGTTGCCACATCACCCCCTCTTTGAGCTCCAAGTTACACAACTTGAAGAGAGATGCTTCCCACTCAAGGAAGGAAAAGGAGATAAAATCCAAACTTTATACTTGAATCCTTGGATTCTACTGGTACAGTAGAATCTCAAGTTAGATGGGACCTCACAGCCTCTGTCCCCCTGGCAGTACCTGTGAACTGAGCTTTTGGCAAAAGGATTGCCTGCAATCCTCCAAACTCCAGCAGACAGCAGAGCAAGAATCCAGCAACTGTGGAGTAAGATGAAAAAGTCAACTTAAGATTTTTCTTAGCAATTCAGCGCCAGCATCAGGCAGAGACAAGTCTAGTGAGATGGACTCATTTCAGCCGGTATCACCACCAGCATCATCAGGCACCCTAACTCTGCACAGGGGCTGGTGACAGAGACCCAAGTGCAATCCAGATAGATTAGTGTCAGCCTGAGTGACTGAGACTGTCTCCATTACCTCTCCCCAACCTCAAGCCAACAGCACGGAGTAAGATTTCTACCACAGGGGAATAGGGCCAAGAATTAGGTTCAGGGCTTTGGCTTAAACCTCAGCACCAGTCCCAATATGGTGAGACCCAACACCAGATACAGCCAAGAGACCCCTTTCCCTTAGACCAGTACTCAGAGAGACTCAAGATCTTCTTTGGCATAACGTAGAAATCTATACACTGACAAGAAGACAAGGGTTTCAGTTTGCATCACCTCCAGCCTCTTGAGGGCATGAAATATATTTGCAAGACAGTGTGGGGCCCTGTAATGGCAAGATTCTGGTGTGTCCTTATTTAGGGTCAGCCTGAGTAGCAAAGGGATTGCTTTCACCATCTCTACCCCAACCATGGGTAGACACCAAGAGAAATGACTCTAGCCAATGGAGAGTAGGGTACCAAAGTGTGCATAAGACTGAATCTCTGATTTGGTAAAATCATCGCAGGACAGATACTAACAGTCCCTATCCTGAGGCTACTGCCTGTGGCCAGAGTCCCAAATGTGCCCTGGTTCCAAGTGAGATGTGTGGGTACAGTCAATTGGATTTATAGTTCAGCCAGCATAATCTGTGTTTAGTTTCCATGGTCTCATGCACAAGTCCACCTCAGCAGCAGGCAGCCCATAGAAAATGGAGCTTTGACACTACCTCTTGCTGTATTGGTCTTGGAGGGCTGTGCATTCCAAGTGTGATCAGGCATTGCAGTATATGTTGCCACAGCACCACTCCATTCCTTCCTCATATACCAAGAAGCACAACACAGAAAGTGTAATTGTCTGCTTGGGCAAAAGGAAAAGTAGGTAAGTGGCAGAACATTGCGTAGAAACCTGGGGCTGGCACTGTTGGGACTCAAATGCACTTGCTGAACTGTGAATGTTTATTACTACCATAACCTCAACAATGCTCCTGTCAACATAGCTACCCAAGAGAAGAGTGTTCCAACAATGCTACTTACACTTAACTGAGGGCCAGCAGCCTTCAACCCCAGACTTTATCCCTCAGACTACTATCAAGAATCATGTTCCCCTCTCAGACCTGAGGAGAGGACCCCATACCCCCACTGCTAATGCCATCAATTGCTGTGGAAGAAGATACAGGGAGACTATACTATGGGATACCACTTAAAATAAAGCTAAAGTAGCCTACCAAATTGATATCTGAAGAGACATCTTCAAGAAAATGTCTTTTATCATCAAAGTCACACATTAAAAGGGATAGAAACAAGTAGTCAACCAGAGATGCAAATACCTATATGGACACAGGAAGTATAATAAACCAAGGCTTTATGATACTCTCAAATGAACACAATGATGGTTTAGTAACAAACTAAAGAGAGGGAGAGGGAGAGGGAGAGGGAGAGGGAGAGGGAGAGGGAGAGGGAGAGAGAGAGAGAGAGAGAGAGAATTGACAAAATGCTTGGTAAATAATTCAAAAGATTGATTATACACATACCCAAGGAGATGATAGAGAATACAGACAGACAGTAGAATAAAATCAAGAAAACACTGCATCACAGAAATGAGAAAGACAGCAAAGAGGTACAGATTTTGAAAAGGAACCAATATAGAGAGGAAAATATATAGCTATGGAGTGCCTACATAAAAAAGCAGAATGAGGGCCAGCACTGTGGCATAATGAGTAAAGCCGCCTACAGTGCTGGCATCCCATAGGGGCTCAAATTCAAGCCCCAGCTGCTCCACTTCCAATCCAGCTCTTTGCTGTGGCCTGGGAAAGTAGTAAAAGACTGTTAAAGTCTTAACATAATCAGAATTTTATAAAATTCAACATCCCTTCATTATAAAAACTTTGTACAATTAGGTATAGGGGGAATATACATCAATATAATAAAAGCTATCTATGACTAATATACAGCCAATATTATAATGAATAGGGAATACCTGACTGCATTTTATCTAACATCTATAACCACACAAAGTTGTCCACTCTCACTGCTCTTATTAAATCTAGTACTTAAAACTTCATTCAGATCCCTTAGGGAAAAGGAAGAAATAAAAAGCATTTAAGTATGAAATAATGAAGTGAAATTATTCTTATTTGAAAATGATATGATTCTATGTAGAGAGAAATTTAAGACTCCACCTGTGCACTATTAGAACTGATAAGTCAGTAAAGTCCCAGAATATAAAATCACTATGTAAAAATCAGCAGCATTTTGGACACCAAAGGAACTCAATGAAAAAGAAATTATGAGAGCAATAGCATTTAAAAAACCTCCAAAAATAAAATATCTTAGAAAAAAATTAACTAAAGGTGTGAAATACTCTAAAATGAAAATTATAAAACACTGACAAAAGAAATTTACACAGAAAATTAAATATGATGGCCTCCTATGTTCATTTGAGTAAATTAACATTTTTTAAACTTTTATTTAATAAATTTCCAAAGTACAACTTTTGGATTAAAGCAGTTTTTCATCCCATAACCACCCTCCCACCTGCAAACCATCCCATCTCCTACTCCCTCTCCTATCCCATTCTTCATTAAGATACATTTTTAATTATCTTTATATATAGAAGATCAACTTAGTATATACTAAGTAAAGATTTCAACAGATTGCACCCACACAGATACACAAACTATAAAGTACTGTTTGAAGACTAGTTTACCATTAATTCGCTTAGTACAAAACATTAAGGACAGAAATCCTACATGGGGAGTAAGTGCACAGTGACTCCCATTATTTATTTAGCAATTGACACTCTTATTTATGATGTCAGTAATCATCCGAGGCTCTTGTTGTGAGCTGCCAAGGCTATGGCAGCCTCTTGAGTTCACAAACTCCAACGTTATTTAGACAAGGCCATAATCAAAGTAGAAGTTCTGTCTGCCCTTCAGAGAAAGGTTCCTCCTTTTTTGATGGCCTGTACTTTTTGCTGGGATCTCACTCATATAGATCTTTCATTTAGATCATTTTTTTTGCCACAGTGTCTTGGCTTTCCATGCCTGACATACTCTCATGGACTTTTTATCCGGATCCGAATACCTTAAGGGCTGATTCTGAGGCCAGAGTGCTGTTTAGGGCATTTGCCATTCTATGAGTCTGCTGTGTATCCCACTTCCCATGTTGGATCATTCTCTCCTTTTTAATTCTTCAGTTATTGTTAATAGACACTGGTCTTATTTATGTGATCTCTTTGACACTTAATCCCATCTTTATGATCAATTAATTTGTTCATGTCATCAGAGCAGATTACAGATTCAACATAATCCCAATCAAGATATCAATGACAATCTTCACAATAAACAAAACAATTTTAAAGTTCATATTGAATCATGAAAGCTCCTGAAAAGATAAAGCAACCTTGAAAAAAACTCAAAGTTGAAGGCATCACAATATCAGATTTCAAAACATACTACAGAGCTACTATAATCAAAACAGCATGGTGCTGGCATAAAAACAGACATGTAGACTAATGGAACAGAATAGAGCTTCAACAAATAAGTCCACACACCTATATCCAGCTGATCTTTGACAAAGATGTCAAAGTCATGCACTGGAAAAAAGACAGTCCCTTCAAAAACATGGCCCTGGAAAAAGTGTATATTAATACGGGGAATATTTAAATTTTGCCCCATACCTTTCACCATATACAAAAATCAACTCAAAATGGAAGAAATACAAATGCCAAAAAATACGTGAAATAATGATCAGTGTCACTAGCCATCATGAAAATGAGAAAATGTAAATCAAAACCACCATGAGATATAATCTCACTCCAGTTAGAATGGCTATTTTAAAAACAATAATAATAATGAATGCTAGAGAGAAGGTGGAGAAAAGACAACCCTTATACTCTGCTGATGAGAATGCAAATTAGTACAGCCATTTTCAAGAACAATCTGGAGGTTCCTCAAAAAACTCAAAATAGATCTCACATATGATCTAGTTATGCAACTTCTGTGTATGTATCTGAAGGAATTGAAATATTCATTTGAAATAGATACCTGCTTTTCTATTTTCACTGCAGCACTATTCACAATAGCCAGGTTATGAAATCAATCTATGTGTCTATCGATGGTAAGTGATTTTTAAAATGTGGTATATACACAAAATGGAATGGTATTTGGACATGAGAAGAATTAAATCCTGACATTTACTACAATAATGGATGGAATTGGAGATCATACATAAAAGGAAATAAGCCAGACACAGAAAGACTTAAATATCACATGTACTTTCTCATTTGCAGAAGTTAATAAAAACAGTTGATCTAGAAGCCATTGAAGTACAAGAGCAAGGTGCTGGTATGTTTGACTTCTAGGGTTGGTCCACATCCTCATTTGCAGATAATTGTCAATTCATTGCATTTTCAGGCGCCATAGAGAGACTGGGGGAGAGAGAACAGGGAGGGCAGGGGAGAGAGGGAGAGAAAGATATCACTTCTTTTGTGTTTCTTTTCAAAAGGAATAGAAATGCCATTGATTAAGGCTCCACTCTTGTAATCTAATCACATCCTAAATACCTCACCTTGAAACAGCCCTCACATTAGAGATTCAGGCTTCAACATCTGAATTTGATGAAAGACACAAACATTTAGTCCATGGTATGGCACTTTTGCAGTAGTGACAATGGTGCCCTGAGTCTTGTTCCAGGGCTACCTAGGAAGGTTATTACCAGGGTTTATCGATGAGATTTACTTCTGTCAAAGAAAGCCTGTTCTATATACATACTACAACAAGAAATCCTATTTTAAATAATCCTGATGTCAAGTGTTATTTTCAAAGATTAAATCAAATTTGTTCAGAATCACTCACTGTTGTATCTCATCAACTCTGTTAGAATCACAGCAGGTACGAATGAGCAGCAAATTCATGAATTGTGAATTAGTTTATATATTTTACACAAGGCTAATTGTTTGCTTTATTTTTTCTTCTATTAGAGCTTTCAGTGCACAGTGATATACGGTAAGCCTTGCATCGTGATGAGAAACAGAAAGAAATGCTTAATGTGGTTATAATTATGCAATACTACGGAGTTTGTTTCTCTCCTTACTAGCTCTCATCAAGACAATAGTTTTGCTAAATTAACACAATCAACTCTGAAATAAATGTATCAACAAACAATTTATGCATCCATTGGCTATTTTCCCACAAAGAACACTATCTGGAGTTGATCTTATCTGTTAGGTTGTATATGGTGTGTGTGTGTGTGTGTGTGTGTGCATGCATGTAGGACTAAAATCCACATTGTAAGCTCTTGTTCTTTTCCAAACAGAGCTTCCTTTATTTACCAAAGTGGCTGGGGTCGTGATTATAGCCTTTGGACCCAGAGATATGATCTCTTTCTTTCCTTGGCACATTGGGGATTCTTTGATTTATGAAGCCTGCCAGGTAAACCCTTCAAATGGTAGTCAATACAAGCATACTTCAAAAAGGTAAATGAAAAGTAAAATTAAAAGATTTAATTCCAGAGGCTGGTGTTGTGGCACAGCAGGATAAACCACTGCTTTTGACACAGGCATCCCATATTGGAGTGCCAGGTCAAGTCCTGGCTGTTTCACTTCTCATCCTGCTCCCTGCTAATGCACCTGGGAAGGCAGGAGAAGATGTCCCAAATACTTGAGTCTCTGCCACTTATGTGGGAGACTATGATGGAGATCCTGGCTTTGACCTGTCCCAGACCAGGCTGATGCAGCATATTGGGGAGTGAACAGCAGATAAATGTTTCTCTCTCTCTCGCCCTCTCTCTCCCCCTCTCTCTCCATTCTGTATTACAAATAAATGAATAAATTTTTAAAAAGTATTGAATTCTAAAATAAACTTGGGAAGTCCACTTCATTTTCCCGCAAACTGTATTGTCATCCTATTGATTGCCAACTCATGCGTTTACATAATACAAATTCTGCATGATTACTTACATATGTGGAAAATAAAAAAAGTTGAGGGTGGACATTTGGCCTAGCATTTAAGACTCTGCTTGGAACATCTACATACCATATCAGAGTGTCTAGGTTTGAGTCCCTACTCTGTTCTTTAATCCAGCTTCCTGCAAATGTGCACTCTAAGAGAAATCAGGTGATGGGTCAAGTATTTGAGTCCCTGCCACCCATGTGGGAGAATTTGATTGACTATTGCCTCCTGGATTTAGTCTGATTCAGTTCCAGCTGTTGTGGGCATTTGGGCAGTGAACAAATTGATGGGAGCTCTTCCTGTCAAATAAATGTAAAAATAAAGCTTTATTAAAAAGTCAACCTGTGTGGCCAGCATTGTGGTGTAGCAGATAATGCTGCCACCTGCAATGCCAGCATCCCATATGATCACTCATTTGACTCCTGGATGCTCTACTTCCAATCCAGCTCCCTGCTAATATGCCTTGGAAAGCAACAGAGGGTGGCCCAGGTGTTTGCACCCACATTTTGGCTCCTGGCTTCAGTCTGGTGCAGCCCTGGTTGTTGTGGCCATTCAGGGAGTGAACCAGTGGATGGAGGATCTCCCTCTCTCTGTGTCTCTCTGTCTCTCTGTGTGTCTCTCTCTGTCTCTCTCCTCTAATTCTTTCAATAAATAAACAAATCTTAAAAAATTCAAAAGTCAATCTGAAGATAGGATAGTGATTATTAGAGACTGGGAAGGTTGGGAGAAGGGAGAACAGGGGGCATTTTGTAACAGGTACTAAAACACAGTCAGGTAAAGTAACAAGTTCTAGTGTCCCATAGAATAGTGGGGTTATTACATTTTACAATAACATATTCTATGTTGTATAAAGAACTGAAAGCAAAGAGGCACCAAGCGAAGAAGAGTCAATGGAAAGGCTAGTTTCTTAGTTTGACTAGTTTGTACTATGTATATATATATATTAAAATAATTCCCTGTACACCCATATAAATGTACATTGAAATCCATGCATAATATTTCCTAATATACATTTCCTATGAAATCTGCTGATTCCCTTCTTTTTTTGCCTTATTTCAAAATTTGGTTTCTTTTTTACTGTAACTATCATTTGGTAATACTCAGAATACTGGTGATGAGAAGAACCTCTAGAACTAGTTAATGCTATCAGTATTTTATTGGCGAAAACTCCTCCACCAACCCAATTTTAAATGTATAGTTTCAGGTTCTAAAAATTTATTAGACACATTGGATTTAAAAAAATTTGAAAATCATATATAAATTCCCTTAATGCCATTTTGAAAGTTCTATTCCAACACAAGTTTTGCTTCCCTCACCCTTCCATGATTGTATCATTTTAAAGATCAGTTTACTCATTTATTTATTTATTTCAAAGGCAAAATGACAGAGAGTGAGAGAAAGATCTTCCATCTGCTGGTTCACTCTCTAAATGTTCACTAGCAGCTGGGGCTGGGTCACACCAAAGCCAGGAGCCAGGAATTCCATCTGGGTCTCCCACATAGATGGCAGGAACTCAATTACTTAGGCCACCATCTACTACCTTGCAAATGCATTAGCAGGATGCTATAGAGTAAGAAGGGATGGGACTCAATCCCAGGCCCCCCAATATGGAATGCAGACATCCCAAGCAGTGGCTTAACCTACTGTGCCAGAAAGCCTACTCCAATGATTGCTTCACTAAAAAAAAAAAAGAAAGAAATCAATTTGTAACAAAATGGATGAATCTAGAAAATATCATACTTTGTGAAATAAGCCAGTCCCAAAGGGACAAATACCATATGTTCTCCCTGACCTGTGGGAACTAATAGAGCACCTAAAACAAAATCTGTCGAAGTGAAATTGACACTTCAAGAAGGGATGATTTGAGCTGCCATTGTCTTGACTGTTGAGGAACAGTTTCATTTATTTTGATGTTGTTTTTTCATTTTTTTTCTTCATACTATTTGTTGAAATCTTAACATAGAATTAATCATATGTGTATAAAGTCAATTGAAAATACATCTCAGTAAAAAATAAGAGTGGAGATAAGACAGGGAGGAGGAAGCTTGTAACTGTAAAGCTGTAAAGTTCTGCATACATTTCTACGGACTTGCTTCTAAGGGTACAGTTTAAAAACTTGTCATGGGACTTCAAATCCCATTAAGTGTGGTGGTAAAAAATGCCATCTTAATTGATAAAGTAATCATATTAAGTGTTAAAGTGAACATATCGATAGGATTAGGTGTTAAAGTGATCATATAAAAAAGATCAAATGTCTGGTAATACTAATAGATAGAATTAAAAAGGAGAGAATGCTCTAACATGGGAAGCAGTCCTCACAGCAGACTCAAAGAATGACAATTGCTTTAAATAGCACTCTGACCTCAGAATCAGCCCTTAAAGGTTTCTGGTCTGGCAGAAAAGCCCATCAGAGCATTTCAGGAATGGAAAGCAAAGACACTTTCGAAAAGATGTCCTACATGAAGGATCTCTGTGAGATACCAGTGGAAAGAATTGGCCATCACAGAAGGATGTACTTTTCTCTAAAGGGAGGAGAGAACTTCCACTTTGCTTATGGCCTTGTCCAAACACTGATGGAGTTTGTGGACTCAAAAAGTTTCCATAGCCTAGGCAGCTCATGTAAAGAGCCT
This sequence comes from Sylvilagus floridanus, assembly GCA_949820135.1. Lineage (NCBI taxonomy): Eukaryota > Metazoa > Chordata > Mammalia > Lagomorpha > Leporidae > Sylvilagus > Sylvilagus floridanus. The sequence goes on from OX463223.1 coordinate 16,729,962, forward strand.
CAGGTGGTCACTGGTGACATGCATAAGAGTGTTAATTGTTAAATTAACAAGAGGAGTCACTGTGCACTAACTACCATGCAGGATCTCTTTCGTCAATGCATTGTATTATGAGAGTTAACTGTAAAATTAGTTCTCAAACAATTTTGTGTGTGTGTGTGTGTGTTCAAATTGTTGAAATATTTACTTAGTATGGAGTTGAAAATGAATCTTAATGAAGAATGGGACTGGGTAGGGGAGAAGGAAGAGGAGGAGGGATGGGAGTGTGAGTGGGAGGGTGGGTATGGTGGGAAGAATCACTATATTCCTAAATTTCTACTTAAGAAATTTGTATTCATTAAAAAATAAAAATAAATAAATAAGAAATCAAGATGTGATTTGTCCTCTAATCTATTTTCAAAGCAATGGCACTGTATTCAACCTACTCTCTAGAACTTTGACACAGGTTTGTGTTCCATGTTATTGGGTCTCTGATTCAGTCAAGATGAGGTAGAGCCAAAAAAGAAAACTAAGAAGGAACGGCTAGTATGTTTGGAGAAGCAGAATAAAAAGGTGTTTCTAAATGGGGGGGGTAATAAATCATCAAATTTGCTGAGAGATTAAATATAATGAAACCTGAATTTGGACAAAGATCTAGCCACATAGAAGTTACTGAGAAACATGATAAGGGTGGTTAATGAAGACTTATAGTGAAGCCTGTTGGTTGAGAAGACAACTGCAGGTAAAGAAAAAGAGACAATGAGTACAGAAAACTATTTCTGCTATGAGTCAGAGAGAAATTATGTAATAACAATGTTGATCTAACTGGATTATAATAAAAAGTGCTTATAAACTGTAAAATTTATGTATGAATATTTAGACTATGACAAACTCTAATCAATTTCTGATATCAATACCTGGCAAAGTCACATTGTGTTTCTACATATTCACACAGTAAACGGTTTATTAATATTTTTGTTAATCAAGTTGATCTACATTTTCAGTACATGGTAGTGTTGACTGAATTGGCCTCTTAGTATTGGAGTGATCCAGGTTTAATCTTTTTTTTTTTTTTTTGACAGGCAGAGTGGACAGTAAGAGAGAGAGACAGAGAGAAAGGTCTTCCTTTTGCCGTTGGTTCACCCTCCAATGGCTGCTGCGGCCGGCGCACCACACTGATCCGAAGCCAGGAGCCAGGTGCTTCTCCTAGTCTCCCATGTGGGTGCAGGGCCCAAGCACTTGGGCCATCCTCCACTGCACTCCCGGGCCACAGCAGAGAGGAAGAGGAGTGACCGGGACAGAATCTGGCTCCCCGTCCAGCACTAGAACCCGGTGTGCCAGCGCCGCAGGCGGAGGATTAGCCTATTGAGCCGCGGCACTGGCCCCAGGTTTAATCTTTGTAACTCTTCTCAACCTACTCTTTATCCATAGGGATTTATCTTTCTTATTTCCACAGTTTCAAAACTATAACATTGAAAATGTCCAAGATCTTCTCACTATATATAACTATTCTTAAGCTCCAGATACCTATATTCAGCTGCTACCTCATCATTTCCACTTCAGTCCATAACAACATCAAAATTCACATTTCTACAAGAATTTGATTCTTCTCCCACACTGTGTTCTCTCAGTCTTTCTGATCTCACTTAATTGCAACTAGAACCTTTTACTTGTCAGCCCTAAAACCTCAGAATCATTCTTGGCATTTCCTTTTTCTTCAAATATTATATCTAATCTATCAAGAAATCGTGTTGGCTCTAACTCCAATATATGTCCCAAATCTGACTAAGTCATATCACCTCTATTGATGACAGTCAAGGTTTATGTTAACATAATTTCTTGTATGGATTGTTTGCATCCTTGTCCCTCTTATACTATATTGACCACACAGCATTAGTAGCATTTAATAAAGATAATTTAAATTAAATCACAACCATGATTAAATTGCAACAGCTTCCCATTATACTTAGAAAGTCCATACGCCTTACCATGTCCTAGAAGGTCTTCTATGATCTTACCACACTTCTACTGCCCTCAAATTTTCTCTATCTGATCCAACTTCCACTCTCTACCTTGGATATATTCAGCACACCTACCTTAGAGTCTTTTTTTTTACTTTCTGTTTCCTTCTGCCTGGAAAGATTTTCCCCAAAATGCTTGCATTGGTTCAAAAGTTCTCTCCTCAAAGAAGTCCTCCTGGAACATTCTATTTAAAAGTTAGTCCACCTATCTTTTCCATCTCTCTATATTCTCTTATTCTGATTTATTTTCCATGTTTTACTTTTATGTATCAAAACACACTACTCTCTTAAATTATTTATTTATGTATTTACTGGCTGTCTCTCCACATAAGCTATAAGTTCCATGAAGGGAAAGGCTCTTTCTTGTTCATTGTGACAACCTTATTGTTTAGTATATAATAAATACTCCCAAAATACCTGTGGTATGTGTGAATCTAATATCCTACTTTAAACAAGAGAAATCTGGGGCACTGAGAAAGAGCTTTCTCTTGAAGTCCTATTTCCATTGTGTTTACTCTGGTTGAAATTACCCACATTTGTGCACAATGCTTGAACAGAAAACTTCTGAAATAAGAATGCATCACGAAGCTCTTTCATAATATATACAAGAACTTGCTTGACAATAGAAGACAAAGCCCAACAGACAAGCTTGCAATGCATTCTAATGCATATGCTGATAGATGAGATTTAATATTTAGTTTTCCAAAGACTGCCGCTGGACCCAAAATTGAACTGATGGTGATTGGATTTCATGTCTTTTTTCGTTTGAGTAGATTACAAATAACTCGCATTTTCAGATTAATCATTACTTAATAAAGAAATAGAGAGATGACGCCAACATCCTAGCTGCTGCCTTCTGCAAATGAAAATGAGGCTCAGAAATCTAGGACTGCACGTTAAGTTGACTTTTTAAAAATAGGGACTGACAACTTTAATAATTCAAGGCTTAGATGTCTCTATCTTTGCACATGAGCTTTTTTAAGCTTGGAGACTGGGGTATAAATCATATCTTTGGCACAAAGTGAAAGAAAGTTTGCTTTAATTGTGATCTTTTGTAGATGGCTCTGCCCCATGGTACAGTTAATGCCCCAATGCACCCCCCTCCTTTATTTTTTTTTCTGAGAAATAAAATGCTCTATAGTACTGGGTCTGCACTATAATCCATAAAATGAAAAGTATTTGCAAATAATTGCTATATTTTTAAAATAATTGCTATATTTATCAATCTGTATGAAACATCTCCATTTTAGACTCCTTGCTTCAGATCTCAGATCTTAGTCCTTAGTGATTTGTCCCATTGAGTACAAATAGGCTGGGCCATAATTCAGAAAGTCCGTCAACCAGCACCACTCTAAAGTGTCTGTAAGATCCAAAAGAATCATTTTTTTTCATGATGTCTTGATGGTATGAGTGGTGGCAAGGAACCACTTGTATCTGTAAAGTAGTATCTAGATGGGCAAGATCTTCAAGTTGATGTCATTAATAATTTTCCAGGGGGACAGCTCTGTGACGTATTGCATAAAGTCACCGCCTGCAGTGCTGGCATCCCATATGGGCACCGGTTCAAGACCTGGCTGCTTCACTTCAAATCCAACTCTCTGCTATGGCCTGGGAAAGCAGTGGAAGATGGCCCAAGTCCTTGGGCCCCTGCACCCACGTGGGAGACCTGGAGGAAGCTCCTGGCTCCTGGCTTCAGATTGGCACAGCTCCAGCCATTGTGGCTAATACGGGAGTGAACCAGTGAAATGGAAGACCTCTCTCTCAATCTGGCTCTCTCTCTCTCTGTGTAACTCTGCCTTTCAAATAAATAAATAAATCTTTAAAAAAATAATTTTCCAGAATCAGAAGGTTGGCATTAGTATGTATCCTCCCATACTAGCCCCTTTTCATAGGAAAAAGCTAAATGCTATATTGAGTGAAAGGAAAATATTCAAGTTTGTTTATGGAGAGAGTCTCAGGTTCTGCTTTTGGTGGGAGTTAACAACCAAAAACACCAAATCCAATTTCATGTCTTTGGACAAATCCAGAATTGTTTGTGCTTTCATAAGCTGAGTCAACCTTCACTCTTTGTTCTATTTTAAAGCCAAATACTTAAGAGTTTTGGAGTCAAGGGAGTCCTAGATTTGACTCTCAGGATACCAGCTATATACCCTTATGCGGGTTACACAATTTTTTTTTGACAGGCAGAGTTAGACAGTGAGAGAGAGAGACAGAGAGAAAGGTCTTCCTTCCGTTGGTTTACCCCCCAAATGGCTGCTATGGCCTGAGCTGCGCCAATCCAAAGCCAGGAGCCAGGTGCTTCCTCCTGGTCTCCCACACGAGTGCAGGGCCCAAGCACTTGGGCCATCCTCCACTGCCTTCCTGACCAAAGCAGAGAGCTGGACTGGAAGAAGAGCAACCGGGACAGAACCAGCTCCCCAACCGGGATTAGAACCTGGAGTGCCAGCACTGCAGGCAGAGGATTAGCCTAGTGAGCTGTGGCGCTGGCCGGCTACACAATTTTTGTATCTCCATTTGCTCAGCTTTATAGGGTTGTTGTCAGAATTAAATGAACTGATGCTTGTAAAATGCTTAGCATAGTGTCTAACACATAATGCAACTCAGTAAATAGGGGCTATTATCGTCGGTGGTAGTGTTGCCTCCTCAATGTGGAATTTTGTTGCATGTACTTGGCAATTAGGAGCTATGTGACTTTGAGCAAGTCAGGTCACGTCTGAGTCTCAGTTTCCTCATTGATCAAATAGGGATAATAACAGTTCCTACCTGAAGTGGTGATTATAAAAATTACACGGGATTATCATAGAAATCTCTGAGCGAAGTATTTGGTATATTGTGACTAATCAAAGAGTAATCAAATGTTCATGCTATTCGTACAGTTTTCAGCTCTTTCTGACAAGCCTACATCTTTCTCTGGAATAAATCTCTTAATACAGTGTGAAAATAGAGAACATGAGTGTGTGACAGGAATATTCGTACAGAGGATTGTGAGGGCTTATGAAACATCACATCTCAGACACAACCATATATAAAGGATGTGAATATTGACTGAATTGCAACTTTAAAATACATTTTTATTTTCATATTGTGGGAGATGACAACCTAATGTATCAAGTTATATTAAAGGTGTATTCTAGGGGCTGGCGCTATGGCATAGCAGGTGAACCCGCTGCCTGCAATGCCAGCATCCCATATGGGTGCCAGTTAGAGTCCTGGCTGCTCCACTTAGAAGACAGCCTAGGTCCTTGGGCCCCTGCACCCAGATGGGAGACCTGGAGGAAGCTCCTGACTTCCGGATCCTGGCTTCAGATCAGCACAGCACCGGCCCTTGCAGCCAACTGGGGAGTGAACCAGCAGATGGAAGACCTCTCTCTCTGTCTCTACCTCTCTGTAACTCTTTCAAATAAATAAAATAAATATTTAAAAAAAGTGAATTCTAGACTTAAGATTATTCCACAGAATGATGAAATGGAAAGATTTCTCATGGGGATCACAAATAATTAAATTAACCCCCTGCCCTTTTCAGAAATTAAAATCCTTGCTCACTTTGAAGTTATTGTAAAGGAATATTTGATCTACCCAACTGGCCATTGGCACAACACCACTCTTCTTTATCATCCTCCTACATAATCTTCACATGTATTCTTTGAATCCTGTCCATAAGTAAAATTTTCGAAAACTACATACTCAGCCCAAGCACATTAAGAAAGTGTTTACTTTTTATGCCATATATTAAAAAATACTCAATGTTCTTTCCCATTACAGTTATAATTTATAATTTAAAATGGAATATACAATAAGAATTTTAAAAAGATAGATCTAAAACATTCTAATGCCCACAGTTAGTCAGAACTATCAGTATTATTTCTAATCTGTAACATACTTTTGTGGAAATTGAGAACTGGAAATATTTTGACTTACGTCAAATATTGATGATCTAAGTGCTCTATAAATTTTTTAGATAATTTTTAGAACTGTACAACAAACACACTCTACAGTTAGACTATGTACTGATTTTTATCAGTAGCACACATCTAAACAACAAAATATTTCCAAACACTCACATGGCTTAGTACTGGGGATAGTGGGTATTTAAAAATAATGCAAAATGTACTTCATGGTTTAAAGTAACATCCTATCATCCTGTGACAGAAAGTTTGAAATTCCTAAATTTCTATGTGATCAAATGTAAAGTACTCAGCTTCTGTTTAAAATATTTTTCTAAGAATTTCTATTTCAAATACCCATTCCTGATTGCTCAGATACTTTTATGGTACTGCTTTTTTAATATGAGTAGTTTTTTAAAAATATTTATTTATTATTTGAAAGTCAGAGTTACACACACAGAGAGAAGGAGAGGCAGAGAGAGAAGTCTTCCATCTGCTGGTTCACTCCCCAAATGGCCACAATGGCCTGAGCTGCGCCAATCTGAAGCCAGGAGACAGAAGCTTCTTCTGGGTCTCCCACATGGGTGCAGGGGCCCAAGAACTGGGGCCATCTTCCACTGCTTTCCCAAGCCACATCAGAGAGCTGGATTGGAAGTGGAGCAGCTGGGACTTAACGCCCATACGGGACGCTGGCACTGCAGGCAGCTCTACCCACCATGCCACAGCACTGGCCCCAATATTAGTAGTTTTATAAGAAGCTAATGATTGAAAAGATGAAAGTTTTTAAATTTCTTTTGGTTTGACTATTACTGGCTTTGACCTCCAAGACTAGTTAGAAAACCAGGGATTAGGGCAAGATGGCGGAATAGGCAGGGAGCACACCCATAGTCCGGGGAGAGACAGTTTAATAAAAGTGGAGATACTGCAGGTTCAAGGAAGAGTAGGGGAAAAAACAGCAGAGGAAACTGTTCCAGAACTAGTGATTCACAGTGGACCTTCGAGGAGAGCGTGGGAGCCCGCAGTTTGGGACACCAGCGGCAGATTCAACGCACCAGCGCTGGAACGCCAGGTGAGCCGAACCTCAATAGCCCGAGACACCAGCACGGAAGCGGAAAGAGGAGACTAGAGCAAACAAGGCTTGAAACCCTGTGGGGAAAAGTTCACCAGGCTAACTAGAAGAGAGAGAGAAAGAAAAAAGTGACCGATACGGACACGAGTTTCTCTCTCTCCGCCCACCTCTCAAAGGTGAGCAAGACAAAGAGCAGGCGTCATTTTGGACATACGTCATAAGCAGGGCGACCTCAGGTCTGCACCGGCCCTGAGCCTAGTAAAAAAACCTGACTCTGGGTGTGGGGGTGAAATAACAGGAGATTAGAACCTAATGAATGTGTGGTGCTAATGAACTGAGACTGTGAAAGAAAAAGAGACTGTGGGGGAGAAAACTCATGGAATTCACCACGTGAGTACTCTCCAGAGACACTACAGTTCGGTAGCCTTGGTAGCCCAGTGGTGAGACTGCAGGAGAATTTGAACCCACACTGAAGGCTACAGAGATTCCTTCTGTGGTCCTTGGGAAAGAGCTTCCTATCTCTGGCTCCTGTGGGTATATCATTTGCCTACTAACCACCCCCAATTCCATTCAGCTGTGTGGAATTACTTCCCTTTTGAATCAAAAATAAAGAAAGAAACAGAGAGAGATTTACCACACCTAACCTGGGAGGGTCACCTTTGGCACACCCTCAACCCTGAGGAACCAAACAGAGCTATCAGGCCACACCCATCTCAAGCCTCTAAGGCTCCATTGAAAGCAGACAGTCCACTTATCTAGAGTCATAGTATAACAAGAAAAAACACCACAGTGAAGAAACCAATATGCCAAACAACAAACGCAAAAACCGAGGTAACAACAACAAGGAAGACACTATGACACCCCCAAATGAAAAAGACACACCAATTCAAGATTATGAAGATGATGAGATAGAAGAAATGCAAGAAGCGGATCTCAAAAAATTGATAAGAACACTAAGAAGTACTCAAAAACAAATTCTTGAACTACAGAAATCCTTAATGGACAAGGTAGAAAATCTCTCTCGTGAAAATGAAATATTAAGGAAGAATCAAGCTGAAATGAAACAACTAGTAGAACATGAAACTGTGATAGTGACGAGAAATCATAATGAAGTGAAGAATTCAATAGATCAAATGAAAAACACATTAGAGAGCCTTACAAACAGAATGGGTGAAGCAGAAGAGAGAATATCGGACTTAGAAGACAGAGCACAGGAAAATATACAGTCAAACCAAAGGAAAGAAGAGGAAATTAGAAATCTAAAAAATATTGTTGGGAATCTACAGGATACTATTAAAAAACCCAACATTCGAGTTCTAGGAGTTCCTGAAGGCATGGAGAGGGAGAAAGGATTAGAATGCCTTTTTAGTGAGATACTAGCAGAAAATTTCCCAGGTTTGGAGAAGGTCAGAGACATCCTAGTACAGGAAGCTCATAGAACCCCTAGTAAACATGACCAAAAGAGATCCTCATCAAGACACATTGTAATTAAACTCACCACAGTGAAACAGAAAGAAAAGATCCTAAAATGTGCAAGAGAGAAACGTCAGATTACTCTCAGAGGATCTCCAATTAGACTCACGGCAGACTTCTCATCAGAAACCCTACAAGCTAGAAGGGAATGGCGAGACATAGCCCAGGTACTTAGAGAGAAAAACTGCCAGCCCAGAATATTATATCCTGCAAAGCTCTCATTTGTGAATGAAGGTGAAATAAAGACCTTTCATTGCAAAAAGAAATTGAAAGAATTTGTTGCCACTCGTCCAGCCCTGCAAAAGATGCTTAAAGATGTGTTACACACAGAAACACAGAAACACGGCCATCAGAATGAAAGAAGATAAACGAAGGGAACCTCACAGCAAAAGATCACAGGGAATTCAAAGCATACATTTGGATAAAGAAATTGTGGGACATGTACTCCATAGAATACTATACAGCAGTCAAAAACAATGAAATCCGGTCATTTGCAACAAGATGGAGGAATCTGGAAAACATCATTCTGAGTGAATTAAGCCAGTCCCAAAGGGACAAATATATGTTCTCCCTGATTGGTGACAACTAATTGAGCACCAAAGGGGAAACCTGTTGAAGAAAATGGACACTACGAGAAACAGTGACTTGATCAGCTCTTGTGCTGACTGTTGTTGTACAATGTAATACTTTATCCATTTTAGTATTTTTTTATTCTAGTACTATTGGTTGAACTCTGTAATTAACAAACAATTATTCTTAGGTGTTTAAATTTTAACTGAAAAGTGATCCCTGTGAAATATAAGAGTGGGAATAAGAGAGGGAGGAGATGTACAATTTGGGACATGCTCAATCAGATCTGCCCCAAATGATGGAGTTAGAATCGTGCCAGGGATTTCCAATACAATCCCATCAAGATGGCATGTACCAAGGCCACCTCACCAGTCCAAGTGATAAATTTCAGTTCACAATTGATCACACTGATAGGTCTAAGAGTCAAAAGGATCACACAAAAAAGACTAGTGTCTGCTAATACTAACTGATAGAATGAAAAAGGGAGAGAATAATCCAACATGGGAAGCGAGATACACAGCAGACTCATAGAATGGCAGATGTCCTAAATAGCACTCTGGCCTCAGAATCAGCCCTTAAGGCATTCAGATATGGCTCAAGAGCCCAGGAGAGTATTTTAGGCATGGAAAGCCAAGACACTCTGGACAAAAAAAAAAAAAGAAGACCTAAATGAAAGATCTCTGCGAGTGAGATCCCAGTGGAAAGAATGGGGCCATCAAAGAAGGAGGTACCTTTCTCTGAAGGGAGGAGAGAACTTCCACTTTGAATATGACCCTGTCGGAATAAGATCGAATTCGGCGAACCTAAAGGCTTCCATAGCCTCAGCTACTCATGACTAGAGCCTAGGGAGATTACTGACGCCATAAACAAGAGTGTCAAATTGTTAAATCAACTTCAGGAGTCACTGTGTACTTACGTCTCATGTGGGATCTGTCCTTAATGTGTTGTCCAATGTGAGGTAATGCTATAACTAGTACTGAAACAGTATTTTTACACTTTGTGTTTCTGTGTGGATGCAAACTGATGAAATCTTTACTTAGTATATACTGAATCAATCTTCTGTATATAAAGATAATTAAAAATGAAAAAAAAATCTTGGTGTTAAATTGGAAATTGCATAGAAAATTAATCAATTTAAAAAAATATCATGTAGGATCTCTGTCCTTAACGTGCTATACATTGTGAATTAATACTATAACTGGTACTCCAACAGTATTTTTCACTTTGTGTTGCTATGTGACGGCAAACTGTTGAAATCTTTACTTAATATATACTAAACTGACCTTCTGTATATAAAGAGAATTGAAAATGAATCTTGATGTGAACGGAAGGGGAGAAGGAGTTGGAAAGGGGAGGGTCGCGGGTGGGAGGGAAGTTATGGGGGAGAAGCCATTGTAATCTATAAGCTGTATTTTGGAAATTTATATTCTGTAAATAAAAGCGAAAAAAAAAAGATTTTAAAAAAATATATCATGTAGAATCTCTGTCCTTAATGTGCTATACATTGTGAATTAATTATAACTAGTACTCCAACAGTATTTTTCACTTTGTGTTGCTATGTGAGGGCAAACTGTTGAAATCTTTACTTAATATATACTAAACTGATCTTCTGTATATAAAGAGAATTGAAAATGAACCTTGATGTGATTGCAAGGGGAGAGGGAGTGGGAAAGGGGAGGGTTGCGTGTGGGAGGGAAGTTATGGGGGGGGAAGCCATTGTAATCTATAAGCTGTATTTTGGAAATTTATATTCTTTAAATAAAAGTGTTATAAAAAATAAAAAAAAAGAAACAGAAAACCAAAAATAAAGGAGAACAGATTTATATAGTTTAGATAAAACTTAATTGGACCTTAACTCAAGTCACCAGTCACATGTCCTAACTTAGCAGGTGCTCAAAGAAATCTTGGGCAATCACAAAAAGGGTTTGATTTCAAATGTCTATTTTCAATAACACTACTGAGTTAATATGATGATGTTTATATTTAATTCATTCACTTAGTTTTTTACTAAATTATTTCATGTAAATATATAGAGCATGTTAATTTGGGACATCTTGTGATTTTTTTAAAAAAGATTTTAATATATGTTGGGGAAGGAGGTGAGTGTTTGCCAGAAAACAAGTGAAGGAGATATGCACAGATTCCCAGAGCTGCAATAAACTCACCAGAGGTAATAAATTGTGCTTCCTAGCTTTGATTATTTTGGAGGGGAGAGGGTGATTGCTGTTTAGAAGTAAACACCACACTTTAATGAATGCTTTTTAGTGGCTATCATTGATGTAGCCATTTAGAAAGGACAGAGATATTTGTTACATGTTTTACTTGCACATTTCAATTTTTATTGTTAAATGATACATGGTACAGTGAATACATAATGGATGTAATACTGCCACCTCTTGGTTATGTAAATGAGAAGCTGTGCAGTCATAATTCTCTGTATTCAGATTGGAAAATGCAAGTGTTTCAAAGTGAACTGACAGGGCTGGCACTGTGGTGGTGTAGTGTGTAAAGCTGCTGCCTGCAGTGCCAGCATCCCATATAAGCACCAGTTCAAGTGCTGGCTGCTCCACTTCTGATCCAGCTCTCTGCTATGGCCTGGGAAAGCTGTAGAAGATGGCCCAAGCCCTTGGCCCTTGCACCCGAATGGGAGACCTGGAAGAAGCTCCTGGATCCTGGCTTTGGATTGGCCAGCTCCAGCCATTGCGGCCATTTTGGAAGTGAACCAGTAGATGGAAGACTCCTCTCTCTCTGCCTCTGCCTTTCTGTAACTCTGACTTTCAAGTAAAATAAATAAATATTTTTAAAAATAATTGAACTAATGTGTTGTCCAATGTGAATTAACAGTATAACTAGTACTCAAACAATATTTTACACTTTATTTTCTATGTGGGTGCAAACTGATGAAATCTTTACTTAATATATACTAAATCAATCTTCTGTATATAAAGATAATTGAAAATGAATCTTGATGTGAATGGAATGAGAGAGGGAGCGGGAGATGGGAGGGATGCAGGTGGGAGGGAAGTTATGGGGGGGGAAGCCATTGTAATCAATAAACTGTACTTTGGAAATTTATATTTACTAAAAAAAAGTTTAAAAAATTGAACTAAGCCCTTTATATTTTGATTCAGCAAAAGTAGTTGTAAATAAATATCTGTTTAAGTGAGTATGCTTCAAAAAGCCTCCATAAAGTTCATTACCTATGCATTAAAAGATATCTGTGCTTATGAAACAAAGTGACAGTGACACTTTGTCCTGAGGCATTCCAAAAAACCATGTTCAGACTTGGAATACGTTTAGAATCTTATAAAGTGTCCTTTATCCAATCAAAATCAAGTTAATTCAATCTTTCCCAAAGCATAGAAATCCAATCATTTTTTTCTTTCCTTTTTAACAGAGTATTTCTTCCTCATTTTAATCAATTTTAATCACTTTAGCAGGGTATTTGATAACTAGATTACAGCCTAGAAAATCTGGCATTTTCTTATTAAGGAAGATCTAAAAGTTCAACTGAAACTAAATTAAGTGTTGTAGGACCAAAAGGCTAATAGCTGATTTTTTTTCCTTCCATTCATGTTAGGAGGGTCTTATAAATACAACAGTGGGTAACCTTACTGTGATTAGGTATATGCTATAATTAATCACTTATTTCAGTAGAAATGGCAAGAATTGACCACAGTGTTTCATCAGTACTGCTATCTAAATAAATGTTTTATTATTTTAATAATATCTCTCATGTCTACTATCCTTCATATTTTACAGAGTTCCACCACATCTATCAGCTCATATGATCAGATTGTCAGTTTTCTTGACAGTGGGAGCAGATAATGCAGCCATGAAGGACCCACATTCTTCATCTGTCAGACACTTGTTGGTGTTTTTATTTAAATCAGGGAGTAATATGAATATGCTGTTGTCCAGACACCAAGGTGACCTGCTCACATTGGCATCAGTATCAATGTGCACCTAGTGACTGGTGGCGGTACTAAGGTCTGTCATACACATCTGCTTTCCTGTTTGCCCTGGCAACCAAACACACGTACAAGATTGGGAACAGAGTGTGTGGCTCTAGAACAGATTATGTTCTATGTGAGACTCTTAAAGGGAACAACCAAACATCATAACTGGAAAAGCAACCATCTAATCCAACTCTGCCTTTTGTTTTTTTATTATTTTATTTTTATTTATTTATTTTTCGTGAGGCAGAGTAGACAGTGAGAGAGAGAGAGAGAGAAAGGTCTTCCTTTTCCATTGGTTCACCCCCCAATGGCCGCTGTGGCCGGCGCACCGCGCTAATCCGAATCCAGGAGCCAGGTGCTGCTTCTGGTCTCCCATGTGGGTGCAGGGCCCAAGCACTTGGGCCATTCTCCACTGCACTCCAGGGACACATCAGAGAGCTGGCCTGGAAGAGGGGCAACCAGTACAGAATCCGGTGCCCTGACCAGGACTAGAACCCGGTGTGCTGGCGCCACAAGGCTGAGGATTAGCCTATTGAGCTGCGGCGCTGGCCCCAACTCTGCCTTTTGAAAGATAGATCTTTCAAGGATCTTGAGGGGAGATGTGAATTGATAACCCAAGAAGTATATGGCACAGAAGGACAGAAGTTTGGTTCCCACACTGCAATGTCTTTTCCTTCTCATTCTGCCATACTATTCCTGGGTTCTTGGTCCTGGCTTCAGCATACAAATTTGTTCAGATGTAGAAAGTGACACATGGTGAGATGCTTTCCAGTTACAAGTAGTAATGTCTTTTAAGCCATGCTCCCTTACTCAATGCCCTGGTCCATGCATTTCTGTTGGTTTTAGGGACAAATGCACTTCCCATACTAGAGGGATGTTTTGGACCTAGGACATAACCTCTTCTGCTTTTAAAATAAGTGAGTAAACCACAAATGGTAAATCTCAGGCAATCCAGCAAAGAGGAATTTCAAAAACATGGCCTATAACCCTCACATAATGGACAAACTGACACCCAGAGAGAAGTGGAAAAATGTCTTGCAGAAGTTCTTATGGCAGGATTGTGGTCGGTTGGAGGCTGGGTGCTTTTCCTGTAACACCTTGATGTCTGTGTTATTGCTCTGATGCATCAACTGACAGGGCACTGGGGAGAAAGAGTTTTAAAGAGTGAAATAAAACTTGAGACTGGAGAGTGCCTCCTAAAGACTGCCTAAGCCTGAAGGGATGGCCACTGCCTAAGCAGGCAGCTGGAAAGGGCAGCAGGAGGTAGGGGAGTTCTTATTTTCTGAAATTGAATTTCCACCAAGTACCAGCCTTTCCTACTTCCTACTGTTCTCAGCCACTGGCTTGAGACATGTACCAGTGTTGCAGAGAATTCAGATTGTTCAAATAAGTTAAAGCTCCAGATATGCTATGTTTTTCTGACATAATTATTAATGCCCAACTCCCAAACTATGGAAGAAAATGACATGTCTGTTAGAACAACTCATAGTTTACACAGGCTGCAGAAGCAACAGGGAGGCTCAGGCAAGGGAATGGAACTCACTCATGTTTCATGCTGTAATATTTCACTGACCCCTGCAACCGCAGTTATTGTAGTGATGGTGATGCAGGAAGGGACTCTTTCAATGATTTGGCACCCACATAGAGTCAGAAAAGAAGAGCTTTGAACTTCAGGTAATGAAAGTCTCACTCAGTTAGTTAATGTGAGGCATGCTGATTTCCCTAGCAGCCAGCTGGACAGGGGCTGTACAAGGCCAGCCAGAGCATATTGCTTCAATTAGGATAGGCGAGGCACATAGCACTATGGAAGAGGTGGCCTGATGCGGCACAATGTGGGCCAGGGTCACTGAAAGAGAGAAACCGTGTGTTTGTGGGTATATGCAGAGTATGCGTGAGTGTGTTTTGAATAACATATCAAAGTGTGATGTATGGGCCTACTTGTGTTCTATGTCTGTGGATATGGCCTAGGAAAAGTTCTGTGGAGGAGATATAGAGTGTGTATGGTGTGTACGGTAAGGTGTACGGTAAGCATCAGTGGCTCAGTTAAGAGCAAAGTGGCTCAGTATTCAGTACTGGTATGGATGAGGTACACTGAAAGTCCTGATATTTTGGGTTTTCTAAGACTCCGGGACAAAAATACCATACTAATCAGCAATTATGGATCTTTTTAGCTTACAAATCTCTAATAATAATAATAGCTACTACCCAGCATTCACAGTATGCCAAGTACTGTGCTCAATTTTTTTACATATATGAGTTCATTTTATTGTTACAGTAATGTGAAGCAGACTTCTTTCTGTGCATGAGGAAACTTCCCAAAGACCACCCAACTAGTAAATGACAAAGCCAGAATTTGATCCCAGGCAACTTGGCTACAAAGTTTCTGCTCTTAGCATCTGTTCTCCACAGTGTTTTATCTATCACCTCCTTACTAAAGGCTAGCAACCCATCCCATTTACAGAAGAAACCATAAACATAATTGCAAGCCAAGAGATGACAACTAGCTGTCTTCTGTCCAAGTCATCAAAGGTAGAGCATACTATTCACATGCACAATGTTCTTCCCTTGATCTTGGACAGCCTGCCTCCTGGTGGGAAGACAATTATTCTATGAACACTTGTACATACTTCTGGCCCTGCTGCCATTGGCAACCCTCATCTCAGGGGCTCAAACACAGCCAATCAGAAATAGTCCTCCTTTGCTAGTTTGAAGGTAAACGATGTAATTCCATTTTGTTTCCCACTTGTCATTAATGTTCTGAAGGGTGGTATATTTTGCTTAAATCTATGTGCATATATGCCTTTCAAAGTACTTCAATCTGCCTTGGAGTATTTGATGTGCAGAGAAGTAAATCTGACAAATCTAGTGAAACATCTCAGAGGACCCTAATCCAGGAGGGTTATTGTCTATTTAAAAAAAACAGCCAAAGTGCTAAGATGGGACATATGTTAAGACCACAGGCTAAGCCATAGGAACATAAAGGTTTATTTATGAATGACTTTTACTAATATGACCAAATGAAATGAAATATAAGAAACTTTAAAATTGCTTTCTAACTCTAAATTTTACATGTGTATCCATGTTTATATGATAAGCAAAACAGGGCAACAAAGGGTTGATTAATATTTTTGACAATCTTAATGGTGATGTTGTGCAGGTTCTTTATGTGCTAGAATCGTTTATGCACAAATTAGGCAAGGCTGCCTACCTTCAAAATGAGCTGCTTGGGATGAAGCGGCCCTAGAATTGGTAACGAGACAACCAAGCTCTCTAAATTTTTGGAGGAACATATGGCCCATCTAATTGTCTACTAACCTGGAAATATGATGTTTTTATCCATGAAGCAAATTCTAAACTTGAAAGAAATAGAAACAAAGCCCAGCTTGTAAATCAGTAATGCACATTATGCATATTATTCGGGAAATGTGGCAAATGAGCCTAAAAATGAACTCACTATATAAATCAGTAGATGAATCAACTTTCCAGAAAATTGTTAGAACAGCCACAGATGAGAAGAGGAAAATTACTTCAGAGTACAACCTGCAAAAAAAAAAAAAAAGGATAGGCTTCTCATTTCATACCAGCTGACAGGACAGGAGACTGGTAGTTCTGGCAGGTGCAGGCTCCTCTGGTTAAATTTTTTTTCAATAAATGTAATACCTGGATAATTGCCCACAGCAAACTAGAAAAGGAAAAGGGAGTGGGAGATTGGCAGTGGCTTCTGATATCCAGGAGAAATACCATTTTATATATTTCTTTCTTTTCTCTAAAAAATAACAGCAAGAATTTAATATTAGCTGTCAACAAATAAAAGGACAGGAGAAAGGTGAGTACAAGGGATTTGGTAGACAAGTAGGTGTAATTCCTCCCAAATATGTCCAGTTCTACTTTTTGAAGTGTTAAGCTAATGGACAGAAGGACAATAGATTTATAACTGGGAAATGATCTGCCTGAGATCTCAATTGCTATTTAAAATAATGAGAAATGCAGCATGACCCTGAAAATATCCTGGCTTTTGTTTAATTACTCTAATACATTTCAACACAAGAAATTTCATACATTCTCTGAAAGTTTCTTTTTTGATCTATTTGATCTGAATGTTTCCTTTTTTATCTATTTCTTTATTCATTTCTTAATTAATACAGTTTTCTGTTTATTTATTTTATAAGCAAAACTAAATATTCTGTCAAATAGAGAAACTTAATTTATTGTACATAAACTTTTGAAAGAATAAGCAATTATACTAAATTGAGAAGTTTGAACAGCATTTGACAGTTTTCAAGGATTTAAGTTTCACAATCATTCTTACAGGTATGTAAGGTAGACACTATTATTGCCATTGTAAGGATAGGAAATGGAGGAAAAAAGATACTAAGTGACTAACATCACTTTATGAGTAAGTGACAGAACTGAATGAAGCCCAAGTTTTCTGACTCTACCACTTAAAACCAGGAATATGACTGATTGCAGAAAAAAATTAAAAATATAAGATAATTCAAAGATGTTTAAAACTGGTCACTGGAGATAAGACCCCCCTGAAGAAGTAAATTGACCATTCAAGTTCTCACTCTTTTTTTAAAAATTCATTTATTTTTTTGAAAGAGTTACACAGAAAGAGGAGAGGCAGAGAGAGAGAAAGAGAGAGGTCTTCCATCCAGTGGTTCATTCCCCAATTGGTCGCAATGGCTGAAGCTGCACAGATCCGAAGCCAGGAGCCAGGAGCCAGGAGATTCTTCCAGGTCTCCCATGTGGGTGCACAGGCCCAAGGACTTGGGACATCTTCTACTGCTTTCCCAGGCCATGGCAGAGAGTTGGATCAGAAGTAGAGCAGCCACATCTCAAACAGGCGCCCATATGCGATGCCCAAGCTCCAGGCTAGAGCATTAAAACGCTGATCCCCCTCAACTTCTCACTCTTATTTAATCAATTTTGGAGGATTTACATGGTACTAGGAGGGACCATTTGGAAGAGTACAGCTTTCCCTGGCTGCAATAGGGCCGTGGCCCCACCCAGGACCAGCCTTATAATTTGTGAAGCCAAGTGCAAAATAAAAATGAGAGGCACCTTGGTCAAAAGTCATTAAGAATTTCAAGACAGAGACAGTATAACATTTAATAACATGTGAGATTCTTCTAAGCTCAAGCCCTGAATGAATTCACAGTTTGTATGCCCAGGAAGCTGACCCTGTTCCACCCACAGCACTGACTGTGAGAGCTCAGAGGGTTTCTGAAGAATCACTCCTGACATGTTTGACAGGACTAGCCCAGAGGTCAAAGAGAAGACTACTTAGAAAGAGCCTATTTCCCCAAATATATAATAGAAAAAATAAGCAACAAATAATGCTAAAAAAGAACTGAACTTCAAGTGAAAGAAGCAG
The DNA here is from genome assembly GCA_949820135.1 of Sylvilagus floridanus. NCBI lineage: Eukaryota > Metazoa > Chordata > Mammalia > Lagomorpha > Leporidae > Sylvilagus > Sylvilagus floridanus. Next base: position 16,748,291 of record OX463223.1, read on the forward strand.
AAAACATCTACATGAATACAAGTGAGTAACAAAAATAGATCAAATATAATGTCAGATGCATACAAGGTATTCAATGAGTATTTGCTAAAGGACTGATGAAATAAAATCTGAGTTTAATTACATGCTCAGCTCCATCCTGTAATCATAATAGGAATTGTGATACAATTGTGATACAGAAATTGGAGAAGATTGGTTTATGCAAGTGATTCCTATTAGCTTGAAACTTGAAATCAATATCATGGGAGAAAGAAACAATTTCCTACTAGGTAGAATCCTCCAAAGGCTTGGCCAAGACAGCTTTCCAATTGCCTAATTCCCACAGAATCCACACATTTAGTGTCAGCTCCAGGGTACCTCATACCCCATTGATTGCTCCCATCAAGAGTTCTGTAGGGTTCTTGCTACCACTAAAATACAACAAAACAAAATAATTACATGGGAGCGGAGGGTGAGGCACTAAATAAGAGGAACACTAATTACTGCTTTCACCTTCAAAACTGAAATCATAGATTTTCAGTTAACAGTTCAGATACAAGAATGAGGCTTCTCTAAATTTGAAATCCCACTCTAACTTTGTGATCTTGGGTAAGTCACTAATCTTTCTAGCATTGGTTCTCTTCAATGCAAAATGTGGATAATTATTATCCCATTTGGATGTTATAAAGAAATTAATTGGATAATTAAGGTATTAAGTTGGTTGGCATTGTGTTTGGCATTCAGAAAGCATACAGTAAAGGCAGCTGCTATTATTATAGAAAGAATTAAATAAGTATCACAACTGTTAGAGACCAGATCTTAAAGCCCTCTTCATCTACTCTTAAAAGTATAATGATCCTAAAAATCTCAACAGTGTATGCTCTTGGGATGTCAGATCTCAGACTTACAAAATATTAGAGGGACTTCTAACTGTTTGCACATCTTCAAGTGTAGGTAAAGTTTGAGGAGTTATAGTAGAATGTGTCAAAACATTCTTATTTTAACTGTATTAAAATAAACATTTTGGCTTATTGAATGTGGTTTGGTATCTATCAAAACACATTTGTTTAATACATAGGCTTTAATGACAATTACATAAATGCTGTAATAATAGCTATAGAAAATAAATTATATATTAGGACTAAATCTGAAAGTGAATATGGTAAATAACAATGGATTGTATCATCTGGGACAAAAGCTTATTTTTTAAAAATTCATTGTAATATAGAAGAATTGTTATTTAGGAAATAAATAGTATTTTCAGCATATTTAATCTTAAAGAAAGAAGAATATTCACTGGCATATGAGATCCTGTTACTCATGCATAATTAAAAGAAGAAATCAATATTCACCTTGTTCTTGTATTCCTTTAAAACATGAAACTGAAAGAAGAGGTCAAATACCCCAAATCATTAAAGATTGTTCTATTGATTTTAAGTAAACGCCATCCTTTTTGCTTTTAAAAATGGAGTGCATTGTTTTCCATAAATACCAAAACCAAAACAAGGACTCCAGTTTTACCCATTTCTTCCTGAAAAATCCACATGTTGAGACTGTGGCTCCATAAGCACATCTGCACATTCTTCCACCACTATTACTAACAACCCATGCTTGGAAGTCAAGTAAATACTTCTAAAAATTTTTATCCTCTTCCTTTCAAAAATCTTCAATGGTACCCTAGTGGCTACAGAATAATTAGAAAGTCTTTTATTTAATGTATTATCTGAGCTTTACACAGTTGGACTCTTCTATCTTCAATGATTAGCTTCAATGATTACCTTCTAGTAAACTAAACCTCCTTTCTCTATATATTCCACAACTTTGACACACCTTTGCCTTCCCTTTCTCTTCAGTCCTCCTGGATCTGTGGTTTCGCCACCTCTGTACATTTACACAACTAAACCTTCTTAGCTCTGAACACTTGCTGCTTGTTGCTGCCTGATGCATACACAGTCTAGATCTCCTACCTGACATAGACGTCTTCTCTTCTCCCAAGCCAACAAAGAAAGTATCCATTAATGTTTGCTGTTTATGACAATGGAAGACAAACTATGAAGAATAATATTTGATAGAAAAGTAGCCCTGATCTTTTCATTTTAACACACCCTAAGCCTTTACGTACAGTTTTAGGTTAAAGAATACAATTATGTGTTTATTGATATGTCACTTGTAATTGTTCTCAACTCACATTCTGCCATGTGTGCTATCTTCCCAAAAAGAATCTAAGTCTTCTGAAGGCAAGATTCTGACTACTTTCCTTGCTCTGCTTCATCTTTCATTAAGTTATACTTAGCAGTGCCAGCCAAAAATCAAGTTTCTTTAACTAAGTAACCATAAGTAATCAAGAACAGAGGCATGGACGTAACTTGAAAGGGTGAGGTTTTTAGCCAAACTTGCTAGTAACTCCTACCAAGTTTGATTATTCTTATTAGCAATGGTACATTGAGCACCTTGGCACAAAGAAATTTCTTCATAAAAATGGTAATGCCTGTCTTTGTGTGTGTTTGAGTAGTCATTGGTGGTAACAGCATTTGTTTGGGAAGAAAAGATGTTTAATAGGAAATAAAATGTACCCCAGCTTGCAATGCCTTTAATCAAAGAGAACTTTTTAGAGCAAGTGAGGTCAGAGGTAAGTCTGGAGAGACAGTGTGTGATGGTGAGAAAAGTGCAGGAGTCAGGAAACCTGTTCAGGTACTGCATGTCCTTTAACGTATAGCCTTTATTTTCTCAAGTAAAAGAGAGGGTTAGTGTTGCTACGACTATAGAATCCCAGAATACTTTTTTTTCTTTTCAACTTTTATATAATAAATATAAATTTCTAAAGTACAACTTTTGAATTATAGCAGCTTTCCCCCCCCCATAACCTCCCTCCCACCCGCAACCATCCCAACTCCTACTCCCTCACCCATCCCATTCACATCAAGATTCATTTTCAATTATTTTTATATACAGACGATCAACTTAGTATATACTAAGTAAAGAGAATCCCAGAATTCTTAAGGTAATTGATGAGACACTAAAACCCTCTCGCCAACACCTTCATCAATGAGCCTTTGAGCTTCTGCTTTTATACTTCCTGTGAAGGGAACTTCATGACCTATCTATGAGGATAATTCTTTTCCAGGACTTCTAATCCTTGAGAAGTTAAATTTTTTCAAATGCTATACTTTCTAGCTGCAAACTCTTGAGATTGAATGAGACAACTGGGATAATCTGGCAGATCGAACTGTAGGTCACATCAAGCACAGGAGAACGGGTGGTGTAGCGGGGGTGGGGGTGGGGATCAAGGACCCTGAAAGAAAGGAGTTTACAAAAGGAAGAACAAGAAGGCAAAGAAGAGAAGGGAGGGAACATCACATATGACATAGAAATGTTCAAAAAGGCAAGGGAATGGGGAAAACCCATGTCACAGAAAGCTGCCAGGAGGATGAGTCCAAAAAGAGTACACTATTTCATCAACTTGGGCTGTGCCACAGGGTCCTGAGTGGCAGAGCCACTACTCCTACAGCCCCTATTTCTTTAGGGTATCACTGAGCACAAATAAGCTCTCAAGGAAATTTTAAACCTAGTGTACACCCTGTAATATTGTGTGTAAATTATCAGCCTTGCTTCCTATTAGATTTCTCTAATTTGGAAAAGTATTAAAATGAGTAAGAACCTTGAAATATTTGAGCAAATTTAGTTTTAGCAAAACCTCCAATCCTCCAAAGTGCCCTTTCTCAGCTTGATCAATGGGCACTTGGGCTCACAGTAGTTATTTTTGCCTGCAGACTACCCTTTTCTGCTGTCGTGGTTTCCATCACCCTATTGACACTGTCCCTGAGTCACTTGCCATCTGAATGCACACACCAGCTGCGTGGGAGGCAGTCTCTGGAGGTGCTGAGGGAAGACAGCCTGAAATGAAATATTTGCTACAGCAATTGGAACAAGGCTGCCTCAAAGGTGGAGAGACTATGTGGATGCCAGGGAATGGAAGCAGACAAGAGGGAAGGAACTCACATTTATTGAACCCCTTACTGCTATGTGCCAGGCATGGTGCTAAATGCATATGTCTTCTCATTTATTCTCCAAAAGACTGCTTCAAGCTGAGTGTGATTAGTATTCTCATTTCACATTCATTTCTTAATTCAGTCAGTCAACATATATCATTGTGCACTTGTCTGATGCAGAAGCTGGACCTGAGAGGTGGAAAGCCTGCTGGAGGACCCAGAGCTGGTACCCTGTCTTGTTAGCCACACTCTCTGCTGAAATAAGGATCAAACTATGTTGTCAGGGATAAGAAGGCAAAAGAAGTTTTGTTTTATGTCTCCTCAAAGTGGTAACACAAATTGTAGTAATAAAGGCAAAATAAATAAAATAGTTACAGGAGAGTATTCTATTCTAAATAAAAGGAAAAACTAACTTGGAATTTGGGGCCTTAGCACTGCATGGAATGGTTTGGTAGGTAGTTGCACTAGACCAAAGACCCATGTGTCTTCCAGTATACCACTCTGTTCTGTAAGATTATATGATATCGAAACTATTGCTTTGATAATGCTGCCTCTGAGGAACTTCCTATAATCCCTACCTAACCTATTTTGGGTGGACTTCCAAAGAGTTGGCTTTATTGGAGTTGTTCTTTCTACTACTTGTTTTAGGTTTATGTAGATGCAATCAGGAAATTCAGCAAAGCAGATGATTTATTTAGCCCCCTCCCAGCTCTGTGGAGTAAAGGCTTGGAAATCTTCAGATCATCTAGGCCCAAGTGGCCCATACTGAAGAACAAACGTGAGAGTCCCCTAATATTAGGTACCAGAAAACTGGCAACTGCTGCTTAGAGCTCTGCTCTTTCAATCATGAGATACCATGGTGCTAAAATTGACTTAAGCGTCTTAGCCAAGTTCAAGTTCACAAAGCCTTGAAGTGAATTAAATGAAGCCCAATGTCTCTGCCTGCCTTGTAGCTGGATCTTGGCCATGTCCAGTCATTATGATGTTTGTTCAGAGATTTGATGGAAGCGATAAGCTTCTCCTCCTTCATCTTCACAGCTTAGCTAGAATCAAGAATCTGTGGGTGTCAGAAAAAAATCAAGGCTTTCACAAGTCACCAAGATATCAAAGGAAGTAGTTCCATTACAAAAGCTTCCAGGTTAAAGAAGAGATTAATGTCAGATGCTACAGGTCAAAGGTCCTCAATGACCGTGAGAACAGGGGCTACTTTTAATTTGTCTAAAACCTTATAATACTGATAGAGGAGGCATTTGGGAGTCATGTTTGAGATGGAAGAAATACCAGGAAGTCTGTGAGCAGGATCAGAAAAGAAAGACAGGTGGCATATGTACGCTACTGTCCTTGAGTGATTCAGGGCAGCAAGAAACACCCAGGGCCTCTGAGATGTCCTATATTGAAATGAGGACTGCTTCAGGCTTAGAGAAATATTAAGTCTTAACGATTAACATCTGTAAAGTGGCTACGATGTATCAGGCACTATCTCAAATGTTAGACATATTATTTCTTGTAATTCTTCTGTTAACTGTAGGTGAGCTCTTATTATCTTGCTTTTGTAGATCAGAAAAATGAAGTTCAGAGACATAAAGTCACCAGACCAGGAGCACAGAGCTAGTGAGAGGCTGCTATAGTATGAATGTTTGGTTCCCCCAAAATTATATGTTGAAACATAACCCCCAAGATGATAGTATAGGAGATAGGGCCTTTGAGAAGTAATTATATCATGCCCTTATGAATGGGATTAGTGACCTTACAGAAGTCCCAGAGAGGTCTCGCACCACTTCTATCATGTGAATATGGTAGAAAGATGAACCAGAAAGCAGGCTCTCAACAGACACTGTATCTTCTGGCATTCCAATCTTGGACTTCTCAGTCTTCAGAACTGTGAGCAATACATATCTGTTGTTTATAAAAACTGCTCAGTCTATGACAGTTTATTATAGCAGCCTGAATGAACTGATGCAGTATCCAAGTCGAGGGTGAAACCCAAGTCTGTCTTATAGCTCTTTTCACTATACCATTTTTTTTTAAGAAAAGGAAGTTAAAAATGCTGAAGCCGATGCACTTCCTTCTAGATATCCAGTCACGAAATGAGAAAGCAAGAAGCAAATGTGAATAGCAGGAGAGAGATGGGATAAGGAAAGCAGGCTAGCTGCAGAATGCTAAGAGATTTCAGGCTGGGAAACATCACCTCACTTCCCGATGACCTCAGAATTCTGAGAAACAACATGATAAAAGGCTAAGGGAGTGTGCACTCAGTAATGGAGAAGCAGGAACAAGGATGTGATGTCACTAGCACACTATTTTCCCAGCCATTTTCATGTAATTCCTGCTGCAGGAAAGAGCGTCCTTCACATCTTAGGTGCTGGCCTAATGAGAGCATATACCAAGATGCAGCAAAGGCTCTTGAATCAATAGTGCTTTCTGGCACACACCTCTGTGGTAAGCATTATTGCAAGGTGGACATAAAAATAAATGTGCAATGTAATATTTAAGAGTAACCTTTAGCTATTAACCTGATTTCCTATCAAGCTGTTACCTTTGCAGTAGAAGCTCATGAATTTACACTCACATAAAATCCCAAGAGGCAGGTACATCATGAAACACACTTTATGTAGGCTGCCAAGGGAAGAAAGAGAAAGAAATAGGTGGGGAGGGTTTTAGCTTCTTAACTCAGGGGACATAAAGAACTTTAGTCTCTGACTTTTCACTGTCCTAAAAAAAAAAGAAAACAAACAACTGGTTGCCATTCTGTGTTTCTGCATTTATATGCTTGCCCATTACTCCAAATGAAAACAGTTTACTACAGACCTTTCTGTCCTAACTGGGAATCAGTCGAACTTAAGGAACTTTAGAAATAAGCCCTGCTCCAAAAGCTGGTATCAGAAAATGCAAAGTCGTTCTGTGCCTTTTACCAGTCATTTCTTTATGCGGAATATTATCTGACCCAGCAGACTCTCTCATTTAAAAAAAAAAATCTTTTCCTAGCAAGAAGGAAATTCTGTGCATGCTTAATTATCACCTTTCTAGCCTTGTGTCCAGAGATCTCCCAGGATTTCTGATACAGCACATTAAAAAAATGATGTGACATTTTATTTTTCAGCAGGCAAAGATGGCAAGTCCTGAATCTATCCTTCACCCTCAGCTGGCATAATGAAAAGGAGCATTGGAAACGACTCCTATCTCTGAGCACTGCTGCTCATAGTCACTGCTGAAATACTTCAAAACAAACATCTAACGTGCAATGGTTAAGAAACCTGTTTTAATGGTTATTTGCCTGCTTTAATCAGCGCTAATTATCCACAGCTTTTCAAGTCTCTCTTTGGTAGCCCAAATGCAAATACATGCACACATCTATTTATGTGTGTAAACCTATATACATGCATGAATACTTGCATGCATACATACAAGAAAGGCAAACTTAGATTACAGGATGGAAAAAGTTATGAGTTATAATGATCACATGAATCTAGGAACACTCTAGGAAAGAACCTATGAGGGGCCGGCACTGTGGTGTAGTGGGCTAAGCCTCCGCCAGGAGCGCCAGCATCCCACATGGGCACTGGTTGTTGTCTCAGCTGCTCCTTTTTCAATCCAGCTCTCTGTTATGGCCTGGGAAAGTGGTGGAGTTGCCCCAAGTCCTTGGGCCCCTGTACCCACATAGGAGACCCGGAAGAAGCTCCTGGCTCCTGGCTTTGGATGGCCCAGCTCTGGCTGTTGCAGCCATCTGGGTGTGAATCAGCAGATAGAAGACCTTTATCTCTGACTCTCCCCCTCTCTGTGTGTAATTCTACCTCTCAAATAAATAAATAAATCCTAAAAAAAAGAACCTATAAAAGAACAATTGCATATTACAGCATGGATTTATGAAAACATACTATAGATAAAATTGTCAAAATGTTTTCTGGCATTATTGAATTTGATCTCCACGTTTTTCTTATGCCATTTCATGTATGAGAGAAACTGAGACAAGGGAAGGCTAGTTAATTTGACCAGACTCACATAGCTAGTAAGGAGAACTCGGCCTGCAGTCTAGGTTTCCACAACCCACTGGGCACATCCTTAGTCAGTGATTTCATTGCCTACAGAAAATAGAATAGCCCTATTTAGGAATTGGAGGATTGTTCAAGCCTACCTCAACTCTCATTTTAATAGTAAAGTGAAACAAGTGGGTGCAGGCACATGTCTGCCATAATGATCAACAAATGCTCTAGTAAAAAACAGCAGTTGAAGGGTCCTATGTTGCAGTGTTCACAGGTTGTTGTTTGTGATGCTGGCTTTCCAGATTAGAATGCTGGTTCAAATCCCAGTACTCAGCTTCCCATCCAGCTTCCTGTTAATAAGCCTGGGAAGGCAGCAGAGGATGGCCCAGGTACTTGGCCACCTGCCACCCATGTGGAAGACACCATTGGAGTTCCTGGCTCCTGGCTTTAGCCTGGCCACCCCTAGCTGTTGCAGCCAACTGGGGAGTGAACCAGCAGATGCAAAGTCTTTCTCTCTGTGTTGCTCCCCCTTTCTCTGTTGCTTTACCTTTCAGATAAACAAATTAATCTTTTAAAAAAGACAGCCAGTTCAACAGCACTAACCATTTGAATGTTTTTAGTTGCAGATGTCAGTATAATTCAGTAGAGTATAGTTCAGTAAAGTACAATTGCTATGCAGGTCATGGTTCACATTACTTAATTCACCTGCACTGACATGTTTTAAAGAGAGGTGGGAAAATTAATGGAAAAAATGTATATTTATCCTTAAGTCCCTCTGAAAATAACTAAGAATCCAGAGGAAAAAAATTGATTGCCCAATAAGATTCTGAGTTTTAAATGGAGCAGGGACAAAATGAATTGCCACAGGAACTAGCAACTGGTAGGCAAAAGGCACTGCTTGACTCAGTGGTTGCTCAAGAGACACAAGGAAACAGGTTTTCTAAAATATAGAAACTAGTCTAGCTGTTCTACTAAAACTCCCCGGTTGAAGTAGAGTATCTGAAGTTGAACTAAATACTGATGACTAAGAACAACTGAACATGCAAATCTACCCATCCACATGTTGGCAAAATTTATTTTACCCTAATGTTAAAAATGTCAGAGGTTAAAGAAGTATTTTATCACTACATACTTGACTCTCTTTATAACATTGATTGTAGAAAGAAAAACTCACAATGAGATTACAGTAAAGGCTAAAGGTGAGATGTTACATTTTTGCATAGATAAGTACTCCTCAAACTTTATATGTTTATGGGATATTGCTAAAAATGTAGATTTTTATCTAATTATGCTGGTGTGGGGCCTGAAATTCCAAAATTCTAACAAGTTCCCATGTTATGCTGAGCAGCAAGGACAAGTATGTTTTTATAAGGCTAAGATATCTGGGCTGATATTTAGATGAAGAAATTGGTTATATTGGGGGGATTCTGTTGTATATTAATATTAAATGCAAAACATCAAAATTTTAAGAAAACAGTGGTAATGGAAACATCATTAAGTTAAAATATTTTGCCTGTAAAATACTGTGAAGAAACCAGCATATCTCACTACAGGATATATATATATATATATATATATATATATATATATATATATATATGATAAGGGATTTATATCAAGAGTACAAAGGTAAATCAAAATGTTCATGGAAACTGCGAATAAAAGATACATTGATTTTGATATAAAAATTTGTTTAAATCCAGGAATATAAAGGATCTTCAAAATTTTCACATATATGCATATTATGAATACGTATGTGTAGATTTCAAAATTTTGCCTCCAAATAAACTTATATTTTAATTCATTATTTCCACAAATTTCTTGAAGTCACATTATATATAAAGAACTCCTAAAACTCAATAAAAGATAGTGAATAATCCAAACCTGTCATAATAGATATCCAAAAATGCGGGAATTGAGTGGTGGGGATTGCTTTGGAAGGGACACAGAGGAATATTTCTATGGTTTCATAAATTTCCTATATCTTGATTGAGTGGTAGTTTATTGTATGCATACAATTATCAAAATTAATTGAGTTATACACTTAATATTTGTGTATTATGTCATTTTTACACAATTAAAAAAAACTTTTAAAATTCCCATTTTATTTTTGAATAGTACATGAGAGCTTCTATTAGCTTTCACAAACAATGTTTTATAGCATGAATATCTAAAGCCCTTTTTATCCAAGTAGAATTTGTGATAAATTTTCTCTTGTTTTAAATTATCATCTTTAAAAAAAAAAAGAAAAGAGGACCTAAATGAAAGATCTCTGCAAGTGAGATCCCAGTAGAAAGAACAGGACATCAAAGAAGGAGGTACCTTTCTTCGAAGAAAGGAGAAAACTTCCACTTTGACTACGACCTTGTCTAAATAAGATCGAAGTCGGCGAACTCAAAAGGCTTCCATAGCCTTGGCAACTCATGACTACAGTCTAGGGAGATTACTGACGCCATAAACAAGAGTGTCAAATTGCTAAGTCAACAACAGGAGTCACTGTGCACTTACTCCTCATGTGGGATCTCTGTCCTTAATGTGTTGTACAATATGAATTAATGCTATAACAAGTACTCAAACAGTATTTTACACTGTGTGTTCTGTGTGGGTGCAAACTGATGAAATCTTTACTTAATATATGCTAAATTGATCTTCTGTATATAAAGATAATTGAAAATGAATCTTGATGTGAATGGAATGGGAGAGGGAGCAGGAGATGGGAGGTTGTGTGTGAGAGGGAAGTTATGGGGGGGGGGAAGCCATTGTAATCCATAAACTGTACTTTGGAAATTTATAGTTACTCAATAAAAGTTAAAAAAAATTTATCATCTCTTCTCTAATTCCATAGTAAGAACATGAATTGAAGAACATACAGTAAAGCAGAAAAAAGGAAATCAATTAATCTTTCTTCCAGTCATTATAAATACTTTGGTATGTACCCAAGAATTTTTTCCTACTTATATATAGAATTTTTAAAACTTTTCTGAAACATGATTTACTCAATTTTTCAATTTTAAAAATATTTATGTCAATATTTCACACCAGAGTTGTTTTTAATGGCTGAATAAAAATCTATTATATGCATATACCACAATGTACTTATTAAATTTCCTATGATTGAACATCTAGGTTTTCTCACACTTTAATATTACTGATAATACTGAAATGGGTATCCATATCACTCATTTTTACACATTCCTGGTTATAATCAATTTATTCTTTTCAGAATGTTTATTTACTTAATATATTTATTGTTATTTATTTTAAGAACAGAGAGTCAGGGATTTCAAAAGTAGAGAGTGACAGGAAGACAGCTAGGTAGACAGAGGTCTGTCATTCTGCTGGTTCACTCCCAAAATGCCCACAAAACACAGGGCTGGGCCAGGCTGAAGCCCTTGTCTGGAGCTCAATCTGGGTATGGTAGGGACTCAAGTAGTTAGTCATCATCTGCTAACTCCCAGGGTGCACATTAGCAGGTAGTTGGATTAGAAGGAAAGGATCCGGACTTGAACAAGGGACTCTGATATAGAACGCACACATCCCAAATGGCATTTTAAACACTGCAACAAATGCCCACACAACATTTATCCTTGGGGCTGGCGCCGTGGCTCACTAGGCTAATACTCTGCCTGTGGCACCAGCACCCCGGGTTCTAGTCCCGGTTGGGGCGCCGGGTTCCATCCTGGTTGCTCCTCTTCCAGTCCAGCTCTCTAATGTGGCCCTGGAGGGCAGTGGAGGATGGCTCAAGTGCTTGGGCCCTGCACCCACATGGGAGACCAGGAGAAGCACCTGGCTCCTGGCTTCAGATCGGCACAGCACTCCGGCCGTAGTGGCCATTTTGGGGGTGAACCAATTGAGGGAAGACCTTTCTCTCTGTCTCTCTCTCACTGTCTAACTCTACCTGTCAAAAAAAATGTATCTTCTGAGAATAAATTTCAACTGACACTGTTACTGAGTCAGAGCATTAGCACAACTTTGTGGTAGTTATTATTAACAAATAGTATATTTCCCTCCAGAAAGATTATAGCATCTCACAGTCCAACTAAGGATATATAAAAGTAGTAACTTATCTTATTTGTTTCCCTGCACCATTCTCAAAGCTGTATATTGTCAACTTGTGGTCATACTTATATGAAAAAGTAACTTATCATTGTTTTTATTTCCTTCTTATTGATTATTTGTTTGAATACTTTTCACAATATTTCATTTCTTGTACTTTAAAATTTTTAATTAGTAGATTTACAATATTTACCTGTTCTCTACAATATTTATTTCTGAGAGCTGTGTGTGCGTTTATATGTATACATGTATGTATATAAAATATAAGAAATATATAGAGAAATATATAAAATAAAATGCCTTATACTTTATCATGGGTATTACCAAAGTTTTTCCCATTTTATGTTAAAATTTAATATTCTTCATGATGAATTTGCTTTATACTTTAATTTTTTATTTTATAGCAAAATAGAGAGAGAGAGTTAAGAGTTCCCATCAACTGGTTTACTTTTTAAGTGCTCACAATAACTGGGGCTGGGTCAGGCTGAATCCAAGAGCTAAGAACTCAATCCAAGTTTCTCACATGGGTGTTAGAGACCAAAGTAATGAGCCATCACCTGCTGCCTCCTAGAGTGTATATTAGCAGGAAGCCAGAATCAGGTGCAGAGTTAGGACTCAAAACAAGCAGTCTGATATGGGATGTGGGCATGTCAAATGGTGTCTTAACTAGTAGGCCAAATGCCCACTGTCACTTAATTTTTATGTTGTTGAATCCACCAATTCTCCTCAATTTTTTTCTTATAATTCCCCTTTCTAGAAATAATGGGGAAGAAGACATCATTTAAAAATGATCCATTGTGTACTTTTCTCTGAAGGGAGGAGAGAACTTCCACTTTGCTTATTTCCTCATCCAAATGTTGATGGAGTTTGTGGTCACAAAAGGTTTCCTTAGCCTTTGGAGCTCATGGCAGGAGCCTCAGGTGATGTGATCACTGATGTCATAAATAAGAGTGTTAATTGCACCCCATGTAGGATTTCTGTCCTTAATGAGTTGTACTACCAGAATTAACTGAAAAAATTGTTCTCAAACTGTACCTTATATGTTATACGTGGGGGGTGTGAACTGTTGAAATCTGTATTAGCATAGAGTTGGTCCTCTGTATACAAAGTTAAACTAGAAATGAACCATAATTAATAAAGGGATGGGAGAGAGAGTAGGAGGTGGGATGGGAGTTGGTGGTGGGTGGGCAGGTATGGGGGAAAGAACCACTATATTCTTAAAGTTGTACCTGTGAAAAATGCATTAATTAAATAAAAGCTTTAAAAAAATGATCCATTGACTGGGTCAAACATGACCTAGAAATATTCATATCCATAAAGTTTTTTAAAAAGCTGGTTTTGGCCTGGGAAAGGAATAGGGAGGGACTTGGTGGTGATAACACCCTACTAGGAACCTCTGTAGTTCTATTATTCAAACACGTTTCATTGGCCAATGTAAATATGGGCTGTTAAACTGTTCTATTCTAAATCTGATCAGGGAGGATAGTTCAAGAGATTGACAATGCAGGAGAATTGGTAGAAACTGTAGAAAGCGGGATATTGTGGAAGTTCAGAACCTAATTTAAATGCTTTCAGAAACATCCATAACTGGATCCCAAATATGCAGGATGCCAAAGTTCAACTGGCCTAATAGATCTCCCTAATCTGTCTTTCTGTGCAGCACCCTGAAGCCCAAGTTCTTGTCAATAGTTGCCATGGATTCAACTCACTCTTCATGGCACAGGGTACCAGATTTATCTCTCAAACTACTCATTATCAGAACTTATCCAAAAAAGGATCATTACTGTCATTAGAGTAAATGACTTTATCAGTGCAGCCTAATTACTATCCATCTCAGTAACAATTTTGCATGCCATTACACACGTGGTCAATTAATTCTGGTTAAGTGTCATTGATTCCCAAGATATTGTGTCCTGTGCTCAGTCTGTAGTTTGTTCCTCATATAGCAGGGACTTTTGACCAATTCCACCTACGACATATTATCTTCTCTCCATTTTTTATTAACTCTGAGGAATTACAAATCCAAAACTCATTATCTGTACTTACAAATTACTCCCACGGCTTAAGTTTCTATCCATTAAAACCTGTGGGTCTGAATTTAATTTCAAATCAGGGTTTGGTGTTGTGCATATAACATACTAAGATCTTAATACAGGTGTGCCAAGCAAATGAGAGAGGAAAATTATTAACAATACCAAGACCAGACTTCAATGTCACCTTTTTTTTTAAGGCAGGCAGAGTGGACAGTGAGAGACAGAGAGAAAGGTCTTCCTTTGCCGTTGGTTCACCCTCCAATGGCCGCTGCAGTCGGCGCGCTGCGGCCGGCGCACCACACTTATCCGAAGCCAGGAGCCAGGCTGGCTCCCATGGGGTGCAGGGCCCAAGCACTTGGGCCATCCTCCACTGCACTCCCGGGCCATAGCAGAGAGCTGGCCTGGAAGAGGGGCAACCAGGACAGAATCCGGTGCCCCAACCGGGACTAGAACCCTGGGTGCTAGCGCCACAGGCGGAGGATTAGCCTATTGAGCCAAGGCACCAGCCTCAATGTCACTTTTAAAAGGAAAAATCAGTGGCTATCATTGTCATGCAGTGTGTAAAGCCATCACTTGGAATGCCAGGCATTCCATATTGGAGAGCCCATTTGAATCCCTCTTCTGCTTCCAATCTAGCTGCTTGCTAATGCATCTCAGTAGGCAGTAGATGATAGCCTAAGTGTTTGAAACATTTCTGAAATGAGTGTTTCCTCCCAAGTTGGAGACATGAATGGAGTTCTGGACTCCTGGCTTTTGCCTTGCCCCTATCTGTGGCTATTCTGAGCACTTGGAAAGTAAACCAGCAGATGGAAGATTGATTCATATTCTCTCTCTCTCTGTCTCTGTCTCTGTCTCTCTCTGCTTTTCAAGAAGGTGAAAATAAATAAAATTTTTCCAAAAGAAGAAGAAAGAAAATGCAATAGTAACAAGCAGTCCATATGTTCTAATAAAGTAGAATACATGAAAGATCTTAGTATAATGCCCAGACTGTATGTCCTTATTAGGTGATCAATAAAGTTTTGTTAAGTCTGAGTTTGAATAACTATTAGACACCAAGGAAATAGGAGTAAAGCAGCCCTCTTCTGCTTCTCTAGTTGCATTCTCTACTATCCTCTGCTTCCTTGCTATTCAAAACATGTTCCAGATATCAAGAACATGAGGGCTTATTATACATGCAGAATCTTAGAAGACACACAAAATTGGAATCTGCATTTTAACATTTAACATTTTAACAGATGATTCATATACACATTATAAGGTGATAAGCATTGGTTCAGAATTAATTAAAGATAATTAAAGGAAAATATAAATTTAGAATTGCTACAATGTTCAGTCTATGAAATGACTATATAGGTATCTGACTCTGGTAACATCTAGCATTTTGATAACTTCAATGCTCAATAGAGAACCATCTACTATGAGTTCCAGTATGCTTTTCTAGATAAAACCATACCTTGCAGGCCATCCTTTCTAATTTGACTGATTTCCAACTATTTTTTTTCCCAATGAAGTCTATACTGCCCATTTGAAGGACCTCAATTTAGCTACCTATTTTAAACTTTTACAAAATAAATTTAAAAAATAAATACTCTTTTGGTTTAGAATTTTGTCACCTGAGATAACTTACTGTCACATGTAAATTTGAAAATATTCAGGGTACTTATTTTTAAATCAATATTTTAATAAAAAAAAGTTACTGGTGCTATGTTTTGCCCTGAGAAAATTATACTGCTTATTGGTTCATACATTTATTCAATAAATATCACTAAAGATTTCTAACTAGATATAGAATGACAAGTTACAGAGATCAAAATTAAATAGGGAGCACCAACAAGTAAATAGGTTAGTTAGAATCCAGTGTGATAGGTGTTATGAAGATAGAAGTATTAGGTTGGACATATTATAATGCCATTGTTTTATCACTTTTGTAACCTAAAATTTCATATGATTTGACCTAATACGTAGAAGACCCAGGGACATAAGAGAAGACTTCCCTAAAATGTGATGGTTATACTAGGACTTTAAGGGTGAGTATAAGCTGACCAAGTGAAAAAAGGACAGTAGAAAAAATTGTCTCATTTTCGCATACAAAGTAATCCTGATTTATTCCCCCTCATTTCCTGTCTCTAAACTGATTTCCCAATCATGAAGGAAGACCTCTGTCTCATTATTTAATTTTTAATGAGCAATTTGTAGGCTTTTTGTATGACAAAATGTCACCATTTCTTGAAGATCACTTGTCTTGTTAATAAGGATTCTATTATTTTGATTAAGTGTATACCCTAAGCTTCATAAATAGAATACCTAGACTAGTTATTAGGGTACTGGATATTCGCAAAACCTGAGAAAATCTGTTTTGTCCAGTTTACTCTCTGATAAACACTTTGTCTAGAAGGAATTCTCTATTGCCTGTGGTGTTTGGAACATTTCTGAAATAAGAATTCCTCTGAACTTAGGAAGGACATAAGGAATTCGTTGTTGGAGAACTTTGCATACCAGAAAGGAGAAAATGGATTCTGAGTGAAGGAGATAAGAAGAGTAGAAAGAAATCAGATGTTTAAGGGTAAGGTCAATTTTACTTCATAAAACTATGCAGTGACTGCATTATATTAAAACATCTTTGCTAGAGTTGGCTAGGGTGTTCTAACTTCTAAGATATCTGAGAGTAAAAACTTTGATAAAGATTCAGAAATATTTAATGATAATAATGAAACTGAATGAAACCACATAAATTAGTATACACAGATATAAATACACATGTACCATAGATATATTTTTTTAAAGATTTATTTTATTTATTTGAAGAAAGTTACAGAGAGTAGAGGCAGAGAGAGAGCAAAGTCTTCCATCAGCGGGTTCACTCCTCAAATGGCCACAGTGGCCAGAGCTGAGCCGATCCAAAACCAGGAGCCAGGAGCTTCCTCTAGGTCTCCCACGAGAGTGCAGGGGCCCAAGGATTTGGACCATTCTCTGCTGCTTTCCCAGGTGCATAAACAGCGAGCTGTACTGGAAGTGGAACAGCAGCCAGGACAAGAACTGGTACCCACATGGGATGCTGGCACTACAGACCAGGGCTTTAACCCACTGCACCACAGCATTGGCCCCCATAGCTATATTTTAAGAATTGATTATGAAGCTGGTGTTGTGGATTAAGCTACCATATGCGATAATGGCTTGCCATATCAGAACACCAGTTTGAGTTCTGGCCGTTTCATTTTCTATCCACCTTCTTGCTAATGTGCCTGGGAAGGCAGCAGAAGATGGCCCAAATGCTTGGGCTTCTGCCACCCATGTGGGTGACCTGAATGGAGTTCCAGGCTTCTTGCTTAAACCTGGCTCAGCCCCAGAGCTGTGGCCACCTGGGGAGTGAACCAGAAGATGAAAGATCACTCTTTACTTTCTCTCTTGCTCTTGTATTAACTTTCAAATAAATAAAATAAATCCTTTTTTAAAAAGCAGTTGATTATAACACACAAATCTGGTTAGTGACAGAAAGTAGGTCAGTTTTCTTAGTAATACACATGGAATCAGGTTTTACCAACTTATGAAAATGAATATTTTGGGGTTGGCACTGTGGCGTGGAGGGTAAAGCCGCCGCATGCAGTGTTGGTATCACATATAGGTGCCAGTTCGAGGTTCGAGTCCCAGCTGTTCCACTTCTGATCCAGCTCTCTGCTATGGCCTGGGAAAGCAGTGCAAGATGGCCCAAGTCCTTGGGCCTGCACCTGTGTGGGAGACCTAGACAAAGCCCCTAGCTCCTGGCTTCAGATCAGCACAACTCTGGCCGTTGTGGCCAACTGGGGAGTGAACCAGCGAATGGAAGACCTCTCTCTCTCTCTCTCTCTCTCTCTCTCTCTCTCTCTGTTTGTGTGTGTGTGTGTGTGTGTGTGTGTGAGAGAGAGTCTCTCTGCCTTTCCTTCTCTATTGGTGTAACATGATTTTAAGGTAAAATAAATAAATCTTTTTAAAGAAAATGAATTGTTTAACTATTAGGTATTTTGTGCACCACTTCTTAAACATAGCCATTAATTAAACAATACAGGATGTAAAATGATCTAATTCCAACAATTTATAAAAAAACTAATCTGATAGCACTATCATAATCAATAATGTTGAAGGTAAAAGGAGTTTTAGTTTAAAGATATAATTTATATCAGGGTGACAATTTAACATAGTCCACATAACACATTTGAGAAAGGAATTCAGTGTTTGGTGTGTGATTCCATTTGTCAAATCTTGAATACATTTTAGCCATATGTTGTCTATGGATACAAGAGGTCAGTAGAAATCAACAAAAGCATTGTGTGAGAAAGTATTGGATGCATATAATTTTCAAATAAGAATATTGTATTTTTTGTTTGTTACTCAAATGCTACATGTCCTTTATATCAGAAAAATTTAAATAAACTTTGTATACTACACATACATTCACTTTCTGCAGAGTTGGATATTGAACATTTGCCACTGTTTAGTTGCCTAAATTCAGCCATCATTTGAACTAAGCAAAAGATTTCTTTTAAACTGAACTAGTTATAACTGACAATGGGTCCGACAGTCACTGTTTTACATCAAAAACAATCAGAGTGAGCAATGTTTCCCAGGTCAGATCTATTGGCCAGGGACCATGTTCCAATAGGTGGTTTTAAGATGGCTTTAAAAATTTGCGATTGTCCAAGAATTGTACCCATTAAACAACTTCTATTCCACAGAGGGAGAATCTGAGCAATAAATGATGATTTGATCTCAAGATAGCATTGGTGCAAATAAGAAAAAACTGGCATTTGAGCCAATTTGAGAAACTGCCTATCTGGACTAAATAATTATGCCTGTTATTTGCCTATGTGTGCCTGTGTTCTGGGTTAAAGGAAGGGATTAAATGTGTTCCTGGCTGAATGTATATGTATAGACTTCTGCGTGGGGCAGTATATGTTTTAAGAGACTCTTGAAGTTAGATATTTCTGGCTATATGGAGGTGACATACAAGCAAAGCAGATGCAATAGCCATTGAAAATACCACTAGCTAGACTTCCAGTGAAGATGGATGCTTTTTTTCATAAGGATAAAAAAGCTATGAAAATTTAATGAAAATCTTGTGTTCTTACTGCTTGTTAGTTGAAAACATCTGCTACCTTATGTGAAAAGGAAAAAAGATGGGTCACTAGTTTCTTAAGAAACATGAATATCTTTTTAGGGCAGTAAATAATTTAAATGAATCCTATGTGTAAAGTAATTTTAACTACTAAAACATTGAGTATAATATTACTGAGGCTTTAACAGGTTATTTGAGCACAAACCATTTGTGCTGTATGGGGTAGTAGAGATGGGATAAGAAAAACTCTGCTATTATTGGCATATTCTAACACTTTAAAATCTGTGCTTTTGTGGAACTGGTGTTGTGGTACAGCTGATTAAGTAAACTGCCTATGACACTAACGTCCCATACGAGCACCAATTGGAGTCCCAGCAGCTCCACTTCCAATCCAGCTCTCTGCTAATGAGCCTGAGAAAGCAGCAGAGGATGGGCCAAGTACTTGGGCCCCTGCCATCAATGTGGGTGACAGACCCAGATGGAGTTCCTGGCTCCTGGCTTTGGCCTGGCCCAGCTTTGACTGGTGCAGCCATTTGGAGAGTGAACCAGTGGGTGGAAGATTTCTCTGCCCTCTCTCTTCTCTGTAACTCTGCCTTTCAAATAAATAAATAAATTTGTTAAAAATGTTACATTCTGTTTTGCATGGGATTCATTCATTTGCTCATTCAACAAAATGGGCTCTCATTGTCTCCAGTGTGCCTGTAGTATCCTCTGATAAATCATTTGTTCTTTTGGAACTTACATACCAATTGAGAAGACAGACAATAAAAAAGTCCATAAGCAGAATAATTAAAAGATTTTTAGAAAAGCGCCAAAGAAAATAAACAAGTAATTAGAGAAAGATAACTTGAGAAAGAATGAATACAGTGCTATTGTTGTTGTTGCTGTTTTATTTTGTTTTTATAGCTGTAAGCATGCTAGCCAGGTTTAATGAAGAGAAATAATAAAGCAATTACACCTGACAGATCAGGCAGGCATGTCAGGAAAAATCTGAGAGCCCAGTCTTCATTCAAACTGGAATTTTTACAGATTTGGGTTTGGGTCCTCCATTTGTCATCCCCACACACTCTTTCTAGGATATTGCTGGGTGGAGGGATTCCCATGTATGGAATTCCAAAAATTCCAAGAACTTCATAATAGGCTTAATAGTTCCCTGAGTGCAGGTCAGATGAGATTTCCCTAAGTTGCCCTCAGGTAGAGGGCTGGGGCACACCCAACTAAGTTGTTGATCAGTGGCAAGATTTTCGATGTATAAATTCTGGTGTGTTACTACATTTATACCTCATTCAACAACACAAAACGCCTGCTCAACAATATCATTGAACAAGGACAAGCCTTTTGGTGTATAAATGCTTGTATGCTGCCATGGCTTGCTTCTACATTTCTTCCCTCATCTGTCCACACAAAAATTCCCACTTTCTTTCGCCCCTCACACATGTAAGGCTACATACCTATCTTAAAATTCTCCACTCAAGAAAAGTAACTCATAATCTGATGGGGGAGCATGGTGAAGTACCATCTGCTTATTTTCTTCAACCTGATATATGGGCATAGAGCTGCTTATGGGAAAGGTGTTGTTTCAACTGAGATCTGAAGGATGAGAAGAAAGATATGACAGGTAGAGAAAATGTAAAATGCAAGGATCTTGAGGTGTAAAAGGCACCCAGGAGCAGTACTAGCTAGAGTGTAGGGGATAAGTAAGAAGGGTAATAACGAATGACACTAAAGAGATAGATGAAGACCAGATGACATAAAGCGGTATAATACAATATGATGGAAGTCCTTCATGGATGGATTTGTAAAAGGGAAGTGACACATTTAGATTTGAATTCTTAAATTATTCTAACTGTGGGATAACATGAATGTTTTGAAGTAAGAATTCTAGTTATGAGCCTAGGGAAATAACACAAGTAAATCTTTTATATTCTGATTTTGTACTTAATATTTCCAGAATACTTTTGCATCTCAAACACCATAATTTTTTACCCTTTTGGAATTTTCTGTTGCTTTTCTACTGTAAAATTTAGTAAATCAGTCTATTGTTTGACATACAGGTTCTTTATAATATTTTGATATTATAATAAAATACTAGGATGAACACTAATAATGTTAAGAATTTTGAGATATTATTCTTAATTTTGTTACTATCTTTTCCACACAGGATGTTAGGAAAACAGTTGCAGATTGGTGCTGCCTCACACGGGGCACCAAAATGTTAGGAAAAGAGTCGTAGATTAGAGAGGTTGCAGTGCATGAATTTACAGCCAGACTGAATTTATTCAGTGAAAATAAATCTGCAGAGGTGGGTGACCAACTGCCTGCATGTACAAGATGGAGCATGTGGCAGAAGGCCCCAACTCCCATGAACAGTGGGTATAGGGGGCAGCAACAGAGGGGAATTCCAGGAACTGGGGAAGGCCTTGGGAATCTGGAAAATAATGCAGGGTGAGGTATGAAGGCAATAGGGTGTGAGACCCAATTGAGTTTCAAGGGCAAGGAATACATTCCAGTGTTTATCTGCTTTGGGCAATGAGGGAGAATGGCTGAGGCTTATGTCCTTTTTCCATTAGGATCAATCTTGGTCATATTATGTAATATGCCTTAAATCAGTGATTTATAAATTATGGCATGTGGGCAAATATGGCCTTCTATCTGTCTTTGTAAATAAAGGTTTATTGGAACACACCTAGACTCACTCACTTACATATAATCTGTTGCTGCTTTCACTCTGCAGTGGCGAAGTTGAGATTGCAACAGAGACCTTGTGGTCAGCAAATATGAGAATAATTGTTGTCTGGTCCTTTATGGAAAATGTTTACTAATCCACACAATGAAGTATTCATTTCTTAGAGAAAATTACATTGAACATTTGGTAGACAGAGATGGACCACACATTTTCTGCTTTTGAGAAGTTTAGAGAATAATAAATAAGCTCACATTCAGACATAAATAATTGTCCAATTCCCCAGTTCCTTGATTGGAAGATCTCTTAGATACTTACATTGTGTGCTTCCTTGAAATCAATGAGGGTATAGAAGACTTCAATGCCATCAAACAATTAGACCTTCTCAGGGATCATACTACAAAGCTCATTGCACTCTAGCTCATGATATACTCACTTTGGTATATTTTTAACCATTACTCCCATATTAAGAGAAGGTATGGTGCCATCTATAGAAAGCAGAGGTTGGTCTAGAGTTTCCTTTTCTTGTATTGCCTTATTTAGTTATCAAGGTAATGCTTGTATTTGTTTCTCATATTGGGAATTTGAGAACTCTCCTCTTTTCATGATTAATCTTGTTAGAAAATGGCGCAGTTTGACCTATGGTGCAATCTACACCCTGACACCATCCTAGGCTCTACCCCCCACTGCCATTGCTGGAAGCCAGGTGGCCACATGGCCCAACTGCCATTGTCAAGCTCCACCCCAATCCTAATGGGATTTGATGCTCTTGCTTCCCTGCTCACCCTCAGGCAAAGTTTTAAAAGGCCCTGTTCCTGAACACCTGGCTCTTTTGCTTGCTCTCTGTCTCTCTGTTCTCTCTTGCTCCCCTTTCTCCTCTCCCTCTCTCTTGGCTTCTCTCCGCTATTTCTCTTCTCTCCTCACTAGCTCCTCTCCCCTCTCTCTCTCTCTCTCTCTCTCTCTCTCTCTTACACTCTCCTTCTCTCTCTTTTTCCTTATTTGCCCCTTCCCTCCAGTCTGCTGGGTTTTCCCCAATAAACCCTTTGCCTTACTCCAGCGTTTGGTGTGTTTTGTGATGATCTTACAAATCTGACTAGAAGTAATTTTTAGTTTCCTTAATTTTCACTACAGTTTGCCTGTTTTTCTATTTTGTTATTTTCTCCCTTGCCTTTATGATGTTTTTCTATTTTGGATTTAATTTGCTGTTTTTGAATTCTTTTTTATTATAGAAGCTCAAGTTATTGATTTTTTAGCTTTATTTCCTAATGTATACATTCAATACTACAATTTTCCTTCTAGGGACTGTTGTAACTACATCCTACAAATAGTGATATGTTTTGATTTACTTTTCTTTAATTCTTATTGGTCTATAATAATGGTCCATATTTAAGGGGCATGGTATGATATTAATACATGTATATAATATGTAATGATGAAATCAGGTTAATTAGCATTTCTATCTCATTTTTCCAGAGCCTTTGAACTTCTGTCTTCTAGTTATTCATTAAATATACAATATGTTTTCATGAACTGTAGTCACTATACTATGCTATAGAACAACAGAACTTATTCTTCTTACCTGTGTTTGGTAACCACTATCCAATATTCTAGCAACCTCTTCCTAGCCTCTAGCAACCACTATTCTACTCTCTTGTTCTTTGAGATCAACTTCTGAAAATGATCCAGCCATCCCACTTCTGGGTAGATAGCTATAAGAAATGAAGTCACCACATCAAAGAGATACATTTACTGCCATGGTCATTGATGTAATATTCACAATAGTCCATCAAATAAAGTTCAACAGATAAATAAATTTAAAAAGTTGTACATACACACAATATAAGTTCATTCAGCCATAAAAATAATATCTTGTCATTTGTGACAAAATTAATGAAACTACAGGACATTATGTTAAGCGAAGTAAGCCAGACACAGAACATCCAAGTATTTCACGCTCTTACTCATATGTGGAAAACTAAAAAGTTGTGTTTTTAAAAATGATGTATTTATTTTATTTGAAAGTCAGAGTTACAGTAAGAGACAGAGAGAGAGGGAGGAGGAAGATCTTCCATCTGCTGGTTCACTCCCTGAATGGCCACAACAGAGTGGGCTGGGATAGGCTGAACCCAGGAGCCAGAAGTTTCATCTGAGATTCCCACATGTGTGCAAGAACCCAAGTACTTGGGCCATCCTTGGCTAATTTCCCAGGCACATTAGCAGGGACCTAGATTGGAAGTGGAGCAGCCCGAACTAGAACCAATGCCCATATAGGATTAACCCACTCTGCCACAGTGCTGGTCCCCAGAGTTATGTTTATATTTTCATTCAGTTCAAATATTTTCCCACCTTCTGTGTGATTTCCTCTTTGACATATGGTTGCTCAGAAGTGTGTTGTCATAGATATAGTGGTAGAGGGAAGTCCTGAAAAATATTTGAACAAATAAATAACAAATATTTTCCAAATTTGACAAAAAGTCTAAGCCTATAGATATGAAAAGGTTAATTTAACATGAAGTTAATTTTACTTTAACTTTAAAGATGCACCCAAGAATGATGCATCATTTGTGAGCACTTAGACATAATTATAATACAACTCTTTGAGGACAGAGGTCCTGCATGGGAAGTTAGTGCATAGTAACTCCTGTTGTTAATTTAACAATTAACACTCCTTATGTATGATGTCAGTGATCACCTGAGGCTCTTGGCATGAGCTGCCTAGGCTATGGAAGCCTTTTGAATCCACAAACTCTGTCAGTATTTAGACAAGACCATAAGCAAAGTAGAAGTTCTCTCCTCCCTTCAGTGAAAAATGCCTCATTCTTTGATGACCATTTCTTTCCACAGGGGTCTCACCAACTGAGGTCTTTCATGTAGGACATTTTTTCTAACTGCTTTTAATATTTTGTTTTTATTTCTTGTTTTCGGCAATTTGATTCATCAAATTTGGAAAATATTTGTTATTTATTTGTTCAAATATTTTTCAGGACTCCCCTCTACCACTATATCTATGACTGTGGTTATACATTTGCTTCATCCCTTGATATTTTCCCTAAATACTCCACCAAAAAGTTGTGAGAACTGAGAAACCACTTCAATAAAGTTGCAGGTTACAAATAAACATACAAAAAAAGTAGCTTTTTGTATGCTAATGATGCACTCACAGAAAGACAAAGCAAGAAAGAAACTCTGTTCATGATAGCCACAAAAAATCAAATTTTAGGAAAAAATTTAACCAAAGAAGTGAAAAATCTTTATGATAAATTGTCAAACATTTATGAAAGAAATCATCAAGCACACAAAGAAAGGAAAAGATAGTTCCTGCTCATGGATTGGAAAAATCAGTATCATTCAAATGTATACACTGCCTAAAGCAATCTACAGAGTCAATGGGATCCCTATCAAAATACCAACGCCATTCTGTACAGAATTAGAAAATGCAATATGTCTTTGGGACTGGTTTATTTCTCTATGTATGGTTTCCAGTTGCGTCTATCTTGTTAAAAAAGTCAAGATTTCATTTCTTTTTACAGCTGAGTAGTGTATATATAACATAATTTCTTTATCCAGTAAACAGTTGATGGACATCTAGGACAGTTATATGTTTTCCCTGATCTAAGGTAACTAATAGAGTACCTGAAATGTAATGTATTGGAATGAAATAGACATTTTGAGAGTCAATGATTATTTACAGCCTCTCTTCCATTGAGCAACAAATTTTCTTCCTTTATAATATTTGTTGAACACTTTTACTTAGTGTAGGGTTAACTATATGTCATTAAGTAAACTGAAAAGAGATCTTTGTAAAAATTAAGAGTGGGAATGGGAGAAGGAGAAGGAGAAAGGGTTGGAGCATGGGCAGGAGGGAGGGTAGGGAAGGAAGTATCACTATGTTCCTAAATCTGTATATATGAAATACTTGAAACTTGTATAATTTAAATAAAATTTAAAAAAGAATGTGCTGAGTCAAAATCTGTAATATTTTCCTTATGAAAAGTTATATATAAAATAAAAACAAAAAATTTCAAAAAAAAAAGAAAGAAAAAGCAATCTTAAAATTCATGTGGAATCACAAAAGTCCCAGAATAGCCAAAGCAATCCTGAACAAGGACAATCAAGCTAGAAGTATCATGACACCTTACTTAAAAAGTAGACTACAAGGCTATAGTAATCAAAACAGCATGACACTGGCATAAAAACTGCTACAAAGGTCATTGGAACAGAAGAGAGAGCCCAGAAATGAATCCACATACTTACAGCCAACTGTTTTTTGACAAAAGTGCTCAGACCATAAGTGCTCAGGAATAGGGATAATCTGTGTCTGATTTTTAAATTAATTTTTCAGGGCTAGGGTTGTGTTGTAGGAACTACAGCCACTTCCTGCAACGATGGCATCCTATATGGGCACTGGTTTGAGCCCCAGCTGCTCCACTTCTGATTCAGCTTCCTGTCAATGTGCCTGGGAAAGCAGTTGAAGATGCCTGAGTACTTCGGCCCCAGCATCCACATGGGAGACACAGAAGAAGCTCCTGGCTACTGGCTTCAGTCTGGTCTGCCCTGGCCATTGTAGCCATCAGGAAAATGAACCAGTGAATGGAAGATTTCTCTCTCTTTTTCTCTCTCTGTAACTCTGCCTTTCAAATAAATCTAAAAAAATTAATTTTTCTCCTCATTATGTATCACATTTTCCTAATGATTTGTAGACATTAATTTTATATTTACTGATATATATTGTGAAAGTTATCTTGTTTGGGTCCAGATTTTATTTTCTTCTTCTAATGAGGAACTTGTTTGAACAGTCATTTGTTTCACTTGTGTATCAGCTTGATATTTTATGATTTTTTGAAAAATTTTAAATGTAATTGGAGTTGTTTCTTTAAGATGTATTTGTTTGTTTGAAAGGCAGTGATAGAGAGAGAGAGAGAGACACCCTACATCCATTCCGCAAATGCCCACAACAGCTGAATCTGGGGCAGGCCAAAGCCAGGAACCAGGAATTCCACTTGGGTCTCCCATTTTGGGTGACAGGGACCCAAGTGGCTGAACCGTACTCTGCTGTCTTCCCAGGTGCATTAGCAGAAAGTGGTATTGGGAGTGAAATAGCTGGGACTCGAGCTAAGCACTCTTATATGTGATGTGGGTATCGCAAGTTGTAGCTCAACTCACTGTGCCACAATGCCAAGCCCTGGAGTAGTTTTAATTCTAGGATGATTTTAGTTGCACCACTGAACTGTGATCATTTGAGAAGTGAAGTGAGTTGCCTGAGGTTATGTAGCTAAGAAATGGCATAGTCACAACTGAAGCCCAGGTATCTTGACAAGAGTCTTACTCCTAACCAATATGATGCCTAGAGATGAAACTGCCAAAGGACTTGATTGAAGGCATGGTTGGGGGCTCCTGTTGAACTGCAGAGGGGCTATCAGTTTGATCTGGGATAGATAGAGAAGACCTTGCCAGATGCAAGTGCTTGATCTGGCCCTGGATGGTGGCTAGAATGCAAATAGGCAGAAATGACAGTACTGAGTTTTCTATTTAGGAAAGATTCCAGGAGCACAGCTGTTGAAATGGCAATGTTCAAGGCATGACTGCTTCTGTGACAGCGAACCATAAAGCAGGGCCAGGATAGGTAGTGAGGAAGTAATGCAGAAAAGTAGCAACAGCAACCAATTCTGTCACTTCCCAGAGATGACAAGTGGAGTATGTCCAGTTTCTGGAAGGTTTATACTACTTCAGGATCTACCTGAATCCATATGGTGGCTTCACAAGTCTTTACTGGGCTTACCAGAGAAATTCAGAGCCACCCAGCCTATTACCTGAATGAGAATCACACTCAAAGGCTTATCGAAAACACATAATGTACCATTTCTAGTCTAATCTTTTGTAAAGCATAAATTGCTTGGAAAATACAGTACTTATGCAAATGTGGTATTACTATCGGATACCATATTTGCATAGCCATCTGCTGCATTTTCAGAGTGAGCTCAGAAATCTTTCCACTCCAAGACTATAGATAAGGTGTTGCAATACCTATCAGATTGTGTACCAACAATAGGATTTAAGATGACTAGAAATCCATCCTTGTAACCATTGAAACAAAAATCATTTGGACATAATGATTATGAATAGATTTTCAGTTAATGAATGCAACCTTGAGCTTTGACTTTGTATACCAGTTCCACTGAGCCATCTGCTAAATAGGCGGTGCTACAGCCTGGAAACTTGTTCTGGTTCTCTCAATATCCTCAGAGCCTGGTGATGTAGAAACACAGAATCACTCACCTATTAATTAATTCAGTCAACTAACAACAAATATTTATTGAGCATCTATTATGTGTTAGGCAGTGCTCTGGGGGCTGAGCATATAGTTAAAAATAAGCTCCTTTCATACATTCTATATTTCACTGGAGGAAATAGAAGCAAATTGATCTAAAATATAATGTCTGGTAGCGATAGCACATGAAAAATAATAAGGCATGGCAGAGGGATAGGGAGTGACTGGGTTATTACTCCAGATAGTAGGATGTTAACACTTGTCATGGAAGGCCTCTCTGATGAAATCCTACGTAAGTAAGCCCGTGAAGAAAGTGAAGGAGAGAACTTTGCATGTCTAGAGGGAAGGGTGTTTCAAATCCAAGATCATAAGTATGAAGTACCTTTGTAGACACCTTCAAAAAAGATCAAGAAGGACAGTGTGTCTGGAGCATAATGAGAAAGGAGGAAAGTGGTAGGATATTAAATCAGAAAACATGCACCACCTAATCACATAGACCCTGTAAGAAGCTCAGCTTTTACTGAGAGAGAAAGAAACCAAAGTGGAGTAAAAAGTTATCCTAAAGATTTTGTTTTGACTTTTTGGAATAGGTATTTTTAGAAATTTGTCAATTCATTTGTTAAACTCACACACACACACACACACACACACACATTTGATATGGAGGAGAGAGGGAAAAATGGGAGGAGAGAGGGAGAGAGGGAGAAACAGAGAGAGAAAGAGGAAGAGGGGGAGAGAGAGAAAAAAAGTTCTCCCATTCGCTTGTTCAGGTTCACTGTCCATGAAGGCAGAGGCTGAGCCAAGAAAAAAACCAAGAACCTTAAACTCAACCCAGGTCTACCACATGGCTGGCAGTGACCAAACTACTTCAATAACTATTGCTTCCTCCCAGGAATCATTTCATCAGGAATCTAGAATTGGAAGAAGAGGAATTGGGACTCAAACTCTAGCACTCTGAGATTGGGATATGAGCATCCCAAGTGGCATCTTAACAAGTATGCCAAGTGCTTGCTGTGTCAATTTATTCTAGTGCATGTTATGAGCTGAGAATCATTGCTTGGCAGCATAACTGTTTGCATTTTGAGAGAAAATGCTGGGCAAAGGGAGCAAATGTGAAAGCAGGAACGTCAATTAGGAAGCCGTTGCAATAATCCCAGAAAAATGCATAATGGTTTAGAATTGGGTGATTTGAAAATGAGAAACACAAATGGATCTAAGTATCTTTGTCAATATTTTGACTACTCCCGCAAAGATCATGAAGTGTATATATCTCTTCCTCCTTGACATTCTCTCCATAGATGGACCAACTGACTTCCCACTCCAAATCCATAAGCCAAGAAAATTACTCCAAAACAACAAGATAGGTATGTCGGTAGTACTAGTTAAACATTTCTGACACCTCAGCATAAAATATCCTGCTCTGATCAAATTACAAGGTTCTAGAAACTGAATCAAAGCTCTGAGATCAAACACTGATCTGCCTGGTATCTAGATCGTTCATTCCTCTAGTTCTCAATCCATTCTTTCCTGTCCTTTCTTCAAATTCTAATCTTCATTAAGCACTCATTCTGACCTAGTAGCCATCATTCTAAGCACTTTATAGTAACTATATCAATCCTCATTACAACCCTAGGAGATAACTGTTATCATTATGCTTAGTTTAAGATAATGTACTGGAGAATCAGAAAGTGTTAGTCAACTTGCCCAGAGACATACTCTAAGTATCTAGACAATATTTTTTTTTGACAGGCAGAGTTAGAAGTGAGAGAGAGACAGACAGAGAGAAAGGTCTTCCTTCCATTGGTTCACCCCCCAAATGGCCGCTATGGCCGGCACACTGTGCCGATCCGAAGCTAGGAACCAGGTTCTTCCTCCTGGTCTCCCATGCAGGTGCAGGGCCCAAGCACTTGGGCCATCCTCCGCTGCCTTCCCGGGCAAAAGCAGAGAGTTGGACCAGAAGAGGAACAACCGGGACAGAATCCGGCGCCCCAACCAGGACTAGAACTTGGGGTACCAGCGCCGCAGGCAGAGCATTAGCAAAGTGAGCTGCAGTGCTGGCATAGACAAGAATTTAAACCTAGGTTTGTATGACCCCAAAGCCTGTGCTCTTAACAATTTAACCATGGTCTCCAATTCCAGAACACAACACTCTGGCAAGACGTGGAACCAGCTGACAAACACCTTGACCTACCTGTCTTCCAGGATGTCAGCCTTCCATATGGGCATCATTATTCTTCTTTAACTCCCCTCAATTCCAAGCCTGTTTAGTGTGCTCAGGACACTCTTTTGTTCCTACTTCAAAGAAATGTCTGTATCTGGTTTCTGGGTACCTACACTATGTAATGGATATGAGTGTGACTACCTTCTCAGACACTTTGCCTATTTCAGAACAGTGTGTCTTGAGTATATCACAGCTGAACATCCTCATTCTTTGCAGTAACATCACCTCTTGCCCTTCCTTTAGGAATTCAGTTTGCTTTTACCTATGAAAACCCAGCAAACCCAATTGAAAGAACTGTACTTCTTTTTCTTTCTACTGTTCTATTTTTATGCCCTGGAGAATGTGATCTTCTAAGGACCCTCATAAAGATCACATACCCTCTTTCAGCATCTCTGACAAATGGAAGCATTGTTTTCCCCAAGGTTTAGCCAATTTTTGGCAATGTTTGATTATATATGCATTTGCACAAGTCTGTTAACATACATCTTTACATACTAACAATGTATTACATGGAGTTCATCTGTTTGCATTGTATAAAATGCATTTAAAAAGAGCACTTCTTGCTACCTTCAAAGTATCTGGGACTTAACAACTATATTGCGTGGTTCAAGACCTAAGTGTATGAGCACATATAATGCTGGGATATGCAAGCTGAACACCACTAAATGATTTATTAAAAACTGTCCTAGAGACAAATTAAAATGTTAATATAAAATATGAGCAAAGAAAATGAATGGAAAATAAACTATTAAGAAAGCCAGAAGAAAAACTAGTTTGTATCTGATATGCAGCTTTAAAAATATGACTTATAAATGAATTTTATGAAGCCCCAAGTTTACAGTTACTGACTATAAATACAGAGAGAAATAATTAATTTTCCTGCAGAAGAAAAACATGTGCTCAGATGGAAGAGTAACTTTGGTATTTGCTCAAAAAGCTGTTCTGTGATTTTTGTTAAGAAATGGGATATTTACTTTCTAATGTTTTCTGCATTTTCTTTTTTTTAATTTTGACAGGTAGAGTTATAGACAGAGAGAGAGACAGAGAGAAAGGTCTTCCTTCCTTTGGTTCACCCCCCAAATGGCCGCTACGGCCGGCGCTGCGCCTATCCAAAGCCAGGAGCCAGGTGCTTCTTCCTGGTCTCCCACGCGGGTGCAGGCGCTCAAGCACTTGGGCCATCCTCCACTGCCCTCCCGGGCCACAGCAGAGAGTTGGACCGGAAGAGGAGCAACCGGGACTAGAACCCGGCCACCATAAGGGATACCAAGTGAGCCACAGCACCGGCCCCTAATGTTTTCTGCATTTTCAACCAAAATCCATTTATGTGTTAGAGACCTCATAAAAGACTTCATGTGTCAACTGGAGACTATCAGTGCAAAAGGGCACAGAGGTGCCACTGTCTTTGAAAAATCCAGTGTTGGCCTTGGCTGGCTTCTACTTTAGGTAAAAAAAAAAATATGTGGCACTGGTTTTAAGGATCTGAGTACCTCTGGCCTTCTATTTACAGTCAATGAAATTGAGCAAATTGGTTAAGGGTTGTCCCTTTTCTGCTCTCCCACAAAAACAATCTCGAAGCTAGCACTTGGCAAGCCTAAGCATGTGGCGGGGCCAAATGTAATCATTTTGTCTCTGGTTATTTTCTCTTACCTCAAGATTCTTATTCATCATATCCCCATGACTTGGGTGACCCTGGAGGATCATCATTGCCCCTAAATTGGTATATTGTCTTGCCACCCTCCAGGGTTGTTTGATCTAACTTTTCTCTACTCTTCATCTTCCATACCCAAATCAGTAATTGGTGTGGGCTTAAATGATACAGATTCACCATAGAGTTTTCTTGAACTAAACAAAGCTGGGAAGGTCTAGCTTCTAGCCAAAACTACTACATTTGTAGTAACCACTGAAGGATGACAGGCTACTCTGTAAGGTGGATTAGCACAGTGGTTTAACAGATTTGAGAGTCAGGCAGAACTGGATTCTTGCAGGAACTATAGTATATTAATAGTCCAATTTAGTCTGGAGAAATATTGTGAAGATTAGATAAGATAATGCATGACAAAGGTTAAGCACACTACCAAGGGCAGTAATGATAGTGATTATTATTCTGAATCATGCCATCAATGGCAGCATCAGGAACATTGGAGCATTGAGTGCCTGCTGTGAACTCAGTTTCTCACAACTACCAGGGGAAATCTACTTACGCACACTGACTGGAGCATAATACAAATGGTGGCAAGCATAATAAGAGCTAGCCACAGAAAGAGCTAAAAAGAGAAGGGAAGGGAAGGTGAGTGGATGGGAGAGGAGGGGAGTAGAGAGAAGGGAGGCGAAGTGGAAAGGCAACAAGCACAACTCACCAGAGAGTTTCATGGAAAAAGTGGCCATAGATCTGAGCATTGAAGAATGAATAATTGTCTCAGATACTTTATGGAAGATCAATGGAGATAGATAGATAGATAGATAGATAGATAGATAGATAAAATGGATAAAGAATGAGCCCCTGCCACCAGTTGACACCTAGAGACTGTTGTGGGGCAGGGCCGAGGGGAGGAAGATAAGTGTGGGATATTGTTTAGAATAATTATGGAGGGGGATTTACAGGGTCTAATGTAAGACTGGATATAGGGAAGATGGTAAAGAAATGAGGCAATAATGCAGAATGGGATCTTTCAAAGTGACAACTGGAAATGAATGTTTCACAGAAGGAAAGAGAGAAGCCAAGTGAAAGGACAGACTTCAAGACATCGGTTAGTATGAGGGGACTTCACAAATTTCGTGGAAAACTGAATTTAAAAATAAGTTCATTTTGGTGCAAAAATATTTGAAATCCATGCATAATTTTTTCTTCATAATATGCATTTTCCACAAGTTTTTTGAAGTATACTTGTTTTGAAACCAGTATTTGTAGGATGAATGGAAAAAAATGTATGCTTTTGTGCTTGGATGGGAGAAAATTGCAAGAGCTGAATGGTTACTTGGACCAGGGAGAATGAAGAGAGCATGGCCTATTCCTTACATTCTTGAAGAACTCCCTCTCATCTACCCAGGCTCTCAAGGCCCCTGATCATCCTCTATCAGGGTACTCCAAGATGCATCCATTTCTCCTGAGGTTTCATTTACCTTGCCCACCACCCCTAAGATCTCTGCTGTTCAGAAATACAGCAGCCTGAATAAGGGTCATCAATGTCTTAAATATCAGCTTTGCTATAGGCTTTTCCCCTGAAGTGTCTTGTAGGGCACCAGCACATATTCTGAGGTTAATGCTATGTTCACATACCTAGGCATTTTCTGTTTGAGAACTTACAATGTCATGGAATTCAAATGACCATGTCTCTATCAAATGCCAAATGCTGACATTTTTCTGCATTGTTGGTTTTTCCCCTTGTCAGATTTATAGACTATTGAAAATTACCTAAAGATTATACAGTATTCAAACACATCTTCATTTTCCTAAGGAAGAAACTGAGTCTGAAAGAGTAAAAAGGCCCTTTGCCCAAAGTCATATATCAAGTTACGACAGGACAAGAATTAGCATCTACGTATGCTCCATTTTTTCTCTTTTTTCTGTATGATGTATTTGGAGTTACTGAGTCTTTTTTCATCCCTCACGTTCATTCTTAATCTTGCCCTAACCTAATTGTCACCTCTGTTATGAGAATATACCCAGGGAAATTTCTGCATTTTAGGATGTTAATAATACTGCCTGACTGTTAGCTCTCCAGTGTGAGAATATTATTGGGCTCCAAAGCTTAGCTACCAGGGATGTGGATGATCATTCAAGGCCCCTAATTTGTCAAGATGGCCTCAGAATCTGGTTCTGTGGAGATAATAAGTATAGTTAACAAACTTCTACATACCCAGGTTATGAAACTTAATGTCTAAATGACCATAAGAAACATAGTTAACTTTTTAGTGCCTCATTTTCTTGATCTATAAAATGGGATTTATGAAAATTCATTCACAGGATTGCCTTGAGAATTAAATATAATAATGAATATAAAGAGTTTAGCAGATTGAGAGAAGGCCTCTCTCTCAATAATGAGATTTTGATCTTTTAGCTGATGAGGTTTAGATGAGATTTTGGCTTTGGAGCTGATGAGATGATTAAGTTAAAGTTGGATGAGACTTTGAGCTGAGGCTATGATGGGCAGAGACTTGGGGAGCATTGTGAATATGTTTTGCACTTAGAAAAGAGATTTGAGTCATTGTAGGCCAGAGGGCAGACAATAGTAGGCAAAATTCTAAGATGACTTCCAATATTCTACCTCCTGGAGTATAATACTTTCCTTTGAATACGGACAGAATCTGTGAATACTGTAAAGGTTATGCTATATGATAAAAATGAAGAGACTTTGGACATGTAATTTAAATTCCTTATCACTTTGAGTTAGTCAAAGGGGAGATTAGGGTCCCTCATTAACAGGTTAAACTGTTGCCTGCAACATTGGTTTCAGTCTCAGATGCTCCAATTCTGATCTACCTCCATGCTAAAGAGCTTGGGAAAATCAGCAGAGGATGGTCCATGTGCTTGGGCCCCTGACATCCACGTGGGAGACGCAGAGGAAGCTGCTAGCTCCTGGCTTCAGCCTGGCTTGGTCTCAGCTATTGCAGCCATCTGGGGAGTGAGCCAGAGTATAGAAGATCTATCTCTGCCTCTCATTCTGTATATATAACTTTTTTCAAATAAATAATTAAGTCTTTTTTTAAAGGGGGAGAATATTCTTGGTGGCTTTGATATAATCAAATGAGCCTTTTAAGAGGGAACAGGGTGAGTATTTGGTGCTGTGTTTAAAACAACACTTCCCATATCAGAATGCATAGTCTCTCTGCCTTTCAAATAAAATGAAAATAAATAAATTTAAAAATCTAATATCTGTCCTTAATGTGTTGTCCAATGTGAAGTAATGCTATAACTAGTACTGAAACAGTATTTTACACTTTGTGTTTCTGTGTGGGCGCAAACTGATGAAATCTTTACTTAGTATATACTAAATCGATCTTCTATATATAAAGATAATTGAAAATGAATCTTGATGTGAATGGAATGGGAGAGGGAGTGGGAGATGGGAGGGGTGCGAGTGGGAGGGAAATTATGGGGGAGGGGGACCAATGTAATCCATAAACTGTACTTCGGAAATTTATATTTACTAAATAAAAAAGAAAAAATCTAATAACTGGAAATCCTTATGCTAAGTGAAATAAACCAGACACAGGCACAATTCCACGTTTTCTCTCCTATGTGGAAGTATATATATGGAGAGCAAGAGAAAGAGAGATAATAAAAATGCATGGATGTCATATTATTTGGTATGTAGTTATAAGTGTTTCTTTACTAAATTATACCTGCTACATAATGACACATCCTGATTTCCTCTCTCTGTTCCTCATCATGAACCCCATCTTATGTGATATTAATATCCTTTCAAAAATAATTTAAAAATAAGAGTATCGAGACAAGATACAGAAGTGTCTGTCCTACTGAGTGTGCATAAGCAAGCTGTAAAGAAATGAATTCTCCTGACACCAATTTAAACATGAAGAGGACCCCAAGCTTCAGCTGAGGCAGCAGCATTGTTGACATCTTGGTTGTAGGCTGTGAGTCTCTATTAAAGGACCCCCATTAAATTATTTTCAGATCTCTGGCCCACAGAACTGTAAGAAAACAAATGGATATTGCTTTTAAATCATGAACTTTGTAATTTGTTAGATATAATAGGTGCTCAGTAAATGACAGTTTTCTTCTATCACTTATTTACATATTGAGCCTTTAACTTTGGCTTCACATTATTAATTCTGGATTTCATGCTATGGATTCCATTCTCTTGCTTCCCATGCTTTCCACCAGACAGGACTTCCCATAACTTTTCTTAACTGTCTCTGGTGTCCATCCCTACTCTGTCTAAACTCTACCTGAAGTTTTTTCTCCAACCGCTCTGTCCTTGTAGCCACAGTTACTCAAGGGTTTGGTGTCAGTTATTTTTGGAAAACTCTTATCAGCCTTTTACGGTTCTTATTTTGGTTGACAATATTTGGTCAGTATTCAGAGTCCCTCTAGCTGTCCTTGCACTAAGCAATTCCAATTGAGTAATTTGGGAACAAGATGTCCACCCTCCACTCAGTGGCTTTCAGTTGTCATTGTTGACAGGTTTGTAATGGGCCTTTCATGGAGGAATGTCAACATGCTCCTGAGGCTAATGTCCTGTTACTTCAGTGCCAACTCCTTGGTGCCTCAGAAGATGTAATTAGCTAATCTTCAAACAGTTCTCAAGTTTGTCTGTACACCAGGTATGCACAGAAGCACTCTGATCTCACACCTATAGGCAAAATATAGGGAATATCTGTGAGTATGATGGGCCATGGCTTCCTCTGGGTTTCTTCAGAGTCATGGATGACCTTATGCCTAAGCCAGGGGATGGATCTTTTCCATCCAATGCATTAGGTACAGATGATGAGGATGGTGCCTGTAGTACCACAGCCTATGTTACTGTTTCCTTGGTTGGCCTTCGAGCTCTCCAAGCAGGATTATTTCTGCAAATTAAGAAATTGAGGATCACTGAGGTTAATTAACTTTTCAAGTGGCAGAGACAGGTCAATGAGACTCCAAATCCCAGGTGTTAATTAATTGTGTAAGCCTTGGAGTATGTAACTTGCTCTCTTGGGTTATATAAAACTTCTGTTCAGTAATTTGGAGATTTAGCCTCTGATTATGGGTATGCCATTTATTTACTATACACTTGGGCAAGTCTTTTCACTCTGTGATTCTCAATTTTCCCATCAATAAATATGGAAGAAAGAAGGGGACTACTATTTGAGATGAACTTCAAGGAAACATGTAGCTTTGTTACTGAAAGATTTTATGAACTATACATTAGATATTCAAGTTTACCTGCCTAATTGAAACATCATACTTTATCATTGTGATTGATCAGGTACTTAAGACCATTACTAATGTTAATTGATAGAATATGCTAATGAAACAGTAGAAAATAATTATTTATATCAGGTTGTGATATAGCATAGCTTGTTTAATCAATGCATATTTGCCAACAGGCTATTCTGTCTAAAGCAATGGATCATATGCTGTGGGAAATTCAAAGAAGAAGAAAAAATATCACCTGCTATCCTGTAACTCAGTACTAAATAGGGGTGTGGAAATAATCATCTATCTATATTCTAAGGTAGTTGGGGCAGGTGTTTGATACAGTGGTTAAGTTGCCATTTGGGATGCCTGCATCCCATATCAGAGTGCTTGGTTCAAGTCCCGGATATTCCACTTTTAATCCAGCTTACTGTTAATGCACAACCTGGTTGGTAGAAGATGATGGCTCAAGTACCTTTGTCCATGCCAGACACATAGGAGACCTGGATTGAGTGCTCTGACTTCAGCTTGGCCCAGCCTTGTCTGTTGTGGGCACTTAGCAAGTGAAGTAGCGGATTGGAGAGCTTGCTCTCTTGCTCTCTCACTCTCTTGCTCTCTCTCT
Source organism: Sylvilagus floridanus (assembly GCA_949820135.1). Classification (NCBI taxonomy): domain Eukaryota; kingdom Metazoa; phylum Chordata; class Mammalia; order Lagomorpha; family Leporidae; genus Sylvilagus; species Sylvilagus floridanus. Next base: position 16,786,067 of record OX463223.1, read on the forward strand.
GGTTCTTGCTCTCTCTCTTTGCCTCTCCCTCTGTTTCTGCCTTTGAAATAAAGTGAAAATACATAATTTTTAAAATACTCTAAGGTAACAATGTATAAGAACCATATGACAAAAATTATAAGGGAACCAGATGTGGCATGGTTAATACCTAAGCTCAAAATATCTGGATATCTAGATTCTAGACTGACCTCTGATCCTTAGCTCACTGTGTCACCACTACAGCACACTTCTTCTCACTTGGCTTCATTTTCTGAGCAGTGAGTAGATTGGGATAGACAAAATATTTAAGGGCATCTTAGGTACTAGTATTATGGGATTCTGAAAGATAACTAGATCATTGTTTTAATCAGTTTGGGCTACTTTAACAAAGTAGAGTAGACTAAATGGCTTATAAACAACAAAAATTTATTTCCTATCATTGTGGAAGATGGAAGTCTGAGATCAGGATGGTCACATTCTAGTGAGAGCTCTCTTGCTGTTTGCCAACAGCTGGCTTCTCTTTGTATCCTCACATGGTGGAAAGAGAGCTAGGAAGCTCTCTGACCTCTTGCCGTAGGTATTAATCCCATTTGGGAGGGCACCACCATGACCTCATGATCTATTCACCTCCTAAAGGCCGCACCTCTAAATACCATCACATTGAGATTAGGATTTCAACATATGAATTTTGGGAGACTTAGACATTTGTCCAATGCAACAATTTTGGTGAAGGTGAATAGAAAAGCCTCACTGAGTTCAGTATTCTCAGCGTCATTCCTGAGTAAAACTGTGAATGGAGCAACTGGAAGTCATACTAGGCCTTAACGGATGAGAACAATATAAGTAAATGATAAGAATGAGTGAAAGAATTGCAATGCAGTGTAGATAAACAAAATGACTATAGGCATGGCAAATGGAAAATTTGGTCATTTCAAATTGGCCGAAATGAAGAGATTTCTTTGTAGATGAACACAGTTAAAGGAAGGTAGTAGGTGAGCATTTGTCCTGGTAGTTGAGACATTGCTTGGAATGCCAAATTTCATATCAGAGATCCCGGATTTGAGTACCATCTCCTCTCCCTATTCCAGCTTCCTGCTAGTGTACACCTTGGGAGGCAGCATGATCCCTGCCACTCATATGGCAGATCTGGATTGGGTTCCCAGATCCTGACTTAAGTCTGGCCCAGAACTGGCCATTGAAGGCATTTGGGAAATGAACAATGGATGAGAATGCTTCTCCCTCTTCCTATCCCTCTTTTTCTCCCTCTCCAAATGATAAAAAAGTTAAAGGAAGGCAGAGACATGATTTCAGGTGGCCTTCATTGCCAGGATGAATAATTGACTTTTACCTATACTGAAGGTATTGAAAATAAAAGAAGTGGTTAGTTTGGTGGATAAAATGAATATGTGAAAATATTGTTAATAAAAATTAATATTTAAGAGTATGGTATGAAAAATTATTTTAAAATTTAAAAAATTTATTAAAAATCTTGCACCAAAGAAGGAAAAGAAAGAAGGCACTGATGGTTGTATGGAGAATAAAATGAAGTAATGTGAGACTAGAATTAGAGGCACCAATGGTTCATGTGAAAGATTATGTTATAGGAAAGCAGCAGTGGGAGGAAGATGAAATAATAGCGTATTTTAAAGAATCATTGTGAAGGGAAACTAACAGGGTTTTGTGTGTGACTGGATACAGAGAAAGAAGAAAACAAATGAAGCAAAAACAATGCCAACATTTCTCCTAATGTCAGCTAGAAAATGAATGCTTCACAGAAAACAAGAGAGAAGTCAAGGGAAAGGATAGACTTTGTGGCATAGAAAGCAGGAAAGTACTTCAAAATGTTCTTGGAGGGGCTGATGGTGTGGCATAGCGCGTAAAGCCAGTGCCTGCAATGTCGGCATCCATATGGGCACTGCTTTGAGTCCTGGTTGCTCCACTTTCAATCCAGCTCCCTGCTAATGCAACTGGGAAGTATCAGATGATGGCACAAGTCCTTGGACCCTTACAACCCATGTGGGAGACTTGGAAGAAGTTCCTGGCTCCTGCCTTCTGATTGGCGCAACTCTGGACATTGCAGCCATCTGGGGAGTGAACCAGTGGATGGAAGACCTCTCTCTGTCTCTACCTCTCTCTGTAAGTGTCTTTCAAATGAATGAAATAAATCTTTAAAAATGTTCTTGGAAATGGAATGTGAAAGATAAATTTATTTTGATGCAAAAATTTTTGAAATCCATGCATAGTGTTTTGATAACATGCATTTTCCATGAACTTTTTGAAGTACCTTCATATACTTTGAGACTCACTGACTGTGACGGCTGACAAGAGATCCATCTACAACAAGTAATTCAAAGTGTTGAAATTAAACCATGAGTGGGATGTGACATTGAGCCGGAGATGTGGAGTTTGTTAGCAAGTAGGTAGGGATTAAAAACTGTGAAAAACAAACATTTTGAGAGAGAGTGGACACAAAAACAGAATGTATACATTAATGGGGGGCATCAAATTTAACATAGGAACAGATTTTTAGCCCCCTGCTCAATCTTTTAAATATTATTTAATATATAACCTATCTCCCTCTGTACTGACTTTTTTTACTCTGCCCACAAACAGGCCCCAATCATTTCAAGTTCACAGATCACTTTATATTTAGCTTCTACCTCTTTCCACTTCCTTTCTCATCTTCATATGTCATGTACTTCTCAGTTTCTAGGATCATGGCCTTTTGATAGATACATTTAAAAAAATATTTTAGTGGGTAGGTGTTGTGGTACAATAAATTGAGCTACCACATGGAACACCCAAATCCTGTATCAGGGTACCTGAAGTTGAGGTCCATTGGCAGTTCCAAATTCCATTCCAGCGTCTTGCTAATGCACATCCTGGAAACCAGCAGATGATGATTTAAGTGCTTGGGTTCCTGTCTCCATTGTGGAAGACTCAGATGGAGTTCCTGGCTCCTGGCTTCAGCCTGGCCCAGCTTTGGATATTGTGAGCATTTGGGGAATGAACTAGCAGATGGACTTGCTGTCTCTCTCTCTCTCTCTCTCTCTCTCTCTCTTTCTCTCTCTCTTTGTCACTGCATTTAAAATAAATAACAATAGGGGCTGGAGCTATGGTGTAGTGGGTAAAGCCACCACTTGTGGCACTGATATCCCATATAGGTACCAGTTCCAGTCTTGGACGCTCCACTTCCGTTGCAGCTCCCTGCTAATGGCCTGAAACAGCAGAAGATACCACAAGTGCTTGGGCCCCTGCACCCACATGGGAGACATGGAAGAAGCTCCTGGGTCCTAGCTTCAGATAGGCCCAACTCCAGCTGTGGCAGCCATCTGGGAAGTGAGCCAGAGGATGGAAGATTCTCTCTCTCTCTGTAACTCTGCCACTCAAATAAATAAATAATTTTTGAAAAAAATAAACAAAATAAACTTTTAAAAAATTCTGGAAACTATCCTCATTGAGATCTCAAATGATATGTCATCAAATTTGATACTATTTTTTCTGTTCGATGCTCTTCTGAATATTTTAATACTGTTGATTTCCCCTCTTTGTTGAAACATTCTTACTTTGTATATTGATTTCTTCTATTCTTCTCAAAATTACTTCAAAAAAATCTACAAATCTTGAGTAACAAAGAGAGGTAATGATGAAGAGACATTCTAACTGTAACCATGTGAGGAAACTGCAGATCTAAGATAGAAGACCAAAACTAGAGTAGTACTTTATTTTTCATATAATTTTAATGGTAGGCCTGGAAATTTTGCAGTCTCCTTTGGGTTTGACTGCACCTAGAAATACATATAGACTTGGAAAAGGAATATGAAAGCTGTCAGAATCAAGATGGACTAGCTTTTGTCCACTTAACAATCAGGGAATTGCAAATCAAAACACAAGGAGATAGCAGCTCACACCTCTTAGCTATTATCAAAAAGAGACAAAGTAATGGATGCTGGTGAGAATATGGAGAAAGTGGAACTATTCTTTAAAGACTGACTTGAAAGGTGAAGTGACAAAAATGAGAGAGAAAGAGAGAAAGAGAAAGAGAGAGAGAGAGAGACAGAGATCTTCCATTCACTAGTTCACTCCCAAGTGGCCACAATGGCCAGGGCTGGACCAGGCTTAAGCCAGGACCCCGGAACTCTATCTGGGTCTCCTACATGGGTGGCAGGGTTCCAAAGACTTGTGCCATCATCTGCTGCTTTCTCAGGCACATTAGCAGGGAGCTGGATGGAAAGCAGAGCAGAGGAACTAGAACCAGCACTTGGATATGGGATACCAGTGTCGCGGGTGGCAACTTGACTTGCTGTGATACAATACAGATCCTTGAAAGGGGAACTTTTATATACTTCTGGTGGGAATGTAAAATAGTACAGCCAGTATGGAAAACAGTATGAGTATTCTTTAAAAAAAATTATAAATAGAACTACCATATGATCCAGCACCCCACTACTGAGTAAATATCCAGAAGACATGATATCATTATACCAAGGAGATATCTATTCCACCATGTTTATAGCAGCACTGTTCACAATAACAAAGATATGGAATCAACCAAGGTGTCCATCAATAAATATATGAATGGATAAAGAAATGACATATACACACATTGGAATATTATTCAGCCACAGAAAAGGATGAAATTGCAAAAAAAAAAAATGGATACAACTAGAGAACATTATGTTACATGAAAGAAGGCAGCACAGAAAGACAAATCCGGCATGTTCTTCCTCATATGCAAAAGTTCAGAAACTCAATCTGAACACAGAATAGTGTAATTACTAGAGGCTGAGAGTAATGGGTCAGGGGAGATAGACGGAGTTTCTATAACAGGTAACAAATCAGAGTTACATCAAGGAAGGGAATACATGGGGTGACTAGTATGTATTACATGAGCATTAGATGAAAGGAACTCCAAGGCTCAATCATAAAGTAATGCCAAAGAAGGGGAAATGATGATCACCTTAATTATATCAGTACATATTGTATACATGTATTGAAATGTCACCCTGTAACCCATAATATGCAAAATTTTTATTCACAAAAAATATGTAAATCTGAAATATCATGAAGGAAAAGATCTTATGCATGATTACCAGATAGAAACTATCACAAAATATTCTGCAGAACCACAAGCTTACACTGAGGGCATCTTAATCTTATAGAAAAGGTACTTACATAAGGACTTCAGTCTGCTCAACCTTGGACTAACATCACCCTGATTATTGGTCATTGTGATCAATGAAAATTATTTCAGAATATCTGATGTAATCCTTCTTATTTTGTCTTTAAATATTTCCCCTTTCCTCAACCTCTGAATATCGCCCTTGTTTATTATTCCATGTGTATTAACATTGCAATGGTTTGTTAGTCCCAAATAAATGTCCTTATTGTTTGGAAAATATGTTTGACTTTTTCAGGTTGAAACAGGCAAGAGACATGAACAATCTGTCAGAGGATAACAGGTTCCTTTGAGTTGATCAGCTAAGATATTTGTGTCATTTAGCTGGTGGGCCATTTACTTTCACAGTTTATTTTTGTATGCTTTCTGAGACAATATGCAAAAATTAAAAGACTCATCAAGTACCAATTTTCTCATAATCAAAAGAACAGGACATGGAGGTAGTAGATTACCCTTGGACAAATAAGAGACATCTGTTCTTCTGAGAATAGGAGGTGAGTAGGAGTGTGGGTACAAATTTAGAAGAATAAGGGCTGAAAGTTGAGAGCAGCAAGTCAGAAATCTTTTTATTTTTCTCAGGGAAGGTAAAGAAAAGGTCACATATTAAGAGGAATGGTGGCAGATACGGGGCTTCTGTTTCAGCAACAAGACTAACAAAGGGCCATCACTGGATGAGAGATGGCAACAAAACACAGCCTAGAATTTGTGTAGAGTCATCTGCATCTTAGGAGGAAACTGACCTGTTTTCTAACACCACAGAAAGTCACTGGAATGGGACATGCCAGGAGACACCTCCTTTTTTAAATATACATTTGTTTTTTTGAAAGGAAGAAATACAAAGAGGGAGAGGGAGAGGGAGAAGGGGAGAAGAGGGGAGGGGAGGAAGAGGGAGAGGAGAGAGGGGGACAGAGAGGGGAGGGGTAGGGAGAGAGGAGGGAAAGGGAAGGGGAGAGGTGGGAAGGGGAAGGGAGAGAAAGGGGTGGGGGAGGGGAGGGGGAGGGTGAAGTTCATGAATTTCAGAGCATATGCTCTGAACTGTTAAACTCTGAGATAATAAATCAATCCCGATAAATTGTAGTATATTCATACAATAGAAGTTACTCAGCAATAAGAATGAACCATGATATGTGCAACAACATTGATGTATCTCAAGAAACATTAGGCTGAGTCAAAGAGGCCAGATACAAAAGAGTACAAATTGTATTATCCTATTTATGATATTCTCAGATTGAATTAATCTATAAAGATAGAATGCAGATCAGCTGTTGACTGGAGCTGCAGGTGGGGTATAACTGAGGAAGCTTGCAAAACAGTTTTGTAATGATGAAAATATGCTTTATCTTGATTTTGTGGTGGTTACATGGGCATATAGAATTATCAATATTCCTTTCAATGTACACTTAAAATAATTGTATTGTATATTGTTTTAGTTTAATGGTCTTTCAATAAAGTTAAATTTTAAAAATTCATACCAACATGTTCAGAAGCTGACTAGTAAGAATTTCATAATAAATAAATAGAGAAAATGGAAGGAAGCAAATTGTCCCTGAGTAAAATAAATGGTAACTTTCCAGAATGGAAGGACATAAGTTTCCAGATGAAAAGGGTTTATTTAATATTCAAGAAAGACTGGAAAATGAGCCTCACACATATGACTGAGAAATCATAACAGCAACTTGGATAACAAGAAAAATCCTAAAGGTTTTCAGAGATGAAAAATCGGTAAACTACAAAGGAGTAATAGAGTGCCATCAGACTTCCTCTCAAGAGCATTGTAAACTAGAATACAATGAAGACTTGCATATTGTCATCACAGGCCACCAATGCTAGATGGGTTGCAAGGCCCTTCCTTCACAGATACTAAAATCTATGTAAGCTCAAGTTTATTATATGAAATGGTGTAGTGTTTGCATATAATTTATGTATATCCTCCAATGTATTTTAAATAATTTCTAGAATACTTAAAATACCTAAAACAATATAATTGCTATGGGAATAATTATTATATTGTGTTGTTTCAGGAATAGTGACAAGAAAAAAGTCTGCACATGTACAGCACAGACAACACCTTTTAAAAAATATTCTGCATCCACCTTTGGTTGAATCTGTGAATGCAGAACCTGGTGATACAAAGGGCCAGTTGTACAAAGTTTAAGGAAAAATAGCACTTTACCTCACTGTGACACAATTAGTCAAACCTCATAGTAGAATAAAGATGTTTTAAAACATATACGAGTTCAGAAGGAGTACCTTCCTAAATAACATTTTTGGGGACATTAATTGTGGATGTAATTCATCAAAATAAAGGAATAAATTATAAAAGAAGAAAATCTTACACCTAGCTTAGAAGAGTGGTGGGAGAAAATCATAACACCATATGCCTGAAACATGGCTGGTTTAGAATTTGAGTTACAGTGAGTAGATGGAGGACTCTCTGGAAACACACATACACACATGTACACAGAAACACAAATGACCTCTGTAGATAAAATTACATGACTAAAAATTTGAAAGGAATACTAAAAGGACTAAAGCAGTCGAGCCCCTATGAACTCTCAAAATTTATCGGCAAAGGCTTTCCGTGAAGCTCACATTGAGGATAAGTTAGTGGTAAGCTAATGAAAATTGAGAAATGGGCAACAAAAATATAAAGAGAGGGTTCCAGAACAAGATAAAGGAGAGGAGAAAGCCAGGGAATCTCAGAAAGCCAGTCACCATATTTGTGAACACTATGTCAAACATAAAATTTATTTCACATAAAGTCGAATAGCCAAGGTTTCAAGACCAAATTTCATACAAAGTTATAAGAAAAAAATGAAGATAAGAATCATAACATCTCACAAGTGATGAAAACATGCCAGAAATTATCAGAATCACAACTTATTATTTCAGATGAGCTACAAGATATTTTTAAATGAAATTGTGTGAGAGAACAACATACATCAGAATTTAAAATATCCCCAAAGATGACAGAACTTAAATAATAATGAATGAAAGGATCATTTGAAAAACAACTACTGACTAGAATGAATATAGGAGTGAACAAACACAACAGTGTCTTTAAAATGGAACATAAAAAGTAATTTTTAATAAATTAGAAAGAAATGGAGATAAAATGAGTTTTTAAAAAAATATTTATTCATCTACTTGATAAATAACACAAAGAGAGTAGGAGAGGCAGAGAGAGAGAGAGAGGGGTCTTCCATCCACTGGTTTACTCCCCAGCTTGCTGCAATGGCTGCAGCTATACCGATCTGAAGCCAGGAGACAGGAGCCTCCTTAGGGTCTCCCATGAGGCGGGTGCAGGGGCCCAAGCACTTGGGCCATCTTCTACTGCTTTCCCAGGTCATAGCAGGGAGCTGGATTGGAAGTGGAGCAGCTGGGACTCGAACCAGCGCCCATATGGGATGCCGGCACTGCAGGCAGTGGCTTTATCTGCTACTCCATCTTGCTGGCCCCAATAAAATGAGTTTTAGAGAAAATTATAAATATGGACCACTGGCAAAGGATACTCAACATATAATCAGGTTTCCTGAAGAAGGCCAAAGAAACAGAATACTGTCATTGAAAACTAAAATTCAAAAACATTTTTTGCATAAAAATATTTTTGAAGCCACATATTGAAAATGTATACTGGGGCCAGTGTTGTAGCATAGGGTGTAAAGCTACCACCTGTGATGCTGGCATCCTATATGGGCACCAATTCATGTCCTGCCTGTTCCACTTCCCATCCAGTTCCTGATAATGGCCTGGGAAAAGCAGCGGAAAATACCCCAAGTATCTGGGCCCATGCCACCAATGTGGGAGATCCAGGTGAGACTTATGGCTTACGGCTCCTGACTTCAGCCTGGCCTAGCACTGTCCATTGCATCCATCTCAGTGAAATAAAGATCTCTCTCTCTCTCTCTCTCTCTCTCTCTCTCTCTCTCTCTCCCCCTCTCCCTCTCCCTCTCTCTCTGTCTTTCTCTCTCTCTCTCTGTCCCTGTCTCCCTGTAACATTAAGCTTGAAAATAAATAAATCTAAAAAAGGAAAATTCATACTGCATACCAGAGAATAATAACCCCAAACCAGCAACCTTAAACACACATCTTAGTAAAATTAGTGAACTTTAAAGGAAAAGATAAATCCTTTGGGCATCTAGAAAATAAAAAGGGCCATGCCATCTACAAAGAAGGAAAAATTAGAATATCATCAGAATTTATGTCATAAATAAATAACACATTAAAATATCTAGGAAAGAAAAGTGGGAGACAGGGACTCTATATACAAGACGACTAGCATAAGTGCAAAGGGCACAAATTGTTATAAACATGTTATCAACAATCAAGTATTTCACTCCCATGAGCACTTTTCCCAATGCATCTATTTACTACAGAATGTGTTTTAGATCATTGCAATAACCGTTTTTATGAAAACAAACCAATTAATAAATACTAAAGACTTTACTGAAAAATTAGAGATGAAGTTTAAAAGTCAATATAGGGGTCAGCACTGTGGCTCAGTGGGTTAAAGCTCCACCTGCAGTGACGAAATCCCATATGGGTGCCACTTCAAGTCCCTGCTGCTCCACTTCTGGTCCAGCTCTCTGCTATGACCTGGGAAAGCAGTAGATGGCCCAAGTGCTTGGGCCCCTGCACCTGCATGGGAAGACCCGGAGAAAGCTCCTGGTTCCTGGCCTCAGATCAGTGCAGCTCGGACCATTGCAGCCATTTGGGGCGTGAAACAGCAGATGGAAGACCTCTCTCTCTCTGCCCTCTGTCCCTCTGTAACTAACTGTGCCTTTCAAATAAATAAATAGACCTTTAAAAAAGAGTACAATGGTAAATAAACATTTTTTAAAAAAGTAAATCTATGGAAAAAGCATAGAAAATGTAAGCATGATCATAGAAGAAACCATAAATCTTATTAACCTTGACAATATAAAAAGTAAAGAAGCTGACATAACTGTCAAAAGGTGGTAAGGAGATGTAAAAAAGAAGGTTGGAACTCTTCATCTTTTCAGTCTATGCATTTTTTTGTAACACATTAGTAATTCAATTGTTATGTTATTTTAAGTTGCAATTTAACTTTTTTTTTTTTTTTACAGGCAGAGTGGACAGTGAGAGAGAGACAGAGAGAAAGGTCTTCCTTTTTCCGTTGGTTCACCCTCCAATGGCCGTCATGGCCGGCGAGCTGCAGTTGGTGCATGCGCTGATCTGAAGGCAGGAGCCAGGTGCTTCTCCTGGTCTCCCATGGAGTGCAGGGCCCAAGCACTTGGGCCATCCTCCACTGCACTCCCTGGCCACAGCAGAGAGCTGGACTGGAAGAGGGGCAACTGGGACACAATCCGGCGCCCCGACTGGGACTAGTACCCAGTGTGCCAGCGCTACTAGGCAGAGGATTAGCCTATTGAGCTGTGGCGCCGGCCTCAATTTAACTTTAATTATGTTATTTTCAGTTGCAGAGGCTATCAGTCAAACTGGGTCCGGTAATTTCCTTCTTTCCCATTCTTGCTCCAAATACCCCAGTCTACCCAGATTATCTAACAGTCTATTAAGTTGATCTAAATGCAGACAACTGGACTCTAAATCCCAACACATTCAATCTTAAGCAGCATGATACAAGTATAAAATATACATGATTGAGATTCACTCATGTAAGCAGCAGCACCCTGAGCCCAAATAATTTCTGCCCTAGTTCTTGTCTACTTCTAGCCTAGGTCTCTGGCTCCCCATTGAATCCTCAAGTGTCTTGATAGCCTGCAAATAAAGCCCATTGTTGCTTTTGTTCAAGTCACTTACAGAGTGTTTTGGTGTTTGGGGCTGTTGGTGGAGATGAAGACATCAAAGAAGAATAAAAATATAATAGTTTCCAGAATTCTTCTTCCCTCTCCTCCAGATGATTCAATTTGAGACAAGTTTCAGACAAAGAGAAGAATTTCCCAAATCATGCATTATATTAGCAATAGGCATACAAGTTTAATAGATGAACCAAATACGGTTGAACAAAGAGGAGATGGTTTTGGGCTTTTTGCACAGAGGGTGCTGAGTAGTAGGTAAGCCCTATGGTATGATATGAGAAGTGCAGAGTTCTCCCTCTTGCCTAAATCATTTTCTTCCAGCCTACTGAGAGGCCTGAACTCCCAAAAGACCAAGACTTTGGAGGTCTGCCAATTCCTGACCCAAGCCATTTGGCCAGCACGCTGATGGCAAGAGGATGCTAATTACTGGAGATTTGTTTTCATATGAAACATGAAACTTTCTCATTTTCAGAGGATTTGCATCAGTTAAATTATACAGATTCACAATGATGACAAAATGTGCTAAATTTAATTGGATTGTACTGGAACTGCATGGATGCCTTACCTCCTAATTGGCAGCAAAATGGAGTCCAGACTGAAGCAGTTAATACCCAAAGGAAGGTCTGGAGGAATTCTGTAATTTCCTGGTTATATGAAGTGAATATAGAAGTAGGAAGGAAGTCTAGTCAAAAACAGAGGCATATATGTTGATAATTCTGTTCCCATGATGCCTTTCAGGATCATGATTGAAGGGAAGCAGGGTATGGACATCTATCGCTTGAATTTCTTGTATGTGTCAGATCTCTTATAATATGTGACCTCATTTGTTTCTCATCACAATCCTATTTGGGGATGGATTATTATTCCTAGTATCAACATGAGGAAATTGAGGCTCAGAGAAGTGAACTGACTTCCCAAGGTCAACAGTAGGTAAGTGGCATGGCCAACTCCAAAGCCAATGCCGTTTCTGATTTGCTGTTTCTGAACTTAGTAGATGCTTAATACAAAGAGGTGAAAGGATATATCTGGAAGGGAAGCCTCGGTATGGAGTCTAAACCTCCAGGATGATTTTCATCCCAGTCCCTGCCCTGCAGAGCAAAAGAAGTGCTGAGTGAGGCTATGCTTTTCATACTCATTTTAATCTAAAATGCTTGACAGGTATTATATGCTGTGGAGGATAAAAAGCCATGTCAGGCCCTTTGAAAAATGTGACTGTATTATCTACTTAGAGCCTCCGTGAACATCAGAATTGCCTTTCACTGAATATAGTAGGGGAGAGAAAGCAAGTGCAGAATTTCCCTCTAAATTGTTCCCAGGCCTTTAAAATTCAGAGAAGATTGTTTGTTCTTGGGTTGGGCTAGGGAAGATGGATGGTCATCACTGCACCCTCTGGCTGCCTTGTTTCCTGGCTGGGGAGACTTGCATGTCTGGACACAGTGTCTGTCTGTCTTGTTTTCCCCAAAAGTATTGGGCTTTGTATACATGAAAATATAGTAATCTCTCCCCAATAACAGGGTTATGTTCTGAAAAAGGGTGGATTCAGTATGTAAAAAAGAAATAGAGCACATCATTGCAAAACAGCTATACTCAAAGAGATCAGAGGCTGGGAGTTAGGTCAGGTGCTCCAGGGCTACCTCTCCATTCTGGTGATTTTGAGGGTAGATGTAATGGCTCAGTAGATTGGCAGCCACATTACAGGTAGGAACTTATAGCACATGAATTTACCAACTACCTGATGTCCAGCACATATCAAATGGGCTTGGCACATAGTTAGTGTTTAATAACAATTTGTCCCATAGGTTGGAGGAATTATCTGCTTTCTGTTTGACAAGAATATTTCAAAAAATGTGGAAAATGAAATTAAAAGATGGTATGCATTTTCCATGAAATTTCTGAAGACCCCTAATATACTAGATTATAAAATCCTTGAAGAAAGCAGCATATCTTATTGCCTTTGGGTTACCAATGATTGGGACAGCATAGGCTCTTTTTTTTTTTAAAGATTTATGCATTTATTTAAAGGCAGAGTTACAGAGAAACAGAGAGAGAAAGAGAGAGAGCGTGAGAGAAAGAGAGAGAGAGAGAGAGGACTTCCATCTGCTGGTCCACCCCCCAGATGGCCACACCGGCAGGAGCTGTGCTGATCCAAAGCCAGGTCTCCTACATGGGTGCAGGGGTCCAAACATTTTGATCACCTTCCACTGGTTTCCCAAGCCATAGCAGAGAGCTGGATCAGAAATGGAACAGCTGGGACTCGGACCAGCGCCCATATAGGATGCTGGCGCTACAGGCAGCGGCTTTACCTGCTACACCACAGTGCCGGCCGCAGTATAGGTTCTTCATAAATTTTGGATAAAAAATAATCGTTTTCCAGAATATCTGAGACCAGCCCACTCTTCAACTAGATCCACCTCTGTCTATCCTTTCGTTCTATGCTCCAGGACTTTATTTCGCTATACAGTGTCCTGCAATGCCCTTCTCATTTAGTAGAGTCATAGGGAGTTGAACTTAACCCAGGACCACCAGCACTTGAGAAGAAATGGGAAAGAATTTTTGAAATTCAAAATTTCATCCTAGGAGAAAAAAAAATTTGCTGAAAATCTACATTTGCTATGTAGAGCAGGTTTTTAGATGGGAGAAGTGCGTACTGGATCAGGAGCTTGCTTTTATGAACACTGAAATATGCTCTCATTCTCAGGACTCTATTTGCATGTGTTTATTTTTTTAAAAAAAGATTTATTTACTTATTTGAAAGTCAGAGTTACAAAGAGAAAGATCTTCCATTCACTGTTTCACTCCCTAAATGATCGCTATGGCTAGGGCTCTGGGCCAGGCCGAAGCAAAGATCCAAGAGCTTCATCCGGATCTTACACATAGGTGGCAGGGGCCCAGGTATTTAGGGCATCTTCCATTGCTTTACCAGGAGCATTAGCATGGAACTGGATTGGAAGTGGAGTGGTCAGGACTCTAAACAGTGCTCATATGAGATGCTGGTATTGCAAGTGGTGGCTTAACTTCTATGCCACAACACTGGCCCCAAAAACTAACACTTTAAACAGGCATTTTGAATCAATCAGGTGAAAGGAAAATGTACAAAGTAACTATGTGATCTTATGCAAGCTACTTAGTCCTGTCTATACCTTATTATTTTGTTAAATATGGAAAGCAATATTGAAATCTTGCAAAATTTTTGCAACAATGCAATAAAAGAAAGTACGTGACTATACTAGTTGGGTTTTCCAGATAAACAGAATCTATAGCTGTTTATATATGGTATAAAGAATTGGCTAGTGCAATTATTGAGCCTAGCAAGTGTAAATCTGAAGTATGGAATGGCAAGCTGGAGACCCAGGAGAGCTATTAGTGCTGTTTGAGTATGAATTCAGCAAGTGGACATGCAGGAAAGCCAATGGTATAGACAGAGTCTAAAGGTGGTCTTCTGGAGAATCTCCTATTGCAGGGGAATGGTTGGTCCATTTGTTCTATTCAGGTTTTAAACTGATTAGATGAGATCCATCTACATTATGCAGAGCAACTTGTTTTACTCTGCTGATTAAAATGTTAATCTCACTCAAAAAATGATCATGTAGAAACACCAACAATAATGTTTAACCATAGCACCCCAGTCAAATTGATGCACAAAGCTAGCCATCATAACACGTTAGTCAATCTCTTTGAGCCTCCTATTCTTCCTCTTTAAGAGGAGGATAGCAACAGTTTCTCTGCAATTTGGCTTGAGGATCAGAGAGAAAACATGTGAAAGAAGCTAACACAAGGCCTAGGAACAAAGTAGATTGGAGGTATTACATGTGCATATGTGTATCTAATTGCCCACTTCCTCTAAGCCTCAGATATAGTAACCAGCTTTACTAAAACAAATAGAAGTGCATATCAGTAGCAGTTATGGGAATTATGAGATTAATTTTCTAGAGTTGCTATAAGAAGTTCAGTATAAGAACTTATTGCCAAAAAAATTCCCATTTTATTATCTCCTACTTGAATAGGTTGACAAAAGCCCTAGGACTTAAGCATGATAAGAACATCTTACTGTCTGTAACACTTACTGCTTAGAAAAGAAGGCAGTGGTGGCATTTGATATGGTAGTTAAGTTTCTGTTGGGAGCCTAATTCCATATTGGAATGCCTGTGTTTGAATTCCAGATACTTGGTTTTCAGTCCAGTTTCCTGCCCGTGCACACCCGGGGTGTGTGGGGGGGCAGTAGGTGATGATTCAAATAGCTTGTGTTCTTTGACACTTTCTGTTACAGTTCTGAAGCTGCAGATGGACGATCTATCTATCTATATATCTATCTAACTCTCTATCTCCATCTCCATCTCAGGCTTTGAAGTAAGACTTTTAAAAACTTTTTAAGAAGAAGACAATGAATAAGTAGGTACTCTTTTCTAAACATTTTTTGGGTGACAGAAACTTTGCTGAGTGCTTTCCCTGGATTATTCATTTAATCTGCACACCTGTGTGAGATAAGTGCTATTATCGTTCCCATTTTGCAAATGAGAAAACTGGGGCTCATGGAGAAGAGAGTGACTTGCAGCACAACACAGACATGAACTCAGAACTCTCATACTCCAGAGCATGGTTCAACATCATTACATGATTCTGCCTGTCTCTGGGAAAGCTCCCTGGATTCTCCTGTAGATAGGGTAGTATTGGCTGCCCATGATCTGTGCTCTCACAGTCCCTGCAACCCTTTCATTATAGCAGTGGCCCCATGGTACTGCAATGTCCCATCTGTAGCTTTATATAATTTACTCTACGTTGAACTCCATGAGAACAGACATTGTTCTGTTCCCCAAAGACTCTCCAGAATCCTTGGTAAATGTTTGTCAAATAAACAAATGGATCCACGCAAAATAAAAGATGTGGATGAATGTCTCTAACCATGAAGATTCTACCATTTTGATGGTGTTGCTGCATATAAGTGTGTACACACTTCACTCTATGAGCCCCACGTTGCACAATGGACATGAGCTCATACTGAATGCCTGCTTAGTTCTTGCCTACGTTTTACCATTCTCTGCCATAACAATTCCCTTTCACATTCTTGAGATACTTTTTATTAGAGAAAAGTGTTTTATCTGCATTGTCTCCCTCTATCTTTTCTCTTACAAATATTATTTGCCCCCTGGAAGTCATTTAAACAATTAGTCTAGGCTGGTGCCGTGGCTTACTTGGCTAATCCTCTGCTTGTGGCGCTGGCACCCCAGGTTCTAGTTCCGGTTGGGGCGCCGGGTACTAGTCCCGGTTGCTCCTCTTCCAGTCCAGCTCTCTGCTGCGTCCTGGGAGAGCAGAGGAGGATGGCCCAAGTGCTTGGGTCCCTGCACCCATATGGGAGACTGGGAGGAAGTACCCGGCTCCTGGCTTTGGATCCATGCAGCACTGGCCATAGCGGCCATTAGGGGAGTGAACCAACGGAAGGAAGATCTTTCTCTCTGTCTCTCTCTCACTGTCTATAACCCTCTCTCTGTCTCTCTCTCTCTCTCTCTCTCTCTCACTGTCTAACTCTGCCTGGCAAAAAAAAATTAGTCTGCACACTTGTTGTTAGCCACTATATTTGGTATGCTAGCTTGATCCAACTGTGCTCCAAAAAATTCCATATTGATTTTAAAATGTAGGGCCACTATTAACCACATTTATCAATTCTGTCAAGTACAAAACTGCTTTCTTCTTGTCAGGGTGGATTAATAACTAGCTAGCTTTCCAACAGGTGTAAAATGGGCCCTACCTCACTGATGACGCATTCTCTTTTGGCCTGTTTTAACTTTTTTTGTTTACTGTCAACAATTATTTATTTGTAATTAAATCTTCACATCAAACTATTGACTGATGGTCATATGCATTCTTTGACATTTACTCTGAGCAGAAATTTGTATTCTCAGCCAGAAACTGTAAATGCTACTTTAACATTGGCTTTTCCTCTTGATGAGAGGCCATAGAAGGAAAACACAGAAGAGATATGAGGATATTTTCAATTTTATTTATAGCCTCCCGTCCATCTTGTATTCCATGACTAGGTAAATTAAATGCAGAAATATTGCTGTCCATAGGAGAGAAAGTATGACCTAAATTGGAACTCCAGCTTATGTTTGGCAACTAACTTCTGCCCTTCCATTCTAATGAAAGGATTCATGATCCCTGAGATTCCCTGAGGAAACTGTGGCCAACATGTTATGCATTATTTGGAAGTGTGGTTACCGATGGCCTGTCTGCCTGAAGGTCAACTAAAATGCCAGGTAATAAATCTCTAAAGCTCCCCTGTAACACAATATCCACATCTTTCCCACAATGAGTAAAAGCAATCTGCCTGACACTTTCTTTATTCATTTTTTCCCAGATTGAAGATCTACCTGCCACCAAACTAGACACAGGTGAGCTCCATGGGTCTGCCTTTTGGCTATGAACAAGTAGGGACATTTTCAACTCAGGATTCTTGCATGGAAGAGCAAAGCACTGCATGAACCAATGGAGAGAACCCATCAATACACTATGGGTGTGTTCCGCACACTAGATCTGCCTCCAGCTCTCTCTTCTATCCCGGGATGAAGGAGACCCTGCTGGAGTTGTGTGAGGAGACAGGTGACAGAGACAGTGCTTAGACTGACAAAAGAAGTTCCTTAGTTAGCAGCAATTGAACATGGAGCTTGAGCTTGAAGCTCTGACAGGGGAAGCTGCTTGAGAAGGCAGGTGGTGGGTGGGCAGCTGTTAGAGAAATAAATTCTGCAGTGTAAAAAACCAGGCTGCTCCTTCCAAGAGCACCCCTCACTTCTACCAGGACTCAGCCCAGGATGAGCTGAGTCTCTCTCCCTGGTCATGGATCCAAGCAATCTGGCAGGGATCCCACAAAGACCTTTGAACACAGTGATTGCGCTGCTTTGGAGACAGGTCTGTCAGCCATTACACAAATGCTGCTGCAGCTCTGAGCTGCAGATGGAAGCCATGTCTTTAGGCTCTGTAAGTGCTAGCTTACAATTCCTCTACTGAGAAGCAAGGTTCTCAAGCTTCTCATACCTCAGAATCATTGATGCTGTAGATAGTGAATTCAGATCATGGGGACATGCCTTCAAAAGTTCTGATTTAGCAGGTCTGTCGTAGAGTTCAGGAATCCACTGCTGTCCATGTGGTCCCTGGACCATACTTTGAAAGAATCAGGTCCCAAATAGCTAATTGAAATAGTCAGCAACAACCTTCTCAGTTAAACTATTATTTTGTGGACTAGGTAACTGAAATCCAGAGAGGAAGTCTTGTCTAAGTTTACATAATGAATTAGGATTGGAACTGAGGTCTCTAATGTCCCTTCCCCTTGTGCTTTCTCCTGAGGAGAGGGAGGAGATAATATCAAACCACAACCTTATATTTTTCTAAGTATGCACAGACTGCAATTGTCCTTAATAAGACTCTGTTGGCATTTTGTAATGAAGGCATTAGGTCTCATGCTTTGCAGGCCCCTGGATATTAATTATTAGTGGCACTCTGGTCCTGAGCCATTGTGACAACCCCCAAATGTTTGCCCAGATTTCTAAATGTCTCTTATGTGTGTGGACGTGAGGATGTGGGAGGAAATGGTGCTGTCTCCAGTTGAGAACTGCTACTATGAAGAATAGCTATGGTTAGCTATTTAGCAAAGAAGTCTGATTTCCTTTTACAGTGAACTTACAGTGACCCAAGGAGTGCTCGGGGCTCAGGCACTCCTGTTTCAGGGAAGAGGGTAAGACAGATCTCAGTCTATTAGCAGACTTTCTAAGTCTGAGAAAAGAAATCATCTTATGTCCCTGGGACTCCTATGGAGTACACAGTATGTGAACACTCATGCACTCTCTCACACACACAACCTCAGCCAGCACAGGCTATGAATAATGATGCCATGAAACCAAGCCATTTGAGAAGTCCAACAAGGGGTTACTTCAGGGGCTTGAGCCCAATATTTGGAGACACCCATCAAGCCCTTTAGATTCTTCAACACACATAACTGGATTCACATTTTCCATTCTTTGTCTTTAAGAGAAAAAGCTCTGGTTGTATTCATTCTATCAGCTCTCAGTCATAATGAAAGACAGACACAGTGTTCAGAGATGATGTGGATACTTATCACAATTCCAGGAGAGGTGATTAGCTCCTTCAGTCCCTAGCCAAAATGTAGAGATGTTAGCTTACCTCAGCTTCTTTCTTTATGAGATTGGAAAGGCTGTGATTGCTTTTTGGAAGCAGCCTCAGTTCCCCAATATATCTGGAGGACACACTTTTCTATTTGGGATAAGGGGAAAGATGGCTTGGGGATGATAAGAGTGGTGGGAATTCCGTAGTCCTCATCTACCTCTTAATGTGGGAACCTTCGATTACTGTCATCCCAATCTACAGCTACCATCTCTATTTAGTAGAGGTCTCCAAGCCAGCACTCTTGGGCTAAACGAAGGCCAATTGGTGTGCTCTCAAAAGAACATAAAGCTCTTTTCTTCTCAGAACTGTAAATTGGTTCCTCAGACCAGCTCCGTAGGGAATAAAGGCATCAGATTAATTTCTAGGCTAGGAACATGATTAATGAAAATAATAAGCTGCTGTAATTATCTTTTGATCTACAAGTTACTGCCTTTTCAAAGAGCCTTGCACCTGAGCTGTTGACCAGAGAATTTATTTACTCTCAGTTCATTTCAGAAGCTCTGAGTAGTTATACCAGAGTAGTTTTCTTCCCAGTTCATTTTCCTAGTCTTATAACTGAAAAAGATAGAGCCCATTTAGTCTTATTTTACAACTGGGGAAAATAAGTTCTATATAAGATAAGAGACTTGCTTAGCCTCATGTAGCTAGTTAACAACACAGATAAGACTGAAACAGAGTTCTTCAGCCTCTCCTCCCAGTACTTCTTTTACAGTTAACTCCCTAAAGACAGTTGCCTTTACACAAAATTCTCAATTTAAATTATTTCACTAAAACTTCTAGGCCAAAATATGCCAACAAAACTTCCCAATTCCACATATACACAAATAGATACTAAGTACTGTTGTAAAGCTAGTTCATCTAACAAAATCCTAAACTTCTGTTCCTCAAGGAAACCATCAAGAAGAAATTCCAGATAGATGCACTTTTCACTGGTAATGTGCTCAGTTTTCATCTTACTACCTGATATAATGTTTGGCGATGTGGCTCCATTATGCCTGAACTTAAAATGTCATAATGAAGCTACAAAGAAGCCTTTAAGACATTCATAATCTCAAAACTTTCAGAAAGTCCCAGATGAGGTAGGCCTTTGTAGATCAAAGGCAAACCCTACACCCCTAGCTGTAAGCTGAAATGAGGAAATGACATTAGGTAAAACATCTAAACATAGATTTTCCCTTCTTATCCTGAGGGTATTGCTCAGACATTGGAATTCTTTAAGATGCAGTGACTAGATTCTATTTACTGCACACACATCTGGTTTATTGTCACTGTATCACACTACAAATAGTTCCAGTTTCTTTTATGCCTCAAAAAGAATCAAATTTTTTCTTTCCTCAGGAAACATATTAGTACCACATTCATCTCCTTTGTCTACTTCTGGAGGTTCACAGTAAGTTGTTCCTTACCAGGCTCCCATCCCTTACTCTTTATTTTCTATACTTAATTCAAACTTAGGATTCTCATTTCTCAGTGAATAGGATCACCATCCACCCAGTTGTGCCTAAGAAGGCTGAAGTCCATCCCAGATTCTTTACTCAGACTTTTTACCCATTCAATTACCAAGACCTAGCCTCCCTCCTTAAAATCAATAGTTCCTTGATTTCTTTACTTTCCTCTCTCTCTCTCTCTCTCTCTCTCTCTCTCTCTCTCTCTCTCTCTCTCTCTCTTTAACATCATCATCTTTTGTCTGGCCTGCAACAACCTCTTGTACCACATCATGTACTAAACTGTGGAAACAGCAGTGAATGAAGCAGACTACAACACTGTCTTCGTGAAGCTCAGGTATATATTATAATTTGCTGTTTATTCATCTAAATCCACTGAACCATGAGCTTCTAGAGAACACAGGTCAATTCTAATCACCTCTGTATCACCAGACTATAGAGAGGACCTAGTACAAATTAGGTACTCAACAAGTAACTTGCAATGAATGCATGTTCAACTTTTACAACTTTGTAGTTGCCTTAGCATCATTCTGCTCATCTATCATGAAGTAAGAAGACTGTCCATGACTTATCCTTATTCCCACACTCTACTTATTTCTCATAGTCATGTTAGCCTTCTGAGACACTTCTGTGTTATTGTGCCCATATCTTTTATATCCTATGCTTTTTAGAGTTCCATAATGTGTCTCTTACTTTGAAGAGACTTCTCCTTTTTTTAACTTTTATTTAATGAATATAAATTTCCAAAGTACAGCTTATGGATTACAATGGCTTCCCTCCCCCATAACTTCCCTCCCACCTGCAAACCTCCCCTTTCCTGCTCCCTCTACCCTTCCATTCACATCAAGATTCATTTTTAATTCTCTTTATATACAGAAGATCAGTTTAGTATATATTAAGCAAAGATTTCAACAGTTTGCACCCACATAGCAACACAAAGTGAAAAATACTGTTTGAGTACTAGTAATAGCATTAAATCACAATGTACAGCACATTAAGGACAGAGATCCTACATGAGAAGTAAGTGCACAGTGACTCCTGTTGTTGACTTAACAAATTTACACTCTTGCTTATGCCATCAGTAATCACCCTAGGCTCTTGTCATGAGTTGCCATAGCTATGGAAGCCTTTTGAGTTCACAGATTCTGATCGTAGTGATCATAGTCAAAGTGGAAGTTCTCTCCTCCCTTCAGAGAAAGGTACCTCCTTCCTTGATGACCTGTTCTTTCCACTGGGATCTCACTCACCTGAATCTTTCATTTAGGTCAAGCCTCTTTCTCCCCTCTCCAGGAAATGTGTTTACCAGTCCTGTCCCTCTTATCCCAGCCTACAGGTATAACCAGTTGCACTCAAGGGTTTTGATAAGTTTATGAGGTTACCTATAGTTCTTGAGAGGTCAAGGTAGAAAAGTTTGGCAACTCTTGCTCCCAAACTAAAAATTCCAGCCTCTGGTAATCTTTAAGTCAAAAGTATTTTCCACATGCATAGCCAAATTTTATGTTCAGTGCTACAACAAAATGTTTCTAGAGCAGGACAGGATTGTCTCAAAATTCAAGTAAGACTTTTAAAAGAATGAGCTAAAATAGCAATTGAACAATGATAATATAAAAGTCCTTCTGCTTCTCCAGTTCAAAGATGGGAAGAGAGAGATTGTCTACTCCTTGGGATACAAGAGGTCAAGGGCCTGAAGCTCTCTTCGTTTGTCATAAGCCCCATAAAGCTATCTCAAAAATGACTTAAACAAAAAAGCTATGAGATCCATAATAGGCACTGTTGGTTTTCTGTGTCATGTGGCAGAATTCTGATTTTGTAGAAAATGAGTGAAGGAAGGAGCCTCAGAGCACATCAAATTAAATCCCTTCATATTACAAATGAAGACACAAAGGTCAAGAGTGAGTAACTTAGCTAACATCACACAGCAATTTACTGGCAGATCCTGGACTCATACCAAACTTCCTGACTCCTTTGCTCTTTCCCCTGCACCAAATCCGCCTCCAAGCCAGGCTTAAAACAAACAAGAATTCCCTGGAAGTATTTATGAAAGCCTGGCTTCTTAGCTCACATTCAGACTCTTTATGCTTTGATATATTTTTTAAAGCAATGTTTAGACTTGTCAAGCAGCTGCTCCCCTTCGTTTTGTTCACATTGCCCTACATAGCTATTCTTTTCTTTTTGCAGTAAAAATACACTTTAAATGACTCTGTGTTTTTAACACACAGAAATGAAGCCTATCAAGCTAGATGCAATAGATAACTATAGATAGATAAATCACTTGCTTCAGTGTCAGATATTCTCACTGCTTGAGACTGATTTAATATATCTGGGGGAAAATAAACAATGGAATTCAATAATAAGCACCTGTTCTTTCCAATAAACTTGCCAGGAAACAAATAAAAGTGAAAGGAATCAATCTGGATATAAATAACACAATCACAAACCAATCCAATAGAAAAGCTTGAAATGACCCCAGCTAATTCTCCCTGGTTCTGGTATCTCTGCATGTTGAGGATTCAATGCCCTATTTTACTTGTAACATTTTTGTCTATGGAGAAAAACATTTTTCTCATCTTCCTGGCTTCCTTGGAGAAATAGATCTGTGACAATAATCCCTCTTCAATAAAGTTAATCTAGCTCCAATTGAACTTTTTACAATATTCTTTTGCAATTTTTAGATTGGTCTTCTCAGTTTATTCTCATGACAATTGTATAAAGTAGGTAAGGAAGGAGTTGTCATACCAGAAGTTGTCATATCGTGAGGGTTCACTGGGCCTGTTCAGGACAAGAAGCCAAGAGAAGCCAAGCTCAAGAAACAGACTCCAGTACTCTTTTATCAATCCTATTTTTTTGTTCCTCATCACAAAATGAATTAGCTGATATTTTCTAGGGGAAGCAATTAAAGGGTAGCAGGTTGGCATCACTGTAGTCCACTGTTGACAATATAGAACACTAAAAATACATAATGAGACAGATTCATTAATTTATCTCTCTTATTTGATGACTCAGTGCAAAAAAATGTGCATCCTAAGATGACATATTCCAGGAAAGATCTGGACACAACAACTTTGGAAATAGGAGCATTGCTTCAATAGGCAATAAAATGGGCTACCAGAGCTCCACAAACTATGATCCACAAGTGAAATCAGGCCACTGCCTATTTTTGCCTATATGTTTAATTAGCACACAACCACACCTGTTCATTTATCTGTGTTCTATGGTCAGTTCCACACACAAATGGCACCAATGAGTATTTTGACAGACTGTGGCCCCCAAAACTTAAAGTATTGACCATCTGGTCCTTTATCAAAAAGTTTGGTAGTCCCTGTATTAGAGAAATAAAACATTAATACCAGTAATGAAGAAAATTTCCTTTTGTCATGACAGGGAAATTATGTCCAGAATAAAAATTTTTGAGACTTGGAAAAAGAGAACACTTTGCTAGAAGATCTCAGTAGTTCTGTGAGGATGGGTTTTGGATCTGGAATTGGTATAAACACTTTGTCTTACTGTTCGTTATGAAATCAGTCTTGAGTCCTCACAATATTTTACAGTGAAAAGAAACATAATAGTGATTTCTAGCCATTTATAATTCCTGGCAGGTTTCTGTTTTCATTACCAATAATGTAATATCAGCCCCAATGCCAGAAGGTTAAGGAACAATGGAATCAATACCTTGTTGCAGGCACTGCAGAGATTAGGGATGTGTCTTCCCCTTAAGTGTCTTGTTTCAAACTTGTTCCATCACATAAGGACACAAACAAATGAAGTGTGAGAAATCTACCTTCGTGGGATTTTACTGAAGTTTATCCACAAGATCTGCAACAGTTCAGGGTAATATTGACTTTAGTGAGACCAGAATCTGAAAACACTCTGCAGGTTTCTTTTTAAGGGACAATGGCCTCTAAGTGGCTATCCTAATGTACTATGGTCTGCTTTGTAGGCCTGGATACCAGAACTAATCACAATTAGGAAGCTAATTCTGCTCTCCTAGGAAATTACTAGTGCCTTCAGAAAGGCTTGATTAGTATATTAGGGGGTTCCAGAGAAGCAGAACCAATAGGAAATAGATATAAAGATTCTCTCTCTCTCTCTCTGGGTGTGTGTGTGTGTGTGTGTGTGTGTCTGTGTGTGTTTATTTTAGGAATCTGTTCATGTGGTTATGGAGGTTGCCAAAAATTTAAAATCTACCTACCATCTAGAAGATGGAGAACCATGACAGATATTGGTGTAATTCAGTCTGAATACAAAGGCCTAATTTTGGTAAGTACAGGTTGGAGTTTCATAGCATGAGAATCAGGAACACCAATATCCACAGGCAGAAGATGAATGTTTAAGCTGAAAAAAGGGAGAAAATTTGCTCTTCCTCCACCTTAGGGTTCTATTCAGACCCTCCTCAATATATTGGATGACGTCCACCTGTACTGAGGAAGGCCATCCACTTTACTTAGTTCACAAATTCAAATGTTACTCCCTTCCAGGAACACTCTCACAGACTCACAAACCACTCAGAAATAATGTTTTACTAGTGATTTTGGCATCACTTTGCCCACTCAAATTCTCATAAAAAAAGCAACCTGATAATCACAAGTACAGCTTGCCAAAAGAAAGCTGTCTTAGAATGCTAGACTGGGTTGAGGGTGGATGTAGAAGAGCTGGGATGGAATACTAGCAAGAATGTCCACTAGGAGCTATAAGGCTTTTTCTCCTCCTTTACCCTCCTCATGCCTACCCCTGTTGTACAAGAGCTGCTATAACACAACACCATAAACTGGACAGCATAACCAAGCAACATTTACAGCCTCACAGTTCCAGAGATCAGCTGTCTAAAATCAATGTATTGGCAGTGTTCAGTGCTTTCTGAGCACTGTGAAGGAGTAATCTATGCCAGTATTCTGGTGGTTTTCTGACAATCATCCCAAGCTCTGATTTCATCTCCCAATAGTACTCTCCCTGTGTGCCCGTTTTCCAGATTTCTCCTTTTAACATTCACAAATCAATGTGATACACCACATCAACAAACTTCAAAGAAAAACCATATGATTATCTCAATAGATGCAGAGAAAGCATTTGATAAAATACAACACCCTTTCACGATGAAAATTCTAAGCAAATTGGGTATAGAAGGAACACTCCTCAATACAATCAAAACAATTTATGAAAAACCCACGGCCAGCATCCTATTGAATGGGGAAAAGTTGGAAGCATCTCCTCTGAGATCTGGTACCAAACAGGGATGCCCACTCTCACCACTGCTATTCAATAAACTACTGGAAGTTTTAGCCAGAGCCATTAGGCAAGAAAAAGAAATTAAAGAGATACAAATTGGGAAGGAAGAACTCAAACTGTCCCCCTTTACAGATGATATGATTCTTTATTTAGGGGACCCAGAGAACTCTACTAAGACTATTGGAACTCATAGAAGAGTTTGGCAAAGTAGAAGGATATAAAATCAATGCACAAAAATCAACAGCCTTGGTATACACAGGCAATGCCACGGCTGAGGAAGAACTTCTAAGATCAATCCCATTCACAATAGCTACAAAAACAATCAAATACCTTGGAATAAACTTAACCAAGGATGTTAAAGATCCCTATGATGAGAATTACAAAATCTTAAAGAAAGAAATAGAAGAGGATACCAACAAATGGAAAAATCTTCCATGCTCATGGATTGGAAGAATCAATATCATCAAAATACCCATTCTCCCAAAAGCAATTTATAGATTCAATGTGATACCAATCAAAATACCAAAGACCTTCATCTCAGATCTGGACAAAATGATGCTGAAATCCATATGGAGGTATGGAGACTTTGAATAGCTAAAGCAATCTTATACAACAAAAACAAAGCCAGAGGCATCACACTTCCAGATTTCAGGACATACTACAGGGCAGTTATAATCAAAACAGCATGGTACTGGTACAGAAACAGATGGATAGACCAATGGAACAGAATAGAAACACCAGAAATCAATACAAACATCTACAGCCAACTTATATTTGATCAAGTATCTAAAACCAATTTCTGGAGCAAGGACAGTCTATTCAACAAATGGTGCTGGGAAAGCTGGATTTCCAAATGCAGAATCATGAAGCAAGATCCCTACCTTACAACATACACAAAAATCCACTCAACATAGATTAAAGATCAAAACGTAGGACCTGACAGCATCAAATTTTTAGAGAACATTGGAGAAACCCTGCAAGATATAGGCACAGGAAAAGATTTCTTGGAAAAGACCCCAGGAGCACAGGCAGTTAAAACCAACATCAACAATTGGGATTACATCAAATTGTAATTTAAAAGAAACAGTCAGGAAACTGAAGAGGCAACCAAAAGAATGGGAAAAAATATTTGCAAGCTATGCAACTGATAAAGAATTAATAATCAGAATCTACAAAGAGATCAAGAAATGCCACAACAACAAAACAAACAACCCACTTAAGAGATGGGCCAAGGAAGGACCTCAATAGACATTTTTCCGAAGAGGAAATCCAAATGGCCAACAGAAACATGAAAAATGTTCAGGATCACTAGCAATCAGGGAAATGCAAATCAAAACTGCAATGAGGTTTCATCTCGCCCTGGTTAGAATGGCTCACATTCAGAAATCTACCAACAACAGATGCTGGCAAGGATGTGGGGGAAAAGGGACAATGACCAACTGTTGGTGGGAATGCAAACTGGTAAAGCCACTATGGAAGGCAGTCTGGAGATTCTTCAGAAACCTAAATATAACCCTACCATACAACCCAGCCATCCCACTCCTTGGAATTTACCCAAAGGAAATTAAATTGGCAAATAAAAGAGCTGTCTGCACCCTAATGTTTATTGCAGTTCAATTCACAATAGCTAAGACCTGGAATCAACCTAAATGCCAATCAGCAGTAGACTGGATAAAGAAATTATGGGACATGTACTCTATAGAATACTATACAGTAGTAAAAAAAAAATGAAATCCGGTTATTTGCAACAAGATGGAGGAATCTGGAAAACATCATTCTGTGTGAATTAAGCCAGTCCCAAAGGGACAAATATCATATGTTCTCCCTCATCGGTGACAACAAACTGAGCACCTAAAAGAAAACCTGTTGAAGTGAAATGGACACTATGAGAAACAACAACCCTTGTTTGACTGTGGAGGAGTAACTTATTATTTTATCCTTTTAGCATTTTCTGTTCTACTTAATACCATTGGTTGAACTCTTTAATTAACACACAATTATTCTTAGTCTTTTAAATTTAACTCAAGATTCATCCCTGTTAAAGATAAGAGTGGGAATAAGAAAGGGAAGTCATGTACAGTTTGGCACATGCTCACTTGGACTTGCCCCTAATGGTTGAGCTGAAAATGTGCCATGGGATTCCAATTCAGTCCCATCGGGGTGGCATGTACCGATGCCATCTTACTTGTTAAAGCGATCATTTTCAGTTCATAATTGATCAGAAAGATAGGATTAAGTGTCAAAGGAATTACTTAAACAAGACTAGTGTCTGCTAATACTAACTGATAGAATTAAAAAGGAGAGAATATTCCTACATGGGAGGGAGGATATGCAGCAGTCTCATAGATTGGCATGTGACCTAAACAGCACTCTGGCCTCAGAAGGGCCACTGCAGTTCAGGAGTTGTGCTTTGGAAATTCATATTTATTAAATAAAAGTTAAAAAAACAACATACAGACCTGCTGAGTGGATGAAAAAACAAGACCCACCTATTCACTGCCTACAAGAAACGCTCCTAACCAACAAAGATACACAGAAAGTAAAAGGATGGAAAAATATACTCCATGCTAACATAAAGCACAAATTAGCAGGCATAGGCATCCTAAAAAAAGAAAAAAAATGGATCATATCAGGTACTGACTAGTACTATGAAGAAAAACAATGACAGGGCAAGGGAATAAATAATGAGAGCAGCTGGGTAGAAAACAGTCCTAAGAGAGTATGGCAAGTTGGTGAGAAGCACAAGTGATAGCTAGATTACATTTTTGTCAATGTCCACCAGGGTAGGCTGACTCTGACATTGGCTAGCACTCAAGTAGTCAACTCTGCTGCATGCTTTAGTAATGAATATTCTCATCAATTGGTTCAGATGTGAATATTGATTACAATTCACCTTTTTTCTTTCTCCTGAACTCTTACATCTTTTGAAACAAGTACCATATTATATATCACTTAATTATGTGTTGCCTGGTATTCTTCACCATTATTTCTTCTGTGCTGGTCTCCTTAACTGGACCGCTGGATCCTTGAAGGGAGGGTGACTATTTCTTAGTTCTTTTGTTATGCTCTCACACTTAGTATGTTGCTGAAACAGATAGTTGTTTTTCCACAGTTGTGGATAGAATACATTTATGTATAAAAACAAAGTTCCTCTACTTTTATAGAATACTACCTATGACCAGAGCAAAATCAACTGTTTTTATGATACTGATAACACATAGTAATCTCCCTGATGGGATAACTATAGTTTGATAGGCTATGGTTTTCTGGGTACTGTTTCAATGGACACAGTACTCCTGTGATATACTCAAATTTATGTAATAGTAAAAGTCATTATGTATTCAGTTCTTATCATGTGCCAGGTGCTGTTCCAAATTATTGACATATATAAATTCATTTAATTCTTTTTTTCTTTTTTTAGATTTATTTTATTTGAAAGGCAGAGTTACAGTGAGAGAGGGATAGAGGGGGAGAGAGAGAGAGAGAGGAAGAGAGAGAGAGATTGAGAGAGAGAGAGAGAGATTCTGAGATTCCATCTGCTGGTTCACTCCCCAAATGGCCACAACAGATGGATCTGAGCTGATCTGAAGCCAGGAGCCAGGAGCTTCTTTCAGGTCTCTCACATGGGTGCAGGGTCCCAAATATATGGGCCATCTTCCATTGCTTTCCCAGGTACATTATCAGGGAGCTGAATCAGAAGTGGAGCATCTGGCATTCAAACTGGCACCCACATGGGATGCCAGCACTGCCAGCAGCTTTACCTGCTACGCCACATTGTCAGCCCCATCATCATCTATGAGGACATTGAGGCCATATGAGAACATTGAGGCTGACAGTCTTGAAGTAACTTTCCCAAGGTCTCACTTGCAGATAACAATCTGAGCTACACTGAGGTGTTGGGATCTGTATATAATTTAGTTGATGAGACCATGTGGCCTCAGACACAGTATAGCAAAATAGTGCAGTTTGGTTTGGGGGTTAAATATCATGTTGACAATGTAAGAGATTTGTGAACTTTAGCAAATGTCTTTCCTTCTCCATATCCCAGCATCCTCATCTATAAAATTGAGAATAAACATACCCTCTCTTGGGGCCAGTGTTCTGTAGCAGCAGGTTAAGCCACTATCTGCAATGCTGGCATCTCATATGGGCCCCAGTTTGAGTTCCAGCTGCTCCACTTCCAATACAGCTTCCTCCTAATGTGCCTGGGAAGGAATCGGAACATAACTCAAGTATTTGGGCCTCTGCCACCCACGTGGGAGATCCAGATGGAGTTTCAGGCTCCTGACTTGTGTCTGGCTCAGCTCTGCTTCTTGTGGACAAATGGGGAGTGAACCAGCAAGTGGAAGCTCTTCCTCTTTCCCTCCAATTCTCTTTGTAACTCTGACTTTCAAATAAATAAGGAAATCTTTCTTTTTTAAAAACAAATACCCTCCCCTAAGAGAATTTTATGAGATTCAAATGAACTAATACACCATGGAAAGCAATAGTGTAGTGGCTGGACTATGATATGCACAAAAATTGTCAGCAACAGTAATTCAAAGTGCTGAACAGGCAACTGTTTGAGGGATTTCACCATTGGCCTTTGGAACTACATAGACTGAACACAAAGAGATGGGTCAGCATATGGGATGAGGTGGCACATCTGTGGAGCTTTGTAGCAAGTTTGGGTGGTAGGCTGTAGTCATGGAAAGGGTGGTGGTGCTAGCAGCTATGGCAGGGATTGAGGTGTAGGATTTGAATTGATAATGTTCTGAACTTTATTTCTACTGTGCCAGGTTTTGAAAACATGGACAATTCCTACCCATGCTTACTGAAAAAGCACTTACAGTGAGTATGCCCTGTGCATTTCAACTACTAATCCAGAACTTGATTCTGATTATGAGGGGATAAACAAGAGAGTCAGGATAAATGATTTTCTAGGTTCCCATAGGGCTTATCAAAACATAGAAATTTGGCCATAAACACATATGCTGATGTTTCTTACAAGCAAAAGACTATTCCACTTGTCAATTAGAGTTTATTATTGGGTAACATTTTTATTTCTTTCTGCTCTCTACCACTTACAGCAAGATAATGGAACCAAAGATCACATATATGACTAAACAGTCCAAAGCAGACAAGTATTCCCTATGCTGATTCTTTATGTGTGGTCCCTTAAAAAGGACAGCATCCTCTGCCATTTGCACCTCTCTGGACAAACAGGTGGAGTCACATTCTGCATACGGATAGCTAGAAATTTAAGGGGTCTCCCCAGGAAATCACAGAAACTAGTCATTAGCAATTTTTTAGAAAAGATAACTTGCTAACTTTATTTTAATCTTATCTTTCTCTTGGGAAAGTCATCTTACTAATTATATATATTGTATGTTTATTATATATTATATATATTAAGATACTTTTAAAAGTTCATGGAAAACAGAATTGAAGATAAGTTTATTTTGGTGCAAAAAATTTTAAATCCATGCATAGTTTTTGCATAGTACACATCTCCCATGAACTTTCTGAAGACAACTCATATTTTGAAGCAACATCAAACTAACAGAAAAGTTTGAAATATAATACAAAGAGCTTTTGTCTTCTCCTGAATAATTTGAGAATAAGTTGCTAGCTCTGTAGCTAGCAACTACATATATATATATATACTATATACTATATATACTATATATATATATACTATATATATATATATATATATATATATAACTATATGTGACCAGTAAAATAAGGAAATGAAAATTACTGTACAACTATAATATAATCCTTGGATTCCACCCAATATCCCTCAATTGTCCCAACAATGTGCTTACAATTAAATGTTCATAACTATGTGATATACGTGTATTTAGTATGCCTATCAAGTGTTCTTCTACATAGTTCCTCAGTCTCTCCGACTTTCAGGATCTTAGCCCCTTTGAATATTTCATGTTAACTACTTTGTACATCTTTCAGTTTTTTTATCTTTCTCTGGATGTTTCCTCATTATCAGATTGTGGTTGTACATCTTTGGTAGGAATATCACTAGAATGGCTCCTCTCATTGAATTATATCACTTGGTTCACAAATAAGCAGGTTTTAGTGCAACCTACCACAGCCTCTGAATCAGTTTCTTCACCAGTTGTAACAAACACCACATTCATTGGCGTTTAACTCTATGTTCAGTATGTACAAGGTGATCTTGACAGGATCTAAAAATGCTATTAATATCCACATGGCTTATCTTACAGAGACAGTACAAGCACATGTAATCATTAACTTATGCTAGATTAAATCATTGCCAGCATTTGTTCACGTTTCACACACAAATAGCAATTTTATATGAGTCAACTAAACATGATGTATATGGTGAGGTCTTACTTATCTATGCATTCCCAGCATCAAATATGATGCTAGGGTGTAGGAAAGCATACAATAAATATTTTAAGAGATTTACTGAGGTGTAATTCATATACAATAAACTGTCCATATTTCAAACACACACTCATGCATTTTGACATGGGTATACCCTTGTGAAACTATCATCACAATCAAGATAGAGTGAACATCTATATTACCTTCAAAATTTCCTCATTAACAAATATTTGTTGGAGAAATAAGAGGGAAAACATGGCTGTCATACTGCTCTGGAGACTCCAAAACACCAATATCAAGGAGTTAATGATACAGCCCAGCTGGGAGGCTCTTATTCCTCACTCCTTTACCCAGGATTCAGAATCCTAGGAGCCGGAAAAGGCAGAAGAACACTGAGCTGTGATGATTTTTTTTAAAGATTTGTATGTTTATTTATTTATTCATTTGAAAAGCAGAGTTACAGAGAGGTGGAGGCAGAGAGAGAGAGAGAGAGAGAGAGAGAGAGAGAGAGAGGTCTTCAATCTACTGGTTCACTCCGCAATTTGTTGCATTGGTTGAAGCTGCACCAATATGAAACCAGGAGCCAGGAGCTTCTTCCGTGTCTCCCAAATGGGTGCAGGGGCCCAAGCACTTAGGCCATCTTCCACTGCTTTCCCAGGCCATAGCAGAGAGCTGGATCGGAAGTAGAGTAGCCGAGACGTGAACCAGAGCCCATATAGGATGCAAGCACTGCAGGCGGCAGCTTTACCTGCTACACCACAGCACTGGCCCCTGTGATGGATTTTTGAGGACAGAAAGTCAATGATGCCCCTGATGGCAGAGTGCGCTGTCTGCTTAGAGGAATTAATATAAGGATGTAGTTATTGGTCACATTCCTAGATTTGGTGCCAATACTGACTTGTAACACTGTGTAGTTTTGTTTATCTAATTACTTTAAAAAAAAAAAGCCTTATTGATCTTAAAAACATTTTAGTGCAGATGGGTGGATTTAAATCTCATTTTTTATGAAATTTTCTTATTATGTTGTCTTTAGGAATCAACTTGGACAGAAATGGATGGCAAAGCATGCTAAAATGAAACTGAATTATAATTTTGAGTGATTTCCCAGCCAAGAAAGGGTGCTTTACTCTTATTTATGACAGTATGCAAGATTGGAAACTTCCACAGGGCAGTAGGGGATGACTAATTAGGTGAGGAATTTGAGATTGCCCAGGTTTCTTCTAAGTGGGGCAAGTGTCATGTTGATGACAGACACCATATATAAGATTACAAAAATATTTTAAAATGCCTTTTCAATGGCACAATCTAGAATATGAGGAAAATTTATCTAGAGGCCCTATATATATATATATATATATATATATGCAGAAATATAGTAGATTTGGTTGAAGCTGGTGGTCAAGGTATCTATTCCCTCATTACCTTGAGGGTTATAGAGTTAACTTCAAAGACTCTTAGGGCTCTGTTAAGCACTATTTGAAATATCTAGGTAGGTTCGCAAAACCACAGTTCCTTCCTCTACAAAATGGAAATTACTCTAGTATCTGCCTTTTAGGGTAGCTGTGCATACCAAAAGAAAATATTTTAAAGCATTTATGGAAAATGCAGCACATGTAGAACTTTTAATGAAAAGGAGTCTTCTTCCTTTCCCATACCCTGAAAATTTCAACTTACAAATAAGAGAAACACATACAGGTTCAGTATTCCTTATTCAGTGCTTTAGACTAGGAGTGTGTAGAATTTTCTTTTTTTTCAAAGATTTTGAAATAGCTACACTTACATATTAAGATACCTTAGCCAGGGGACCCAGGTCTTAAACATAAAATAAATTTGTTTCATATACATAATACAATTCACCTTATACACATATCTCAAAGGTAATTTTACGTGATATTTTTAGCATACCTGTGTTTTGACTGTGGCCTCTTACCTATGGTTAGGAGTGATAATTTCCCCTTGTGTTATCATGCTGATGTTTCAGAGTTTGAAGTATTTCTGATTTTAGATTTTCATATTAAGGATGTTGAACCAGTGCTAGAAAGATGATTGCCTTCAGTTGGAGAACAATCTAGCTCTACTGCTAAAGTGGCTCTCTCAATTCCCACTCTACTGTGCCTTCCGGTACATCACAGTTGCTCCCTTTTCTCTGCTGAAATTCTGATAGATTAAAAAGGGAACTGATCCCTAATGCTATCTGATTGAATCCTAAGAACGAAGTATAGAAGATTGCCCTCCAAGCATCATAGATAAGAAGGGATCTGGATGTTTTTCAAGCACAGAGAATCACAATTTTGTTAGCTGTAAGTCATCCTAGATCCATAGATTACTGAATTCATAGAATTTCAATAACAATACAATCTCCCAGAATGTTGAAACACTCAGGACAGGAAGCAACGTAATAAAAATACTGCTTATAAAGTCCCCAAAAGCATTTTGCATAGGCGCAAATCATTAATCCGACAGATCATTAATGCTGTGTGACTTCCAAAATGGCAGAGCCTTGTTTCTGTGGTCTGACTGCATCAGTCTTTGAACATGGATTTGGATGCATTACTAAACTGAGTGATCCTTGTCCATTAGCATTTTATGATGACAGGCAAGCAGGAATCAGGGGAACCCAAAATGTGCCCTATTTTAATACTATGCATGTTTTATCACTTCAGAAGAGTGTTCAAAATAGTCTAAGACACTCCTCCGCAATCCCTTGGTATCCCTCATCATTTTTCAAGAGTAATTAATATATCATCTCATTATTTCAAAATATGGAGTCTTCCCACTTTACCCACACCAAAGTGGAATGTCATTTAGAGTCAAAAAGATTTTAATTCCCACACTCTGGCTGGTATTGTAGTGTAGAACTAGGCAGTTTAAAGGGAGGTTCTGCATTTCCTCTCAGGCAGGCTTCTCTGCTATTGCCTGATAAAGCCATCTTGTCTGGAAATGAAGACACTTTGCATATTGGTTAGGAACTCTTCAGGCCTGCCAGTAAAATTCACCAGTCCTGCCAATAAACACAGATGATCTATCCCATTACTTTCCAGTGAGGCTAGGGCCAAATACTTGTTCCATGTCTGTACAAAATATGACATAATCAAAAAATTTATGGAAAAGCCCATTATGAAATAACTATGCAAAGATTTCAATTTTTTGAACCAAAATAAACGTATGTTTTAATTCCAGTTTCATGAACTTTTTGGAGTACCCTAGTATATTTTGACCAGAATAAATAATAGACGATATTCCTTTTTTCATTTATAAGCAGAAGCCTATGAATTCAAGTGGACTTGCAGACAAAATTCAAATGATTGAGTTAATTATATACACAAAGATTGGCATTGTTGGCAGGATTCATACATTGGAATGTGCTGATTATGTGGCTAAAATAATAGATCCCAAGATTTTCAGGCACTGTGGACTGGAAAGTTTTGTGACTTTGTTAATATCAATTACCTTCTAGATTGTTATGACGGCTATCTTTCTAATTACAATATTTAAAAATATTTGTAGATCCAAGTTAGCTGAATCAGGGAAAGATGGGCTGATTTCGACCCTGGAAGATATCAGAAAAGGAGAGGAACCACGTTCCTAGTGGACAGTTGGAAAGAAGTTTTCAGTGGAAAGTTTGCAGAAAAAGATAGAGCAGTGAAGACCTTATAATCATGCAGCAGCTATTAGGATACTACCATAAACTCCTGGAGTGGGGGCAGTGTGCCCACTTTTCTCCATGAAGGGAGGACATGTTTCTCTCCAACCCTCACCTGAACAAACTACCGGGCAAGCGACCGACTCCAGGAACAAGGTGGCTTTCTCCATGGATAGAGAGATATTTGCAGGACAGGGAGTGGATCCCACGTACCCTGTGACTGTAGGAATCCTGTGACTCTGGGATAGGGCAGGAAACAGAAAAGGGCATGAGGTGTGGCTGGGTCTTTGGGCAATCACTGGTTACAACCTCAGAAGCTTGGAGCTACCTGAATGCTGGTGAGGGCCATTTAAGAGGGTTCTGTGCTCATACATTGTGTGGTTTGTGCACTTCAGTGGATCAGATGTGCAGGCACTGTGAGCTCACCCCAGGGCAGTTGTTTTTCCTTGAGAGAAAGGGGCTGATGTTGTGAACAAGCCAGCCAGCATGATTATACCCTATCCCTTACTGACAATGGAAGAAATCTACCATGCTCAACTTGGGTGTCACTCTGGACTCTCTCCCCATTGTTGAGCTGTGGCTAGAGCTCTCAGGCCCCACCAAGAGCCTACCTCTATATATCTGCTGAAAGAGAAGGTATTACACTAAGCCATAGAGGCATATTTCAAAGAACAAAGCCTTCAATGGAAATATCAATAAGTGTTTTTTCCCCAGATGCATAAAAACAAAAGTCAAAATGCAAGCAATACAAACAAAGAAGACAATAATGTGATGCTCCAAAAGGAAAACAAAATGCTTCAATATTAGACTGTGAAGATGATGAGACTGATGAAATGTCTGAAAAGGAATTTAAAAGAATAATCATGAGATTACTCAAAAACACAGAGAAGCAAATACATGAATTAAAAAAGCATCTGTAGGGGCCAGCACAGTGGTGTAGCAGGTAAAGCCGCTGCTTGTAGTGCTGGCATCCCATATGAGCACAGGTTTAAGTCCTGGCTGCTCCACTTATGATCCAGCTCCTCCATGCTAATGTGCCTGGGAAAGTAGTGGAAGATGGCCCAAGTGCTTGGCCCTTGTACTCTCATGGGAGACCTGGAAGATGCTCCTGGCTCCTGGCTCCTGGCTAAAGATAAGCCCAGCACCAGCCTTTGCAGCCATTTGGGAGTGAACTAGCAGATGGAAGATCTCTGTCTCTCTCTTTCTGTCTCTCTGCCTCTCCTACTCTGTAGCTCTGAACTTCAAATAAATTAATTAATTTTTTTTAAATCATCTGTACATGATATGGATAAGAAATTCTGCCAGGAGACAGAGATATTGAAGAAAAATCAAAAAATCATAAATGAAGAATTAAACATGTCAAATAAAAAATATAGCAGAAAGCCTTAACAGAAGACTCAGTGAGGAAGAAGAAAGAATATCCAAGCTAGAAGACAAATGTTTGCCACTATCTCAGTCGTATCAAAAAAAGAATAATAAGAAGAAAACATTAGAAGAACTGAAAATAGTGTTCAATAGCAATGGCATACCATCAAATGACCAAAATACATTTTTTAGCAGTTCCTGAAGGTATGGGGAAACGGAATGGCTTAGAAGACTTATTCAGTGAGATAACAGAGGGGCAGTTATAATCGAAATACCCTTATAATGGCACAAAAATTAAATATAGACCAATGGAACAGATTAAGAACCCCAGAAATTAATCCAAATAATCTTGAACATAAGAGCTAAAATCACTCACTGGATAAGACAGTCCCTTCAACACATGGTGTTGGGAAAATTGGATCTCTGCATGCAAAAGTATGAAACAAGACTCCTATATTACACCCTATACAAAAATCAGCTCACAATGCATCAAGGATCTAAACTTAAGACCTGAAACTCCAAATTACTAGAGGAAATCATAGGGGAAACACTCAAGACATCAGCCTAAGCAAAGACTTCTTGAATAAGTCCCTAGAAACACAGGCAATAAAAGCAAAAATAGACAAATAGGATTACATCAAGCTAAGAAGTTTCTGTACTGCAAAGGAAACATTCAACAAAGTTAACAGCAACTCACAGAATGGGAGAAAATATTTCAAACTACACTTGTGCTGAAGGATTAATATCCAGAATATATAACGAATTCAAGAAATTCAACAACAAAACAACCCAATTAAAAAATGGGCTAACGGTATGAAAAGGCGTTTTCAAATGATGAAATACTCATGGCCAATAGGTTCCTGAAAAGATGATTAAGAAAACTAGCCATCAGGGAAATGCAACTAAAAACCACAATGAAGTTTTACTTCACCCCAGTTAGAATGGTTATCATCCAGGGCTGGTGCTGTGGCACAGCAGGTTAACGCCCTGGCCTGAAGTGCCAGCATCCCATATGGACACCGGTGCTAGTCCTGGCTGCTCCTCTTCTGATTCAGCTCTCTGCTATGGTCTGGGATAGCAGTAGAAGATGTCCCAAGTCCTTGGGCCCCTGCACCCATGTGGGAGACCAAGAAGAAGCTCCTGACTCCTGGCTTCAGATCAACACAGCTCTGGCCATTGTGGCCATCTGGGGAGTGAACCAGTGGATGGAAGATCTCTCTCTGTCTCTACCTCTCTCTGAAACTCTTTCAAATAATTAAAATAAAATAAATCTTTTTAAAAATGCTTATCATTCAAGAATCAATAAAATAACAAATGCTGGTGAGGATGGTGGGAGGAAGGTTCCATAATATACTGTTGGTGGGAATGTAAACTAGTACAACCATTATGGGAGACAGTATGGAGACTCCTCAGGAATCTGAAAATATATCTACTGGATTTCTCAGTCATTCCACTCCTGGGAATTTACCTAGAGGAAATGAAATCAGCATATTAAAGAGATATCTGTACCCTCATGTTCAGAACAGTTCAAGCCACAATAGGTAAGATATATATATATATATATATATTATATATAGAGAGAGAGACACATAAAACATATGTGTGTGTGATGGAATACTACTCAGCCAAAACAAAAAGAAATCCTGCCTTTTGCAACAAAATGGATGCAATTGGAGATGATTATGCTTAGTAAACTAAGCCAGTCCTAAAAAGACAAATATCATGTTTTCTCTGTTTTATGGTAACTAATAGAGAGTACAAGAAAACCTAATTTATATGAGTGAAATTGATATCTTGAGATTTTGTTTATAGCATTTGTCTATATTCCTGATGAACAACTGTTTTTCTAATTACTGCTTATTGAATTATTTATTTAGTGGAGGGTTAAGCTGTGATTATAAAGTAAATTGAAACTATGTTGTCACAAAAATTAAAAGAAAAATAAGGAAGGAAGGAGGGTAGGCTCAAGGGAGGGAGGATGGAAAGTATCATTATGTTCTTAAAACTGTATATTTGAATGCATGAAATTCATTTCCTTTATACAAATAAAAAACTTTACTAAAGATTCTATGACAGGATTAGAGGAAATTACTTCTTAGAGTTATTAAGGTTCATAATCAAATGTGACTTTTCATAATGGAACAAAAATTAGTAAAAAAAGAATTGCTAAAAAGAGATACAATTAAGAAATTTCATAGCACATAAAACATTAGACCTAAAGAAACTTTCAAGGTAAAATAGTCTACTAGTTTCCAAGCTGAAGTCCTGAGGTTCCTGTAGGCCCTCCAAGCCTATATAAAGGTATCTGTAAGTGCTTTCCATTTGAAGCTTCTAAAATTGAAGCTGCATCAACTAATTAGAACATCAGGTGTCTTTGCTTTGGTCTGGAGATTTATGAGTTTAGTGTGGTTTAACTGGTTATGCCACATTCATCAGAAGCTCTGAATGACATTTCCCTGTATATTTAATCACTTAAATGTAAGAAAATAAATTACTTAATAAAAAGAAGTTTGTCTAATAAGTTTAGTGCTTTAAGTCATGGAATTGTCAATTAGATGAGAGTGGTTATAGGGACTTTTGTAAAACAGAATCTTTGATTATGATATGGTTGGAACTCACAGAATTTGTCACATATCCTTGCTTTAAAAATGATCAAATTGAGGCACAGAATATTCCTGTCCCTGATAGGTTGTCCTGGATCTCTTGTCAAGTATAAGGGTAATACATCAATAATGTGTGTCACACCACCGCTACTCATACATTCCTTTTCTCTGTACATTAGCCTTTTATTTGAGCTCTCACTCTACCGGAGAACAAAGTTTCAGATTTATGTATCACCTGTGTTTAGTCATTACTCTTAAATTCCCAAGCCCAATTGTATTCACTTTACTTTGCTAGTTGTCTACACAGTTGAGTGGGTCCACCATACTAGCTGAATTGATTTGTCACTAAATTAAAACATTGGAGGGCATTTCATTCATCCCAGTGGACACATACAAGCTGTGGCAAAACATAAATGATCAGAAATCTTCTCTGTACTGGTAAATTCTAAGCAACTCCTGGGCTGAAAGGGGTAGATTGGGAAAACACTGTTTATCACTACCTTGAAAGAAGGGTACATACACAGACCACCATGGCTGGGACAGGATGCAGACCCATACCATGTTAAGAGGCTTAAACTGTTTGAGACATGGCCAGTACTGCTAGTTACTGCCCAACTTCAAATGCCAGTTTTCATTAAGCATCATGGAGAATTCACAGAGCAAGTAGCAGCAAATCCTTTGGCACCAATATCACAAGAAGAAAGAGATTCAAGCCCACATCCAGGTCATGAAGGAGGTGGCCCTGAAGTACTACAAGAAAAAAAGAAAGATGCTCCTAGACATGGCCAGCCTCAAGGCCAAGATGGAGCAGAAGCTGCAGCAGGAGCTGGAGAAGTTCCAAAAGAGTTTCTCTGACAACACCAATGGAAACTCAATCACAGAATATCTGGCCAAGATGGATCTCAATAACCAGTCACCCCCACATTTCATGGGAACCAAAAAAGTGCTAAAGAAAGGGAGCCCTCAAGTGAGAGAATCAGGAGAAGATGAGTGAGGTGGAGATGGAGCATCATGAGGAGAAGATGCTAGCCACCATCCTTCATGCCAAGAATTTGGAAATGAAGAATATCTTGGCCAACTGCCACTGCATGTATCGCACCATCCAAGACCAGCTGATGTCCTCGGTGGCCATTAATAGTGGTGTCACCGCACCTCCAAGTACATGCAGAGGCACATTAATGACTTCATGCCGTTCTTCAGTGACTCCAACATCAACGATGATGGCACCTACAACCACTTCATGAGATACTGCAGCATCATGTGCAAAGTGTCATGGGGAGGGCAGCTTCAGTTGAGGACCCTGTTGCATGTCTTGCATACAATCATGGAGGTAATGCAGGCCGATTCACCTGCTGTTGTTACCTGGAAGGAGTACAAGAAGAAGCTGCTCACCCTAGTCTACCGTGACACCCCTGGGACCTCTGAGAGCACTATAATTCCATGGTGCTAAGGTCACAAAGGTCCCCCTCTTCTGGACACCACCAAATCAACCGTTGCCATCACTGCCATTGCAGCTGCAACCAAAGCTGCCACCATGTCTCTTCAATAGCCCCTTTTTTCTCCTTTGGTTTTATGTTTTTTTCCTCAAAATTTGCCTCACTGCCACCCCCACCAACATCACCCTCTCCTTTCTGTCTCCTTGGTAATCGTGGCTTTCCCGTCTACCAGTCCTGGACATTGACTCTGGAGAAAGCCACAACTGTGGACTCCATGAGGGCCATTGGTTTGAGTTTCACCTTTTTCTTCAGGGTCTTTTCTTTCTCCACCCCCAAGAATTGGTATTTGGGACAAAAAAGGAAACTTTGGTTTTGATGTATTCTTAACTTGGGAAAAAATTAATTTACTCCAATAGCTCTATGTCTTCAGATTTTGCCACCCCCAACTGTATCAAATTACTTTAATAAAATTGGAGTTTGTGTCATCCCCAGAGTTTTGTATTTGTCTTTGAGTTTTTTTCTTTTAAATAGTGAGCTGTTTTATGGTTTGCTTCTATTTATTTTTATTGCTTGTTTCACTTCAGCTGGGCTACTCAGATGTGAGAGGTCTCGAGTAAGAGGTTCACTCCTATTTTGTTGTTAATCAAAACTTGCATGGTTTTTAATTCATTTTGTTGTTTAGATGTTTGTTAAATTCTAAATAATGTTTGCTACATTTAGAACATAACTGTAAGTGTAAAAAACAGAAAGCAATTTGAGATAAACTGATGGGCTAGATAAAGTTTACTCTGATATGAGAAAGATATTTTCTTAATTTCCTTTATTCAAGTAGTTGATCATTTCATTATTTCTACAACTAGTGTGAAGCAAAGAGACAAAGTGAAGATCTAAATTGAGTAAGTTTCGGCTGGCGCCGTGGCTCAACAGGCTAATCCTCCGCCTTGCGGCGCCGGCACACCGGGTTCTAGTCCCGGTCGGGGCGCCGGATTCTGTCCCGGTTGCCCCTCTTCCAGGCCAGCCCTCTGCTGTGGCCCAGGAGTGCAGTGGAGGATGGCCCAAGTGCTTGGGCCCTGCACCCCATGGGAGACCAGGAAAAAGCACCCAGTACCTGGCTCCTGCCATCGGATGAGCGCGGTGCGCCGGCCGCAGCGCGCCATCCGTGGCAGCCATTGGAGGGTGAACCAACGGCAAAGGAAGACCTTTCTCTCTGTCTCTCTCTCTCACTGTCCACTCTGCCTGTCACAAAAAAAAAAAAAAAGAAAAAAGAAAGAAAAAAATAAATTGAGTAAGTTTCCTTTATTAGACATACAAAAGGCTATGACTTTATTCAATTGACCCACCTTATATTAATTGATAAAAAGCTGACCTTAATAAATTTCTTAGAAATGCATCTGAAGAGGAGTTTTTAAAAGTAAGAGGTCAAACCATCTTGTTATAGCAACAGCTGGCATAAAGTAAAAATAGTGAAAGATATGCTTTTGTTGATATTTGAGACTTGTTTAAATCTTGACTTTGTCAAATGAATAGTAAAAAATTATTTGCAGTGAACAATTTTTTCAGAAATTCAAAATTCAGCTTCTGTATTTCAGTGAGGTCACTTAAATTCATCTAAACAACTCTTTGTACCTTCCAGAGATTCTAAATATACAAATATGCAAACTCAAAAGCAAAAAGAAATGCAAGTTGTTTTAAAAACAAAAAAAAGGAACATCAAATGTCTTGGTGTCACTTTTCTCCTACTGGCTAGTAACAATCCTCCCCCCATCCCCATGTCTTAGGCCAACTTCACTAAGAAACACACTTCAAGATGGAAATTTGCATGCAGGAGTTTCTTAGGTAGTTCTGTCTAAATAAGTATTTGTGGGAATGATGAAGCATATTTTGTCAGAGAGAGATTCTAGTGAGATCAGCTGCAACAGAGGCCTCAGCTTGTCCTACTGAGTGGGTGGGCAGGGTGGCCTGGAACTAGGATTGTCCTTTTGCAGTTGTCCTAAACCAACATAAGTTTGCCCAGACTTTGTGCATTTGTATTGCCAAGCATTACAAGTGAATGAAGGCTGTTGCTGGAGAGAGAGCATAACCTTGAACATGGTGAGCCCCTTTGGCTGATAGTGATTTCAAAATAAAAATTCAACTTGGAGCCATGGGTTAGTCAACACTCTGTGGTTAGTAGAACAAGCACTTCATTCCTGATGCAGGAATCTGGTGGGCACATCAGACATATATGACA
Organism: Sylvilagus floridanus; assembly: GCA_949820135.1. Taxonomy (NCBI): domain Eukaryota; kingdom Metazoa; phylum Chordata; class Mammalia; order Lagomorpha; family Leporidae; genus Sylvilagus; species Sylvilagus floridanus. The sequence continues at coordinate 16,829,473 of OX463223.1, forward strand.
CCTTCCTCCACTTAATCTCCTTTTGTGCTGGTTCCATAGGAAAAAAAATCTCCTCTACATGCTTCCCATTTAAGTAGGAACCTAGAAAGAAGACATAAATTTCCTTCCCTTCCCCAAAAATCTTCCTTATAGTTGGTAGAGAATTTTTGAGAACTGGTTAGCTAGAGTTAATGTGAAGTTTATAGCTGATAAGAAAAAATAAATAGTCCAGGTGTGTGTGTGTGTGTGTGTGTGTGTGAACTTTGTTTCATTATTTAAGGAGCATTCTTCTGCTATTCAGTTACATAAGGATTAGAAGACAGAGTGAAGTCAATGAAGAAATAAATCATTTTAATAGCATGTTTGCCATTCTGCAGTGATCTGAAAAATCCAATATTGCCGTTTAAATCAGATTCACTTTTGCTTAGAGAAAGAGATCTGACCTTTTCCAGTGACCACCTAAGTAGAAGGTCAGACAGAGCAAGGAAATGCCTCAACCTTCTAGCCTTTCTTTATTTCCATCTATTCTGTATCTTTAACTTTCTTGCAGTGAAAATCTGTTTATAATTCTGTGTCTATATGAAACCAAATTGAGTATCTGAAAATAAAAATTCCATTAATTTAGTTTGTTGAAATACATTCCATTCTACCTTGTAAAACTATTGAGTGTATTCAGATAGGTTTGTGTATAGGGACACAGCCATTAAACTTATATCAAAATTTTGGCATACCATGTTTTGTAAATGTCTTTAAGGAATGTATTGCTTTTCGATCTGCAAGCTAGAGGAGCAAACTTGGAATATAATTTTGTTGACCTTTTTTTTTTCTGTGTTTTAGGTGTATGGTATGCTTTTGTATATTTTTGTAAATGTCTTTAAGGAAGGTACTGCTCTTCAATCTGCAAGTTAAGGCTTACCAAGCTAAAGAAGCAAACTTGGAATATAATTTTGTTGGTCTTTCTTTCTGTGTTTTAGGTGTATGGTATGCTTTTGTATATTTTTGTCAATGTCTAAGGAAAGTATTGCTCTTCAATCTGCAAGTTAAAGCTTATCAAGCTAAAGAAGCACACTTGGAATATTATTTTGTTGGTTTGTCTTTCTTTGTTTTTGGTACATGGTTTCAAAGATCATTAGCCTAAGTGGTCTGATTCATGATAAGTGTTGTTCACTAAAATGACATGGCTTCTTGAAAGTCCAAACTGTACATCAACTGTGTGGAAGGAAATGAAGACAAGAAAGTTTAAGTGTTAATTCTTTTAATTCCATTTATATTCAGAGAACTTCCAGAAGAAAAATTGCATAATTTAGAACTTTAGATAACTGTGGCTTAGGTTTATTTTATGTTTATTTATGATCCAACTTAAAGAATAATTCTGGTTCCTGTGACTCACTTATGGGTAGAAGAGTGGCATTTGTTTCTCTTTTTTCATTCTAGTAAACCCTGAGCATCTTCTAAGATACAATTGTTACTCTCTCTTCTCCAGCTTCAGTCACTCCCTTAGGGAAGGGGTCCAGGGATGAGGCATATTGTCTGCCAAGGGCCATTTGGATATTTATAACATCATTCATGGGCCATACAACATTATCAACATAAAAATAAGCCTGTTATAGATTTATTGAATTTTGAGCTCCACCTGCGGTTGCCTTTGCAGAGCCAGACCAAATGATTTGTCAGCCCTGTATGGCTTGCTGGTCAGAACTTTCCGACTCCTGATTCTAAGCCTATAGTTGGTGACAAAACATTCAACTCTAACTTCTCTTTTAAAATGCTGTCTTGTCTCTTTATCTCAACATCTTCTTTCTTCTTTGAACATGCAAGTCATGTGATGGGACATGTTCTTCTTATGAGTGTTCATGGTACTTACTTGTCTATATTTCTCTCAGTTATTCAACAGTTTTCTCATGAAATGGAGATAGGATAACAATAGTATCTATTTCATAGAGTTAAATGCTCAATAAATATTTGTTATAATAGTTATTAAAAACTCTAACTCCTAAAGAACTTAGTGCAGAGTTGTATATATGGTGACTACTCAGAGGATAGTGTGTTATCAAAGTAGACGTATACACATTCTGATGCTAAACTATCATCTTTAGAATAACAGCCAGCTCTCAGAGCCTTATCATTTTTTGCTTTACATGCCATGCTCCATCTGCACATTACTTTTTCCAGTCTCTATCCTCTTAATCTGCTTTGTACATGTTATTCCTGTTACTGGAAACAAACTGTCCTCCCTCATTTCTAACGTTCTTATCCCTTAGTTTAAATGTTATTTTCTCTATGAAGTCTTCCCTTGCCTCTCAAATCTGTGTTAAATTCCTTTTCTAGACACTCCCATAGGACTCATAATTATATAGTATCTAACTGCTTGTTTATCTGCTTTTATTTCCCTTTAGATCCTATATTTTCCATGGTCAGGGGCCGTTTCTGTTTTATTTAGGCATGGATCTCATTACAATCTCAAAATCTGATACATAGCTTCAGATGTGAATGCTGCCTTCATAATGCCTTACCACCAGAGACATACAAACACAGTTTCCCTTTGTGACCTATCCTTTAAATTAATTTAAACATAAATGTGCCATAGGGAAGTTTGAGATATGGGAGTATACCTACTTTTACATTCCCAGAAAGGGCATATACTCATCAAGGTAGATATAGAAATAAAATATGTAGGGTCTTTACATCTTCTTATAGCCCTGTTTTAGTGTAGGCATTACCAATCTCTGCCTATCCCACCCTGCCAAAGTGCCTGAGTCCCACAAATTCAAAGTAGTTCCAGTTCCAAAAAATGGGACCATCCTATTCAAGCAAAAAGTGACAAGGAAAGAATACAAATGAAACCCTTTCATTTATTATAGATTATTCTGCAGCCAGAATTGGCCAATAGCTTGGCACTTCATACAGCCTGTGTTCTGATACCTTGTTGGAACATGAGTTTAAATAATGTCTAAGGAAAAGTGCTAGTCAACATGTTGCCAAAAGGTAGAATTATCTTTCAACCTGTTGCTTCAGAAGCGGTAGTTCCAATTGCACTAGATTCTATTGCACCTGCCATTATTTCTTCTATAAAAGTAACTTAATAATTCTTGTCCTTCTAAAGGTTGACACATCTTGTCAGATAATTGACAATCCTAGAAGCAGAAATCCTAACTACATAATATTTTGGAAAATTGAAAGTGAATAACCAACATGATTCAAACTTCCAGTTTAGAGTTTAAATAAAATCAGAAAGTACCAGGAAAAGAAGTTACCACCATATCATGTTGAAAATTATTAGGGAGTTTCAATATCAAGAAATGAGTGTCATCCAGCAGATGAGCCTCTAGGATGAATTTGATTACTTCTCTATAACAGCAAAATTGCACAATTAGATGGTATTGCTTGAGGCCTTCACTTGCTTTGGTGTTAGAAAATCTAAATTGTGCAACCTCTAGAGGATTTCCACTCTATCATGTACTAAGAATCATCTCTGAGATAGATTTTTGGTTGTGCTGCATGTGAGCTCAGAAAAAGGATGAAGAACTCTGGCTCAATGCACATTACGAATTTACTGCCCTAACAATAGGAATATGCTACAATCACTAACACATCAAATATGGTAACCACAAAAATGAAAGCGGAAGCTCTGTCAAATCAAGTGGACTTTGTGTACAATCCTGGCTTAGCCACTAGCTTTTCGTTTGACCTTGGAAAATTCATTTGCTTCCTTTTGATCTCAATTTCTTTTGTGCAGTATGAGAGAATAAACATTCCCAATGATAAACTCTAGGTTCTTTCTAACTCTTACAGACCAATATTTCAATGAGTTAAATAGCTCAAGTTAGTACTCTGGCCCAAATTAACAGGCTGATCTAATTCTGCATTTAACTTTGTGTTTAGCTTCATTAAACCAAATATGTGGATGAATTTTTTAACTTTTGTCCAGATACATGGATGTCAGATAGATGTAATTGTGGATCTAAACTACATAGGCTGAGATCAGTTAAGTGAAAGATATTTGGTTGTAGAATATACATTTCCTAAAATAATTCATATTAGTTATTTGTAGTATAGTCAGGTCTACATTTGGTATATGGCAGTAAGTTGGCAGTAATAAATGCATGTTTAGACTTATATTCCATCATGCTTCAAACTATAGCATAACTAAGTTGACTTTTAGTATTCATAACAGTGGCATGCAGACTGGGATTATATCAGGCCCCAAATAAGATTTTAAAAGAGGAGCTTTTTAAATTGAAAATTCTCTTTTTCTTTTATTCACTCAACATGGAGATATGGTTTAAGTTATGTGTTAATTGGTTTTTCTCTCTCTTTCTCTCTGAGAAATAGAAGCTGAAAAATGTTATATGTGCAAAGATTTGCTGCAGATAATGCTTGTGAAAGATAAAATGAAGAGGAAGTAGAAGAAAGCAGGGAAAGCTTTCAGACTGTGATACCAATATGATACCTGTGAAAGAAAAAGGAAGAAAAGTAGGATCAGATAGGGAGAATATGGGACTACGGTTCAGATATCACAATGTCCCATTCAATGAAACAGAGAACTTTAGAGTAAAATTTTCCCACTAGAGGAGTCCCTGTGTGGGGATAAATGGACAGGCTTTAATGCCCCTATCATGTTCCATCATTGGCTGAAGAATGCCCAAGAACAGCATGGTTGAGGCACAACTTCCATGGCTGAAGTTGAATCTGTATGTAGGTTAGGTGAGCTTCATATAGGAAAGGCACCACAGGAAGATATTTTAACTAGTCCCCAATGAATATACTAAGCTGTGTCTCTAATGTTTTATATCATTTATTGTATGGAAATTTAAGGGTGATCAGTAAAAAGGAGGAAAAAGGAACTCCAAAACCTTATTCTCCATGAAAACAATTAAAAAGCTGCCAGAACCTGGCAGCATCAATTTTTAAGAACTATGGAAATTACTGAGAAGCTCATTGCAACCCAGAGAGTACTCATTCAAGAGAAATTACTGAATCTCAGTAAGAACAGCAAGATTTGTGACATTTAAAACATTTCTATTTTTAAATAGCATACAAAAATTGTACACATTTATGAGGTACCATATGATGCTTTGATACATGTATACCTTGTGTAATGTTTAGATTGGGGAAAATATATCTATCTCCTCAAACATACATCATTTTTTAATTATGAAAAAATTCAAAATCCGTTCTTCTAGCTTTTGTAAAGAAAACTATGCTGTGTATTATAATTATCTATAATGACCTTACTGTGCAATAGGGCACAAAATGTATTTTATATGTTATGGGTTGAGTGGAAATTGTCTCCCTAAAATTCAAGCAGATGTTTAAACTTTTATGCCTTAATGTTAGTGGCTCATTGACTAAGGGTAGAGACTTGATCTAATTTGGGCAGCTATGGGGCCAGTGAGAGGTCTTTAGGTCACTGGGGCCATGCCCATTAGGGTGGTTCTCATGTGGGAGAGTTGATTATTTTGATTTCACGTTCAGCCTAGCTATACTCTCTCTCCTTCCTGGCTCACCATGTGATCAAACATCTGCACCTGCTATGACCCATCTTCACAGACACTGGACAATGAGTCCACCTGATCTTGAACTGTAACCTCCAAACTGTAAACTGAAATGAACATCTTCTTCCTAAGAAGATCATCTTGTATATTTTAGTTAAAGCAATAAAAAGTGGTTTAATACAGAACATTGATAATGATGTGTTGGATTGGTATTATTAACTATACCTGAAGATGTGAAGGATCCTTTGGAATTAGTTTGCTGAGAAAGATTGGAAGAATTTGGAGGAAAAGGCTAGAAAAAATACTTAAATATTATAAGTTGGATAGTAGGAACAATTCTGATGAGGATTCAGAATCCCAATGGTGGTAGAAATGTAGACAGTAAAGGACGTACATACTGGAGAGCTTTCAGATGGAGATGAAGATCCTGTTGGGAATTGGACTAAAGACCACCCTTGCTACAATAAGGAGCATGGCTGTGTTCTGTCTCTGTCCTGAGATATTATGGGAAGTTGAACTTAATACTGATGGCAGTTAAGAAACGGGCAAATGACTTGAACAGGCATTTGTCAAGAGAGGAAATTCAAATGGCCATAAGACACATAAAAAATGCTCAGGACAAGAGCTGATCAATTCACTGTTTCTCATAGTGTCCATTTACTTGATCATCTCTTGTCGTGACTGTTGATGTACAACGTAATACTTTATCCATTTTAGTATTTTGTTTTGTTTTGTTCTAGTACTATTGGTTGAACTCTGTAATTAACACACAATTATTCTTAGGTGTTTAAATTTTAACTGAAAAGTTATCCCTGTTAAATATAAGAGTGGGAATAAGAGAGGGAGGAGATGTACAATTTGGGACATGCTCAATTGGACTTGCGCCAAATGGTGCAGTTAGAAACGTGCCAGGGGATTCCAATAAAATCCCATCAAGGTGGCATGTACCAATGCCATCTCACTAGTCCAAGTGATCATCTTCAGTTCACAATTGATCACACTGATAGGTCTAAGAGTCAAAGGGATCACACAAACAAGACTAGTGTCTGCTAATACTAACTGATAGAATCAAAAAGGGAGAGAACAATCCAACATGAGAAGCGGGATACACAGCAGACTCATGGAATGGCAGATGTCCTAAATAGCATTCTGGCCTCAGAATTAGCCCTTAAGGCATTCGGATATGGCTCAAGAGCCCAAGAGAGTATTTTAGGCATGGAAAGCCAAGACACTCTGGCAAAAAAAAAAAAAAAAGAAGAAGACCTAAATGAAAGATCTCTGAGAGTGAGATCCAATGGAAAGAATGAGGCCATCAAAGAAGGAGGTACCTTTTTCTGAAGGAAGGAGAGAACTTCCACTTTGACTATGACCCTGTCTGAATAAGATCGAAGTCAGTGAACACTAAAGGCTTCCGTAGCCTTGGCAACTCATAACTAGAGCCTAGGGAGATTACTGACGCCATAAACAAGAGTGTCAAATTGTTAAGTCAACAACAAGAGTCACTGTGCACCTACTCCTCATGTAGGATCTCTGTCCTTAATGTGAATTAATGTTCAATGTGAATTAATGATATTACTAGTGCTCAAACAGTATTTTGCACTTTGTGTTCTGTGTGGGGGCAAACTGATGAAATCTTTACCTAATATATACTAAATCGATCTTCTGTATATAAAGATAATTGAAAATGAATCTTGATGTGAATGGAATGGGAGAGGGAGCAGGAGATGGGAGGGGTGCGAGTAGGAGGGAAATTATGGGGGAGGGGGAAGCCATTGTAATCCATAAACTGTACTTTGGAAATCTATATTTACTAAATAAAAAAAAGATTGTAATAAAAATGATAATAAATAAAAAGAAAAAATAATGTTCAGGCTCACTAGCCAGCAGGGAAATACAAATCAAAACCACAATGAGGTTTCACCTCACCACGGTTAGAGTAGCTTTGTTATTTTTTTAATTTCCATTATTTATTTTTATTTATTTTCCCCAGAAATCTTTTATTTAATGTATACAAACATCATGCATTTCATACATACAGCTTAGGACTGTAGTGATTCTTTTCAAAGTACCCACCTTCCCACCCATACTCCCATCCTTTTTCCTCCTCCTTCTCCTATTCTCATTCTTATTTTTTACTAAGATCTATTTTAAATTAACTTTAGACACATAAGATTAACTCTATACTAAGTAAAGAGTTCAATAATAGTTGATAGAAATCATTATGACCCAGCCATCCCACTCCTGAGAATTTACCCAAATGAAAAGAAATCAGCATATGAAATAATGATCTGCATCCTCGTTTATTTTTTATTGCAGCTCTATTCACAATAGCTAATATACGGAATCAATCCAGAAGACCATCAACTGAAGACTAGATAAAGAAACTATGATATATAAACACTACGGAATAATACATAGCAGTTAAAGAAAATGAAATCCTGTTGTTTGCAACAAAATGGATGCAACTGAAAACCATTATACTTAGTGAAATAAGCCAGTCCCCAAAAGTCAAATACCATATGTTTTCCCTAATCTGGTAATTAAGGGAGTATCTAAAAGGTAATCTATAGGAGTATAATTGACATCTTGAGATATGATGATTTTTAATAGTCCTTGTCTTGACTGTTGAGAAACTATGTTTTTTTCTTCATATTGTTTGTTGAACTCTACTTAGTGTAGGGTTAATATCAGAGTATAAAGTTACTGAAAATAATGAAATCCTGTCGTTTGCAAAAACAAAAGGATTAAACTGCAAATCATCATACTTAGTGAAATAAGCTAGTCCCAAAAGGATAAATATCATATGTTCCCCTGATCTGTGATAACTAACAGAACACCTAAAAGGTAACCTATAGAAGTGAAGTTGACACTTTGAGATGTGATGACTTTGAATAGCCTTGTTTTGACTATTGAGGAACAGTTATTTTTTTCTTACTATTTGTTGTATACTTTAATTAGTATAGAATTAATCTTATGTGTACAAAGTAAAGATAGATCTTAGGGTGCCAGGATTGTGCCATAGTGGGTAAAGCCACTGCCTGTAGTGCTTGCATCACATATGGGTGCCAGTTTGAGCCCTGGTTGCTCCACTTCCAATCCAGCTCTCTGCAATGGCTTTGGAAAGCAATAGAAGATGGCTCAAGTTCTTGGGCCCCTGTACCCATGTGGGAGAACTGGAAGAAGCTCCAGGCTCCTGGCTTTGGATCAGTCCAGCTCTGACTTTTGCGGCCATTTGAGGAGTGAACCAGCAGAGGGAAGACCCTTCTTTCTCTCTCTTTCTCTCTGTGCCTCTGCCCCCCTATAATTCTGATTTTCAAAGAAATAAATAAATCTTTAAAAGATAGATCTTAGTAAAAAATAAGAATTGGGAATAGGAGAGGGAGGAGGAAGAAAGGTGGGAGTGCAGGTGGGAGGGCGAGTAGGTTGGGAAGAATCACTATGTGCCTAAAGTTGTATTTATGAAATGCTTGAAGTTTGTGTACCTTAAATAAAAGGTTTCTGGGAAATAAATAAATAAGATAGATCCTTGTAAAAAAAAAAATAAGAATGGGAGTAGGAGAAAGAAGAGGAGGAAGGGTGGGAGCATCAACAGGAGGGAGGTTAGGGTGGAATGCATCACAGTGTTCCTGAATCTGTATATAAGAAATATAGGAAATTTGTATACCTTAAATAAAATTGAAAAAAAAAAAAAACTAGTGGACTGGGTTTTTTGGTATAAGAAATTTCAATGCAGCTTAAGTGCTCAAGCTAAAATCAGACATGACCCCCTAAAATTTATACAAAAATGTGGTCCCTTAAGTTTCTCCAGAAATGCTATCTGGGGTGCCACATATGCTACCAGAATTTGGGGTGCCATACGATTTCACCATATGCTATTAATAAATCCCCAATATTAACAAGCCCAAAAGGGTTCTTGCCTAATATTTAGAGAATTCTAAATACCGGCACAGATAAACGAGGCAGCATGGTACATTTTAAGCTTTTATTTAGTGCTAAAAGTATCTAGGAAAGTGAGGATGTTATGCCCGGTTCAGTCGTCCCCAAAGACCACCAAGGAGCCGATACCGCTGTAAAGCACATGAGAGTTTTATTGCAGGTCCGGGCCTGGCTCTCAATCAACACCAACACAGCAGGTCTGAATTGAGAGCCCCGACCCTTCAGTTAACAGGGTTTTTATAGGGTTTTCAGAGACATTCTATACATCATGGGACCATTTAGCAAATCATCTCATCCCACGGGAAATTCAAAGGACATCTCCTAGAATTGATTAGTGCATCCAGTGGCGGGAACAGACCTACCAAAGGTGGTTAGATGGCTTTGGGGTTGATGCCTTTTGAATTGATTGGCTGAAGCATAGGGTCCGAGCTGCTGGGGTGTATGTGCTGAACTGCAGGGTCTCAGGTAGCTATCAGTCACCTTATCTGCCCTGAGAAGACACCAGGAACTCTAGGTATTTCTCTATTATCTGTTAATCGGCTGTTGTTGGGAGAGTTTATCGCAAGGGGAGTTCATGTATTTATTTTTAGGAGCTTCTGGCTCAGAGTTCAGGGCCTGGTCAGGCCCAAGTTACAAGATGGAGGCCTAATTAAAATAGTTACACCTTGATCCAGGCTCAGGTCTCACAAGGGCTTTAGTTCAGGTTGGAGAGAAGGGAAAATCTGGAAAGTAGGGTGGCGTCCATACCAAGCCGAGAGCAGGCCAAAAGCCATGTACAGCAAGTGCCTTGAGCTGCTATCCACTGCTTATCACTGGCAGCAAAGCAGAGGCAGAGAGGTTTTTGGGACACTCCTTGCTTTTTTATATATTTTCTACAGGGGAGTGGCTTGTGGGCAGGTGGGCGCTAAGGTATGGTCAGGTAGAGCCTGATGTCACATGGAGGTGTGGTGAAGGTATCAGGTAGGATGCGAGGTCACACAGGGGCATGGTGAAGCTATCAGGTAGGGCATGAGGTCACACAGGGATATGGCAAAGGCGTGGTCTTCCAGCTCACAAACCTAATCAATTTTAGCCTGTATGTCTGCCTACTTCAAGGCTACAACGTGGGTGGTAATGGCTGCTCTTAGTATATTTTACAGGCAGATCCAGAGGAAAAAGAAGCAATGCAGAAAGATTTGGAAAACCTGTAGCTTGGTCAGAGAAGCAATGAAAAAAAGCCTTGTGTTTGGAGCAGGAAAAGGCCATAGAGAAACTGCTTACTAAAGAGATTAGTTCAGGTAAAAGGAAGCCTTATGTTAATTAGCAAGACAATGGGAGAAATACCCTGAAGGCATTCCATAGATCTTTGTGGCTGCCTCTCCCATTACAGGTACATCAGAAGCACAGAAGTGCAAATTTGTTTCAAAAATCTTCCAGGACATAGTCCTTTCATGAAGGAGCCCCAGGGCACCCTGCTTACCCTGGACAAGCTCCAGTTTCTGGCTTGCTGGGTCCAGGCATGCCTCCTGCTGGTGGCAGCTCTGGGCATTATCCACGTGGTGCTGACTTTGTAGTCATGCAGAATGTTAGAATTACAGGGTCGTGGTAGCATCTGACAAGATTTCAAATGAAAGCCTGGGAGGTCAGGCAGAGTTGTGTTGTGGGGCTGAAACCCCTGCATGGAGCAAGTCATAATGAAGCTGTGAGAGTGGATCTGCAGAGGAAATCCCAAAATAGTAGAGGAGGGTGGTTTTCATATAAGTGTGTTGGTTATTTTCAGTTCAAGTTCAGCCTACCTGCTTTCTCTCTTTCCTGATTCACTATGTGATCACTCCTTCATACCTGCCATAAGCAACCTTTACAGACACTGAGCTTTGGGGCTGCCCAATTCTGAACTGTAACCTCCAAATTATAAGCTGAAATAAGCCTTTGCCTAGACGAGAAGAGCCTCTCAGCTATTTTTATTAAAGTAAGAAAACATGCACTAAAACATTCAATAGAACTTAATACTATCAATCAACTTTGCTGTAGCTTTTCCACTGTACTACTCTCCCCAGTCTCTGGTAACTACCATTCTATTATCAATTTGAGATAAATTATTTTATATTCCACATGTGACAGAGATCATGTCGTATTGAAGCAGGAATAAGTGGTTGTCCTAGCCATGAGAGAGAGTTGTCTCATGGATGATGATGTATGAAGGCTCAGACACAAAAGGGCCAGTGAATACTAAAGTAAAGTTTATTGAAAAGAAATATACATGATACACCAGGTAGGCATCTCAGAGAAGAACTAAGAGCCCAGTCTGCGTTCAGGCTGGAGATTCTATGCATTTACATATGGGCCCTCAACTCCTTCCATTTCTGGTATGTCTCCCTAGGTGGAAGACTTCTGAGGTGAAGTGTGAAATTCCTAAAATTCATCCCAGAACTACAAAATGAACCGAGTAGCCATCTTGGTGAAGGGCAGATAGGCATAGAAGCAGGTTATTGAACAATTAGACTTTTGATATGTAAATTATGGTTGGCTTCCAGGGATTGCTTCTACATTTTTTAACCTCATCCACCTACACAAAAATTCCCATTTTCTTCGCCCCCCCCAAACACATAGGCTAATATCTACCTATTTACCTTAACAGTTTCATCTTTCTGTGCCTGGATCATTTAATTTAACATAATAATCTACAGTTACATCCAAGTTGTAGCAAATAATTATTGGGGACCTGCTTTCTGACCTAGTGAGTAAAGCTACTGCCTGCAGTGACAGCATCCCATATGGGCTCTGGCCCAGCTACTCCATTTCCAATCTAGCTACCTGTTAATGCACCTGGTAAAGCAGTGGAAGATGGCCCAAGTGCTTGGGACCCTGCACCCATGTGGGGGACTAGGATGAAGCACCTGGCTCCTGGCTTTAGCCTGGCCCAGCCCAGGCTGTTGTGGCCATTTGGGGAGTGAACTGAGGGTGGAAGATTCTCTTTCTCTCTCTTGCTTTCTCTCTCTCTCCCCCCATCTATAACTATGCCTTCAAATAAATCTTTTAGAAAAATTTCATTTTTATAGCTAAACAGTATCCCAGTATATAAATGTACCACATTTTCTTTATGCATTCATCAGTTGATAGACATTATGTTCATTCCATTGTTTGAATAGCCTGAATACTGCTGCTACAAACATGACAGTGCAGATGTCTTTTCAACCAATTGATTTTATTCTCTTTGAATGTCTATGTAGTAATTATATCATATGGTTCTTCAATTTTTTAGGTTTTGAGGAAACTCTATACTGTTTTACGTCATAACTGTACTAATTTACATTCCCATCAACAGTTTGAAAGACCCTTTTCTCTATGTCTTCACCAATACTTGCTATATCTTGTCTTTTTGACAATAGCTAGTCTAATTGGAGTGAGGTAATATGTCATTGTAGCTTTGATTTTTGTTATCCTGATGAGTACTTATGTTGAGCAATTTTTCATATACTTTTTCTTTATTTGCATATCATCTCTTGTAAAATGTCTGTTTAGAGCCTCTATCAATTTTAAATGTATCATCAATTAATTAACATTGTTATTCTATTGTTTGAATTTTTTGTTTTGTTTATTTATTTGAAAGGCAGAGTTATAGAGAGGGAGAGAGAGAGATCAATCTTCCATCTGCTGGTTCATTCTCAAAGGCTGCAACAGCTAGGGCTGAGCCAGTTTGAAGACAGGAGCCAGGAACTTCATCTGGTTCTCCTACGTGGGTGCAGGTACTCAAGTACTTTGGCCATTTTCCTTTGCTTTCCCAGGCCCTTCAACAGGGAGTTGGATCTGAAGCAGAGCAGAAGCCAGATGTAGGCAGCAGCTTAACCCACTGTGCCACAGCGTCGGCTCCTGGGTTCTTTATATATTCTGAGTATTAATCGTTTGTAAGCTATGCAGAAGCTTATTAGTTTGATGAAATTTCACTTGTCCTTTTTATACTTCAAAAATTTTTGCCCATTGGATTTGTGAAATTTTAAGGCCACAGGCACTGCTCTTTATTTCAATCTTTTTTTTTTTTTTATTAATTTGACAGATAGAGTTAGACAGTGAGAGAGACAGACAAAAAGACAAAAGTCTTCTTTCCATTGGTTCACTCATCAAATGGCCACCACAGCCAGAGCTACGCTGATCTGAAGCCAGGAGCCAGGTGCTTCTTCCTGGTCTCCCACATGGGTGCAGGCGTCCAAGCACTTGGGCCATCCTCCACTGCCTTCCCAGGCCACAGCAGAGAGCGGGACTGGAAGAGGAGCAACCGGGACTAGAACCCTGCACCCATATGGGATGTCGGTGCCTCAGGCTGGAAGATTAACCAAGTGAGCCATGGCGCCAGCCCCCATTTCAGTCTTAAAACTAATAGTTGACATTCTGTGTTGACAGTCTCATTACTAGTAGAAGATAGAGCACAATGGACCTCATTCTCAGATTTCTTTAGTTGATCTATCTACTTTAACTTTGGAAAGCAAACTCAAATTGAAATTTTCCCCTCTAAGATCAGGAACAAAACAAGGTTCCCCACTTTCACCAATTCCAGTCAGCATATTAGTGCAAGCCCTAGCTAGAGCAACTAGACAAGAAAAAGAAATAAAAGGCATCCAAATTGGAAAGGAAGAGGCAAATTTGTCCCTATGTGCAGATGACATAATCTAACACATAGAAAATCCTGAAGACTCCATTAAAAATACTTGTAGAACCAATAAACAAATTCAGTAAAGTTACATGATACAAAACTCACATGCAGAAATTGGTAACTTTTCTGTAACTAATAACAAACTATCTGAGAAGGAAAATAAAACAATTCCCTTAGCAATAGCAGAAAGATCAACTCTTTAGGAAAAAAACACATAGATTAAAGATTTGTATATTGAGAACTGCAAAACACTGAAGAAAGAAATTAAAGAAGACACAAACAAAAGGGAATAAATTTCATGTTCATGGACTAGAAAATTTAATAATGTTAAAATGTCCATAGTACCCAAAATTACCTATTACTCAAGGCAATCCATAATATATCCCATTGGCAGTTTTTACAGCAATTGAAGAAGAATTCTACAATTCATACAGAACCATAAAATGAATATCGAATTTAAGAAAAAACAAAGCTGAAAACATCACAGATCATGATTTCAAAGTATATTTCAAAGCTACTACAATTAAGCTACTGGCATAATGATAGACATATAGACCAATGCAGTAGTATAGAGAACCCCAAAATAAATTCAAGTATGTATAGTCAGCTGGTTTTCATTCAATGTGCCAAGAATACACAACAGGTGAAGGATAATCTCTTCAAAAAATAGTGCTGGGAACACAGGATACTTACATGCAAAAGAATGAAATTGGACCCTGACTTTACCATACACAAAACTGAACTCAAAATAAAGACTTAAACATAGATCTGAAACTGTGAAATTCTTAGAATATAGCAGAAGAGGAACGTTTCATTATATTGGTCTTCACAATGATTGAATGGATATGACAGCAAAAGCACTGACTAAAACAAAATTAAACAAAGTGGCACCAAATGTTCTGAAAACCAAAAAGGTTCTGCACAGCAAACCAAACAATCCAGAGAATGAAAAGTCAATCGATAGAATGGGAAAAAGTATTTACAAATCATGAGAGTATTTCAAAATACTTGTGCAAATGGGTTTAAAATATAAGTTTATGGGGCTGGCACCATGGCAAACTTGGTTAATCCTCTGCCTGCGGTGCCAGCATCCCATATGGGCACTGGGTTCTAGTCCAGGTTGTTCCTCTTCCAGTCCTGCTCTCTGCTGTGGCCTGGGAGGGCAGTGGAAGATGGCCCATGGGCTTGGGCCCCTGCACCCACATGGGAGACCAGGAAGAAGCACCTAGCTCCTGGCTTCGGATGGGCACAGCTCTGGCCGTGGTGGCCATTTGGGGAGTGAACCAATGGAAGGAAGACCTCGCTCTCTGTCTCTCTCTCTCTCTCTGTCTATAACTCTACTTGTCAAATAAAAAATAAATAAAATAAAATGTGTTTATTTTGGTGCAAAACATTTGAAATTCATGCATATGCAAGGTCATCAAATTTTTTGTGGAAAATGCATATTATGAAGACATTGTGTACAGATTTGAAATTTTTTTTGCACCAAAATATACTTATTTGTTATAAACCAGTTATATATCTGGTCTTTATTTTTATTAATTTGTTTTGGTTTATTTGAAAGACAGAGAAATGGAGAGAGACAGAGACAGAAAGAAAGAGATCATCCATATGCTGGCTGGTTTACTCCCTAAATGCCCACAACAGCTTTGGCTGGAAAGATCAAAGCCAAGAGCCTAGAACTCAATTTGGGTCTCCCACATGGTTAGGAGGTACACAAGTATTTAAATCATCACCTGCTCCCTCCCAGAGTGCTCTTTAACAGGAAATTGGAAACAGAAGTAGAGCCAAATCTTAAACCAAGGCGCTCCAATTAGGGATTCAGGCATCTCAAGCACCATTGTGTCAAACATACACCCCAAATTTATCTTTTAAAACCTATTTCCATGTAGTTTTTGAAGTTCCCACATATCCGCTAAAGGGTTAATATCTGAAATTTGTAAATAACGTGAAAATAGTAATACAGCTAATAATCTAACTTTAAAATGGGCTAAAGACTTAAACAGACTTTTTTGATTACTGGAGTCATACAGATGGCCAAGAGGTATATGACAAAAGGCTCAATGTAAATAATCACCAATGAAATGCAAATCAAAAGAGTGAGATTTCACTTAGTTAGGTTGGCTATTGTCAAGAGACCAAAAGACAACAAAAGCTGATGAGGGTGTGGAGAAATTAGAACACTTGCACACTGTTGGGGATAATACAACATTGACGTGCTGATCCAAAAATTTCTGTGGAAATTCAAGAGGTCTCAAGTAACAAAAACAATCTTGAAAAAGGATAAAATTTGGGAGATTCAAATTTCTTGATTTCAAAACTTACTATAAAACTACAATGATCAGAACAGTGTGGTACTGGCATATAGATCAATACAATAGAATTGAGAGCCAAAAAATAAGCCTATCCATTTGTAGTCAAGTGATTAGGTCCTTAGGGAAAAAACTGCAGAGGAAACTCTTCCGGAATTAGAGGGACACTGTGGATCTATGTGGAGGACACGGTGCCCACGGCTCAGGAGCCCAGCTGCCAAGAATCTTCTCCTCTGCACCAGCACTAGAAGGAGAGGTGAGGTGAAACCACAGTAGCCTGAGACACTGGCGGAAAAGCAGCAAGAAGAGCCTAGAGGGGACGAGGCTTGAAGCCCCGTAGAGGAAAGTACACCAACCTGACTAGAGGAGAGAAAAAAACAAAGGGACAGTATGGACACAATTCTGTCTCTCCACACAACTTACAAAGGTATGCGAGTCAATAGAGCAGGTGCCATTTTGGACATACATAACAGCTGCACCAGCTTGGGGCTGTGCCCACCCTCAGCCAAACAGAAAAACTTGATTCTGGTTGGGAGTAATAACAGGAGACTAAGACCTAGTGAATGTGTGGAGCTTATGAACCAGGACTGTTAAAAAAAATTAAGGAGTGTGGGAAAACTCACAGTGTGGCTCAGACATGAGTAGTGCTGGGAGACGCCACAAATTTGGTAACCTTGGATACGCGGTGAGAGACATTTCAGGGAACTCTGAGATTACACAGAGGGCTGTGCAGATCCTTCCTGTGGTCCTTGGGACAGAGCAAATGAATATTATGCCCTCTGAGGCTAACACTCAGGCACTGATTGCCATCAAGGAGAAGAGCTCAGCTGAGCAGAATTACTTCCCTTCTGAATTAAGAGAGAGAGAGAGAGAGAGAGAGAGAGAGAGAGAGAGAAGATTTACCACACCAAACCTGGGTGTGTCATCTTTGGCATACCCTTAACCCTACAGAACTGAATAGAGCTCTCTGGCCACACCTACCACAAGCCTCTAGAGATTCACCAAAAGCAGACAGTCCACTTAATCTAGAGTCATCATATAACAAGAAAAGCCACCACAGCAAGAAAAAAGAAAAGAAGAAGAAACCAAAGAATATCTCCACAATACCAAAAAACAAATACAAAAATCAAGGAAATAAGAACAAGGAAGATATTATGATGCCCCCAAATGAACAAGACACCCCAATACAAGATTATGAAGATGATGAGATAGAAGAAATGCAACATATGGATTTCAAAAAATTTATGATAAGAACATTTAGAAGTTATCCAAAACAAATGCATGAACTATAGAAATCAATACAGGACAGGGCAGAAAATCTCTCTTGTGAAAATGAAATCATAACGAGAAATCAAAATGAAATGAGGAATTTAGTAGAATATGAAATTCAGATATTGAAGAGAAACAAAAATGAAATGAAGAATTTAATAGAACAAATGAAAAGCATTTATTTGAGAGCCTTAAAAACAGAATCAGTGAGGTAGAAGAGAGAATATCAGACTTAGAAGACAGAGCACAGGAAAGTATACAGTCAAACCAAAGAAGAGAAGAGAAAATTATAAATCTAAAAAATATTGTTGGGAATCTACAGGATACTATTAAAAACCCAACATTCGGGTTCTAGGAGTTCCTGAAGGCATGGAGAGGGAGAAAGGATTAGAAGGCCTTTTTGGTTAGATACTAGTAGAAAACTTCCCAGGTTTGGAGAAGGACAGAGACATCCAAGTACAGGAAGCTCATAGAACCCCTAGTAAACATGACCAAAAGAGATCCTCATCAAGACACATTGTAATTAAACTCACCACAGGGAAACAAAGAAAAGATCCTAAAATGTGCAAGAGAGAAACGTCAGATTACTCTCAGAGGATCTCCAATTAGACTCACAGCAGATTTCTCATCAGAAATCCTACAAGCTAGAAGGGAATGGCGAGACATAGCCCAGGTACTAAGAGAAAAAAACTGCCATCCAAGAATATTATATCCTGATAAGCTCTCATTTGTGAATGAAGGTGAAATAAAGACCTTTGATAGCAAACAGAAATTGAAAAAATTTGTCACCACTCATTCAGCCCTGCAAAAGATGCTTAAATGTGGAGAACCTCAAGCAGGCCACCTGTGGGAACCTCCTCATTGCAATCTGCCTTAACCTGCTGAGCAAAACAGAGTCAAGGAAGTGCTGACCACAAGACTTGCAAGAGATACACCTTCAACCTGAGGATATGCATGCCCTTTGATCTGATTGATGGACTGCTTGCCCTAGAGGACCGGAGATAGATAAGAGACCGGGATAGGGGCAGGAAGTCGGGCAACTTCTTCAGTTTTTTCTCCTTCTTTCTCTCGGATGCTTCTCTTTTTACTTCTTCTTTTTCTCCTTTCCTTCTGCTATCACGAAAAATAAAAGTTCCTTGAGAACCGATCAACAGCGGTTGTGTCGTGACTCCCTTGGACACTTGCTGGCGAGGGTTCGACACTTAAAGATGTATTACACACAGAAACACAGAAACACGGCCATCAATATGAAAGAAGGTGAAGGAAGAAAACCTCCCAGTAAAAGATCTCAGGAAGCTCAAAGCATATATTAGAAATATCTTCAGGAAAATGGCAGGGCAAAGTCACTACATATCAATAGTCACATTGAATGCAAATGGCCTCAACTCTCCAGTTAACAGGCACAGACTGGCTGAATGGATTAAAAAACAAAACTCATCTATTCGCTGCTTACAAGTAACACATCTTTCCAACAAACATGCATGCAGATTAAAAGTGACATGTTGGAAAAAGATATTCCATGCCAACAGAAACCAAAAAAGAGCTGGCATAGCCATCTCAATATCACACAAAATAAACTTTAACACAAAAACTGTTAAGAGAGACAAAGGGGACACTATACAATGTTTAAGGATTCAATTCAACAGGAAGATGTAACTATTACAAACGTATATGCACCTAATTACAGGGCACCAGTTTATTTAAAAGATATGTTAAGGAATTGAAAGGGAGACTTAGACTCCAATACAATAATATTGGGGGACTTCAATACTCCACTTTCAACAAGAGACAGATCAGACAGAACATCAACAAGAAAACAGCAGATTTAATTGACACTATAGCCCAAATGGATATAACGGATATCTACAGAACTTTTTATCCTACACATAAAGAATACACATTCTTCTCAGCAGCACACGTAACCTACTCTAGGACTGACCACATACTAGGCCATAAAGCAAGTCTCAGCAAATTGAAATGAATCAAAATCATATCATGCATCTTCTCAGACCACCATGGAATGAAGCTGGATTATCAACTCAGTAATCCCTAGAGCATATGGAAACTTAACAACATGTTCCCGAATAAATAGTACATTACAGAAGAAATCAAAAGAGAAATCAAAAACTTTCTAGAAGTAAATGAGGATAACAACACACCTATCAAAACTTATGGGATACAGCAAAAGCAGTGTTAAGAGGAAATTTATAGCAATAGGTGCCTACATCCAGAAATTAGTAAGGCACCAAATAAATCAGCTTTCAGTGCATCTCAAGGATCTAGAAAAACTGCAGCAAACCAGACCCAAAAACAGTAGGAGAAGAGAAATAATTAAAATTAGAGAAGAAATCAATAGAATTGAATCAAAAAAAATTTTTAAAAGATCAGCAAAATGAAGAACTGGTTTTTCGAAAACATAAACAAAATTGACACCCCATTGGCCCAACTAACTAAAAAAAGAAGAGAAAAGACCCAAATCAATAAAATCAGAGATGAAAAAGGAAACATAACAACAGACACCACAGAAATAAAAAGAATCATCAGAAATTACTACAAGGACTTGTATGCCAGCAAACAGGGAACTCTATCAGAAATGGATAGATTCCTGGACACATGCAACCTACCTAAATTGAACCAGGAAGACAGAGAAAACATAAACAGACCCATAACTGAGACAGAAATTGAAACAGTAATAAAGACCTTCCCAACAAAGAAAAGCCCAGGACCAGATGCATTCACTGCTGAATTCTACCAGACATTTAAAGAAGAACTAACTCCAATTCTTCTCAAACTATTCAGAACAATTGAAAAAGAGGGAATCTTCCCAAATTCTTTCTATGAAGCCAGCATCACCTTAATTCCTAAGCCAGAAAAAGATGCAGCATTGAAAGAGAATTACAGACCAATATCCCTGATGAACATAGATGCAAAAATCCTCAATAAAATCCTGGCCAATAGAATGCAAACACATCAGAAAGACCATCCACCCAGACCAAGTGGGATTTATCCCTGGTATGCAGGGATGCTTCAATGTTTGCAAAACAATCAATGTGATACACCACATTAACAAACTCCAAAGAAAAACCATATGATTATCTCAATAGATGCAGAGAAAGCATTTGATAAAATACAACACCCTTTCACGATGAAAATTCTAAGCAAATTGGGTATAGAAGGAACATTCCTCAATACAATCAAAGCAATTTATGAAAAACCCATGGCCAACAACCTATTGAATGGGGGAGAAGCTGGAAGCATTTCTCTGAGATCTGGTACCAGACAGGGATGCCCACTCTCACCACTTCTATTAAATATAGTTCTGGAAGTCTTAGCCAGAGCTATTGGTCAAGAAAAAGAAATTAAAGAGATACAAATTGGGAAGGAAGAACTCAAACTGTCCCTCTTTGCAGATGATATGATTCTTTATTTAGGGGACCCAAAGAACTCTACTAAGACTATTGGAACTCATAGAAGAGTTTGGCAAAGTAGCAGGATATAAAATCAATGCACAAAAATCAACAGCCTTGGTATACACAGGCAATGCCATGGCTGAGGAAGAACTTCTAAGAGCAATCCCATTCACAATAGCTACAAAAACAATCAAATACCTTGGAATAAACTTAACCAAGGACGTTAAAGATCTCTACGATGAAAATTACAAATCCTTAAAGAAATAAATAGAAGAGGATATCAAAAAATGGAAAAATCTTCCATGCTCCTGGATTGGAAGAATCAATATCATCAAAATGTCCATTCTCCCAAAAGCAATTTATAGATTCAATGTGATACCAATCAAGATACCAAAGACCTTCTCAGATCCGGAAAACATGCTGCTGAAATTCATATGGAGACACAGGAGACCTCGAATAGCTAAAGCAATCTTGTACAACAAAAACAAAGCCAGAGGCATCACACTTCCAGATTTCAGGGCATACTACAGGGCAGTTATAATCAAAACAGCATGGTACTGGTACAGAAACAGATGGATAGACCAATGGAACAGAATAGAAACACCAGAAATCAATCCAAACATCTACAGCCAACTTATATTTGATCCATAATCTAAAACCAAACCCTGCAGCAAGGACAATCTATTCAACAAATGGTGCTGGGAAAACTGGATTTTCAAATGCAGAAGCATGAAGCAAGACCCCTACCTTACAACATACACAAAAATCCACTCAACATAGATTAAAGATCAAAACGTATGACCTGACAGCATCAAATTATTAGAGAACATTGGAGAAACCCTGCAAGATATAGGCACAGGAAAAGATTTCTTGGAAAATACCCCAGAGGCACAGGCAGTCAAAGCCAAAATTAACAACTGGGATTACAGGAAATTGAGAATTTTCTGTACTTTAAAAGAAACAGTCAGGAAACTGAAGAGGCAACCAAAAGAATGGGAAAAATATTTGCAAGCTATGCAACTGATAAAGGATTAATAACCAGAATCTACAAAGAGATCAAGAAACTCCACAACAACAAAACAAACAACCAACTTAAGAGATGTGCCATGGACCTCAATAAGCATTTTTCAAAAGAGGAAATCTAAATGGCCAATAGACACATGAAAAAATGTTCAGGATCACTAGCAATCAGGGAAATGCAAATCAAAATCACAATGAGGTTTTACCTCACTCCAGTTAGAATGACTTACATACAGAAATCTACCAACAACAGATGCTGGCAAGGATGTGGGGAAAAAGTTACACTAAACCACTGTTGGTGGGAATTCAAACTGGTAAAGTCACTATAAAAGGCAGTCTGGAGATTTGTCAGAAACTTGAATATAACCCTAGCATACAACCCAGCCATCCCACTCCTTGGAATTTACCCAAAGGTAATTAAATTGGCAAATAAAAGAGCTGTCTGCACCCTAATGTTTATTGCAGTTCAATTCACAATAGCTAAGACCTGGAATCAACCTAAATGCCCATCAGCATACTTTATGCCTTTTAGTATTTTTTTGTTCTACTTAATACTATAGGTTGAACTCTTTAATCAACACACAATTATTCTTAGCTTTTTAAATTTAACTTAAAAATGATCCCTGTTAAAGATAAGAGTGGGAATAAGAGAGGGAGGAGATGTACAGTTTGGCACATGCTCACTCGGACTTACCCTTAACGGTAGAGCTAGAATCGTGCCAGTTGATTCCAATTCAATACCATCAAGGTGGCACGTACTAATGCCATCTCATTAGCCCAATGTTGCAGTTGATTTCTCAACAATGTTGCAGTGGATTCATTTCTGAGAGGAGGAGCGTGGTGGGAGCAAGAGGCACGGAGTGACCACACAGACCTCAGGAGTCAGGTGAAAGTGGGCTTGAGGCAAGCAGCCCACAGACTTATTTATTTCAGTTGGTACAACAGCTTATATAGTCAAGACCAGCCAATCTGGTCAAGGGGTGGTCTATGCCCCAACCAATCACAGCCTGTTGCCAAGCAGTTTCCAAAGCCATCCAATCACAGCCTGTTGCCAGGCAGGCTCTGTTTGCTGTGTGGGTTTCAAAGCCATCCAATCACAGCCTGTTGCCAGGCAGGCTCCATTGCCAGGTGGGATTCAAAGCTATTCCTGAGTAACTGACGCTCGCTTGCTAATGGCCACCTTGGCATGGCCTTCTCATTCTACCACATCACCCCCTTTTCGTTTATTTTTGAGCAACGGGAGGCATGATTCTTGGCCATACCATTGTTGACTCCATTTCCATGTGGTCTCTGTACGCAGCTGTGCCTGTCTTAGGTTGTCCCCCAGGGAATCTTACCCATCATTGACTAACCAGCACTCAAATCGAGAGACCACAGGATTGCTTGCTCAGATAGGGGTAGGAATGAGGAATAATGGTTATCAGGAATGGTATGACCGCACACAGACTGTGGGCCATTTGAGTGGCTGACCAGAGCTAGTGGGGTATAAACCAGTAACAGATATGGCTATGGGAAGTTTCTCAGGGTAGGATAATAGGGCAGGTGCGTCTGCTAACAAGGCGGATTCTCAGTCTTGTTCAGCTGGTTCTGGTTAGCTGTCAGTTGCAGGCTTGATGTTTCTGGCTGGTACCCAAATGGGCTGTTCCGCAATCTGTGGAAAGACACAAGCATATCCTTGACCTTTGGTTAGCAGAGGGTGTGGTCCTTTCCATTATCCTGTCAGGGGGTCTTTCCACCTAACCATAGGGGCTGGGGTCTGGGATGGAAAGGATCCCCAGTGTTTATAAGCTGGGCTGATCCCTTGGGAATAAAAAGTAAGAAAATTGATAGTGAAAAGGACCTCAGTCAAAGCAAGCTGTGGGTCTGAGGGTATATAATTATTTTTTTGTCTTTGTAAGAGATCTTTAATCTTCCTATGAGTTCTTTCAATGATTGCCTGTCCCTGTGGGTTGTATGGGATACCTGTGGCAGACTGTATGTTCCAAAATTTCAGGAAAGAATTAAATTCCTGTGATTATACACTGGCCCGTTATCAGTCTTTATGGTCCAGGGGACACCAAGGACCAGCATGGCTGATTTAACCACCTTTATCACATTACTAGCCTTTTCTCTGGATTGGATTGTTGCAAATACAGCCTTTGAATAAGTATCTACCACCACATGGACAAACTTAAGTTTACCAAAGGAGTTAATGTGGGTGACGTCCACTTGCCAGAGCTGATTAGGAGCAAGGCCTCGCGGGTTCACTCCTGCTTGTTGCAGTGGGCCTAACGGGGCGAGGGGTGCACAATTCTTGCAAGAGTGCACTAGGTATTTGCATTGGATCGTTGTTACCACTGGGAAAAGCAATTTTATGTTGCTTGCTGACATATGAAATTTTTGGTGTAAAATACGGGCTTGTTCTAAGTGTCCAATGGAAGCCGTGTTGCAGGAGATACAACGATCAACCTTTCTGTTGCCTTGGGAAATAAATCCAGGTAACCCAGTATGTGATCTTACATGTGATATATACCATGAGTATTTTCTGTTCTTAGTTAGCTCTTTAAGTGTTGTGAACATCTAGTCAATTGGCTTATTGGTCGGGTTAAAGACTGCAAAAGAGATTGTCTTTGCTACCTGTACTGAGTATTTCCTGTCCAAAAATATATTTACCAGTCCATGTTGGCTAAGGAGTAGAACCTTGACTATTGCTCTTATTTCTCCCAACTGTACTGATCCCCCGTGGAATTCTACATGGATGTTATCTTTTTCTGTTAAAGATTTGATCACTATTTCAAACAGTGACTAGTCCAAGTGATCAGTTTCAGTTCGTAATTGATGATAATGACAGGATTGTCATAGGGATCACATAAACAAGACTAGTGTCTGCTAATACTAACTGATAGAATTAAAAAGGGGAGAATGATCCAACATGGGAAGCTGGATACACAGCAGACTCATAGAATGGCAGATATCCTAAACAGCACTCTGGCCTCAGAATCAGCCCTTACGGCATTCGGATCCAGCTAAAAAGCCCATTAGGGTATTTCAGGCATGGAAAGCCAAGACACTCTGGCAAAAAAATGACCTAAATGAAAGATCTGTGTGTGTGAGATCCCAGTGGAAAGAACGGGCCATCAAAGAAGGAGGTACCTTTTTCTGAAGGGAGGAGAGAACTTTCACTTTGACTATGGCCTTGTCTAAATAAGATCGGAGTTGGCGAACTCAAAAGGCTTCCAAAGCCTTGGCATCTCATGACAAGAGCCTTGGTGATTACTGACATTATAAATAAGAGTGTCAATTGTTAAATCAACAATGGGACTCACTGTGCACCTGCTTCTCATGTAGGATCTCTGTCCTTAATGTTTTGTACTATGTGAATTAATGGTAAAACTACTACCCAAACAGTATTCTATACTTTGTGTGTCTGCGTGGGTGCAGTCTGTTGAAATTTTTACTTAGTATATACTAAGTTTATCTTTTGTATATAAAGATAATTGAGAATTAATCTTTATGAAGAATGGGATGGGAGAGGGAGTGGGAGATGCGATGGTTGTGGGTGGGAGGGTAGTTATAGGGGAAAAGTTTGCTAAAATCTAAAAGTTATACTTTGGAAATTTATATTTATTAAATAAAAATTGAAAAAACCCATAAATTTATGCATAATTCTTGAGGCTGGGAAACATAATATCAAGCCATCAGCAGATTCAATATGTGATGCAAGTCACTCTGCATACATTCTGCCTTCAATGTGCCCTCACATGACAGAGGTGCAAACAAACATTCTATGACTTCTTATAAGGACACCCATCACCCCTCAATTACATATTCCAGCTATTCCATTGGGAATTATGTGTCAACATATGAATTTTGTTTTTTTTAAGATTTATTTATTTATTTGAAAGGCTAAGATACAGAGGCAGAGGCAAAGGAAGAGCGTTCTTCCATTTGCTGGTTCACTCCCCAAATGGCTGCAACACCTGGAGAAGGGCTGATCTGAAGCCAGGAGCTTCTTTGGGGTCTCCCATGTGGGTACAGGGGCCCAAGCACTTAAGCCATCTTCCACTTCTTTCTCAGGCACATTAGCAGGGAGCTGGCTCAGAAGTGGAACAGCTGGGATTTGAACTAGTGCCCATATGGGATGCCAGCACTGAAGGTGGCAGCTTTACCCACTATGCCACAGCACCAGTCCCTGAACATATGTATTTTGGAGGGACACATTCAGAACGTATCAGACAAAAAGTCAGTTACACAGCAATGGTTCAAGATAAGTTTTCATATACAGATAGTCATTGCATTTGTGTATAACAAACTCATGTTTAAGTGTGCACTCAGGGAAAGAAAAGCCTCCTGAATTAAAGGTGTATGAGTGTTAAAAGATGGATGACACATCACTCTGTGATGAAACCAAACTAATTTGTAATTAGTTAACCAGATCCTATAGTGGAAACTATTCTATGATAATTTTTGAGCAATGGATAGAATCAACTGCAAATTTCCTAGAATTGTTTGGCTACCCCTTACATTCTTTTGGAAAATGGTTATTAAGTATAACTTGTTGAATTCATTTTAATCAGTAGATGGAAAGAAGTGGGAGGGGTAAACGTGGGTGTTAAAAAATGGTATTTTTAATAAATTCCAAAACTTGGGTTCATTTATGTCATCTTTGCAATTTTGGTCAATTAGTTTGCTGCTTTCTTTCTAGTGATATATTTTCTTTAGGAATTCACCCCCACCCCCATCCCAGAGAAGGTCCTCATTCTCCTGTAGTTGCTATGGCTTTGCAACTTGTCTTTGAGCTCCCTCTGCTGGCCCCAAGAAGGCTGTATGACATGATGAAAACAATCATATTAAAAGGGCAGCCTTTCCTATCTTTCAGTTAGAAGGAAACGAAATAGTGTATTGATTTATATATTTCAGTGAAATAGGTGATTGTGGCATTTAGAAGCACAACATTAAAAACTAATTCTATCAATATACACCATAACAAAGCTTTCTATACCCCTGGAGCCATGTGGCTACCTTTATGCTTTTTTCCTAAATATTGTATGTGCAAAAAGTCCATGGAGTCCGTGCATATGCTCCTGGTTTCTACTTTTTGGTTTTTTTTAAAGATTTATTCCTTTATTTGCAAGTCAGAGCTACATGGAGAGAGAAGGAGAGGCAGAGAAAGAGAGAGAGAGAGAAAGAGAGAGAGAAAGATCTTCCATCCGTTGTTTCACTCCCCAAATGGCCATAACAGCCAGAGCTGTGCTGATCCGAAGCCAGGAGCCAGGAGCTTCCTCCAGGTCTCCCACACAGGTGCAGAGGCCCAAGCACTTGGGCCATCTTCCACTGCTTTCTCAGGCCATAGCAGGGAGCTGCATTGGAAGTAGAGCAGCTGGGAATCGAACTAGTGCCCATATGGGATGCCGGCACTGCAGGTGGTGGCTTTACCCACTATGCTACAGCGCTGGCCCCTGTGCTTTTTGTTTTCTAAGATTTATTTATTTAATCAAGAGGCAGAGTTAGAGACAAAGAGAGGGAGAGAGAGGTCTTCCACCCACTGGTTCATTTCTCAGATGGCCCCAATGGCCAGAGCTGGGCCAATCTGAAGCCAGGAGCCAGGAGACTCCTCTAGATCTCCCACATGGGTGCCTTGGCCCAAGTGCTTGGGCCTTTCTCCACCATCTTCCCAGGCCACCAACAGCCAATTGGATCAGAAGAGGAGCAGCCGGGACCTGAACCAGCACCCATATAGAATGCCAGCACAGCAGGCAGAGGCTTAACTCACTATGCCATAGTGCTGGCCCTGGTTTCTGGTTTTAAAGTGATTTTATATGTGCACGTTTCCTAAGCAACAAGAGGATATGTGATGCGTGTTAGTGCATCTACCCCTTTCACCTGCTTTCTTTTAGACTCCTTTAAAGGTGACTTTGAGTGTATTAATAATTGCCATATTCAGCCGGCGCCGTGGCTCAACAGGCTAACCCTCCGCCTTGCGGCGCCAGCACACCGGGTTCTAGTCCCGGTCGGGGCGCCGGATTCTGTCCCGGTTGCCCCTCTTCCAGGCCAGCCCTCTGCTGTGGCCTGGGAGTGCAGTGGAGGATGGCCCAAGTGCTTGGGCCCTGCACCCCATGGGAGACCAGGAAAAAGCACCTAGTACCTGGCTCCTGCCATCGGATGAGCGCGGTGCGCCGGCCGCAGCGCGCTGTCCGTGGCAGCCATTGGAGGGTGAACCAACGGCAAAGGAAGACCTTTCTCTCTGTCTCTCTCTCTCTCACTGTCCACTCTGCCTGTCAAAAAAAAATAATTGCCATATTCAAGATGAATGAAGATGATTTTTTTCTGATTACCATATGTTCAGTAGAAAACATTGATCAAACACTGAGTTTACAGATAAATTTAGATTTGAGGAGATGTCGGGAGTTACAAGTTCCCTCCCTATAAACTTAAATGTCTCAGTCACCCCCTTGTATCTGAACTGATTTGAATTTGATGAATGACCTTAAGAACGGAGCTTAACTTTTATGGATTTGTTTCATTAAATACAGAATGAAAGTGTTATATGAGGCCATCTCTAATGATTTGATGACTTGGTATTAATTGATCTATGGTCCACAAAATGTTTTCCCAATGAAATTAATCCAGTAAAGATTCACCTGAACACTTGCTTTTCCTTAGTCTACATTTTATTTTATAACTTAGACGTTTTATGTTTGGACATTTGAAAGAAATAGGTAAATAATGATCTTTATGGAAAATGGCGCATAATGAGCATTAGACAGCCCAATTGGATATATTTGGTTTATGAATAGCCTCCAAGACGGTTAAAATAATGTGGAACCAAGGTGGACATGAATAAAAGATACATGTGAACCAAGAAAAGAATTGAAATGGAATATTTTCTATTTGAAACTTGCTATGAGTGGTTGCAGATGGCTATTGGAAATCTTCCCTGAAGTGACCCATCTAACAGGGTGACATATTAGTAATAAGATTAGAATGTATTCCTAGGAAGCAACTGACCTTAAATGCAGTCAATGTAAAACAAGCTGTCAACTTGGAAGTTATAACAGGTTCTACAAATCTATTAAAATAGAAAGATGATGACAATCATGTCAAAGGCCAGAGAAAGGAGAACTAGAATTGTCCCTTGTCAGCATCTCCAGTTATGTCCAAGGAGATAGTGTCTTCATCACTCCACACCTCTTTTGGAAGCACATGGAATGGAGATGGTATTGGTTTGTCACCAGACCAATGACCTTTCCACCTCCTTGCTCAATCAAACTTGATCAAGACAACTTTAGATCTTGTGATCTCAACTTCTGGATGGAAAATTGGGTTTATGTCCAAAAGGGATGTTTAAAATTCCTTATAACTTTTTCTTTTCATTTGAATTAGTTTTGTATAATATATGATTTGTCAATAAGTTTAAGCATCTAGGTAACATAAGATGGATCATTTCTTCTGAGATGATCTACAACACTCCAGAAATATGGGGCTGAAAAGTGATAGATCAGATCCTTGTGACCTCCCACAAAATGATAACCATCTCCAAAGGTCCAGCTGAATCCGCCTGATAAATTACAAATTTAGGACTAAATATTGAAGTTGTATACCTTGGTTTTGAGAATTTAATATAAACTGAGATACCATACCCAAACTCAGTCTCTATTTTTCTACTCCTTTATTTCTACATTTCTACTCCTTCTACTCTTCTATTCACCACTTCACTTATCCCTCATCCTGACCATGGAATTCTCACAGGCCATCTCTGTTCACTTCTGTATGATTATACTGGAAAATAACAAAATGATGTGAAAATATTTTAAGTACTCTAACACAAGATAATTGGATCCATTGGACCAAAATATCAATTACAATTACAATAGCTATATGTAATATATTTATGATTCATGAACTCCAATGACTAGGCAGCTTAATATTGCCACTCTGCTTATTACATTCAGTGATGGGAGTTAGGGAATACTTGCTAAATTATGTTCCAGTGTAGTCAAAATATAAATTTATTTTTATATTTTTAATATTTGAACTGTAACAACTCTAGCAAGTTCCATGGGCTCTGAAAGATGAAATGTAATTAAACAACTATCTATACATGTTTTAACTGTCATGTTACTACTAGTGGGTTGGATGGTTGCCTGCAAAAAAGATATGTCCATGTCTTAATCCAAAGAATCTGTGAGTGTGACCTCAATTAGAAAAAGTATTTGCAGATGCAGTTAAGTATGTCATATTGAGATTATCTTGGATTATCTAGGTGGACTCGAAATCCAACGACACTGTCCTCATAAGGGATTACAGAATACAGAAATAGGAAGAAAGCAAAAAAGCCATGTAAAATCTGAAGCAGAGATTGGAGTAATGTAGCCACAAGTGAAGAATGTCTGGAGCCACCATAAACTTCAAGAAGGAATGATTTTCACCTAAGGCTTTCACAGGGAATACAGCCTCACTGAAACCTTGAGTTCAGACTTTTGACCTCCAGAACTATGAATGAATAAATATCTGCTATTTTAGGTTACAAAATTCATTGTAATTTGTTGTAGAAGTCACTGGAAACTAATACACCACCAGCTTCATTGAGGGTTTTGATATTGCTCTACCTCATTTCTGTCATTGTTCTTGGGAGAATTCAATGGCATGTGAATGACCCATCCAACAGCTAATATCAAACTTTTGCATTTTCCTCCACTCCATGCTCTTCAAATTCATTTTACTTCAATCAATTCCTGCAAGAACACACCCTAAATCTTGTAATTACCAAGATGTGTTCTGTCTCTTAAATCTCAAATGTCAATGCCAGTCTCAAAGAATTATCTTTTATATAATTCTTACTCCTTTCCAACTTTTCTTCAGCCTTAGGAAAAGATTGTTCCTGTGACTCCTTCATTTACTTCTAGTGTACTAGCCCCTCAGAGTCTCACTTTCTTCCTAATGCTTTCTCAGCTCCTTCGTCAGTTACATGGATTTTGGAATCTCCTGCCCTCTTATTATGTGTCCCACAATTTACAGTGAATCTTCCATCTAATTTTATCAACAATATGAGGTAGTTACTATTCCCATTTTAAAGATAAGGAACTTCAATATTTGAAAGGATGAGTAAGTTAGCCAAGCTCACAGGCCTAGTAAATAGCAGAAGCAGGATTCAAAGCCTTGTTTGGGATTCAAGCCTTCACTTTTAGCCACAATGCAATACTGCCCCCTGCTGCTACACCTGCAACTGTACTACAAATTCTCAGTACACTGTCTTCCTAAAAGAAACAAAAGAAAAACAAGATGTTAAAATCTTTATTTTTTGAAAGTCAGAGAGGGAAAGGGAGAGAGAGAGAGAGAGAATCATCCATCTGCTGGTTTACTCTCCAGATACTTGCAACAGCCCAGGCTTGGCCAGCCCAAATGCAGGAGCCAGGGACTCAGTCAAGGTCTCTGACATGGGTGACAGGGACCCAAGTACTTGACCTGTTGCCTCCCAGGATGCATATTAGAAGGAAGCTGGAATGGAGAATAAAGCTAGGACTCAAATCCAAGCACTTCAATATGGGATGGAGACATCCCAAATTGCTGGTTAATCTCTGTGCCAAACGCCTTCCTCAACCTTCATCGATTTTATAACTAGAGGACTAAGCACTGTTAAAAAAAATTCACCAATTCTGCAGATGAATGCTTCTGTAAGTCCCACATTTCTTATTGTGGAATGTCCTTCATAGCACATGTCAATCCTTTTACCTACTGTTAGTTCACCCCTGTTTATCACAATATTTATTTCAAATCTTTACTTCTCTACTTAAATTCATAACACAATTACAATCCCTTTGCTTTCAAATACTCCTGTAACATCAATATGGTATCACTGGGGTGAAATCCTTCACCTTCCCATTATTACACTTACAGATTTCTCTTCATACCCATCCTCTCTTTCTATTTAGAACCAGTCTCTACAGTTGTTTCTTCCTAAAATTTACTTATTTATATGTCTTCTCTCAGTATTTGATTTTAAATTTCTTTGCCTGTTATCTCTTCACCTTCAGCATTTAATTATGTTCAAATGTCTTCTAATCCTAAATAAAATTCACTGGCTTAGCACTGTATTCTGCTTCATTGCCTGAGTTACTCTCTTCTTCCCTTCTCAATAAAATTCCTTTGACAAGTGGCTATACAAGAGCGTCAATTTGTTAAGTCAACAACAGGAGTCATTGTGCACTTACTCTTCATGTAGGATCTCTGTCCTTAATGTGCTGTCCATTGTGATTTAATGCTATAACTAGTACTCAAACAGTATTTTACACTTTGTGTTTCTGTATGGGTACAAACTGTTGAAAGCCAATGCTGGGACTTTTGATCTTTGATCTTCTTTTAAAACTATTTTCCCTTAATTTATATGATACCCAGATTCTCCTGGTTGTCTTACCTTATCTCTGACCATATAGTCTAGGGATTTTCCCATATCCACCTCTTGGCCTGTCTGCCCCTTAAATATTACTGTTCACAGAGGCTGTCATTGTGACTCTCTTCTATTTACATAGAATGAGAAAGCATCAACTTCCATGATTTTAATTTTCATCTGTGAGTCATTTTTATTTGACAACATTATGTCCTTTTCTTCAATGAAAAAAATAAAAACTACAAGGTACAATATTATTATATCTTCTCACCACAAAATCTAAAACCACAACTTCTACAAGCTAACTATATCGTAAGATATTTACATGTAAATATAACAAGTTCTCAAACTCAACATGTTCTCTAATCAAAATGGTCTTTCCACCAATCCAGGTTTTCCTACTCAACATTTTATTTAAAAAATCTTTATTCCATCATTGCTCATGGACCAAAGACAGTAACAAAAAAAGGGGGGAAATTGTTGTTTATGTTGAACTTAGATTCTAGTGTGCCCTGGGATGGTGGGAAGAGGCAAATAATGAAAGGATAAGCATATGTCTGGTGGTGATAATTTTATAAAGAAAAATAAGTCAAGGTAAGGGCAGGGAGGGAGGGAGGGAGAGAGAGAGAGAGAGAGAGAGAGGAAGAGGAAGAGGAAAGGAGAGGAGAGGAGAGGAGAGGAGAGGAGAGGAGAGGAGAGGAGAGGAGAGGAGAGAAGAGGAGTTGATGGAATAGGTGCTATATAAAGGATGGCCCAGAAAGCCTTCATTTATTAGGGAAATAAAAATGTGAATAAACAGGCTATAAACTACATGGATATCTAAGAGAAGAGTGATGCAGGCAGCTAGACAATCGGATTTAAAAGCCTAGAAGTAGAACCATACTTGGAAAGGAGAAATGTGTCCTTGCAACGGAGTGAGTAAGGGGAAGAATGCTAGAAGATGAGATCAGAGAGACAGTGAGATTCAGATCATGGTAAAGAAGTTGAGTTTTATTTTGGTGATATGGGAAAACACTGGAGGGACTTTGAGAAGTGGAATAGTCAGATGGAATCTACTTTTCTTGACTTATAAAAACATTAAAATATGAATGGAAAGAGTGTTATAAGCATACATATATCCATTACCTAGAATTAACAGATGTCAACGGTATGCTATACTGCCTCATGTATGTTTTATTTGTAAAAGTATTTTAAAGTCTAGATGTCATATTTTTCCAATAATACTCCAGTATATAGCTTTCAAAAATTTTTTTCCTATATAATCCTTATATGCATTACCATAACATTGAAACTAATAATTCTAACCCTTAGTTGTTATTCTTATTTCCCGAATCATCCCCATAATTTTATAGTGATTTTGTTTAAATCAGAATCAAATCGGGGATCATTAATTGTATTTGATTGCTGTGCTTCTCATATATCTTTTTTTTTTATTCATGAGAGAAAAGTTGATGTATTAAAACTAGATTATTATTTATAGCTCTTATCTATACACTAGAAAAACAGTGGTCTTCTGCTACTTACCTAGTCCTTTATTTTTTAAACATTTATTTAAAGAATATAAATTTCCAAAGTACAGCTTACGGATTACAATGGATTCCCCCCGATAACTTCATCCCACCCGCAACCCTCCCCTTTCCCGCTCCCTCTCCCCTTGCATTCACATCAAGATTCATTTTCAATTCTCTTTATACACAGAAGATCAGTTTAGGATATATTACGTAAAGATTTCCACAGTTTGCCCTCACATCGCAACACAAAGTGAAAAATACTGTTGGAGTACTAGTTATAGTATTAAATCACAATGTACAGCACATTAAGGACAGAGATCCTACATGGTATTTTTTTAAAAAAATTGATTTTCTATGCAATTTCCAATTTAACACCAAGGGTTTTTTTTTATTATTTTAAATTATCTTTATATACAGAAGATCGATTCAGTATATACTAAGTAAAGATTTCATCAGTTTGCACCCACACAGAAACACAAAGTATAAAAATACTGTTTCAGTACTAGATATAGCATTACTTCGCATTGGACAACACATTAAGGACAGATCCCACATGAGACGTAAGTACACAGTGACTCCTGATGTTGATTTAACAATATGACACTCTTGTTTATGGCGTCAGTAATCCCCCTAGGCTCTAGTCATGAGTTGCCAAGGCTATGGAAGCCTTTAGGGTTCGCCGACTTTGATCTTATTCAGCCAGGGTCATAGTCAAAGTGGAAGTTCTTTCCTCCCTTCAGAGAAAGGTACCTCCTTCTTTGATGGCCCCGTTCTTTCCACTGGGATCTCACTCACAGAGATCTTTCATTTAGGTCTTCTTTTTTTTTTTTTTCCAGCGTGTCTTGGCTTTCCACGCCTAAAATATTCTCATGGGCTCTTGAGCCAGATCTGAATGCCTAAAGGACTGATTCTGAGGCCAGAGTGCTATTCAGGACATCTGCCATTCCATGAGTCTGCTGTGTCTCCTGCTTCTCATGTTGGATTGTTCTCTCCCTTTTTGATTCTATCAGTTAGTATTAGCAGACACTAGTCTTGTTTGTGTGATCCCTTTGACTCTTAGACCTATCAGTGTGATCAATTGTGAACTGAAGATGATCACTTGGACTAGTGAGATGGCATTGGTACATGCCACCTTGATGGGATTGTATTGGAATTCCCTGGCACATTTCTAACTCCATCATTTGGGGCAAGTCCAATTGAACATGTCCCAAATTGTACATCTCCTCCTTCTCTTATTGCCACTCTTATATTTCACAGGGATCACTTTTCAGTTAAAATTTAAACACCTAAGAATATTGTGTGCTAATTACAGAGTTCAACCACTAGTACTAGAATAAAAAAATACTAAAATGGATAAAGTATTACATTTTACAACAACAGTCAGCACAAGAGCTGATCAAGTCACTGTTTCTCATAGTGTCCATTTCACTTCAACAGGTTTCCACTTTGGTGCTCAGTTAGTTGTCGCCAATCAGGGAGAACATATGATATTTTTCCTTTGGGACTGGCTTAATTCACTCAGCATGATGTTTTCCAGATTCCTCCATCTTGTTGCAAATTACTGGATTTCATTGTTTTTGACTGCTGTATAGTATTCTATAGAGTACATGTCCTATAATTTCTTTATCCAGTCTATTGTTGATGGGCATTTGGGTTGGTTCCAGGTCTTAGATATTGTGAATTGAGCTGCAATAAACATTAATGTGCAGATGGTTTTTTTGTTTGCCAAGATTCATTTTCAATTCTCTTTATATACAGAAAATCAGTTTAGGATATATTACGTAAAGGTTTCAACAGTTTGCTCCCACATCGCAACACAAAGTGAAAAATACTGTTGGAGTACTAGTTATAGTATTAAATCACAATGTACAGCACATTAAGGACAGAGATCCTACATGGTATTTTTTAAAACTTGATTAATTCTCTATGCAATTAACAATTTAACACCAAGTATTTTTTTTATTTTCAATTATCTTTATATACAGAAGATCGATTCAGTATATACTAAGTAAAGATTTCATCAGTTTGCACCCACACAGAAACACAAAGTATAAAAATACTGTTTCAGTACTAGATATAGCATTACTTCACATTGGACAACACATTAAGGACAGATCCCACATGAGAGGTAAGTACACAGTGTCTCCTGTTGTTGACTTAACAATTTGACACTCTTGTTTATGGCGTCAGTAATCTCCCTAGGCTCTAGTCATAAGTTGCCGAGGCTATGGAAGCCTTTACTGTTCACCGACTTTGATCTTATTCTGAGAGGGTCATAGTCAAAGTGGAAGTTCTCTCCTCCCTTCAGAGAAAGGTACCTCCTTCTTTGATGGCCCCGTTCTTTCCACTGGGATCTCACTCACAGAGATCTTTCATTTAGTTCTTCTTCTTCTTTTTTTTTTTTTTTTTTTGCCAGAGTGTTTTTGCTTTCCATGCCTAAAATACTCTCATGGGCTCTTGAGCCAGATATGAATGCCTTAAGGGCTAATCCTGAGGCCAGAATGCTATTTAGGACATCTGCCATTCCATGAGTCTGCTGTGTATCCCGCTTCTCATGTTGGATCGTTCTCTCCCTTTTTGATTCTATCAGTTAGTATTAGCAGACGCTAGACTTGTTTGTGTGATCCCTTTGACTCTTAGACCTATCAGTGTGATCAATTGTGAACTGAAGATGATCACTTGGACTAGTGAGATGGCATTGGTACATGCCAGTTTGATGGCATGTTTCTAAATACACCATTTGGGGCAAGTCCAATTGAGCATGTCCCAAATTGTACATCTCCTTGCTCTCTTATTGCCACTCTTATATTTCACAGGGATCACTTTTCAGTTAAAAGAAAAGGCTAATTCTTTACATGCATTCCTAACTTAAAATGTGGCTTTATTTTTTTAAACATTACATTGACTTTTTTTTGAATTATTTTATTTCTTTGAAAGACAGAATTACAGAGAGAGGTAGAGCCAGAGACAGGTCTTCCAATCCGTTGGTTCATCCCCAAATGACTGCAACGGCTAGAGCTGAGCTGATCCAAAGCCAGGAGCCAGGGGCTTCTTCCGGGTCTCCCACATGGGTGCAGGGGCCCAAGGACTTGGGCCATCTTCTACTGTTTTCCCAGGCTATAGCAGAGAGCTGGATCAGAAAAGGAGCAGCTGAGATTCGAACCGGCACCCATATGGGATGCTGGTGCTGCAGGCTAGGGCTTTAAGTCAATGCGTCACAGCACCAGCCCCAAAATTTGGTTTTAGTCCTATATTGAAATATCCATTTAGTTATCAGCCTGTTACCAAGGAAGCAAAAAAGACATAATACTCTTATCCTCATTAGTAAAAGGATGGTAGTGCCTAATATATCATGGATAAAGAGGAAATTGGATTCTATTCTTAATCCATTGTTAATGACTTAACTTCACAAAAATACTTAGTCTTCATTATACCTTCTTTGGCATTAATTGTGGAAGCAATGAGGTAAGTCTTCCTGTAAGAACCAATTATCCAACATGACACCTCTTAATTCTGTAATTCATTGATCCTTCTGAAGTTGAAAATTTGAAACCAAATTTGGCATTGAACAGTTAACCTAATTATAATTGTCTTAGCTTAATGGCAGTAATGAATAGCTTTGAAATCTTCAAGAATAGAATATGCAACACTATATAACTAGTTATAGATGTTTAACAGACTTTGAGAACTTAGTCAAATGATAGCTCTGTTTTATATTTCCAATATTTATAGAGTGCCTACTATGTGTCAGGCACTGATATGACTATCTCAATACATATGAGGGCACTTAAAAAAAGTACATGGAAATAAAATTTAAAAATAAATTTATTTTGTGAAAAGATTTTGAAATTCATGCATACAATGGGTCTTAATAAAGTTCATGGATAATCCGTATTAAGAAAAAACTAGGGGCCAACATTGTGTTATAGCAGGTTAAGCCTCCCAATGCTAGCATCCCATATGGGCACCGGTTTGAGACCTGGCTGCTCCACTTCCAATCCAGCTCCCTGCTAATGTGCCTGGGAAAGCAGCAAACGATTTCTTAAGTCACTGGGCCTCTGCACCCATTTGGAAGACCCGGAAGAAGCTCCCAGCTCCTGGCTTTGGCCTGCTCCAGCCCTAGCAGTTGGGCCCATTTGCTGTCTCTCTCTCTGTCTCTCTGTCTCTCTCTCTCTCTCTCTCACTCTGTGTGTGTGTGTGTGTGTCCTCCCTTTTTTGTAACTCTACCTTTCAAATAAGTAAAAACTATTTTTAAAAAACCTTTGTATGGATTCCAAATTTTTTTACAGAAAAATCATCTTCCCTTTTAGTTTAGTTTCCACAGCTTTTTGAAGTACTCTTATAGCAGTTTGGTAGTAGAGAGAAGAATGAAAAGTACTTGCTTAAATTTAGCTAAACAAACCATGTGAAAAAAAGAGTAAGAAGTCACATTTTGTCAAACAGTAGATTGACTTGCCAACCACTAGTTGCAGTCAATCAGGTATTATTTGATAATTTTAGAATGACTGTATGCAACAAATTGAGTTATAATCACTCACAGCATGGGGCCTGCACTGTAGCATAGCAGGTAAGGCCACTGCCTGCAGTGCTGGCATCCCATATGGGCACTGTTTTGAGTCCCAGCTGCTCCACTTCTGATCCAGCTCCTTGCTCAGGCATGGAAAAGCAGTGGAAGATGGCCCAAATCCTTGGGCCCCTGCACCCATGTGGGAGACCCGGAAAAAGCTCTTGGATCCTGGCTTTGGATCAGCGCAGTTCTGGCCATTGTGGCCAATTGGGGAGTGAACCGGCAGATGGAAGACCTCTCTCTCTCTCTGCCTCTCCTTTTCTCTCTGTGTAACTCTGACTTCTAAATAAATAAATAAATCTTTTAAAAAATGTGTCATGTGCTCCTTTTGGGGAAATAAACCACTGACACTCTAATTAGGCTAACTAATTTTACTCAGCTGTTGACAACTTTACTTATGGTTCTTTTTTTCTCCCATCATCTTAAACAGTTATAAATGTTTTTGTGATTAGAACATTTAAAATTCCTTTACACTGTGGGAAAAAAATGACCTAAATGAAAAATCTCTGTGAGTGAGATCCCAACAGAAAGAACGGGCCATCAAAGAAGGAGGTACCTTTCTCTAAGGAAGGAGAGAACTTCCACTTTGTTTATGGCCTTGTCTAAATAAGATTGGAGTTTGCAAACTCAAGAGGCTTCGATTTCCTAGGCAGCTCATGTCAAGAGCCTTGGGTGAGTTACTGACGTCATAAATAAGAATGTCAATTGTTAAATCAACAACAGGAGTCACTGTGCACCTGCTCCCCATGTAGGACCTCTGTACTTAATATTTTATACTATGCGAGTTAATGGTAAAACTACTACCCAAACAGTACTCTATACTTTGTGTGTCTTTGTGGGTGCAGTCTGTTGAAATCTTTACTTAATATATACTAAGTTGATCTTCTGTAAATAAAGATAATTGAAAATGAATCATTGGGGTGGGCACTGTGACGCAGTGGGTTAACACCCTGGCCTGAAGTGCCAGCATCCCATATGGGCACCAGTTCAAGACCCAGCTGCTCCACTTCTGATCCAGCTCTCTGCTATGGCCTGGAAAGGCAGTAGAAGATGGCCCAAGTTCTTGGGCCCATGCACCCATGTGGGAAACCAAGAAGCTCCGGCTCTCGGCTTCGGATTGCCGCAGCTCCAGCCATTGCGGCCAACCGGGGAGTGAACCATCGGATGGAAGAGCTCTCTCTCTCTCTCACTCTGCCTCTCCTCTCTCTGTGTAACTCTTACTTTCAAATAAATAAATAAATAAATAAATCTTTTAAAAAAAGAAAAAAATGAATCATGACAAAGAATGGAATGGTAGAGGAAGTGAGAGATGGAATGGTTGCAGGTGGGAGGGAGGTTATGGGGGGAAAAGCTGCTATAATTCAAAAGCTGTACTTTGGAAATTTATATTTATTAAATAAAAGTTGAAAAAAATAAAAATTATGTCTTTTAGGCATTTTGAAATATGCAATACATTATTATTAATTATTCTTCCTATCTAACTGTAACTTAGTAATAGTTCATCCACATTATCTTTTATTTCACTTCCCACATCCCCCTAGCCTCTAGAAACCACCATTACAATTTCTACTTTTAGGACTTTGACTTTAATAGATTCCACATATAAGTGAAATGATGTAGTAGCCATCTCTCTATGCTTGGCTTATTTTTCTTAGCATAGTGACCTTCATTTCTATCCATATTGTTTCAAATGAAAATATTGCATCCTTTGTAATGGCTGAGTAGTATTCCATTGTATACGTATCCCATTTTCTTTATCCATTCATCAGTGGATGGATACTTAGGTTGTTTCTGTTTCTTGACTACTGTGAATAATACTGCAATAAACCTGGGAATGTATATGTCTCTTGACATATGAATAGAGTGATTTCATTTCCCTTGGATATATAGCTAGTAGTGGGTTTGCTGGATCATGTGTTAATTCTATTTTTTATTTGTTGAAGAACTTCCATATTGTCTTCCACAATGACTGTACTAATTTACATTCACACTAACAGTATACAAGGATTCCCCTTTTCTCTCCATTCCTTCTGGTTCTTTAAATTCTCTCACAGACCAAACAGAATAAGAAAAAGAAAATTGATTGGATTACATGATATGGAATCAGTTAATTAAATTTTCCAATGATTTCTTGAGAACTTAAATAATACATGCATATTCCATCCTTTACACTTTTTTTAAATTTTTTCTGTTGATACATAATGGGACATACACTTATGATGTACATTGGGTAATGTTCATCTCAACATAATGATAAGTTTGTTTTGGGTTAACATGCTTAATTACATTTGATTATTTTGCAAAAGTATAATTTTACTACTGAAATACTGAAGCTCATTTATGCACATATGGGTATTTCTCCAAGTAAGCCAACACTGTTGTTGCATAGACTTTTTAGCTTGGCACTTTGTTTTTTTTGTTGTTGTTGTTGTTGTTGTTTCTTTTTAAACTTTTATTTAATGAATATAAATTTCCAAAGTACAGCTTATGGATTACAATGGCTTCCCCCCCCCCATAACTTCCCTCCCACCCGCAACCCTACCCTTTCCCGCTCCCTCTCCCCTTCCATTCACATCAAGATTAATTTTCAATTCTCTTTATATACAGAAGATCAGTTTAGTATATATTAAGTAATTAGCTTGGCACTTTGTTAGGTGCTGCATACTGCAGAGGTCAAACATTATCAGTGCTTTACAATGACAACTTAAGTGAAGTATCTGGGCCTGTATTTCTTATTATGTTTTTCTGATAATGGTGAGAGAGAAAAAGAGAAAAGAGGTTAGTCTCCATCTTTTCTAATAGAAAAAGATATGTGACAGACTTGGAAGTAGTTTGCAGTTTAACAACTTTTAATCCTTTCAATAAGGAAGGATTAGTCGACAATATTTGTCATATTTCTTACTGGGATAAGCTCATTGGACTGGACCTTGGGGTTGAGTACCATAAAGGACATGGGATTCATCCAGGCTAGAAAATAGTACCTTAGGTTGTGAAAGGGAATTAAAATGTCATTTTCCTAACTTCATTTCTCAGATGGGAAAATTGAGATCCAAGGAGATCAAAAGCCTTGTATGAGATAACCCAACAAGTTAGTAGGAGAATTGAACAAAAACCCAAGTGTGTGATCCCTAAGCAGCACTCTTCGACCTAAAATACTGTACCTATGGCGGTAAAACCCAGATAAGTCAGATCAATGTCTTGAGGTCTTTTGGCTTGTTGAACAAATGAGACCACATATCTGTGAGTTATCACCTCTGTATATTATTTGTTCATTAGTTTGAACCATTCTACAATATATACAAAATTGTAAACAACATTTGTGTACCATAAATACTTACATTTAAAAATATTTTTAAAAGATTTCTGTTATTTATATGAGAGGCAGAGTTAGAGAGAGAGAGTGAGAGCACAGGAGACACACAGAGAAATATCTTCCATCTGCTAGTTCACCACCCAAATGGCAGCAAAGATCAGGACTGGGCCAGGCTGAAGCCAGGAGCCAGCAGCTTCATCTGGGTCTCCAACGTGGATGCGGGGCCCTAGGTACTTGAGACATCTGCTGCTGCTTTGCCAGGCACATTAGCAGGGAGCTGAAATGGAAGTGGAACAGCTGGGACAGGAAGCAGCACCCATATTGTATTCCAGCATTGCAGATGGTAGCTTAACCTGATATATCACAATGCCAACCCTAAATGCATACATTTTTGTTTGTCACTTAAAAAAGAATTCCCTTTCTATAAGATCAACTTTTAAAAATTCCAGTTATCAGCCAGCGCCGTGGCTCAACAGGCTAATCCTCCGCCTTGCGGCGCCGGCACACCGGGTTCTAGTCCCGGTCGGGGCGCCGGATTCTGTCCCGGTTGCCCCTCTTCCAGGCCAGCCCTCTGCTGTGGCCCAGGAGTGCAGTGGAGGATGGCCCAAAGTGCTTGGGCCCTGCACCCCATGGGAGACCAGGATAAGCACCTGCCATCGGATGAGCG
Organism: Sylvilagus floridanus; assembly: GCA_949820135.1. Taxonomy (NCBI): domain Eukaryota; kingdom Metazoa; phylum Chordata; class Mammalia; order Lagomorpha; family Leporidae; genus Sylvilagus; species Sylvilagus floridanus. The sequence goes on from OX463223.1 coordinate 16,871,945, forward strand.
CGGTGCGCCGGCCGCAGCGCACCGACCGCGGCAGCCATTGGAGGGTGAACCAACGGCAACGGAAGACCTTTCTCTCTGTCTCTCTCTCTCACTGTCCACTCTGCCTGTCAAAAAACAAAAAATCCAGTTATGAGTGAGATCATGCAGTGCTTATCTTTCTGTTCTTACCTCATAATTATGTACAAATATTATGGTATCTATCAAATAGTAAATAAATGAATAGTTCAAATACAGAGTTAAGAAAAGAGGAACTCTCCATATACTCATGATTTTTACATGTAGAATGATTGACTTAATGTGTTCTAGGTCAGGAAGTTAGTCGAATGAAAGAAATACTAGGGAATAATGAAAAGGCAACAAGCTCAATCTTTGAAAGAGAAATCTCTTCTATTCTTTTGGATTATGGAATTGGGAATTTATCAACTTGGAAAAAAATGAATACTTGAGAATTCTTATGTTCTCAGTCTCTTCTGTCACATTCTATTTTCACAAGAAAAATTTTTTTTATATATATAAAGCTTTTATTTAAAGAATATAAATTTCCAAAGAACAGCTTATGGATCACAATGGCTCCCCCCCCCACAACCTCCCTCCCTCCCCCTACCCTCCCCTCTCCCGCTCCCTCCTGCCCTCCGCCCACATCAAGATTCATTTTCAATTCTCTTTATACACAGAAGATCAATTTAGTACATATTACGTAAAGATTTCAACGGTTTGCCCTCGCATAGAGACACAGAATGATAATACTGTTGGAGTGCTAGTTATAGTATTAATTCACAATGTACAGCACATTAAGGACAGAGATCCTACATGATTTTTTTTTTAAAAATTGATTAATTGTCTATGCAATTTCCAGTTTAACACCAAGATTTTTTAATCATTTGCAATTATCTTTATATAAAGAAGATCAATTCAATATATACTATGTAAAGATTTCACCAGTTTGCACCCACTCAGAAACACAAAGTGCAAAAATACTGTTTCAGTACTAGTAATAGCATTATTTCACATTGGATAACACATTAAGGACAGATCCCTCATGAGACGTAAGTACACAGTGACTTCTGATGTTGATTTAACAATTTGACACTCTTGTTTATGGCGTCAGTAATCTCCCTAGGCTTTGGTCATGAGTTGCCGAGGCTATGGAAGCCTTTAGGGTTCGCCGACTTCGATCTTATTCCAACAGGTTCATAGTCAAAGTGGAAGTTCTCTCCTCCCTTCAGAGAAAGGTACCTCCTTCTTTGATGGCCCCGTTCTTTCCACTGGGATCTCACTCGCAGAGATCTTTCATTTAGGTCTTCTGTTTTTTCCAGAATGTCTTGGCTTTCCATGCCTAAACTATTCTCATGGGCTCTTCAGCCAGATCCAAATGCCTTAAGGGCTGACTCTGAGGCCAGAGTGCTATTTAGGACATCTGCCATTCTATGAGTCTGCTGTGTATCCTGCTTCCCATGTTGGATCATTCTCTCCCTTACAAGAAAAATTTAATCCTAAATTTCTAGATATTCCTTTGGAATACCCAAGTACAAGTATTAGTCTTGGTGCTCTTCTACATGTGAGGAGAACAAGTTATTGAACTTTCCAATCAAAGATTTCCAGCAACAACGGAGAAATAAAATAACTCACTCTGATGAGCATCAGCTAAGTGCTCCTTCTCTGGGTAATTGGCTTCCTGGAAGGTGAACCAGCACTCATTTAGCAATTCAAGGCCAAGTGGGTCTTGGCCAAAGGGAAATGAAATGTAACACATTTAGTGCTAAATTAAAGACAGGATCCACAAGCTGAGAGCCTACATGAATCAGAGATATGAATCACAAAACCTGTTCTGTTTATGGCAAATTGACCCTGAAGACAAATAAAAAATCAATCATTAATCTTCGCACTCTACTTTTGATAGACTTTTTCATTTGAAGGCAGTTGCTATTGTAATAACAATAATGACACCTTATAATTTTACTTTGCAAAGTGCTTTCCCGTTTTCTCCTCATAATTATTTATCTAAGTTCAGAGAGGAAATGTCTGACATTTTACAATTGATTCAAAAGGAGATGCAAAGAGATACTAACACTCTAATTCTATGGAGTGGTCTTATTTCAAACAGAATAGATGGCATTTATTAGAATTTAGAGTTCCTTTTATTGTTTTTTTGGGGTAATGCTGACTGAAAAACTGATACTTTCATATTTTGAATTGTGATGTAAGAGGTTAAATGAAACTTTTGTGCTTATCAGGGGCACTTAAGTTTAAGCAGTATCTTGACTACCTCCAGGTCAGTTTGGCATATGTACTAAACTCTGGAGATTAAAATTTAAGCAAGACCTTACCTATGCTTTTGAAAGATGAAAGGCATTTTCAGTAGGAGGAGTAACAGGTGCAGATGCTCAGAGACACAAAGAGCATGCTATATTAGTTTGCTAGAACAGATCAAAGAGCAACAGGGAATACAAAGAGTGAGAGAGTCACACAATATGAGCTCATGACCAGGTGATGCAGGGGCTTATAGGTTATACTAAGGCACAGAAATCTCAAGCCTAAAAGTAAACGGGCATTACTAAAGGGGTTTAAAAGGGAGAGTAATAAGAAGTGATTTCTTTGGAAGAAAGATCACTTCGGGAATCTGTGGATAATGTACTGAAGATAATTCAAGATTGCAAGTTACGGTAATAATTCAGTGAAGAGATGATGAGGACTTGGGCTATGGCTATAGCAATGGAGAGGAAGACAAAAGGATGGAATTATACATCTACTTAGTAGATAAAACCAGAAAATATTACTGATTGTACATGTGAGAGGTGAACAAAGGAGAGGTGTCAATGTATCAAGGTGATCCAGTGGATTGGTACCATGTCCAAATATCAATCCTTTATATTATTCTCAAATCTGCCCCTACCTAATTCTTGCCTATCTCAGTAAATGACAACTCTGTCTTTCCAACTATTGAGCCCCAAACCATGACGTCATTCATTACTTCTCTCCCCTCATTCTCTAAATCCAATCTAGCAGTACATTCTCTTGGTTCTCACTTCAAAACAATACAAAAGTTGAGCATTTCTCACCAACTTCACTGCTGTCACCTGAGTCCAAACTATCATGTCTCATCTAGAATATTATGATAGCCTCCTGATTGCTTTCCTTATTCCCACTCCAACCTCAGAGAGTATTCTCCAACAAATCACCTAGAGTGATTGATTTGACTGTAAGTACATCTAGTTGAAGTATTATGTCTGATTTCTAGTTTACTAAAAATATAAAGTACAAAGATAACTGGCCCAGAACCAGCACTGTGACCCAGTGGGTAAAGCCTCCACCTGCAGTGCTGCTATTCCATATGGGCACTGGTTTGAGTCCTGGATGCTCCACTTCCAATCCAGCTCTCTGCTATGGCCTGGGTAAGCAGTATAAGATATTCCAAATCCTTGGGCCCCTGCACTCATGTGGGAGACCTGGAAGAAGCTCCTGGCTCCTAGCTTCAGATAGGTGCAGCTCTGGCCATTGTGGCCATTTGGGGAGTGAACCAGTAGATGGAAGACCTGTCTCCCTCTGCCATTGCCTCTCTGTAAATCTGCCTTTTAAATAAATAAATAAATATTTTTTTAAAAAAGATAACTGGCCCAGGATATTCCATAAGTTAGTTCCACAGGGAAAAAGAATGGAGGTGGAGAGCTATCTGAAAAGTGATCCCTGTTAAATATAAGAGTGGGAATAAGAGAGGGAGGAGATGTACAATTTGGAACATGCTCAATGGGATTTGCCTCAAATGGTGCAGTTAGAAACGTGCCAGGGAATTCCAATACAATCCCATCAAGGTGGCATGTACCAATGCCATCTCACTAGTCCAAGTGATCATCTTCAGTTCACAATTGATCACACTGATAGGTCTAAGAGTCAAAGGGATCACACAAACAAGTCTAGTGTCTGCTAATACTAACTGATAGAATCAAAAAGGGAGAGAACGATCCAACATGAGAAGCGGGATACACAGCAGACTCATAGAGTGGCAGATGTCCTAAATAGCACTCTGGCCTCAGAATCAGCCCTTAAGGCATTCAGATCTGGCTCAAGAGCCCATGAGAGTATTTTAGGCATGGAAAGCGAAAACACTCTGGCAAAAAAAAAAAAAAGAAGAAGACCTAAATGAAAGATCTCTGCGAGTAAGATCCCAGTGGAAAGAATGGGGCCATCAAAGAAGGAGGTACCTTTCTCTGAAGGGAGGAAAGAACTTCCACTTTGACTATGACCCAGTCGGAATAAGATCAAAGTCAGTGAACTCTAAAGGCTTCCATAGCCTCGGCAATTCATGACTAGAGCCTAGGGAGATTACTGACGCCATAAACAAGAGTGTCAAATTGTTAAGTCAACAACAGGAGACACTGTGTACTTACTTCTCATGTGGGATCTGTCCTTAATGTGTTGTCCAATGTGAAGTAATGCTATAACTAGTACTGAAATCATATTTTTATACTTTGTGTTTCTGTGTGGGTGCAAACTGATGAAATCTTTACTTAGTATATACTGAATCGATCTTCTGTATATAAAGATAATTGAAAATGAATCTTGATGTGAATGGAATGGGAGAGGGAGCGAGAGATGGGAGGGGTACGAGTGGGAGGGAAATTATGGGGGGGAGCCATTGTAATCCATAAACTGTACTTTGAAATTTTATATTCACTAAATAAAAAAAGGAAAAAAATAAGGCTTTTCTAAGAAATGAAGGCATATTAATCTACCACCAGAACTAGTCAAGACTAATATTGCCTTTACTGGTAGACAGAGATTTAATAGGGGTCTTTCTCCCCTCCCCACTGTGATATTAATGGGAAGATATTAATCAAGTGTTACCAAATTTCAGTTAGATAGGAGGAATAAGTTCAACAGATTTAGAGAACATGGTGACTATTGTTAATAACAATATATTATAATTTTGAAAAATCCTGAGAGATTTGTGTTCTCACTACAAAAATGACAACTCTTTGAGATAAATCACATGTTAATTAGTATTCATTTTATACTGTGTATGTGTGTGTGTATATATATATATATATGCATATATAAAATTGAATATGGGAACAGCCATTTAGCCTAGTTGTTAAGATGCCTGCATCCCACATTTACTCTGAGTACCTGGATTCAGTTCCCAACTTTTGTTGGTGACTCTAGCTTCCCATCTATGCCGACTTTGGGGAGGCAGTGGTGATTGCTCAAGTAAATTGGTTCCTAACACACTTGTGGGAGACCTAGGTTGAAACACTGGCTCCCAGGTTTGGTATCAGTCAAGCCCTGACCATTGTGGGTATTTGGAGAGTGAACCAGTGATTGAGAGCTCTCTCTCTCTCTCTCTCTCTCTCTCTCTATATATATATATCCTCCCTTCCTCTCTCCTTCCCTCCCCCATCTCACCCCTTCTCAAATATACAAGAATAATTTTTAAAAATAATGTTGTACATGGTAAATATATACATTTTTATTTTCCAAATAAAATATTTTAATAAATAAATACAGTTGTGGCTTAATCCCAGACTGAAAATAATCAACCTCTGTTACATTTGCTCCACTCCTGTCAACTAATATTCATGTTGATTGAGTCTATGGCAGCCCTTCACTACCCTAACCCTCTTTCCACCAATTGGAAATTAAATAGAAAATGTAGTTTATCCTCTCTACCCAAAGAGTTTAGCCTGAAGTCAGTGGATAATGACTCAGAGAATTCTGAGTTTATGTACTAGCTTCTATGAAACTATCTTCCCTGGAAGTGACAGATGATTTTCTGAAACTCTGTGAACCAGAGTCTCAGTGCCATGAGCTGGAATCCTCACTCACTATTTTTTTAACACTCCAATGGGAATTCAGATTCAAATGCAAATTCGTAAAGAAATTTAAAGGGAAAAATCAGCTCTTTGGAAAACTTCCATGATTTCCTCAAGAAAATTTTATATTAATTTTTATTCCTTTAAACTTCTGTAAAAAATACTAAAAAGTTTGTTTCAGAAAAACACTCATTTCACTGGTGAGGTTGTCTTTCACTTTTAGTGACATTAAAATATGAAAAGCAGGTGCATTCCCAAGATAAGTTTATTCAATTCCTGCATCATTCTTGCTTCCAATCATTTTGAAGATAGCTGGGCCAGAAAAAAAATGATGAATTTTTTCATTTCGAATGACATTGAGCAATTGGCTTGATATTTCATAATGAAGTGAAAGCCTGAAAAATATATTTGAAAGAGGAATAGCAAAGAAGCTAGCAAATTATTTTCCTGTGTTGAATTTCCTTTTCATGATTTTTTTTTTTTTTTGGGAATGGCCCTCTGATGGAGAAAGGAGTTTTAAAAACAAGGACAATAATAAATGACAATTAACTAACATGAAATTATCAAGTGGAGCTGCAAGTTAGAATATGTATATCATATGTTGTTTTGTATTTCCTATTCTGTAACTTGAGTTAATCTGGTATCATGGGAAAAGCAACTAGGAAGTAAATAACTGAGTCATTGTCTTAATTCTGTCACCTACTAGCTATATAATGAAAAGCAAATGTCTTAACTTCTTAATCTGTATATCTGTGCTGTAAATCCCATTGAATTGTTGTGGGAACCAAATGAGATATGAAACCAAATGTGAAAAGACTTTGTGAACTGTGGATTGTTATTCAAATGAAGAGTTAAACCTAAGACTTTTGCAAGCTGTGGAGTACTATGTACATAAAGATTTAGGGATGACATTTAATCTTATTCATTACCAATGGGTAGGGCTTTCAGAGGATAGAAGGAGTCTTGAGACACTTCTTTATTTTTTGTGCTTCCATTTTTTGAGGCTCCATGTATAATAAAAATTAGAAGTGACAAAGCATATTTACAAAATTTGGGATGCTTTTAAAATTTGTAACACAACATATTTATAAGTCTGCCCTTTTTTTTTGAACTATGTCAAAAGCTGATATTTGAGACTATTTGTAAATTTCTGTCCTTGGACAAACAGCTCTTCTAGCCCTTGCCTTATCCTGCTAGTGAGCTCTTATGTAGGTGTCATTCTTGCTACTTTTGTACTAGCTACTAAGTTCAATGTTCAGAATAGGAGAAATGGAAAGTTTTCCTGCTTGACACTGAACAAATAGACCGTGAAGACATTCCAAGTTTTTGGCAGGGACTAGAAATGTGGAATGAGCTGAACAGAATGAGAATATTCAGAGTGCCTAATCAAATATTACAATATTATTTTTCTTCCTTTACGATGATTCTAGAAAGAAAACAAGGCCACCCCTCTAACCACAATGGGGAAGCCTAACTGTTTGTAGAGGAAAAAAATAACCTCATTTCAAATTGTGATTCCACCTCTTAGTGGTGTCACATAAGAAACTAGTTCAGCAAGCAAATTCACTTCAAAAAGTAATTTTGAGTTTTACTTGAATATTTCAAAAAGCAGTAAAAGGGCTATAACTCATCATTCCAAAACCTCTTTAAAATCTACTGTCTTCTTCATTTCTCCGATGCCCTTTAGCTCCTCCAGGCAACTTCAGTTGTTCAAGAAACCATGGCCTAATGATTTCTTCTAATTCTTTCTTCTCATGTGCTGAATCTATTGTTCCACCTGTCCTAGAGTTGTCAAATAGAAGTTAGTTAAATTGGAATTTCAAACAAATAATGACTATTTTTGGTATACATATGTCTTATGAAATATTCAGGACAAATATATACTAAAATATTGCTTGCTATTTATCTGAAATTCCAATTTAACTTAAGTGTCTTGTATTCTTTTTGCTAAGTTTGGCAAACCTATCCTGTATTCCAGAATAACCACCAGAGCTGTGCTCCCACCCACTGGTCCAACTGTACCAACAGATGTCCAGAGAACCTAGAGGCTCCATGTTCCCCAGGTTGCTCTTGTTCTCAGTGAAAGGAAAGGCTAAAGCCTCTTTGAAGGTATAAATCATTTCTCAGTTTGATTTTAAACATTTTCGAGCAGTTTAAATTAGCAGTAAAAGTGAATGGAAGATACAAAGATTTCCCATGATCCTCTGCCTTATCACATGCATAACTGGACCCATTATCAACACCTCCAGCAGAGTGGTATATTTATGAACAATTGAGGAATCTCTATGGACACAGCATTATTACTCACAGTCCTTAATTTACACTGTGGATCATATATGGATTTGGATGAATGTATAATGGCATGTGTCCTTTCATTATAGTATGGGACAGAGTAGTTTTACTGCTCTAAAATTCCTCTGTGCACCACCACTCCCTTTTGGTTTTTATATCACACAGAATCCATACAGAGATTTTCTGATGATTAAAACTCTCCACTTCAGTATATATCATTGCAGCTGAACTCATAAGGGTTAGAACAGGACTCAAAAGGAGTATGCAAATGAACTGACATAAAGGAAAACTTTGATTACATGTGGTTGGATATAAACCCTAACTGGGTATTGGTGAGCTGAACAAATTATCGATACATTCTTGGTTGTGATAATGGTTTGTTGGTTGTATTTTACAAAATATATCATTATCTTTGAATAATACAACCTGAAGTAAAGCAAAGACAGTTGTCCTGAATAAAATGTTCCTAGAAACATTGCATGAGCAACATATGGAAATCTTTCTCCTCACTGACATAGGCAAACTATCTAGTTGTAACCTCCTGTCTTCTGTTTGCTTAGCCAACAGCCACCCCCCCACAAATACAAACAATATTCGCAGTTTTTACAGAATAAAGAAATCACCAGCTAAAGGAGGAAAAGTTCATCAACTTGAAGTCCGGTAAACCAGTTTTTCTTTTTCATTAACTGTGATTTTAAAATGAAAATACTTGTAAATTTAAAAAAAAATAAAAAAGGAAGGAGTAGGGTGGGTGGGAACATGAATGACAGAAAGAGTAGGGCGGGAAGAATTACTATGCTCACAAATCTTTATATATGGAATATATGAAATTTGTTCACCTTATTTAAATAAAAATTTTAAAAAGAAAAAAAACGTAAATACTTTCAAAATAGTATTGTATATAGACATAGTGCTAATAGGCTGGGATTTATTTTCATTCAATTCAATTATCATATTTATTGGATAACACCTATGGGCCAAATATTGAGTTCTGTGATATTTTTTTAACCAGGCCATAAGAAAGTTAATGGTGATTTATAAATTACCAGGCATCTTCTACTGATTTTTTGAACAGTAACAATCTTTGGCCTTTAGTATTTTGCGACCTGAATAGCACCTGATTGGGATGGACTTGGAAGCCTTGTTAGTAGCCTTGGTATGTTTGTCAGACCCTCAAAGAATTTGCCTTTCTTTATGACTACACACTGACAAAATTGCTTGGTAAAAAAAATAAAATGTTGATATACTTGTTTATTGGGTCCCTCACACAGATATAGCTGGATGGTACACACCGTAGTGATGCAAGTAAAGTCCTTGGAATTCAATATATCTGAGGAATAGGAATTCCTATTCTGCATTTGATCCCAGACAATTACTTAATCTTGATGAATCTCAATTCACTCAGCACAAGAGGGATAATAATGCAGACATTATGAGACTGTTAGGATGATCCAATAATTTTACAGATGTCTTCATAAATGTTGCCTCTTCTCCCTAGAACTCCTTTCTCATCTCTTTTTTTTTTTTAGTAACATATGTGCTACATAAACAGCTAGGATCTAATACTTTTAACTTTAAAAGCTAAAATGACTTATAATTACCCATTTTGAAATCATGTGTACCCCCTTTTCTCCACCCCAGAATCATTCCAACTGGGATGATCCCACTCCTAATTTCTGGTACCTCCCACCCAGCCTCTTAGTCTGCAAACCAGGTAGGCCCTGTTGATAATGGACTATGCTACCAGTGCCACCAGGTCTTGCTTGTTTTAAGAAGGCCTGCTGAACTGTGCCATTATGCCAGGGACTACTGTTTAAACCTGAGCATTCCAAAGATATTTGTTACCACTACTATCATTAAATTATCAGCACTGCTATCACCAAAGTGCTTTCTGCCAGTCAACTTAAGCTCTTCTAAAGAACTTATAGAACAGACAAATGTCTGTCATAGTCACATTGTTGAAAGTAAACCCGTCTACATATCAACCTTTTCTCTATTCATTGCAGTAGTGGCCTTACTGCTACTTTTAAAATAACTTTGCGTGTTTTGGGAAATGAAAGTAGAAAAAGAAAATCTCCCCCAACTAGCTTAGGACCAGAGATGTTTTTCAATGTCTGGAATCATGGTCTGGACTTTGTTTTATACTCGCACACTCTCAAGTAACCATTAATGTAAAAGCATGCATGCAGTCCATGGGAGGCATGGCCAGGAGCAGTTTTCTGCCTACCAAAGACTATGCTATAAGCAGCCTCTTTCCTCATAGGAGAATGTAAAATCTAATGCTGAACCTCTACTACTTTTCCACATTTTTCATTCTCCTATGATTTCTTTTTCTTTAAAGGACTTTTGTTTTTTGTTCCTGCCCACTGATCTCCACTGGGACCATATTATCTCAAACACTAAAGTTGTCCTAAATAAATTATATATCAAAAGGGAGAGGATCTTGGGGTCTCTAAGTCTTCTTTTTATTGTGATAAACTATGCATAATATAAAATTTACCATTTTAACTATTTTTAACAATTGAGTGGCCTGACATACATCCACAATTTTGTGATTACCACTACCCATCTCCAGAACTCTTATCTTCCCCAAACTGAAATTACAACCATTAAACTCCTAATTTTCCTTGTCCCTATCTCTGGCAGTTGCTATTCTACCTTCTTTCTCTATGCATTTGACTAATCTAGGAAGCTTATATAAGTGGAATCATCCAACATTTATTCTTTTGCATCTGCCTTATTTCCTTTAGCATTATGTCCTCAAGGTTCATTAATGCTGTAGGATGTGTCAGAATTTCCATCTTTTTTAGGACTGAATAACATTCCACTGTATGCATATGACACATTTTATTCATCCATCCATTCATCAGTGGGTGTTTTGATTACTTCTATCTTTTGGCTATTATGAATAACATTGTCGTATACATGGGTATACAAATATCCCTTTGGGTTTTTGCTTTCAGTTCCTTTTGTTATATACCCAGAAGCAGATCTGCAGGTTCATCAGCAATTCTGTTTCCTTTTTTGAGATCCATCCCTTCTTTGTCATGGATTTTTTTTTGTCCTCAATGCAAATCTGCCTATACTTTCCCTAGCAAGAATAGTGTTTCATATACAAAATAGTATGGTATTGAAGAGATTTTTGTTACTCAAAAACAGCCTAACACATCTATATAACAGCAATTTCTTCTTTAAAATTTAGTTGAAGGAGTGTCTCCTCCAAGAAGCCTTCTCTTTTCACCTCCCAGCTTCATTAGTCATGCCTCCTTTGTGTGCTCCTATACAACCCTGGGCAATATGTATATTATTACTGCCCAGATTGAACTACAAAATCACTTATTTGCTTGGTTTCTCCTCGTTTCAACTATAAGCCCTGTCAAGACAAAGATTTTATCTATTTTATATTGCACTCTTAGCTTTTAGCTTATCACCTAGCATAGAATGAATCTCCGGGAAATGATAAGCTGTTCTCCACAATCTCAAACATCTATCTGGTTTGTGCTTATATTCACTAGCTCACAATTAATTATCTGGATGCTTTATCCAAGTATTTCCTGGAAGTGTTTCCTTTAAGGATTTCTGCATACCAATATCTTCCCGAACTTACATCCTTCCTAGAGTGTGAATCATAACATTTTTGGACCAATTTGTTCCAGCTTTAAAGGCTATGTCTAGATGTTTCTAAAAACTGATCAACTAGTTGCATAGTTAAAAAAAATGGAAAACTTAGTTAATACAATGTTATTTTGAGTTTCTAATTTCAAAGCCTATAGTATATTCAAATTTAATGAGATCCCAATTTCATTTCATCTACCTCTCAAGCTGTTAGCCTCATAGGTACAAGGTTAGGCTTGTTTTTCATTTAGTGAAAATGAAAGTTGACAGCTCTGGCCATATTAACGAGAAATTTTGGAACAAGCAGTAACAAGGCAACTCACCCTACATCATGTTGGTACAATAAGCCCAAGTGGTTTCTCTCATTCACCCAGTGTTCTACCAGTGTATAATTGAGAAACTAGCATCAGAAGAATGGGATGGTTCTGAATACTTCCTTAGTTAAAGTGAAAAATTCTAGCTGAGTTCCTTCATTATGCAAATTTCTTGGAAAACAACAGTCACAATTTTTCAGTAATTTCATTTTAACAGTTATAGAAAGATTCTCCCCACGCAGATCCAGAGGGAAATGCAGATTTCCTAGACAAGAAGCCCCTTTAGTGAGGCAAGAGTCACACAGATATTGGAGTCAGAAATTGAGGTTGGATAGGAATGGGAAATAGGGATGTAAAGCACAGAACTTCTCCAAATTTCTCAACCAATTTCCTGGGGAGGGTATAGATTTTAATATATCACTTTGAGATTTTATGTTTTTATCTTCTAAATTCTCACAGATCTTACAGTTTCATCAGCAAGTTCATATGTGTTATAAATTTTTAATGTCTTTTACTCCCAAATCTTCAAGTAAAATTGAGACTGATAAAAGTGATAATAATACTAATACTTTGAGATCACTAATGATAATAGCTAATATTTAATGAGTGTTTATTCTTTACCAGGTACTATTTTAAGCACTTACTTGAACAAATTTATACTTATAACAACTTCTTTTACAGATGATAGACTAAGACACAGAGAACTTAGGTAACTTTCTGAAGTTACAAAACTAGGAGATCTGGGGAGGGGGAAGATGTACCATATATATTCTGTAGTTTCATGTATCTTCAGGAGATAAGTACTCCAATTTGAGATGAAATGTGTGGTGGGATGAGAAATGTACTAAGTGTAAGTCAGTAACTGGAATACTACTACCTTTCCATAATCCCTGTTTGAGCATGCATTTCCAATTTTGAAAAGGAAGGCATGAGAATAGACATCTCTAAGACTTTTCCAAATGACTGTGTCTTACCTATTCAAATCATTATAATTACTTATTTATAATGGAAACTATATGGTTTCACTCTCATTGCTTTGAATTTTCAATGAATTAAGCTTGTGGCTTTCAGTGTATTGCAATAATAATAGAGATCTTTCTTTAAGCATGACCAGACTGACAAAAACACTCCTATAAGGATCCAAGGGCCAGCACTGTGGCATAGAAGGTTAAACCACTGCCTGGAGTTCTGACATCCCATATGGACACTGGTTTGTGTCCCAGCTGCTCCATTTCCAATCGAGCTCCCTAATACTGTGCCTGGGAGGACAGTGGAAGATGGCCCAAATCCTTGGGCCCCTGCCACCTAAGGGGAAGACCCAGAAGAAGCTCCTGGCTCCTGTTTTCGGCTTGGCCTAGCCCCAGCCATTGTGGCCATTGGTGAATGAATCAATGGATGGAAAATCTCTTTCTTTCTTTATTTCTTTCTCTCTCCCTCCCTCCCTCCCTCCCTCCCTCCCTCCCTCCCTCCCTCCCTCCCTTCATCTCTCTGTATCTCTGCCTTTCAAATAAATAGAATAAAAATAAATTTAAGAAATAAAGATCCAAATAATAAATATTTTAGATTTAATGACTGCCACAACTCAACTCTACCATTTTAACATAAATACAATATGCAAGAGGACTTCAAAAATTCCATGGAAGATGGAATTTAAAAATAAGCTTGTTTTGGTGCAAAAAGATTTTCTTTTTAAATCCATGGAGAGATTTTTCATAATATGAATTTTCCATGAACTTTCTGAAGACCCCTCTTGCAATATGTAAATGAACAAGAATGACTATGACACAATAAAAACTTAGATTTATAGTAGTCTGGATTTACCAATGGGCATAATTTGTGGGCTCCTGCTACAGATAAGGAATTATGTAGAACTGAGCTATGTTCTCAACCAATATGGATAAAACAAGTCATTGTGATGTCCCATATGCTGTCAAGCATAGTGTTAAATAGGAACCTTGTAATGGTGATTTATCTTAAAGTATTTTGGTAGAAAGAGGTTGATTCATAGGAGTATATAACATAGCACTAAATCTATGTGTATGGGATTTTAGCTAACATATAAAGTTTCCTGATCAAGAATCTACACTCCATGACCTGACCATAAGTTGGCTGTTCTTGCTGTCAGGATGTCATTGAGTTGGCCTCAGGAAAATAATTTTGTACAAGGAAATTGATACATTGCTTGGAACTTCACTGGAGAGAGAATTAGCACTGGTAATTTGAACATTTAATATAAAGAATTACTAATAATGTAAATAATATTTAACTGTTAAAAGGGTTTGTAAAAGGAACTCCAAGGCATGAAGAAGGGGCAAATACTGAAAGCGACTACCAGGCCTGGGGATGAGAGAAAAGGGAACAAAGAATTTCTAATTGTGTGCAAGGTAGAGATTTGGATTTCTCTGGAGAGGTGGTGGCTGCCCCCAGATCACACTGCGCTTCTGTGATAATCAAGACACTTAGTGGGGGCATGTACTGGGGAATTCTGAGAGCAGCCAGTGTAGTGACAAAGCAGCTTGCCACCGAGCACCTGCTTCTGAAGTTCAGGAGCAGCCTGCTGCTCTGCAGATGAAAAAGTTTGCCAAAGGAAGCTCACTGCTGAACTGATAAAGCTGATGGGATTCCACATATACTGATATGCTTGCAGCCATGTGGCAAACTGCACATAGGAAAAAGAAAATGTCTTTTCTTTGACTTCTCTCCTTGCAGTCTTCCTCCAGTGCACTATGTTGGTGGAGCTTGACATGGAGCTGGGTGGTGCGGGTGAAGTGGAGTGTCTAGGGTCAAATACCAGTATCATAAAGTAAATAAAGAAAGGTGAGTTTGGAGAGGTAATAAATTACTAACTGGCATAGTGCCCAGGACACAGTGGGATTTTACCAAGACCTCAGTAACAGGTGGCAGGACCATGTGGGCTTACTTAGTAATTAATGCTTGTACATGCCTATAAAATACCACTTGGCAGAAGGGTCACGAGGTGTCCACTATTTCCCAAACAATTTGACAGTTGCTGAACTACTAAATTGCCTTATATCAGTTTGCTCCACTTTGGCCAAAATCTCAGCAATTGCCTGCAAGTTGCAGACATTTGTTCAAGATACTGGGCCATATGTGTGTAATGAAGATTAAAAACAGTTCCTACCACACAAATACAATGTGCAAATGAAGTGATTTATGTTCCTGGTATTTAGAAAACACTAAATGAATGGAAATTGTCATAATTAAATAATCAAACTCTTACTGAGTTCAAACTATCCTCAAGGCACTGATTCTATAATGGATTTATAAGAGTAAAGATATACAAAGATCTAAGACAGTGTTTAATGAAAAGAAGAAAGTTGGAAAAATTACCCTACCTGATTTCAAGTCTTATTCTGAAGTTAAAATAATCAGGACAACGTAGTATTGATGAAAAGATACATATACAAGTCAATGGAGGAGAATAGAATGTCCAGCAACAGGGCTCACAAAGATATATTCATCTAATTTTTGACAAAGTTGCAAAAGATAGTTTTTTTTTTACAATAAATGATGTTAGAATTTAAATGGATATGCATACAAAGTCATAGAATGGCAGAAATATGTGAAAACTATATAACTGATGAAGGATTAATATCCAAAATCTATGAAGAGCTCAAGAAACTCAACAACAAGAAAACAAACAATACAGTTAAGAAATGGGCAGAAGACTTTATAGTCATTTTTCAACAAAAGGAAATAAAATGGCCAAGAGACACATGGAAATATGCTCAGGGTCATTAACCATCGAGGAAATGACAACAAAAAACACAGTGAGGTTTAACCACATCCCAGTTAGAATGGCTCTCATACGGAAATAAAAAAAGTAATACTAGTGAGGATGTGGTAGAAAAGGGTTCTCTAATCCACTGTTGGTGGGAATGTAAACTAGTACAACCATTGATGGAAGACTGTATAGAGATTGTTAGAAAGCTGAAAATAGAGCAATCATATGATCCAGCCATCTGACTCTTGGAAATTTACCCAAATGAAATGAAATCAGCATATGAAAGAGTTATCTGTACCCCCATGTTCATTGCAGCTCAATTCACAACAGCTAATATATGGAATCAACCCATATGTCCGCCAACTGATTAAAGGATAAGGAAAATGCCATATATATATATATGTGTGTGTGTGTGTGTGTGTGTGTGTATACACACATACTATGGAGTATTACTTAGCGATATAAAAAAATGAAATCTTGTATTTTGCAACAAAATGGATGTACCTGGAAACCATTATACTTAGTGAAATAAGTAAGTCTCAAAAAGACAAATATGAACACCTGGGCTGCACCAAGCTGACAACAGCGATGGCGGTGGGAGCTGGCGGTGCTCCATGTCAGCAGTCACGGCGGACCCAGCCCAACTGGGCAGCCTGGGTTGCCCAGCATTGCTGAGCCGCAGCCCACAGTGCGCACAGCCAGAGGAACTGCGTGGGAGGCAATTGAAGATAAAACAATGTCTGACAACCTGAAATACCTTTCCTTGGGAATTTTGGTCTTTCAGACTACTAGTTTGGTTCTAACTATGTGTTATTCTAGGACTTTAAAGAGGAAGGACCACGTTATCTATCTTCCACAGCAGTGGTTATTGCTGAACTTTGGAAGTTAATGGCCTGTATTTTATTAGTTTACAAAGACAACAAGTGTAGTCTAAGAGCACTGAGCCGAGTACTACACGATGAGATTCTTAATAAACCCATGGAAACACTTAAACTTGCCATTCCAACAGGGATATATGCTCTTCAGAATAGTTTACTCTATGTGGCTCTGTCAAATCTAGATGCAGCTACTTATCAGGTCACGTATCAGTTGAAAATTCTTACAACAGCATTATTTTCTGTGTCTATGCTTAGTAAAAAATTAGGTGTGTACCAGTGGCTTTCCCTATTAATTTTTTAAACTTTTATTTAGTAAATGCAAATTTCCAAAGTACAGTTTATGGATTACAATGGCTTCCCCCCCCATAACTTCCCTCTCACCCACAACCCTGCCCTCTCCCGCTCCCTCTCCTCTTCCATTCACATCAAGATTCATTTCCAATTATCTTTATATACAGAAGATCGATTTAGTATATATTAAGTAAAGATTTCATCAGTTTGCACCCACACAGAACGTAAATTGTAAAATCAAGGTGGCATGTACCAATGCCATCTCACTAGTCCAAGTGATCAATTTCAGTTTACAGTTGATCACACTGATAGGTCTAAGAGTCAAAGGGGTCACACAAACAAGACTAGTTTCTGCTAATACTAACTGATAGAATCAAAAAGGGAGAGAACGATCCAACATGGGAAGCAGGACACACAGCACACTCATAGAATGGCAGATTTACCTATTAATTTTGATGACAGGAGTTGCTTTTGTTCAGTGGCCCTCAGCTTCTCAAGAACTAGATTCTAAAGGAACTTTTGGCTGGCTCTCAGTTTGTAGGCCTCATGGCAGTTCTCACAGCATGTTTTTCAAGTGGCTTTGCTGGTGTTTATTTTGAGAAAATATTAAAAGAAACTAAACAATCAGTATGGATAAGAACCATTCAGCTTGGTTTCTTTGGGAGTATATTTGGATTAATGGCTATATACATTTATGACAGAGAATTGGTATCCAAGAATGGATTTTTTCAGGGATATAAGCAAATTGATCTGGATAGTTGTTGTTCTTCAGGCACTTGGAGGCCATGTAGTGGCTGCTATTATTAAGTATGTGGATAATATTTTAAAAGGATTCACAACGTCTTTGTCTATAATATTATCAACACTGATATCCTACTTTTGGCTACAAGATTTTGTGCCAATGAGTGTCTTTTTCCTTGGAGCCATCCTTGTAATGACAGCTACTATCAACACTGATATCCTACTTTTGGCTACAAGATTTTGTGCCAATGAGTGTCTTTTTCCTTGGAGCCATCCTTGTAATGACAGCTACTTTCTTATATGGTTATGATCCGAAGCCTGCAGGAAATCTCACTAAAGCATAGCCCAAAACTTTCTTTAACTGGCTTGTCAAGATGGTGCACTAGAAATCACAACATTAATCTTGCACGGAGGACTTCTGCAGATTCTGTGAAGTATCATCATGCTAAATCTGATCAGGTTTTTAAAATGGTTTGAGAATACACAGGTTTAAAGATAAAATGTGTGTACTATATATGTAACAAAGTATATTACATCTAGAAATCAAAACTTGAAAGTATTCCAGGGATTAGAATGAAAACAAATATGGGAGGAAACTTGAAATCTGAGTTAGAAAGATTTTACCTTTTTGATTGCTGCAGAAATGTCCTATGCACTCTTTGCAAGAGCACACAAATGTCCTAAATCTGTTTTTACAAACTCTATTTCATCTTACTAAGTTTTTTAATATTATTCTTTCTGTACAGATATAAAAAATCACATGGAATATTTAAAGTTTGAAAATTCTAATTATGTATAATGCTGTGAAAAATGGAAGTATGATTTGAAGAAAATATTTCGCATATCTGAGATTTTTATATTTATACAAAATGTTACTAAACAAGGATTACTAAATGTTAGTTGTTGAACTACATAAAATTGATTAAGTCACATTCTAGGTCTTATTTGTTAGAGAATCAAATTCATATTTAGCGTAGAAATGCATCTGTTCTTCCATATATACATCTTTAGACCATTTAGTACTTAGAGACAGCTGAAAGTAATCTGGTTGCTCTTGTGGTAGTAACCATTGACTTTTATGCTAATGACCATGTATGCTATTACCTGTTACTAAGTGAAATCTAAATTTGTAAATTCATAGAATTTAGGAATAAATACATTCAGCTTATATTGAAATATTTTTGTGTACTTACGTTTTACATAAAAGGTATACTTGCAGTTGTTAATTTATGTTTAATTTGCTCATATTTTAACACTTCAAAAATTATTCAAGTAAACTATTGGATATTAAACATTTTAATTACAATAATAATAATATATTTTCAAGTGTCTAGAATAACGATTTTCAACAAAGATTATAATAATGTAATTGAACTGTGGATATGGGCAAAAACCAAATAGTCTGAAGTAAATTTTCAAAGCAAAATTTTATTAGGAAGCATAATTTATATTGTGCTTTGCCACTAGGTTTGAAATGTTTGTTATTAGAGACTGAGTTATGTAGTTTCTAATTTTTAAATCATAAAGGAATATTTGAGAAAGTAGACCTTTGGCCTAGACCATGTCTTGTATACAGATAATGTCCTGATGTTTTGATGACTTTTAAAGGCCTTATTTTATCAAGCTTGTATCATGTTGTCTCCTTGATTATTTAAATTCCTTGATTCTTTTGTTATTTATTAACTACTTTGTTCAATGTGAAGATGTGTGTGAGAAGAGTGCCAACTGACAGCTCTATTAAAAATTAAGAATACGGTATTTGGGAAGAAAAGTATATACAGTAGCACAGTGATGTTATCAATTACTTTATAATTGATTTTAGAGAGGTTATAAGCTTCTGTTAAATTGAAATATGTAGTTTAGAGATATAAAATTTAAATGTTTACATCATTTTATGTTGAATGTTACAGAATTTCATGGAATGAAAGAATTTGATATTTAAACTAAAGTCTAAGAAAATAGAATCTGAAAGGAAACTAACTGATGTTGAGCTCCATACACCATACAGCATATGCTGTATGCTCTTAGATATCAAATTATTGGACTTTTAAAATGGTTTTGCATCTTAGTTTTTTTTTTAAAAACAGGGTTTAGCATCACTCATTTTTACATTTACTGTTAAATAAGTATTATGAATATATGCTTTATATAAGAAAAATATTAAAAAGTTGTTTATTATATATTGAAAGTTATCTTAGGACTCTCCAGGATATTTAAAGTAGTTATAGAACCAAGGAAAAAGCATGTTTTTCAAAATCTGGTCCTGTGTGCCTTGCTTTACCAAATAACTGACTTTTCTGGAGGATATTTCTGTAGTGTATAACTGTAGACATATGGACAAAATTAAGATATTTTAGGTAGAACTATAATTTTATTTTTTGGTTTCAATATTTGTTCTTCAAATCCTTTATATAACAAAATAGGTATTTTATAAAATATATATTAGTAAACAGTACCTTATTTAATTAATATAGCATCATTGCTCACTCATTGAGCTTTTTGAAACTTACACAATTGCATATAATTATCATTTTGTTGTTTCATTTACTATTACAAGATATAATATATGATTTTTAAAATATTTTAGAAATTATTTGGATCTTGAATTTGTCTATGTCTAGTCCATTTGTTTAGAAAGATTCTTCTGGGTTTGGGAATGTGATATGTATATTTATAGGTTTTTATGGACATAATTCAAAGTAATATGTAAACTTATTGTTAAATGGGTTTTTAATTGATAAATTTATCATCTTTTTGGTATCAATTATTACCTATTTAATAGATTTATTGAAATAGATTATTTTTGTAAATACTCTATATAGATGTTTTCCTTGTTTGCAAATTTACTTGTGTCTACAACTTAACTCATGAGTAGTTTGCTGTTTTTATATATAAAAATTATCATTGATCTTATCCCTACCTCTCCAGTTACCTTTATCACATGTGATCTTCCTTTTTTTAAACTATGCTTTTAGGAAAGACTGGGTTTTATTTAAATCAGTTAAAAATTCTCTACCTGTCTGATGGCAATGGTAGAAAGTTGTTTTTAAATAAAATATCTCTTTGCTAATCTCAAAAAAAGAGACAAATACTATGTGTTTTCTCTGACCTGTGATAACTAAAAGAGTACCCCAAAAAAGGGAATTGTATATGAGTGGAATGAGATTTTGAGATTTGATAATTGTTTACAGCACTTGTCTCTACTGTTGAAGAATAATGTTTTTCTCTTCTTACTATTTGTTGAATTCTTTACTTAGCAGAGGGTTAAGTTTATGATCATAAAACAAACTCAAACTATGTCATCACAGAAAATAAAGAAAAAATAAGGAAGGAAGGAGAAGTAATTGTGGAAGCCTGGGAGCGTACAGATAATGCTGCCATATCCATATATATGAAATACATGAAATTGGTCACCTTATGTAAATAAAAATGTTTTAAAGAAGAGGAAAAAAAGGAGTTTAGACATAGACCTTATATCTTAGAATAAAATTGACTCAAATGGATTATAGAACTAAATGTAAAATATGAAATTGTGAAACTGATAAATAAAACCTACGAGAAATTCTGTATGACTTTTGACCATGAATTTTAAGATAGAACACCAAAAGTGCAATCTGTGAAAAATGTGTTTTTCAAAATTCAAAATTTCAGATGAAATTTCAAAATAAAAAAATATAAAACATGTTGATCTCCAGGGCTGCACAACTAATTCAATAATGAAAATAAATTAGAGTAATCTGTCACAGTAACAATATACAGAAGAAAATGTCACTATAGTGTCAATCATTTTAGAAAAGTTATTTGATAAAATTTAAACCCTATTTATTCAAAAAGCATTTAAAAAAGTAGGAATAGAGGAGAAATTTCTCAACCTCATAAATGGCATGAGAAAAATGTACAGCTAAACTTATACTTAAAGACAAGATGCTAAATTTTTCCCAATTCTCCTGAAAATACAGTGAAAGGATGTCTTCTCTCATAACTCTTAATAAAAAATAATTAAAATAGACAAGAAATAAACAAAATTGAGAAAAATACAAAAGATTAATGAAATGATATTTTTTGAAAAAGTAAACAAAATTGACACACCACTGGCCCAACTAACCACAAAAAGAGAGAAAGACACAAATCAATAAAATCAGAGATGAAAAAGCAAATGAACAATAGATACCACAGAAATAAAAAGAATCATCAGGAATTACTAAAAAGAGCTTTATGCCAACAAATTGGGAAACCTAGAAAAAACGGATAGATTCCTGAACATATACATTCTACCTAAATTGAGTCATGAAGACACAGAAAACCTAAACAGACCAATAACCAAGACAGAAATTAAAACAGTGATAAAGACCCTCCCAACAAAGAAAAGCATCCTTTCATGATGAAAACCTTAAGCAAATTGGGTATACAAAGGCAATTTATCACAAACCCATGGCCAGCATCTTATTGAATGGGGAAAAGCTGGAAACATTTCCAGTAAGATTCAGAACAAGGATGCCCACTCTCACCACTGCTATTTAATATAGTCCTGGAAGTGATTTTTATTTGCATTTCCCTGATTGCTAGTAATGTTGGACATTCTTTTCATATATTTGTTGCCCATTTAGATTTCTTTTGAGAACTGTCTGTTGAAATGCTTTGCCTATTTCTTAACTGGATTTGTTGTTTGTCGCTGGTGTTGTTCTTGAGTGTTTTGAGTTCCTGAGATATTCTGGATATTAATCATTTGTCAAATAGGTAGCTTGCAAAAATATTTTTCCCATTCTGATAGTCACCTCTTCACTCTATTGATTATTTCACTTGCTCTACAGAAGCTTCTAGTTTTAATAAAATCTCATTTGTCTATTTTTTCTTTTGTTTCCTGTGCTTTTACGGTCTTATCTAAGAAGTCATCACCCATTACAATGTCTTGAAGTGTATTCCCTACATTTTCTTTCTTTTTTTTTAAGATGTTTTATTTATTCATTTGACAGGTAGAGTTACAGAGAGAGAGAGAGAGAGAGAGAGAGAGAGAGAGATGTCTTCCATCCGCTGGTTCACTCCCCAAATGGCTGCAACTACTGGAGCTGGGTTGATTCGAAGCCAGGATCCAGGCACCTTGTCCAAGTCTCCCACACAGCTGCAGGAGTCCAGGCACTTGGGCCATCTTCCACTGCTTTCCCAGGACATAGCAGAGAGCTGAATCAGAAGAGGAGCAGCTGGGACTAGAACCAGCTCCCATAGAGGGTGCTGGCACTACAGGTGGAGGATTAACTTACTGTGCCACAGCACCGGCCCCTCCCTAAATTTTCTTTCAGCAACTTCATAGTCTCAGGTCTTAAATTTAGGTCTTTGATCCATCTTGAGTTGATTTTTGTATATAGTGAGAGGTAGGGATCTAATTTCATTCTACATATATCCATGCAATTTTGCCAGCACCATTTATTGAAGAAATTATCCATTCTCCAATGTATGCTCTGAGCACTTTTGTCAAATGTCAGTTCACTGTATGTACATGGATTAATTTCTGGAATCTCTATACTGTTCTATTGATCTATATGTCGGTTTTTATCCCGGTATCATGATGTTTTAATTACCATAGCTCTGTAGTGTGTTTTGAAGTCAGGTATTGTGATGCTTCCAGCTTGAATTTTTTTTTCTCATGATCGCTTTAACTATTCTAGGTTTTTGTGATCCCATATGAATTTTAGGATTGCTTTTTCTAATTCTGTAAAGAATGCCATTGGTATTTTGAGAAGATTGCCTATAATCTATAGACTACTTTAGGTATTGTAGACATTTTAAAGATATTGATTCCTCCAATCCATGAGCAAGGATTTTTTTTTTTTTCATTTTTTTGTGTCCATGTTGATTTATTTCATCAATGTTTTATAATTTTATGGTAGAGATTTTTCACTTTTTTGGTTAAATTTATTCCTAAATATTTTATTTTTGTGGATATTGTGAATGGAATTTCTTTCATAATTTCTCTTTTGGTGAATTCATCATTAGCAAATAAAAAGCTACTGGTTTTGGAATGTGTATTTTGAAACCTTGAACGTTACTGAATTGATTTATCAATTCTAACAGCTTTTTGATAGAGTGTTCAGATTTTTCCTTGTACAACATCATGTTATCTGCAAACATGTGTGATTTGACTTTTCCAATTTTGATGCCCTTTATTTTTTTCAGCTCCCTAATTGCTTTTGTTTTTACTTCCAGTCGTATATTGAATAAGAGTGGTCAAAGGGGACATCCTTGTCTTCTTCCAGATCTGAGAGAAAATGCTCTCAGCTTTTCCTCATTCAGTATTATATTAGCTATTAATCTGTCATATATAGCCTTCATAATATTGAAGTATATTTCTTCTATAGCTAATTTGTGGAGGATTTTTATCATAAAGGATTTTTATCATTTTTATCATAAAGGATCTTATCAAATGCTTTTTCCACATCTACTGAGATGACTATAGGGTTCTTGTCATTCATTCTGCTGATGTGATTATGACATTTATTTATTTGTGAATGTTGAACCACCCTGGTATCTCTGCGATAAATCCCACTTGATGGTGATATATAATCTTTTTGATGTGGTCCATTCACTCAATAGTATAGTTCAACTTTGATGTATCTTTGTTGATTTTCTGTCTGGATGATCTGTTCATTGATGAGAGTGGGATGTTAGAGTCACCCACGATTACTACATTGGAGTCTATCTCTTCCCTTAGATCTGATAGTCTGCAGCAGTTCAGAGGGATGTAAGTGTGACTTTGAGGTGAATGTGGGCTTCCTAGGGTATGTATATTCAGTCCCCAGAGACGGTATGTATCTTCAGTCCCCAGAGAGTTCAATACCAGTTATACTAAAAATTATGATAGCCAGGACCTTGTTCTTGGTACTGAGGGACACAAAGCGGGCTGTCCCCTTGTACTGATTGCAAGCATGAGTGGAGCTAGGGTTTGTGGCAGCAATAGCTGTGGCTCTGGGATGGTCTCTTCCTCAACTGCTGCTGGGAGAATGAAACTGATGCTGGAGCTTATAACATCAACAGCCCTAGTCCCATATCTGGGGGATGTGAACAGAGCCCTACTGCAGTCTTGCAGAATGACTATATAAGTACACAGGAAATTTTGTGCTATCAGCTATGGATCCAGAGAGGTGGAATGTAGATAGGTTTTTTCCAAGGTCCGCTGGGTAGATTTCAGTGGATTTGAGGAAATTATTACTGATTGCTACAGTCCTGGTGTTGTACAATGCAGTGGCACCATTATCCAGATCTCCCAGGGTGGGAGCCAGGTTTTAGGCATAGTGGTTGCCACCTGTCTGAAGTAGAGCAATACAGATACCACAAATGAGTGCAAATTACTACAAATATTATAATACCAACATTGACAGTTTGATTCTACAAGGCACAGATGGAACTTTCCCCAGTTCTCACAAGGCATACAAGGGTGTCACTGGGGTTTGTGCCTGGGGCTCCCATCACTGTGAGCTAGGAAATGCAGAGGGAACTTCCTTAGGTCAGGTCCAGATTTTTTATGGGCTCCTGCTGATGCTAACCAAAGAAGCTTGGGGGAATTCTTCTGGGTCATGTAGGGTGAAAGAAGTGCAGCTCTGGGGCTTATTCCCAAAACTCCCAGTTTCAGGAAGCAGCAAGTATACTCTCTATAATTTGCCCTGATTCTGGCTCTGATTGCTTCTGGTAGCAGCAGGACATGGATCAGCTGCACGATCTTATGCAGCCCATTGAGTGTAGTGCTTTGAGGGGTTGGGGAAAGGAGCAAGGCAATGTGGCTTTGGTTTGGGGAGCTAAGTATTCACTCAGATATCAGTCTATTCCCTAGTCTAGAGTTAAAATCAATGCAGGACTTGTGGAATTCTCCCTTTACTTAAGCTGTAGGTGGCAGCAATGCATGGCAAGTTCTTCCTACTTTGACTTGGGAAGATGGTGACTTACAGTTGACAGTTGGCTGTCCTGTGCAGCTGGCCACAACAGTCTGGCTGTCCTCTTTCATCACTGTCCCATGAAATCTCTATTCTGTTCTGTCACTTCTCCACTAAAAATTTCTTTCAGTTAGCTCCCTGGAATTGCGGTCCTTCCTTTGTTTTTGTTGTTATTTTCTGTAGCTGAGTCAGTGTAGCTTCTCATTATTCAGCCATCTTGGATCCCCTACCCCAAGCATTTTGGATCAGGGATACTCAAAACCTGTACTATGTTTATCTTGTAATTATATACTTGTGGTAAGTTTTGGTATGTAAATTAGGCACATTAAGAGAAATACAGCAATAATTAAAATAGGACCATTATAAAAATATACAGTACAAAAAATATTTGAGTGTAGTCCATCTCTGCCTCTCAAAATATCTCCAATGTTAGCATATATAAGAATCATCTGGTGAGTAGAGAAAGGAAGACAGTGAACAAGCAAGGGTTGCTAGCTTCTTTCCATAATCTCAGTGTTGGAAATAATTTGGAAGTAAGAGGGAGTGTGATTAATTTATGAACTTCACAGAAGTAGTTGAATCCTGGTATGTATAAGGTTAACAGCAGATATGAGAAAGAGGAAGTATGTTGTTTACATGGGATATGGGCTAGGGAAGCATGTTTTTGTGTTCTCTTATCACTCACACATTGCCAAGGACATATTGTTGTCAGTTTTGTCATCCCTTCAGCTATGAAAACACAGCCAGTTCAGGAAAAATATTAGGGCTATGCAAGAGTTCAGCTGAGTCCGTGAAGAAATAACACCTGTAACTGGACTGGAAGACATTTAAACATTTCTTTCTATCCTCACCATTGACTCTCTACCCTCTAATCCATAGGTTAGGAACTAGATATATCTGTGCAACTGTGTTTGTTCAGCATAGCACTTTTCAAACAGCCAAGATATGGAAACAATCCAAGTATCTGTGGGTATATGAATGGATAGAGAAAATGTGATAGTTTGTGTGCGTATATATAAATAGGCATATTATTCATCCTATTCGTGACCACATAGATGAACCTAGAGCATATTATGTAAAATAAAGCAGACATAAGAATAAAAATGGAGCATGAACTCACATTCGTGTGGGAGCTAGACAGACCAACTAAAGAAATAAGCAAAAAAAAAAAAAAAAAAAAAAAAAAAAAAAAAAAAAAAAAAACCACCCCCATCAAATACAGTAGATCTCCCTAACACACAATTTTACTTTCTACAATTTCAGTTATCCATGGTCAACTGTGGTCTGAAAATATAAAATGGAAAATTTCACAAAAAAATATCTATCTAGGTCCTTGGCCCATCTCTTCAGTGGGTTGTTTGTTTTGTTGTTGTGGAGTTTCTTGATCTCTTCTTTAATAATTTGATGGTGTTGGGTCATACGTTTAGATCTTTAATCCGTGCTGAGTGGATATTTGTGTAAGGTGTAAGGTAGGGGTCTTGATTCATGCTTCTGCATGTGGAAATCCAGTTTTCCCAGCACCATTTGTTGAATAGACTGTCCTTGCTCCAGGAATTGGTTTTAGATCCTTGATCAAATATAAGTTGGCTGTAGATGTTTGGATTGATTTCTGGTGTTTCTATTCTGTTCCATTGGTCTATCCATCTGTTTCTTACCAGTACCGTGCTGTTTTGATTATAACTGCCCTGTAGTATGTCCTGAAATCTGGTATTGTGATGCCCCCAGCTTTGTTTTTGTTGTACAAGATTGCTTTAGCTATTCGAGGTCTCCTGTGTCTCCATATGGATTTCAGCATCATTTTCTCCAGATCTGAGAGGAATGTCTTTGGTATTTTGATTGCTATTCCATTGAATCTATAAAATGCTTTTTGGAGAATGGACATTTTGATGATATTGATTCTTCCAATCCATGAGCATGGAAGATTTTTCCATTTTTTGGTATCTAAATGGCTATTTCTACCACAAATCCTGGAACACTGAGAGCTACTTGCCCAAGTATCTTCTCTTGATTTATTTTTTACAAGTGATACTAACAATATATTTTTTCTTTGTTGCCTGGTATTTGTACTTACAACTCACAGAATCTTGTTACATTTTGGTCTATAATTATGTGTTCATGTGCAGATGGATTGTATTTCAGATATTCTAATTCCTTAGTAATTATAAGAGTGTCCCTAAATATTAAAAAGTAGTTCTAAATCTCATCAGGACAGATACCTTAGTGGGACACAAAGACTGCTACTTCCCCGAATAAATTATTTCCTGAAAAAATCTTAGTGCCTAGAAATTTTTTTTGTTGCTGTTAGTCCACTCTAAAAGATTTTAGGGACTATTAAATAGGATGGTATTCATAAATGAGTTCTTGGAGACATGCTAAGACACTCTGTAAATATTCCATAATATTTCTTGTTTAATCCACAAAAATTTTCACTGAAGTTATCTATTGATAAGATTCCTGGTAGCTAGTATGCTGGACTGTGTACCAAATACTTTCAGTGGTACCATCCTTATGTAGAGTTAAATAATGTTATGTTCTTGTCTGTGCTCTGTAAACCATATAATCATTGCCCAACCCCCCCCCAGTCTTTTTAATTTTTTGTCTTCACATATGTGAATCAGTAACCAATAATTTTTGTGTTTTGAAATCTGTTATGAAATCAGGTACTTTTTCAACTTACTCACGTTGTCATTGATCTGGGTTTGGTGTGACAGGAGTATCAAGAAATACAGCTCCTCCAGCTCCTGCAGGATTTTGTCTTCATCTTCACTAAGTCCTGAGCCGGGTGTATTTGCACCTGTATCCAAGGAAACAGTTAATCCTGCAGGTATCTCTCATAATCAACATAGAAGATGAAGGAGAGAAAAACGGGTTTTAGTTTGTCCTCATAGGCTCCAGTTTAGCCATGCTATCCCTCACTCCGCATCCGATTTCCGTCTCTGACTGCTGGCTCTGCTGACTTCAAACCATCATTAGCTTTATAAGGAATATACTTTTTAGACTGCTAATATTGAGCTTGTGGAGGAGGAAAACCTTTTCTGTCATCAGTCTCCCATTCTCTGGCTGGGGGGTCCAGCAAATTAGACTGACAAAATACAGATTAAGAATAGGAAAACAGTTTATTAGTGTGTGCAGAGCAAATCACATAGGAGAATCCTCAGAGATGAAAAGCTCAAATGGAATTGTTAGAAGCTGGGTTTATGTAGCATCTTAGAAGTGAACAATATGTTCGTAGAGTACACAAAGGAAGGGATTTTAGGCTTCCCAGTTCAGTTAACTATGGGACGGTAAATACATTGGAGAAGCTGATGGAGTAAGGTTGGTTTGTGCTGGTCAGTCTCAACAATGACTTTCCATGTTTTTCACGGCCATAGATCTTCTCTAGGACAGGTTATTTATAGTGTTCCTCAATTCTCAGAAATTTCTGCTTTTCTCACATAAGCAAAGTCCCAGAAAAGCTTCCACATTTGGTGATATTCATTTACTTCCATCTTAATAATCTATATGCCAAAGTGCTATATCTTGAAATAGCATATTCTGATCCTCCCCAATTCTCAATTACATAACATTAATTTTTATGATAAATTTCCTTTTTTAAAGCTTTTATTTAATGAATGCAAATTTCATAGGTAGAACTTTAGGAATATAGTGGGTTTTCCCCCCGTACCCATCCTCCCACAGCCACTCCTGCCTCACCTCCTAATCCCTCTCCCATCACATTCTTCATTAAGATTCATTTTTAATTAACTTTACATACAGAAGACCAACTCTATATTAAGTAAATATTTCAATAGTTTGCACCCACAGACACACACAACATAAAAAGTACTGTTTGAGAACAAGTTTTACAGTTAATTCTCATAGTACAACTCATTAAGGGCAGAGGTCTTACATGGGGAGTAAGTGCACAGTGACTTTTGTTGTTAATTTAACAATTAACACTCTTATTTATGATATCAGTGATCACTTAAGGCTCTTTCCATGAGCTGCCAAGGGATAAATTTCTTATTCCATATCTTCCATGTTGTTCTGGTTGCATGTTAATTGATATTGAATTAGGTACCAGAAAATGTTCCAAAGGAATTACAAAGCCTTAAGGATTCTTTTTATTCACCTTAAGTTATATGTAACTGATTATCAGAACTGATTTATTCTCTGCACTGATTATCATTTTCTCAATGGTAATACACACTCTTGTCCATGGACAAGAGTGCATGGTGGCAAAACAATTACGTAAGTCATCATCTGTACACACTGTAATAAAAGACAATATTTGACAAGTATTTGCTGTCACATAATATTTTGATGAAAAAACAAAGGAGTCTAGTGGGTTGATTGATTTCTCCTAGGTGAAGGAAAGAGATGTGTGGTCTACAGGGATTCCTCGGCACTGGCTATGAATTGACCCTAATACAGGAAACCCAAAATGCCACTGTGATCAACTAGTAAGGTATATGTCGGTCAGATAAAGATAAATGATAGAAGTCTGACATCTACCTCATATTGGGAGAGTGATTCCTCAAACTCACGCTATGGTGATTTTTCA
Organism: Sylvilagus floridanus; assembly: GCA_949820135.1. Classification (NCBI taxonomy): domain Eukaryota; kingdom Metazoa; phylum Chordata; class Mammalia; order Lagomorpha; family Leporidae; genus Sylvilagus; species Sylvilagus floridanus. The sequence continues at coordinate 16,902,093 of OX463223.1, forward strand.
AGCTCCAAATGCATAGTTGCATAGACAGAATTCCCATCTTGGTTTTCTTGTCTGGGGTAGGGAATATTAGAGTAAGAAAAATGAAGTGGAAGCCACTAAAACTGCCTTAACTTACCATATCCTATCCATGTGTACTGTTTAGCTTGTGCAGAAGACACAATAACCATGAAGAATGAAAATAAGTGAATTATCATGAACTTAATCAAGGTATAACTCCAAATGTATGAGGCTTCTTCAAAAAGTTCCTGGAAAATAAATTTATTTGGGTACAGAAAAATATTTAAATTCATGAATGATTTTTTCATAATATGTATTATCTGTGAACTTTTTTATTATTTATTTACTTGATTGGTGGAGTTACAGACAGTGAGAGAGAGAGACAGAGAGAAATGTCTTCCTTCCATTGGTTCACTCCCCTAATGGGAGCTATGGCCGGCGTTGTGCCAATCCAAAGCCAAGAGCCAGGTGCTTCCTCCTGGTCTCCCATGTGGGTGCAGGGCCCAAGCACTTGGGCCATCCTCCACTGCCCTCCCGGGCCAATAGCAGAGAGCTGGACTGGAAGAGGAGGAACTGGGACTAGAACCTGGCGCCCATATGGGATGATGGCACTGTAGGTGGTGGATTAACCAAGTGAGCCATGGCGCCGGCCCCCATCCGTGAACTTTTTAAAATGGAATTGAAAAAGTTATTTCACCAAAATAAGATTGTCTTTTAATTTCATTTTTTCCACAAGCTTTCTGAGGTGGCCTTGTAGCAACTTTTCCAGATGTGGCTTCATTGATGTAGCAAACCAACATATTCCTTTATCACCGAGGCACAAGGCAGAATGGGGTTAATTGGATTTTTGAAAGTATTTGTATCTTCATTTTTGTCCTAAGTTGTGTCCAAGTTATCTACTGAGTGACTAAAACACATGCCAGCTTTGAGTGGGCTTGGAAAAAGACACATACTCCTATGCAATCTGTCGAGCCACTTTAGCTGTATGACCCAGCATTTATGATGGCACTGGCAGTTTCAAGAGCAGAAAAAGGTGGTGTATAGAGCTTTTGTTGGGCTTCCATTGGTGAATCACAACATAAACATATTGAATTGAGAGAAGAGATATGACATCCTCTTCAGGTATTCTCCTTTTGATAAACAGATTTTCACTGGCTATTGAACCCTAGTAGAGGCCTTCAAGTTGCCATTTGACCTAACCTGCATCTCACAAATTGGGTGTTGGCTGACTAATTGAGCTACAAATTTGGGCCTGCACAGTACTACTCAGTCATCAGGTAGAAGTTACACATTAGCCCAGACTCTGTCATGTCCTAGAGGCAAAAGTGTGTTCCATAAGCAAGTGACCCAGATGTCCATCACCCTTATTTTTGCTGCATTACTTTACCTCTATCTCTGATTGCATGCCTGATCTTATGGGAAGTTCCCTATGATTTGAGATTTAATCTGAAGAGGAATAAAAGAAAATAGTTGTACTGTTACAGGTACCACCCAAAAGTTGACAGATGAACAACCCTACATGACTCAAGGCAAAAATTGTGACAGGAAATCTTCCCAGTAGAGAAAGCTTTGAACAGTGTACCTAATTTTTCATTGTTTCTAAAAGGAGGAATGGCTGGAGGCACAGATATACATTGATTCAGGAACTTTGCTAATGGTTGGTTGGATTTTCAGAGACTTTAAAAAATGTTAGGTTGGAAAACTCATGACACGGAGATCTCGGGATGAGGTATTTGAATGGACTTTTGTGAATATGCAGAGTATAATGCTATTTGTGACCCATGTGATTGTCCACCAAGATTGACCACAGCAGAGAGCTATCTTAATGAGAAAATGTGACATCTTATCAGATTTATTTTTATTTTTATTTTAAACTTTAATTTAGTAAATATAAATTTCCAAAGTACAGTTTATGGATTACAATGGCTTCCCCCCCTCCATAATTTCCCTCCCACTCGCACCCCTCCCATCTCCCGCTCCCTCTCCCATTCCATTCACATCAAGATTCATTTTCAATTATCTTTATATACAGAAGATCGATTCAGTATATACTAAGTAAAGATTTCATCAGTTTGCACCCACACAGAAACACAAAGTATAAAAATATGGTTTCAGTAGTAGTTATAGCATTACTTCACATTGGACAACACATGAAGGACAGATCCCACATGAGAAGTAAGTACACAGTGTCTCCTGTTGTTGACTTAACAATTTGACACTCTTGTTTATGGCATCAGTAATCTCCCTAGGCTCTAGTCATGAGTTGCTAAGGCTATGGAAGCCTTTAGTGTTCACCGACTTTGATCTTATTCCAACTGGGTCATAGTCAAAGTGGAAGTTCTCTCCTCCCTTCAGAGAAAGGTACCTCCTTCTTTGATGGCCCATTCTTTCTACTGGGATCTCACTCGCAGAGATCTTTCATTTATACCTCCATCACTCCTGCCATTGCCCAATACAATTATGAATAAAGTAGCTAAACAAGCAGGGGCAGGGATGAGCAAGTGGGCTGACCAGCATGAATTTCTGTCCACCAAGGCTTATCTTGTTACAGCCACTGCTGAATCACAAACCTGCTAGAAGCAGAAAAAAACAGTTATCTCCTCATATGGCACGTCCTCCCAGGTTGTATCATCTAGTTTCCTGGTGGTAGATTGACTACAGTGGACTACTTATATTAATGGAAATGGCAGTGTATGCTTATACTGTAATAGACTCTTGCTCTGGATATGGATTCATAATTCCTCTCTGTAATAGTACTCCCATAACCACTGTCTGTGTTCTCTTATCCCTCATAATATTCCATAGATTATTGCTTTTTTTCAAGGTACTTTATAGACAATGAGATGTGTTCATGTGGGGAAGATCATGTGGGGCATGCACATCAGTGAAGTTAGCATTGACCAAAACAGAGATACGTATCCCAATTTGTCTTCCTGGATTCCAGTTTGTCTTTATAAGTTCTTTTGCTCTTGTGGTTTCCTGTTGTGTCCCTGATGGCTGCACTTTATTCTTATATATTCAGCTTAACCTCAGGGGATCTAGGTTGTCCCTAATCCACCCCCACATACATACTTTGTGCCTGTCTTTCCTTTTTAGTTGCCAGCTCTGATGACTTTCATGCCCAACAGTATATGCAGAAGCAATATCCTTGCATAGATCTGTTTAACCAGATCCCACTATAGCATAAAGTGTAATTCCTGTAATAAATTAATTATTTTATATTATTCATAGTGGTTCTGTTTCTCTGATCAAACCATAACTGATTTATACAATTTATATAATTTTCCTATGCCATTCCTAGTGTTTCTGATGTACTGGTTAATTCAAATGATAGTTTGTCTTTCTTACTTCATTTTGTTTACCTTTAAAGGGCAAAAAAGAGTCATTTCTGTTTGTGGCAATCTTCTTTCATCTTCATTCCTCTATAATGTGCTAGTTCTGAGCATAAGTTAACATTTCAGGTTCTAATTAAAATGTCAGTGTATTTAAAAATGCTAAAACTAAAAGTAAAACCAAGAGCAGAGTATCCCTTTGCCTAAGACTTCATATAGGTCAGACAAATTCATGGTCTTCTCCTCATTTAGCCTGCCATTTCTCTATGTCTGGGCTGATTTAGAAAATGTTATTCTGTGAGACTGGGGATGGGAGAAGGAGGGAGAAGAAGGGTGGAAGAGTCGGTGGGAGGGCAGGTATGGTGAGAAGAATCACTATATTCCTAAAGTTGTACTTATGAAATGCATGAAGTTTGTAAAAGGTTTCTTTGGGAAAAAATAATTAAATGAAGTTAATTGAAAATAAAAAAGAGACACATATACACAAATAAAGACAATGTGGATGTTATGAAATTTTAAAAAAGAAAATACTGTTCTGTTAGGAATATGATAGGAATTTGATAACATGATAATCCGAATGAGCACACTGGACCCTGCTTAATTATGGGTGGTAGATGTATAATATATTCTATGCAAAATTAATCTGGTTAAAGACTTTCAGCAGAGGCCCTGTCTTCCTTTTGAGTTCAGTTCAGCTGTCTCTAGGAGATTGCAGTCAGCAGGAACAGCTATCACAGTTCCACAGATCATTTGGTCAGATGCTTTCCTCACACTGTGGGGATTTTTTTCCATTTAAAGAAGAGAAAAATAAAAGCATGGGGTCTCAGGGGATGGTAATGGTATTATCCTCCATCTCCTGTCAGGATGTGGAAGGGCCTCATGGGATCCATTATATCTCTGGCTCTGAAGGGATATAACTGTGAGACTTACTGAACTTCATGTAGCCATCCACCTGTACTCCCTGAGCAAGCACATAGGTTGCTGGTCTCAGTATTCTGTCAACCAATTTTTGCTGCTTAGTTTTTCAGAGATGGCTCAGGGCCAGCCCCAGGGAACTATAGGAGCTTCTGCCTAGCATGAGTAGCCTTCATGAGAATGAAAATACTTTCTTATTTTTCTCTCCCTGATTGGAGTTCACCATCATATCCTCATGTTGCATTGGGTAGGCAAGGTGTGATGGGTAGCACAATGAGCCTCCTTCCCAGATATTTGCCTTCTAATTCCTGGAATTTATGACTGCGTTAGGTTACATGGCAAAAAAGAATGATTATTGCAGATGGAATTAAGGTTGTTACTCAACTGGAAAGATTAGTGTGGATTATCCAGATGGGGCCAGTGTAATTTATACATGAAGAAGGGCAATCAAATGGAGAACCATTGAAATAGCAGCATGAGATGGGCTTGACCCAATAATGTTAAATTTGAAAATGGAGGAAGAGAACCATTGAAGAAAGAAATGTTGGCAGCCTCTAGAATCTGTAAAAGGCAAGAAAATTGCTTCTTTTTCAGAGCCTCCAGAAGGACACAGCTCAGCCCAATACCTTGATTCTAGTCCAGTGAGACCAATTTAGGGATCTAACATTCCAAACTGTAAGAATAATAATTTTTTGCTGTTTTACGTATCACTGCCCATAAATATATACAATTACTAGGTGTCAATGTTAAAATATATATATTAATTTTAATAATTTAAAAAAACAGAAAAGGGGCTGACACTGTGGCATAGTAGGCTAAGCCTCTGCCTACTATCCCATATGGGCACTGGTTCGTGACTGGTTGCTCCTCTTCCCACCCAGCTCTCTGCTATGGCCTGGAAAAGCAGTAGAAGATGGCCCAAGTGCTTGGTTCTCTGCACCCACATGGAGACCAGGAAGAAACCCCTGGCTCCCAGCATCGGATCAGCCTAGCTCCAGCTGTTGCAGCCATGGAAGACCTTTCCATATCTCCCTCTCTATGTCTGTAACTCCACGTCTCAATTAAATAAATACATTTTTTAAAATATTAAAAAACACTTTCTGTAGTCATTTGTTACAATAGCAGTAGAAAAACCATATGCAAGGCAATAGGTCAATTTCTGTCCTGACCATACAAAAGGTCATTTGAGCATCTCTTTTCAGCCTTTTTTTTCTTCCTCTTATCTGCTCTGCTTTGCTCAAATTCTGATTTTTGAAAACCCTTTCATTTCCTCCATGTTGCTAGTTTGCTCAAACCATTTTTGCCTCAGATAAATAAATCTCCTTATGATGTATTTTTCTGAACACTCCTCTCCCTCTTAGCTTTGTCATACTTTGTCCAATCTACTCTATGTGTTTATATGTCCCATTTCTCTTGCAAGGACCACTGAGATTTGTTCAAGCCATGGTTCACATGTCAGTATTCAACACACAGTCCTGGTTTGACTATATTAATGTATTAAAAAATCCTATTTCTTTTTTTTTTTTTGACAGGCAGAGTTAGAAAGTGGGAGAGAGAGAGAGAGAGAGAGAGAGAGAGAGAGACAGATAGAAAGGTCTTCTTTTTTCCATTGGTTCACCCCCCCAAATAGCAGCTACGGCTGGCGTGCTGCGGCTGGCATGCTATACCGATCCGAAGCCAGGAGCCAGGTGCTTCTCCTGGTCTCCCATGTGGCTGCAGGACCCAAGCACTTGGGCCATCCTCCACTGCCTTCTTGGTCCACAGAAGAGAGCTGGACTGGAAGAGGAGCAACCGGGACAGAATGCAGCGCCCCAACTGGGACTAGAATCCGGGGTGCCAGCGCCACAGGCAGAGAATTAGCCAAGTGAGCCATGGCGCCAGCCTAAAAATCCTATTTCTTCAGTGCAATTTGCTTACTAGATATTAGAAAATTTGACTAATATAATTCACACCGAGTCCCTTTAATTCAGTCATCTCAGGTATCTCTTTCACAGAGGAAGAATGGACTGAGATATGTTTTGGTGGTGGAGGTATGTCATTATCATATAGAAGTTGCTTCTTTTGTTCTGTACTAGCATGCTATGACTTCTAAAGCAGATCATTTGCCTGATTTTACTATCATCACTTTAATTATTTCCTCTTTAGAAATTATTTTCCCTGGTTTCATATACTTCTCACATCCATGTTCAATAGACTTAAGTTAACATTTCTTAGAAGAAGATATACAAGTGGTTTACAAGTATATGAAAAAAAGTTCAGTATTCTAATAATTAGGGAAATGTAAATCAATACCATGAGATATCACCTTAGTCTACTTATAATGGTTATTATCAAAAAGACAAAAGATAATAAGTGCAATAAGGCAGAAAAGAAGGAACCAGACTTCTTACACATTGCTGATGGGACTTTAATTAGGAAAAGCTGTAAGGATGTCATTCAAAACATTAAAGCAGAACCACTGCTGGCGCCAAGATGTTGCTTTGGCAATAGGCTGTTCTGAGTCACACAGGACAAAATAAATAGTTAATAAAATAAATAAATATAATAGTTAAATAAATAAAATAAATAATTAATAAGGAGAAGAATAAGCCAGTGACAGAGCCATGAGAAATTCATTCAGAGAAACCCAGAAGTCCAACAGAGATTGGGCAGGTCCACACTGAGGGAGCAAAAAGGGAAGTGGCAGAGGCACGGCAGAGATTCCAAACCAGGTGATTGGTGCCACCCCTACAGCAGAGCAGGTGAGATAGAAAATTGCAAGTCCACAGAGCTGTGAATAGCATCAGGCAGGGGATCCCGGCAAACTGCATTTGCAGTTTCAAGTGGGAAGAAAGAGAAGGTATAGGGGAATAAACACAGAGGTCTGGCATGCCCCTGTCCAGCTATGTCTCCCGCCTCCCCACAACTGGACCTGCAGCCAGCTGGGAGAAATCATATTGATTGCTTACATTTTCAAATGTAAGCAGGGGGCTACCACACTTGCCTCCTGTGCACACGCCCATCAATTGGAGGGCCACCTCACAACATGCCTGAACCAGGAACAAGGATCACAATATTTTGAATAATTTCCTCCCCACCACATATGCTGTACAACAAGGAGAAATTTTAAATATTGAAAACTCAAGCTCCTTTTATACACCAGTGAGAAGTGAGCCTGGCTCCAGTAGGCAGGGATTAGTGCACCAGAACTCTCTTATCCACCCCCATCATGATCAAGAAGTGAGCAGGACTCATAGCAGAGGAAATCTCATCACAAACACAAAGACACAAATTAAAGAGAAAAGTAACCAGAAATGCAAAAAAAAAAAAAAAAAAAAACCTAAGGAAAAACCCTAAATAAGAATAACTACTCTTCAATAATAGAAGCTAAAGAAAAGATCAAGGATATGCTAGGAAAGGAATTCAGAAAATTAATCATCAGACTACTTAGAAGCAATCATTCAGAAACAAATTTATGACCTAATCGAAAAGTGCTCTCAAGAACTTGAGATATTAGAGAGAAGTCAGAAAGAAATACCAGAAATGAAAAATTCCATAGATCAAATAAAAAATGCAGTGGAAAGCCTTAACAATAGAATAAGTGATACAGAAGAAAGAATATCAGAACTGGAAGACAAATTTCTGAAAATAATACAGTTAGACCAAATAAAAGAAGAAGAAATTAGAAAATTAAAAAACACGGTTGGAGATCTACAAGATTCTATGAAAGAACCCAACACATGGATCCTAGGAATTCCAGAAGTCATGGAAAGAGAGAAAAGATTAAAAGGCTTTCTTAATGAAATAATAACAGAGAACTTCCCCAAGCTAGAGAAAGAAGGAGACATCCAAGTACAGAAAGTACACAAAACTCCCAGTAGACAGGGCTAGAAAAGAACTTTGCCACAACACATTGTAGCAAAAACTCTCCTCAATAAAACATAAAGAAAATATCTTAAAATTTGCATGAGAGAAATGACAAATCACCTTCAGAGGAAATTCAGTTAGATTCACTCTAGACTTCTGATCGCAAACCCTACAGGCATGGAGAGAATGGCGAGACTTACTCCAAGTCCTAAGAGAAAAAAATGTTGACTCAGAATACTGTACCCTGCAAAACTCTCATTTATGAATGAAGGATAATTAAGGATATTCCACAACAAACAGAAATTGAAAGAATTTGTAACTAGTCCACCAGCTCTACAAAAGATGCCCAAAGATGCGCTACAAACAGAAACACAGGAATAGGAACATCACTACAAAAGTAGATGAACACAGAAAATGACCCAGCAAAAGTACAAATGAAATCCAAAATACATAAATAAGACTATTTAAGGATACATGGCAGGACAAACTCTGTACTTAACAATAGTCATACTGAATGTAAATGCTTTCAACTCTCCAGTAAAAAAAAAAAAAAAGACCGGCTGAATGTATTAAAAAAGAAAACCCATATATTTGCTGCCTACAAGAAGCATATCTTAACCAACAAAGATGCACACAGATTGAAGGTGAAAGGATGAAAAAATAATCTACACTAACAGAAATAAAAAGAACTGGTGTGGTCATCCTAATATCAGAAAAAAGTAGACTTTAACACAAAAACTATTAAAAGAGACAAAGAAGGAGACTATATAATGATTAAAGGATCAATTAATCAGGAAGAGGTGACTATTTATAAATGTATATGCACTTAATTACAGGGCACCTGGCTATTCAGAATAAATGCTAAATGATTTAAAGGGAGGTATAGACCCAAATACAATAGTAATGGAGGACTTCAATACCCCACGTTTAGCAATGGAGAGATCAACCAGATAGAAAATCAACAAAGAAACAACAGAGTTAAATGACACCATAGACCAAATAGACCTAGCAGATATCTACAGAGTCTTCCACACTATAGCCACAGAGTACACATTTTTCTCTCCAAGGCATGGAACTTTCTCTAGAACTGAAAACATGCTAGGCCATAAAGCAAGTCTCAGCAAATTCAAAAACATGAAAATCATACCACGGATCTTCTCATACCACAATGCCATAAAGCTGGAAATAAACAACTCAAGAATGTCTACATCATATGCAAACATATGGACAATGAAAAACATGCTCTTGAATGAACAGGGGGTCATAGAAGAAATCGAAAGAGAAATCAAAAACTTTCTGGAAACAAAGAAAGATGACAATACAATGTACCAAAATTTGTGGGATACAGCAAAAGCAGTGTTAATAGGAAAATTTATACCAGTTGGTGACATCAAGAAACTGGAAAGGCACAAAATGAATGAACTACCTGTGCACCTCAAAGATCTAGAAAAACAACAGTAAACTAAACCCAAAGATAGTAGAAGAAAAAATAATTAAAATTAGAGGAGAAATCAACAGAATTGAAACAAAAAAAATACAAAACATCAGCAAAACAAGGAGCTGTTTTTTTGAAAAATAATAAACAATATTAACACACTATTGGCCCAACTAACTGAGAAAAGTGGAGAGAAGACCCACATCAAAAAAATTAGAGATGAAAAAGGAAATATAACAACAGACACCGCAGAAATAAAAAGTACCATCAGAAATTACTACAAAGAACTGTATGCCAACAAATCAGGAAACGTAGAAGAAACAGATAGATTCCTAGAAACTTACATACTACCTAAAATGAACCTTGAAGACATAGAAACCTAAACAGACCCATAACCAAGACAGAAATTGAATCAGCAATAAAGATCCTCCAAATAAAGAAAAGCCCAGGACCAGATGGCTTCACTGCTGAATTCTACCAGATATTTAAAGAAAAACTAACTCCAATTCTTTTCAAGCTATTCAAAACAAGTGAAAGGGAGGGAATTCTCCCAAACTCCTTCTCTGAAGATAGAATCACCTTAATTCCAAAACCTTAAGATGCAACGGATATAGAGAACTACAGACCAATTTCCCTGATAAACAAGGACGCAAAAATCCTCAACAAATTTATGGCCTATCGAATGCAATAACATGTCAGAAAGATCATTCACCTGGACCAAGTGAGATTTATCCCTGGTATGCAGGGATAGTTTAACATTTGCAAATCAATCAATGTGATACTCCACATTAAAAAATCAAAAAACAAAAACCAAATGATTATCTCAATAGATGCAGAGAAAACATTCAACAAAATACAACACCATATCATGATGTAAACTCTAAGCAAATTGAATTTAGAAGGGACATTCCACAACACAATCAAGGCAATTTATGACAAACCCTCGCCCATTGTCCTATTGAATAGGGAAAAGCTGGAAGCATTCCCATTGAGATCCAGAACCAGCCAAGGATGCCCTCTTTCACCATTGTTACTCAATATAGTCCTGAAAGATTCATCCAAAGCAATCAGGCAAGAAGAAGAAATCGAAGGGATTCAAAGATTTTATCAGTTTGCACCCACACAGAATCACAATGTATAAAAATACGGTTTCAGTACTAGTTAGAGCATTACTTCACATTGGACAACACATTAAGGACAGATCCCACATGAGACGTAAGTACAAAGTGACTCCTGAAGTTGATTTAACAATTTGACACTCTTGTTTATGGCGTCAGTAATCTCCCTAGGCTCTAGTCATGAGTTGCCAAGCCTATGGAAGCCTTTTGGGTTCGCTGACTTCAATCTTATTCTGACAGGGTCATAGTCAAAGTGGAAGTTCTCTCCTCCCTTCAGAGAAAGGTACCTCCTTCTTTGATGGCCCTGTTCTTTCCACTGGGATCTCACTCGCAGAGATCTTTCATTTAGGTCTTCTTTTTTTTTCCCAGAGTGTCTTGGCTTTCCATGCCTAAAATACTCTCATGGGCTCTTGAGCAATATCAGAATGCCTTAAGGGCTGATTCTGAGGCCAGAGTGCTATTCAGGACATCTGCCATTCCATGAGTCTGCTGTGTATCCCGCTTCTCATGTTGGATCGTTCTCTCCCTTTTTGATTCTATCAGTTAGTATTAGCAGACACTAGTCTTGTTTGTGTGATCCCTTTGACTCTTAGACTATCAGTGTGATTAATTGTGAACTGAAATTGATCACTTGGACTAGTGAGATGGCATTGGTACATGCCACCTTGATGGGATTGTATTGGAATCCCCTGGCACATTTCTAACTCCACCATTTGGAGCAAGTCCGATTGAACATGTCCCAAATTGTACATCTCCTCCCTCTCTTATTCCCACTGTTATATTTCACAGGGATCAGTTTTCAGTTAAAATTTAAACACCTAAGAATATTGTGTGCTAATTACAGAGTTCAACCAATAGTACTAGAACAAAAAAAATACTAAAATGGATAAAGTATTACATTGTACATCAACAGTCAGGACAAGAGCTGATCAAGTCACTGTTTCACATTGTGTCCAGTTCACTTCAACAGTTTTCCCCTTTGGTGTTCAGTTAGTTATCACCAATCAGGGAGAACATATGATATTTGTCCCTTTGGGATTGGCTTAATTCACTCAGCATAATGTTTTCCAGATTCCTCCATCTTGTTGCAAATGACTGGATTTCATTTTTTTGACTGCTGTATAGTATTCTATAGAGTACATATCCCATAATTTCTTTATCCAGTCTACTGTTGATGGGCATTTGGGTGGTTCCAGGTCTTAGCTCTTGTGAATTGAGCTGCAATAAACATTAGTGTGCAGACGGCTTTTTTGTTTGCCAATTTAATTTCCTTTGGGTAAATTCCAAGGAGTGGGATGGCTGGGTTGAATGGTAGGGTTATATTCAGGTTTCTGAGGAATCTCAAGACTGACTTCCATAGTGGCTTAACCAGTTTGCATTCCCACCAACAGTGGGTTAGTGTCCCTTTTTCCCCACATCCTTTCCAACATCTATTCTTGGTAGATTTCTGAATGTGAGCCATTCTAACCGGGGTGAGGTGAAACCTCATTGTGTTTTTGATTTGCATTTCCCTAATTGCTAGTGATCTTGAACATTTTTTCATGTGTCTGTTGGCCCTTTGTATTTCCTCTTTTGAAAAATGTCTATTGAGGTCCTTGGCCCATCTCTTAAGTGGGTTGTTAGCTTTGATGTTGTGGAGTTTCTTAATTTCTTTGTATATTCTGGTTATCAACCCTTCAGATAATATGATTCTATATATAGGGAACCCAAAAGCCTCAACTAAGAGACTTCTGGAATTCATAGAAGAGTTTGGTAAAATAGCAAGGTATAAAATCAATACACAAAAAAACAGCAGCATTTGTATATACAGACAATGCTATGGCTGAGAAAGATCTTCTAAGATTAATCTCATTCACAATAGCTACAAAAAAAGAAAAGACCTTGGAATAAATTTAACCAAGGATGTCACAGATCTCTACGATGAGAATTCTAAAACATTAAAGATAGAAAGAGAATAAGACAAAAAATGGGAAAATTTTTCATGTTCATGGATTGGAAGAGTCAATATCATCAAAATGTCCATTCTTCAAAAAATAGTTTACAGATTCAATGCAATGCCTATCAAGACATTCTTCTTAGATCTAGAAAAATGATGCCAAATTCATTTAGAAAACCAGAAGATCTCGAATAGCTAAAGCAATCTTATACAACAAAAACAAAGCTGGAGGCACCACAATACCAGATTTCAAGACATGCAATAAGGCAGTTATAAATAAACAGCCTGGTACTGGTACAAAAACAGATGGATAGATCAATGGAACAGAATAGAAACACCAGAAAGCACCTACAATGAACTTATAATTGTCTTCGACAAATGGTGCTGGGAAAACTGGATTTCCACATGCAGAAATATGGAGTAGGACCCCTACTTTATACTTTACACAAAATTCTGTTCAAAATGTATTAAAGACCTAAATCTATGTCCTGATATCATCAAATTACTAGAGAGCATCAGGGAAATCCTGTAAGACATTGGCACAGGCTAAGATTTCCTAGAACATACCAAAGAGGCACAGGCATTAAAAGTCAAAATTAACAAATGGGATTACATCAAATTGTGAAGGTTCTGTACAGCAAAAGAAACAGTCAAGAAAGTGAAGGGGCAACTGACAGATTGGGAAAAATGATTTGTAAACCATGCAATAACCCGAATATATAAAGTGATAAAAAAATACTCAACAATGATAAAAACAAACAACCCATTCAAGAAATGGTCAAATGATGTAAACAGACATTTCTCAAAAGAGGAAATCCAAATTAACAACAGACACATGAAAAAATGTTCAGGATCACTAGCCATCAGGGAAATGCAAATCAAAACCACAGTGAGGTTTCACCTCATCCCGGTTAGAATGGCTTTCATACAGAAATCAAAAAACAATAAATGCTGGAGAGACACTTTGGAGATACCTCAGAAATCTGAATATAGTCCTACCACATGACCCAGCCATCCCACTCCTCGGAATTTACCCCAGGAAAATGAAATCAGCTAATAAAAGAGTTAGCTGTACCCCCATGTTTATTGCAGCTCAATTCACAATAGCTAAAATATGGAATCAACCTAAACACCTGTCAATGGAAGACTGAATAAATAAATTATGGGATATGTATTGTTTGGAATACTACACAGTGGTTAAAAAAAATGAAATCTGATCATTTGCAACAAAATGGATGAATTTGGAAAACATCATGCTGAGTGAAACAAGCCAGTCCCAAAGGGACAAATGTCATATGTTCTTCCTGATCTGTGATAACTAACCAAGTACCTAAAAGGAAACCTTTAGAAGTGAATTTGACACTATGAGAAGCAATGAATTGATCAGCTCTTGTCTTGACTGTCAAGAGACGGTTTGTTATTCTATTTTATTCTTTTATTCTTTTTACTTTTATCCTACTTAATACCACTTATTGAACTAGTTACCTAACATAAAATTAATCAGAGTTGTATAAATTGAAAATAGATCCTGTGGGCTGCCGCTGTGGTGTAGCAGGTAAAACCGCCACCTACAGAGCCAGCATCCCATATGGCCACCAGTTAGAGTCCCAGCTGCTCCACTTCCTATCCAGCTCTTTGCTATGGCCTGGAAAAGCAGTAGAAGATGGGCCAAGTTCTGGGGCCCTTGCACCCGCATGGGAGACCTTGGGAGAAGCTCCTGGCTCCTTGCTTTGGATTGGCATACTCCAGCCATTGTGGCCAATTGGGGAGTGAACCAGCATATGGAAGACCTCTCTCTCTCTCTCTCTCTCTCTCTCTCTCTCTGCCTCTCCTTCTCTGTGTAACTCTGACTTTCAAGTAAATAAATAAATATTTTTAAAAAAGAAAAGGGATCCCAGTAAAAAATAAGAGTGGGAACAAGAGAGGGAGGAGCTGAACAGTTATGCATACATACAGACTTACTCCTAAGGGTAAAAGCTAAAATCTTGCCATGAGACTCAAATTCCATTATGCTGTTTGGCAATACTACAATTTTACATGTTAAAGTGTTCACTTTAAGTGTTTAACTGATCGTATAGATAGGATTAAGTGTCAAAGGGATTGCATAAATAAGGTCAAGTGTCTAGTAATAACAATAGATAGAATTAAAAAGGAAAGAATGATCTAACATGGGAAATAGTCCACACAGCAGACTCTAAACAGCACTCTGACCTCAGAATCAGCCCTTAAGCCACTCTGGGCTGGCTGATAAGCCCATGAGAGCATTTCAGACATGGAAAGCCAGGACACAGTGGCAAAAAAGTCCTACATGCAGAATCTCTGTGAATGGGACTCCAGTGGAAAGAAGAGGCCATCAAAGAAGGATGTACTTTTCTCTGAAGGGGGGAGAGAACTTTCAAATTTGCTTATGGCCCTGTATAAATACTGATAGAGCTTGTGGGCTCAAAAGGCTTCCATAGCCTTGGTAGCTCATGGCAAGAGCATTGAGTGATCACTTACTTCATAAATAAATAAGTGTTAATGTTAAATTAACAACAGGAGTCACTGTGCACTTATTCCCCATGCAGGACCTCTGTCCTCAATGAGTTGTACTATGAGAATTAACTGTAAATCTTGTTCTCAAACAGTACTTTATACTTTGTGTTTGTGTTTGAGTGCAAATTGTTGATATCTTTACCTAGTATAGAGTTGGTCTTCTGAGTATAAAGATAATTAAAATGAATCCTAACGAATAATGTGATGGGAGAGGGAGTAGGAGGTGGGATGGGAGTAGGGGTCGGAATGCAGGTGTTGGGGGAAGAACCACTCTATTCCTAAAGTTGTAACTATCAAATTTGCATTCATTAAATAAAAGCTTTCTAAAAAAATAAAAAGAACTACCATGTGATCTAGCAAACCCACTACTGGATATAAATCCACAGACAAATCGCTATGTCAAAGAGATATCTACACTTCCATGATTATTGCAGTACTATTCAAAATAACCAAAACATGGAAAGTACTTATGTACCCATCAACAGATGAATGGATAAAGAAAATAAAATACAGTTACACAATGGAATACTATTCAAGCAAAGGAAAAAGATGAAATCTTGTAGTTTGCAACTACATGTATGGAACTGGAGACCATTATGTTAAGTAAAATAACCTATGCACAGAAATAAAAATACCACATTGTCTCACTCATATGTGGAATATACAGAAATTTCTCATATAAAGGGAGAGTAGAATGATTTTTACCAAAGTCTTGAGAAAGAGGAGGGGGGCAGGATTACAGATGGGGAAATTGATTAACAGGCACTAAATTATAGTCAGATACAAGGAATACTCTCTGATGTTCCATTGCATAGTAGAGTGAATGCAGATAAGATTACTACACATATATATTGAAAAAGCTAGAAGAAAGGATTCTTAATGCTTTCACACAAATAAATTATAAATATTTGGGGAGATAGATATGTTTACCCTGCTATGAACATTATACAATGTATACATGTATCTAAACATCTCAGGGTACCCCATAAATATGTACAATGTTATTTCAGTTAAAATTATGTATATTTATATATTACATATGAAAATTTATCTCACAATACATAACTTTATATATATATATATATATATATATATATATATATATATATATATAAATGGAAAGTCAGTGGCCAGAGACAGTGACAAAAACAAATTTAGTTTAAGGAAGCCCAGAAATAGAATGTTTTGTAACAAAGAAAAAATGAAAATCAATTATAAACACAGAGGGCAGATCCAATAACTTAAAAATAGGGCATTATCTATTTGATCTGTCAGCTTGGAGATCATTGAGCACTTTGGTTTGAAGCTTTTTGAAGTGGTGAGAAGAGAAGCCAAAGTGTATTTCAGTGAGAATTCAATGAAAAATGAATAAGTGGAGAAAGCAAGTATAGAATACATTTTGCAAGAAGTAAAGTTTAAATGCAAAAGGAAGATCAACTGATTATTATAGGATACAAGTTTATGGGAATTTTTATTTTGTACAGGGAAAGATTGGATTACATGTTTATAGACAGGTAGATGAAGAGACAGACAAATGGACAAACTCTGGGGATAATAGTAGGTCGGGGAGCATGAAGAAACTGAATATAGAGTAACTAAAGGGTCCAAGAGCTGATTGTAGGTGGAACCAAGAACCAGGATAGGAAAATGGACTTGGTTGAAAGAAAGAATACATCTTCCACTGATAATGGACAGAAGGAAGGTTAGGTACAGCGGATACACAAGAGAAAGAAGGGGCAAGAGGCTAGGGAAACTCACATGTGATGACTTTATTAATGATAACACAACACCATCTCCTGATTGGGTAGGAAACTTTGGAGCAGGACAATTTTGGTCGAATTATTGAAAGAAAAACCATGGCCAAGAAGTATCCATAGTCCTGATGAGATGATGGCAATAAATTTTGGGTAAGACCTGAGGAAAAGACTGTGGAATTAATTCCAGATAGTGTTTGTCCAGGAATATTCAATCAAAGAATATCAATGCAACAGGTGATGGTGCTATTCAGTGACTTAGACAATACATTTCCTCTGACATTTTTTCCTTTTCCAAGTAGACACTTTGGGATAGTAGGAAGAACAATAGATGGAAATGTCAGAGACCAGCATTCTGGATCCTAGTATGTACTAGCTCTGAAACATTGGATGAATCTTTGTCCCTCTCTGAGCCTCCATTTCTTTATCCAACCACAAGAAATTTGGCTACTCTCTGTTAAATAGATGATTATTTAACAGATGATTGTTAAATAGATAGTGATTCCCAGAATCAAGGTCATGTTATAGCAAACAAATAAGTATGTTTATGTTCCACTACCAGTCTCAGTGCAATTTGGCGAAATCCTCTATTGTATACCCTCTTCAGTGATCCCAACTCATTTAATCTTGTTAATCTCTGACCCCAAAGGTACAGGTCACTATAAAAGCAACACGCAAAGTATGCAAGACGTTTCTGCATTGTAGAAATTACATAGCTCAACCCAAAGACCGTTTGCATGTTCAGAAAGGTCATAAAGCACAAACCTTTTACTCAGGAGCTGAAATCAAATGCCCCCTTCTGCTTATGAACACAATGCATTTTTGCTGCCCCTAAGCCTCCTAATACTATGACTTTGTATATGCTAAATTCATCACAAAAATTAAAGCTAAAGAATAATACCTTCAACATTTAAACTACAAGAAACGTAATGTTTTGTCATGGGTTTGGCCTCTGTGAAATTTATCAAGGCATTTCTAATTTAAATTGCCTTGATATTTTAAGTCAAGAGGATTAGCTACAAGGTCACATATCTTATAAACCACAAAAACTCTCTGACAAACTTCAAATTTGAAATTTGTCTTCCTCAAATGGTGGAAGGACTAGACATTTCTGTTCACCTCTGAAGTACTGAGGTAAACTTATCCATATGTATCTACTACTAAAGCAAGTTTCATGATCTCTATTGGATTTTAGGATGTGTTTATCTTGGGTGAAATGTTTACACACTGGAATGGTTCAATGTTCTTCCATTTATGCTGGTTTGCTATAATTGTCTCAAACAGTAGCCACAGCCAGTTATCTGTCTGGCCTACACACTCATTTATTTACTCAGTTAATATATGATATGAGAGCCTGCCATGTACTAGGGTATGGAGCTAGGCGCTAAAAATGACAATTAAGTAAGATGCTGCCTTCAAGGGTACACAGGCAAGTTGCAAATATAGACATAGAAGCATACAATCACATTAGAAGAGGAGGACAATGACTGGAATAAAAAAATCAGAAAAATCTGGCTATGAATTCCAGCTCAGATTGTTTTGGTTGTCTGACCATGGGCAAGTTGTTTATCACGTATTAGTCTTAAAGTCTTCTATATATAAAATGTGTACTTCTGGGGCTTATATTAGAGTGTTGTAGTGAGTATTAGTGGTTGACATATGAGAGACACATTAACTTTTAATTGCATTTGGCCTGAAACTTTTTGAAGTTCCTTCATATAATAAGTGCCTAATAAATGGCACTTATTAACAATGGTAACATTAATAACAACATTGATTCTTTCTACAGGTATGACTGAGGGAGGTTTTAACTTACCTGACTGAAACCTGACAAATAAGTAAGGTTTACCAAAACAATAAAAATGGGAAGGTGTTAACAGGGGCAGCTGGTGCAAAGCCTTAGAGATGTATGCAAAAGTTTAGCATCTGTGAGGAAGAATTAATAACTAAATGGTAGAAGAGCTAGAGAGGAATAGAAAAACCTGAGCCTGGAAAAGCTGCATTGCAAATGCAGTCATTTGTTCTCCAGTATTTGGCAATAGGATCTAGTGGAAATGAAATGCAAATGTCAATTAATCATAACTTCAGGGAATATAAAATATCTTCTTCTTGCCAAGATGGAGTAACAAAGACCAGACTTAGCAGTCCCATAAAACAATCAAAATAGACAAATAAATAAAACCTTCAGAGAAAATATACAAAACGATGGTATTCAAGACACTGGAAAGACCAAGCAAGAAAGGACATTGGGAGAGAAGGTTAATGAGTAAGTGAGCCCCATAATAATCCTAACTTACTATCTTGAGAGGGTTTTCAAGCCATGGAGTAGAAAAGAGAAATACACAGGCAGGACAGGGCCTAGAAAAGTCCTTGAGTTGAGGAAACAGAATCGAGAGTCCAAGGAGTCCATAGCAATCAGAATTCTCAGGGTAGCATGCTGAAGAAGACAGAGCTATTCAGAGAAAGAACTCTAGAGATTACAAAAGGTCCCAAGTATTCAATAGAGCATGCATGTTAGGAAACTGTCAAAGGCCAGGGAGATGTATTGGCCAGCTACAGCTATCATGACAAATTGCCATAGGCTGGGCAGCTCAAACAACAGACCATTTTTCACACAAACTAGAAGTCCCTGATCAAGGTCTGAAAGAGTCGATTTCTGGCAATGGTCCCTCCCTGGCTTTCAGACAGTTACCTTCACTGTATCTCACAAAATCTTTCTTCAGTGCATATACAATAAGAGAGGGAACGAGAGATCTCTTTCTTATATAAATCCATCAATTTTATTGGATTAGGACATCACCCTTTATGACCTTGTTTAACCTTAACAGATACCTAAAGAACTACTTCCAAATATGCTAATTTGATGGTTTCAATGCATAAATTTTGGGATGACACCATTCAGTCCATAGCATAAGAGAACCATCTGATTGGATTAAAGGGAACAGTGTCTAAAGATCACATAGGATGTTAATTGTACCCATTCCCACAAACCAGACCAGCCAAACTCATAGTTCATTTCTCATTGGATATGATACTCACAAAATTCTAGTCTCAATAGTGATAAATAATTATCTTTGGATGGAAAATGCCTCTGGATCTACTTTTTTTTTTTTTTTTTGACAGGCAGAGTAGACAGTGAGAGAGAGAGAGAGAGAGAAGAGAGAAAGGTCTTCCTTTTACTGTTGGTTCACCCTCCAATGGCCGCTGGTGCCAGCGCGCTGAGGCCGGCGCACCACGCTGATCCGAAGCCAGGAGCCAGGTGCTTCTCCTGGTCTCCCATGTGGGTGCAGGACTCAAGCACTTGGGCCATCCTCCACTGCACTTCCGGGCCACAGCAGAGAGCTAGCCTGGAAGAGGGGCAACTGGGACAGAATCCGGTGCCCTGACTGGGACTAGAACCTGGTGTGCCGGTGCCGCAAGGCAGAGGATTAGCCTATTGAGCCATGGTGCTGGCTGGATCTACTTTTAAAAATCATAAAACCATGAGTCAGCATTATGGCACAGTGGGTTAAACTGCTGCCTGTGACATCAGCATCAAAATTGAGCACCGGTTCAAATCCCAGTTGCTTCACTTCCAGTCCAGCTCCATGCTAATGTGCCTGGCAAAGCAGCAGAAGATGGCCCAAGTTTTTGGGCTGCTGCCACCTACATGGGAAACCTAGATGGAGCCCCAGGCTCCTGATTTCAGCCTGGCCCAGCACTGACCATTGCAGCCGTTTGGAGAGTGAACCAGCAGATGGGAGTACTTTCCTCCCTTTCTCCTCCCTCTGTCTCCCTCTCCTCTGTCTCTGTGCTTCTCTCTGTGTGTTACTCTACATTTGAAATAAATACATAAATCTTTTTAAAAAGATGAGTTATAGGAATAGAAAAATAACAGCATTTAACAATGTAAATTAATCTCTGCCATCCCGTTGAAGATTACCAAACATACAAAGTAACAAGAAATTATGCATAACTGAGAGGATCTTTAATCCATTTAAATCAATACTTACCCAGCTGTTGAAAAAAATGGCAGACAAGAATACTAAAACATTTATAACTGTCCCTCGTGTTCAAAAAACTAGGTACAGATGTGAGCAATTATAAGAGACTAAAATCTAACCTCCATGGATAAAAACTACAATGTCTGGCTTGACAAACAAAACTGGGTGGGATTAATGACAGAAATAGAAACTATCTAAAATTAAACAGTTGAAAAACTGCTTAAAAACTGAAAAGGGGGTCGGCGCCACGGCTCAATAGGCTAATCCTCCACCTGCGGCGCCGGCACACCAGGTTCTAGTCCCAGTCAGAGCATCGGATTCTGTCCCGGTTGCCCCTCTTCCAGGCCAGCTCTCTGCTGTGGCCTGGAAATGCAGTGGAGGATGGCCCAAGTGCTTGGGCCCTGCACCCCATGGGAGACCAGGAGAAGCACCTGGCTCCTGGCTTCGGATCAGCGCAGTGTGCCAGCCTCAGCACACTGGCCACAGCGGCCTTTGGATGGTGAACCAACGGTAAAAGGAAGACCTTTCTCTCTGTCTCTCTCTCTCTCTCACTGTCCACTCTGCCTATAAAAAAAAAAACTGAAAAGGGGTGGGAGTTGGATGTAGTCTTAACATTCCACTTGGGATATTGTCATCCCTTATCAAAATGCCTGGGTTAAAGTTCTGGCTTCACTTCTTATTCCAGCTTCCTATTAATATACACGTTGGTAAGCAGAAGTTGATGACTCAAATACTTTGGTCCCTGCACCAATGTGGGACACCTGGACTGAGTTCCCAGTTCATAGCTTTGGCATAGCCCAACCCTGGCTGTGTGGGCACTGGGCGGAGGGGGGGGGGGAACACGCAGATGGAAGATATCTCTCTATCTATATCTCTCTCTCTCATACTTTGAAACAAAATGAAAAGAAATAAAACTTTTGAATATAACATAAAAACTTAAAAGGGGTAATGAGTGTGGATTTACCTTTAGTAACATAATGTGTGAATAATGGGAATTCTAGGAGAGGAGAGATAAGAAGACAAGGAAAAATATCTGAAAAGAAATGGCCACAGTTTTTCCAAATTTGATGAAAAATATGAACCAACAGATCCAATAAGCTTAATGAACCATAGATACATGGAATGTGAAGGAAATTACATCAATGCATGAAATAATTAAATTGCTCAAAACCCATTATAAAGAACAAATCTCAAACCCTCTTCCCATCAGAGCATGTGAACCAAAGGGTGGAGAGGGTTGGAGAAAACTGATGTATCTGACCAGAATGGTGATTTCTAGAGGTTGGGAAGGGTGGATATGATAGAGGGAATTAAGATAAAAAATGAGGTAACTGGGTGTGGTTTAGTAATTTTGACTAATATATCATACTAATATAAATGTTAATGATAGGGGAAGCTGAGTATGGGATACATGTTAAATCATACTATTACATAATTTTTGTTTTATAAATTTAAAATTATTTTGAAATTTAAAATTTATTTTTAAATAAAGCAAGAAAAGATGGGAGGATTCATTTTCAAATTGCCAGGGTAAGGCCCTCTTCCACAAAACAGTGAGAACGCTGGCAAAATCTGTAAATGATGACTTTTTCAGAACTGTTTTTCAGAACAGAGAATAATGACAAATGTTTACAATAATCCAAGGAGCATTTCTTCAGAAATGCTCAGTTGAATCTCATTAAACAAAAAATCTATCAACTTTATGGTGTTTTATCTTGCTCCAATTCCATCCTTCTCTCCATAGTTCCAACAGCCTTTAAAATCAACAGCCTTTAAAATCAACAGCCTTACAAGTATAGCAACTGTGAAAACCAGCATCCTTACAGCCCCTGGAAGGGACAAAACATTTTTAGAACACCCCAAAGTTTCACCCAAGAGAATTCTCACTGAATTCTTGCATGGAAGTTGATGAAAAGGATCCATTCTAGGGATTTTTCTTTATATGACCTGATTCAGAGCTCCTTCTATGTTGGGAAAAGGGGATATCCACATGTAAAAGTTTGAGATTTATCCTTGTCTTATATTAGATACAAAAATAAACTCAAAATGGATCAAAGACTTAAATATAAGACCTGAAACAATAAAGCTCCTGGGCAAAATATGAGAATAAACTCCTTGACATTTCTGTTTGAAATGATTTTTTTTGATATAACACCAAAAACACAACGAAAAATAAACAAACATGATTATAGCAAACTAAAAGGTTTTGGGGGGACTGGTGTAGTGGCACAGTAGCTCAACCCACCACCTGCAATGCTGACATCCCTCATCAGTGCCAGTACAGTCTCACCTGCTCCACTCAAATCCACCTCCCTGGTGATGGCCTGAGAAAGCGGCAAAAGATGGCCCAAATTATTGGGCCCCTACACCCAGGTGGGAGAACCAGGTGAAATTCCTGGATCCTGACTTTGGTCTGACTCAGTCTTGATTTTTGAGGCACTCTCTCTCTTTCTGTGTGTGTGTGTGTGTCTGTGTGTGTGTGTCTGTGTCTGCGTGTCTGTAACTCTGCCTTTAAAGAAATAATCTTTAAAAAAAGGTATTTGACCAGCATTGTGATGTAGTTGGTTAAGCCACTATCTGCTACACTAACATCCCATATGAGTCCCAGGTCCAGTCCATATAGGTACTGTTTTGAGCCCCAGCTGCTCCACTTCTGATCAAGCTCCCAGGTGATGCACCTGGGAAAGCAGTAGAAAATGGTCCAAGTGCTGGGGCGCCTGTTACCCACCACAGCAGACTGAATGTAGCTCCAGGCCCCTGGCTTCAGCCTGGCCCAGTCTTGGCCTTTCTGGCCATTGAGCCAACCAGTGGGTGGAAGATCTCTATCTCTCTGTCTCTCCTTCTTTCTCTGTCACTCTGTCTTTCAAATAAACATTTTTTTCAAATTTTTATTTATAAAGGGTGAATAAATTTCATGTATTTCATATATACAAATTTAGGAGCATAGTGATACTTTTCACCCTACCATACCTCCCACCTATGCTCCCATGTTCCCTTCCTCCTTTTCCTCTTCCTTTCTTATTCTTTTAATTTTTACAATGACATACTTTCAGTTTATTTTATAATCATAAGCTTAACCTTCTACTAACTAAAGAATTCAATGAATAGTAAGAATAAAAAACTATTCTTCAACAGTAGAGACAAGGGCTGTAAACAATAAACAAATCTAAAAATATCAATTTTGCCCAACTACATTACATTTTTGTACTCTATTAATTACTACAGATCAGAGAAGGTCTTCATTGCTAAGCAAATGATCAACAAAATATAAATACATTCTACAGAATGGAATAAAATATTTTCAAAAAATTTATCTGCTAATGAGGTAATATTGAGACCCAGAGGAAACTCCTTGTCCTGTCTTTAGCCTGGCCCAGCCTTGACCATTGTGACTATTTGGAAAGTGAACCAGTAGATGGGGGATCTGTCTCTCTCTGCCTCTCCCTCTCTCTTCTCTGTAACTATGACTTTAAAATTAAAAAAATCTGTATTTTCTTTTTCTTTTGCTAAGAGCTGGACCAATCTGAAGCCAGGAGCCAAGAGCATCTTCCCAGTCTCCCACATGGATCAAGGCTCAAGGACTTGGACCGTTTTCTGTTGCTTTCCCAGGTGCACTAGCAGGGAGCTGGATCAGAAGTGGAGCAGCTGGGACTCAAAACAGTGCCCATATGGGATGCTGGCACTGCAGTTGGCAGGTTCATTCACTGCACCACAGTGTTTCCACCAAATAAATCTTTTTTTTAAAAAAAAGAACTACTACTAAATAGCAAGAATAACTCTAATAAAAATGGGTCAATGACTTCAACAGACATTTCTTTAAAGAAGATGGAGAAGTGACCAACGGTTATATTAAAGTTGCTGTGTCTCACTAATCATCAGGAAAATGCAAATCAAAACTACAATGAAATATTGCCTCCCATCTGTTTGATTGATTATTAACAAAATATAAAAAAGTGTTGTGAGGATCTGAAGGACAGGGAGCTCTTGAGTATTATTGTTGGGACAATAAATTGGGATAGCACTTACAGAAAGCTGTATAGAGTTTCCTCAAAAAACTAAAAATAGGGCATACATTTGACCTAGTGGTCAAGCTGCCTGTACCCTATATCAGAGTGCCTGAGTTAAACTCCTATCTCTGGTTCCTAACTCTAGCTTCCTGTCAACACTGGGTCTGGGAGGCAACAGTGATGACTCAATAATTGGGTGCCTGCCACAAAAATGGGAGTATAGGATTCAGTTCGTGACTCCCCAGCTTCTTTCTGGTCCAGTCCCGGCTATTGCAGGCATTTGGAGAATGAATCTCTAATTGCGAGATTCTCTCTCTCGCTGTGTGTGTGTTTGAAATTGAAAATTAAAAATAGTTACCATATGATCTAGCCAACTTTCTGGTTTTATTTCCAAAGGAATTTAAGTCAGGTTTTTGAAGAAATACCTGAACTCCAACATTAATTGCAGCATAATTCATAATGAGCAAAATATCAGAACATTTAGATGTTTATTCATGAGTGAGAAAAAACTTTAGGTAGTAATTGACTCTTCCAAGGCCTTGATGGTGTTAATAGTTTCATGGATATCTTCCTATTCCCAATTTTACATGTCAACCATACATCAAAAAAGTGCTTTAACGGTATCGATAAGAACTGGTGCTAGGAACGAGAGAAAGTATGTGTGTGATATAATATAGAATGAATATAGCAGCATGAAAAGCCATATTCATAAGTTTAAAACAACTATGGAAGTGTATATAAGTATTTATTTGAAAACAATGCACAAAATGAAAATGGGTCTGAAAGGGTAGCTATAATTAACATTTTCTTCTTCCTCAAGATTTTATGTAATATTGATGTTATCATATTGTTTTATAATAAGACAGACTGTTTCTTAAAATAGATTAAATAACAAAGGCAATAAAAACTAAGATTGAAACCTTGGGGAATTCCATTAAAATCGTCCACCTTAATTTAAGAAAAGCTAATTTATTACTACAGCACCCAAATCTACCTGATATACACAGGAATAGCAAAGAATCATTTGTAAATGTCTTGTATCTCTCTAGGAAGATAGCGTCAAAGCCCACGATCTCAAAATATAATATTTCTCTTAAATAATTTTGCATTCAGGGTTGATAGAGAGGCACTGGAACTGCTAACTGGTTTTCCAAGACAAGTGATGAACACCTTAGGACTAGTGAGAATGGTAGCTTGGATAGGTCTGTAATGGTTAGAAATATCTGGAAATTCTTGAGCAAACACACTCCAGGACCCCCCCCCCCTTTTTTTGTGAAACACAGCTAGTGATGATGCTACCAAATGAAGTACTCTCTGCTCTGACCTGTTTGTTCTACAGAAAAATATGGAGGATATCTCAGAGGGATACTTGGAATTCATATTCATATAGCAATGAATGATCAAGTAGACCCTGAATTTGGTACTCTGGTCATAAGTCCTTACGTCTCAATCTGTTCCCTCACCTAAGGGTTTGCTGTCTGGAAAAGCTATTTCTTCTCCTCAAACAATTTCAGAAACAATTGGATTTTTCCTACCCATAATTAAGAAACACATAGCATCCCCAAAGCCATGTGATTATTCATTAAGGGTGCTGTTTTCTTTTTCCTCTCTCTCAAGAGAGACATAATCAAACAATATTGGTTGAGGATGCACCTTTATGAAATCAACAGAGGCAAGTCAGGTAAATTTAAAATGGGTCTTCAAGAGCAACAGAGTAAAAACAAATGGAGTTGGAAATATCCTAGAATATCAGTTCGCTTTTGCAGGCCAGGGCTCAGCAGTCAAATTATTTATTTTTTTTTTTTGTAGAAAGGACCATCTTTTAATTGATTATGCTGGGGAAACTGGATTTCCACATGTAGAAATTTTATTTTATTTTTTATAAAGCTTTTATTTAAAGAATATAAATTTCCAAAATACAGCTTATGGATTACAATGGCTCCCCCCCCCCCATAACTTCCCTCCCACCAGCAACCCTCCCCTTTCCCGCTCCCTCTCCCCTTGCTTCACATCAAGATTCATTTTCAATTCTCTTTATACACAGAAGATCAGTTTAGTATATATTAAGTAAAGATTTCAACAGTTTGCCCTCACATAGCAACACAAAGTGAAAAATACTGTTGGAGTACTAGTTATAGTATTAATTCACAATGTATAGCACATTAAGGACAGAGATCCTACATGATATATTTTTTAAATTGATTAATTTTCTATGCAATTTCCAATTTAACACCAAGGTTTTTTCATTTTTAATTATCTTTATATACGGAAGATCGATTCAGTATATACTAAGTAAAGATTTCATCAGTTTGCATCTACACAGAAACACAAAATGTAAAAATACTGTTTCAGTACTAGTTAGAGCATTACTTCACATTGGACAACACATTAAGGACAGATCCCTCATGAGACGTAAGTACACAGTGACTCCTGATGTTGATTTAACAATTTGACACTCTTGTTTATGGCGTCAGTAATCTCCCTAGGCTCTAGTCATGAGTTGCCAAGGCTATGGAAGCCTTTAGTGTTCACCGACTTTGATCTTATTCAGACAGGGTCATAGTCAAAGTGGAAGTTCTCTCCTCCCTTCAGAGAAATGTACCTCCTTTGATAGCCCCATTTGTTCCACGGGGATCTCACTCGCAGAGATCTTTCATTTAGGTCTTCTTTTTTTTTCCAGAGTGTCTTGGCTTTCCATGCCTAAAATATTCTCATGGGCTCTTCAGCCATATTCGAATGCCTTAAGGGCTGATTCTGAGGCCAGAGTGCTATTTAGGACATCTGCCATTCTATGAGTCTGCTGTGTATCCCGCTTCTCATGTTGGATCGTTCTCTCCCTTTTTGATTCTATCAGTTAGTATTAGCAGACACTAGTCTTGTTTGTGTGATCCCTTTGACTCTTAGACCTATCAGTGTGATCAACTGTGAACTGAAATTGATCACTTGGACTAGTGAGATGGCCTTGGTACATGCCACCTTGATGGGATTGTATTGGAATCCCCTGGCACATTTCTAACTCCATCATTTGGGGCACGTCTGATTGAGCATGTTCCAAATTGTACATCTCCTCCCTCTCTTATTCCCACTCTTATATTTCACAGGGATCACTTTTCAGTTAAAATTTAAACACATAACAATAATTGTTTGTTAATTAGAGTTCAACCACTAGTACTAGAATAAAAAAATACTAAAATGGATAAAGTATTGCATTGTACAACAACAGTCAGCACAAGAGCTGATCAAGTTACTCTTTCTCATAGTGTCCATTTCACTTCAACAGGTTTCCCCTTTGGTGTTCAGTTAGTTGTCGCCAATCAGGGAGAACATATGATATTTGTCCCTTTGGGACTGGCTTAATTCACTCAGAATGATGTTTTCCAGATTCCTCCATCTTGTTGAAAATGACTGGATTTCATTTTTTTTGACTGCTGTATAGTATTCTATAGAGTACATGTCCCATAATTTCTTTATCCAAATGTATGCTTTGAATTCCCTGTGATCTTTTGCTGTGAGGTTCCCTTCGTTTACCTTCTTTCATGTTGATGGCCGTGTTTCTGTGTTTCTGTGTGTAACACATCTTTAAGCATCTTTTGCAGGGCTGGACGAGTGGCAACAAATTCTTTCAATTTCTGTTTGCAATGAAAGGTCTTTATTTCACCTTCATTCACAAATGAGAGCTTTGCAGGATATAATATTCTGGGCTGGCAGTTTTTCTCTCTTAGTACCTGGGCTATGTCTCGCCATTCCCTTCTAGCTTGTAGGATTTCTGATGAGAAATCTGCTGTGAGTCTAATTGGAGATCCTCTGAGAGTAATCTGACGTTTCTCTCTTGCATATTTTAGGATCTTTTCTTTCTGTTTCACTGTGGTGAGTTTAATTACAATGTGTCTTGATGAGGATCTCTTTTGGTCATGTTTACTAGGGGTTCTATGAGCTTCCTGTACTAGGATGTCTCTCTCCTTCTCCAAAACTGTGAAATTTTCTGCTATTATCTCACTAAAAAGGCATTCTAATCCTTTCTCCCTCTCCATGCCTTCAGGAACTCCTAGAACTCGAATGTTGGGTTTTTTAATAGTATCCTGTAGATTCCCAACAATATTTTTTAGATTTCTAATTTCCTCTTCTTTTCTTTGGTTTGACTGTATAGTTTCCTGTGCTCTGTCTTCTAAGTCTGATATTCTCTCTTCTGCTTCACCCATTCTATTTGTAAGGCTCTGTAATGTGTTTGTCATTTGATCTATTGAATTCTTCATTTCCTTATGATTTCTCATCACTATCACAGTTTCATGTTCTAGTAGCAAATTATTTCTAGCAGTCAAATTATTAAAAATCACAGACTCAAGGACATAGAACTGGAAAAGATTTTAGAAACAATTTGATCAAGTCATTTTCAAACTTTTATATCCATATAAAACTTTGTTAACATAAAATACTTCTTAGAATCCTGCTGCCTAAAAAATATACAAGAAATGATGCCTCGATTGAAGTCAGGTTTATGAGCTCATAGTACTGCCACCATCACAACGTTTTTCCCAATCATAATGTCAGAGCCACTTCACTTTGTCTAGTAAAGGGGTTCTGCAAAACAGCTTTTCTCATGTGGAAACAGAGGGAGAGAAAAGGCTTCACTCAACATCACTAAGCAGAGCTGTGACTAGTACCCAAGTCTATAGCTCCAGAGTATTTTCTGCCATAACATAAACTTAAGTTCTTACATTTTCACTTCAACTGGGAGGTGCATTCTGTATTGGTGCGTTCATTCCTAAACTTTGAATTTTCATTTAATTTCCCTTATTTATCTTTTAATTGAGTTTGTTAACTTCCTTGAGTAGGAATCTGGGCTTGAATTGCCACATGATATCACACAATTGTATGTGTGAATTTAAAAAAACTTTCCTAAGCAGCACAAAATTTATCATTTCGAGGCTACTATTTAATTTCATGGAAAAATACTAATATAGTACCAGGCACAAAGTGGATGTTAAATAAATGTTACTGCCTTTCCTTTTTCCTCTTCACTTGACCTATGCTAGAGTGGACGCCATCTTGTTGAATTCCAGGATAAGCAAAGCATTAGCAAACAAGAGGATACTGATTGTGTAGATGAACACCTTAGCTAAGTTCCTCAAGGACTCAGGAAGTCTCAAGCATTTTACTTAAAAAACAAAAATATTCTCAATTGTTTTTCCCATCTGGCATCTAAGCAAGTCTCTCCTGATGTAAGTATTCTGTCTGCTGTGTACAAGAGATGAGAGTTAGTGTTTCTTAAGTGCATCATTGTGCTAATGAAATTAATCAGTCACAATGACAGTCTTAGAGCAGCAGGGAAGCTTCCAAAATGGTAGCAGTTAAGAAGTGGCTGCTGGAGAGAGAAGCAGAATGCAATCAAGGATGAAATAAAGCAAAACAAGATTGGGCTAAAAAAAAAACCTCAGTAATCAGCTGTCAATAGGACCTTCTAATATAGGGGTTTTTATTTAAAGTCTAATGAAGAAAGGGTTTGCAGAGACCATGGTCTCTTTCCTGTTTTAATGTCTGATTTTCAAGATAACTTCAGTTTCAGTGAGTCTAACAAATAAAAATAAAATATCCCCATTATATTGTACCAATATGTGCCTGTGTGAACAGGGTTTTAATTTAGTAAGTCAACACATATAGCTGGAGTGCAGGGTCTTGTGTTCAGTTCTGCCAGTTATCTATCTTCCATGAATTAAATCGTTTTCCTTTCCTAAGCATAAATTTTCTCATCTAGAAAATGACAGGGTAGACTACCCATTCCTAGATAGATCTTTCTAGTTTTAGCATTCTAAGATCCTGTGGCTCTTGGGAGAAATTTTACTATAAAATGACATTCAGTGAGTTGTGGATTTTTTTTTAAATTGGGCAACTCATGTCCTAAGTACTATATTCAATTTTCTTGATGATGCTGTGGAACACTTACACGTTTGAGATCAAAGGATCCTGTGAAGCAAATGGGTTAATGGCTATCTAAATGAGTTTGTTTTGAATAATACTTACATCTTGTTTTTCATCCCAAGACCTTAGCCACTATCTCTAGGGATAACACTTCCAATATTTTCCAATTCCATAGCTAATAGACTTCACTGCCAGGAAGCTTTGTGTGGTATTTATCGTAAGTTTTCTCTCCTACAATTTCATCCATTTTCTCTTTGCAGCAGCTTCAACTCCTCCCTGCTGAGCAGAAGAATGATTTGTCTGTCTTTCTTTATTAAAACTGGTGTTTAATAGTCCAAAAAGGTACAGGGCAAATGTTGGCAATGCAAAAATACAAAATTTCACAATGTTAAATAGGTGGGAAAAGATCATACTAAGTCACAAACCTTTCCCTGAGTACCTTTAAACTGAAAAAATCACACTTTGGGTTTACCTACCATAAATTTGAGTGAGGGAATTTGGTTCACAGAGTTGGAAAGAAGATGGGATTTCTGAGGTTCTTAGATCATTGCATGGGCATGACTAAGCAATCATCTATAGGATAGAAGGTCTGGGTGGAGTTCCTAAACCCTGTTGCCTTCCATGGTAGTTGCAGAAGATACATGTATGTCTGGTTTGGGGAAATTTTATGAAAGAAATTTGTAATAAAATTTCATTGATGGGAGCTCAAGATTGGGAACTTTCTCAACTGTTAATGAGAAAATCAAAGGCATGAAGTGTTGTCTACAGAATGTAGGGTCATAATAACTATTTTTGAAGTAGCTGTGCGAGTTTCTATAGAGTTGTCAGAGTAGATGATTTTACCACTAAGAAGATTATTTGCAGTTTTGACTTAATCTGTTCGGAACACACATGTATAAATCACACGCAATGTCCTAAGGACAACTGCATATTTCATTGGTTCCTTCATTTGTATATTCATTCACTCAACAAATACTAACAACATTCATTCACTTATACAATCAGTAACTATTGAACACACACTCTGACTCAGAAATTGTGCTAGAAGCTAGACAGTCATTGGAAAACAGAATAAAATTGCCCTGTAATCTAGTGGGGAAGACATCTTAATTAAAAAATTAGAACAGCAATTACTAAACTATAATTGAAATAAATGCTACAAATTTGGGATGCAAAAAGAGCATGTAACAGGGAATTTTTTATAATTTTTGCTTATATAAGGCAAAAACTTTTCATGGGTATGTACAGATTTAGGAGCTTAGTGGTACTTCCCACCCTACCCTCACTGGCACACATTCTCCAGATGTAAAAACAATCAATTATTAAAATGTCAATTTTGCTCATCTACATTACGTTATTTTGCACTCTGTAAGTTACTACAGATCAAGGAAAACATATGGCATTTGTCGGCTTGCGACTGGCTTATTTAACTAAGTAATCATTTCTAGTTGCACCCATTTTGTGACAAAAAGAAACAGGATTTCATTCTTTTCTTATGGGTAGGTAGTACTGCATAGTGTATATATATGACATTTTCTTTATCCAATCATCAGTTGATGAACATCAGAATTGATTCCATATCTTAGCTATTATGAATTGAGCTGCAATAAACAGGGGTATATAATAACTCTTTCATATTCTGATTTCATTTCATTTGGATAAATTCCCAGGAGTGAGATGGCTGGGTCATATGGTAGATCTATTTTCAGATTTCTGATGAATATTTATACTGTCTTCCACAATGGCTGCACTAATTTACATTCCTATCAAGAGGGTATTAGGGTACATTTTCCACACATTCTCAACAGTGTTTATTGTTTTTAGATTTCTGTGTGATAGCCATTGTTTCGGGGGTGAGGTGAAACCTCATTGTGGTTTTGATTTGCATTTCTCGGATGGCTAGTGATCCTGAACATTTTTTCATGTGTCTGTTGGCCATTTGAATTTCCTCTTTTCAAAAATTCCTGTTCAAGTCCTTTGCCCATTTTTTATTGAATTGTTTGTTTTATTGTTGCTGAGTTTCTTGAGCTCTTTATGTATTATGGATGTTAATCCCTTATCAGATGCATAGTTTGCAAATATTCTCTCCCATTCTGTCAATTACCTCTTCACTTTGCTGAATGTTTTCTTTGTAGTTCAAAAGCTTCTTAGCCTGATGTAATCTCATCTATCTATTTTGTCTTTGATTGCCTGTGCTTCTGGAGTCTTTTCCAAGAAGTCTTTGCTGATGCCAATGTCTTGCAGAGTTTCCCCAATGTTCTTCTTGAGTAATCTGATGGTATCAGGACATCGATTTAGGTCTTTGATACATTTTGAGCTGATTTTTTAAGATGTAATGTAGGGGTCTTATTTCTGCATGTGGAGATCCAATTTTCCCAGCAATATTTGTTGAAGAGACTGTCCTTTCTCCAGATATTGATTTTAGCTCCTTTCTCAAATATTAGTTTCTAATAGATGCATGCATGTTTGGGGGGTTTCTATTCTATTCCATTGGTCTACATGTCCTCTTGTGTCAATGCCATACTGTTTTGATTATAACTGCCATGTAGTACGTCTTGAAATTTGGTACTGTGATGTCTCTGGCACAGTTTTTGTTGTCTAGCATCCCTAAAAGCTGTATATATGAAAATTTGCATTCATTAAATAAAAACATTCAACAAAAAATTGCTTCAGCTATTTGGGGGTCTCTTGTGTTTCCACATGATTTTTTAAAAGATTTTTATTTATTTATTTATTTATTAGAAAGTCAGAGAGTTACACAGAGAGAAGAGAAGCAGAGAGAGAGAGAGAGAGAGAGAGAGAGAGAGAGGTCTTCCATCTAATGGTTCACTCCCCAATTGGCTGTAACGGCCGGAGCTGAGCCAGTCCGAAGCCAGGAGCCAGGAGCTTCTTCCAGGTCTCCCACGCGGGTGCAGGGGCCCAAGGACTTGGGCCATTTTCCACTGCTTTCCTAGGCCATAGCAGAGAGCTGATTCAGAAAAGGAGCAGTTGGGACTAGAATCCAGTGCCCATATGAGATGCCAGCACTTCAGGCCAGGGTGTTAACATGCTGCACCACAGCGCTGGCCCCTCCACATGATTTGTAAAATTGGTTTTTTTTTTTCTAGATATGAGAAGAAGTCTATGGATATTTTGATTGGGATCATGTTGAATCCATAAATTGCATCTGATTGTATGAACATTTTGAAGATATGAATTCTTGTAATCCACAAATATGAAACATTTTTTCCAATTTTTTATGTCTTCTATTTCTTTCTTTAGTGTTTTGTAATTATCAGCATAGAGATCTTTGACATCCTTTGTTAAATTTATTCCCAGGTATTTGATATTTTTATGGCTATTGTAAATGGAATTAATCATGGAAGTTCTTTCTTAGCCATGGCATTGTTTATATATACAAAGGTTATGGATTTCTGTGTGTTGATTTTTTTAATCTACAATTTTACCAAACTCTATTATGTGTTCTAATAGTCTCTTAGTCTTTAGTTCCCCTTTAGATTTTATGCCTTTTCCCAGACATAGACTAATATACTTGATGCTATTACAGTAACTGTGAGTAGATTTCCAAGAACTTTCAGAGGACGTATGATTCCATACCACCTACCCTATCACCATTGTGGGTTAAATATAATGATAATTGTTGACATCTATCAAGCATTTATATCTGTCAGAAACTAGACTAAGTTCTTTGCAGACATTACTGTGCGTCCTATTATTTTCCATCGTAGACATTACTGTGAGTCCTATTATTTTCCTTGGGAGAAACTAAAGTTCAAAGATACTTGTTAATTTACCCAAAATCACACAGCCATAAATGATAAATTTCAACTCAAATACTGGATTCTATGGCTATAGAGGTATTTTTTAAGTAGTTATCAGTTTGGGTTTTTTTTTGTTAGTATATTTTTGATTGACAAATAAAAGATATATTTATCATGTACAACATATTTTTGAAATATGCATACATTTTGGAATGACTACATTGAGCTAATTAATGTATGCATTACCTTTCTTTGTTGTAGTAAGAGCACTTAAAATCTACTTTCTTAGCAATTTTCAAGAATACAATACATTGCTATTAACTATAATCACCATGCTATACAATAGAACTCTTGAATTGTTCCACCTATCTAACTGAAATTTTGTATTTTTTAACCATCATTTCCTCAACTCCCCACAACCCCTCTGCTTATCCTCTGTTTATTGCTCTTCTCCCTAGTTTTGAGTTCAACCTTTTTCTATTCTACATATAAGTGGGATCATGCAATATTTATCTTTCTGTTCTTATCTTATTTTACTTAGCCTAATTTGCTTCAAGATCATCCATTGCACAAATGACATAATTTCCTTCTTTTATAAGGTTGAATAATATCCCACTGTGTAAATATACCAAATTTTCTTGATCCATTAATCTATTGATGGAAATTTATGGGGATTCTATATCCTTACTATTGTAAATGAAGTTTGTTTTTCCTGATGAATTAAATTAATCAACTTTTTATCATCCTGAAGACTGTTTTAACAAGTAAAAGCAAAAGATATGATGGCAAGCTTGAAATAATCTTAATTTCGTTACTACATTTTAAAGAACCTGAAAAACTCCCGAAATTTATGCTTTCCCACTTACAAAAAAAAGTAGTAAGCCTAAGACAAATATCCTAAGCCAAGAAATGAGTGCATTGACATCTCATGGACTTATCCTCTTTCAATAGAAAGCAGGGGAAGTGGTTGATTTTTATACAACATTAATATTTCTATCTATAAGAAGTAAAGTTAAGTGTGACAATCAGCTTTGTACTTTGCACATGAATATGTTCATTTTTCTGATGAATCTTCTCCAAATCTACAACTATGTATATCATACCAAACTCTCAGGTGCTATCCTCACTCAGCTTTCATTAATCATGTGAACTGTACCCACTAATAACTTAATCAGAAAATAATTATTAAATAATGAGATTCTCACTGCAATTACTTTCAACAAAATAGTATAACCTCATCAAAAAGGGGCTTCTCACCATATCCAAGTAACATATATGTGATTTTATTTTACATTTGTTTTGCATATCAATTAATCATTTTATCCTGTTGGAAATTTCCTACACCTTTAACTTCCTTACACTATGTTCCCTTAATTGATCACATATCTCAACCTTTCCTTCTCGATCTTTTTCTAGAACTCCTCTTGCTCCGTCTTAATATTTAATATTCTCCAGGGCTCTGTTCTCAATCCTATTCCATTCTCACTCTATGTGTTATCTTAATTGGTATTAGTTACTGCTGTGCTTCAGTTACTGTCTCTGAGTGGAGGAATCAAACATCTATATTTTCAGCCTTTTTCTTAAACTATACATCCATAATATTCAGCTGTTCTTTAGGTATTTCTTCCTAACTTTTCTACGGTTACCTAAAATGCAGTATGTCCATAAATAAACCATTCACTTTCCTCATCCAAAGCCCTGAGCATAAGCTAATGGATCAAACATCTATACTATCAAAATACACTATGGGATAGCTCCAAAACAAGCAAATGTTAATTACCCAGAAAAAAAAACATAGGATACAAAAGTGTTTATAAAAATAGCATGAAGATATTCAACTTCTATTTTAAAGCTGAAATAATGGTTAATACTACTGTTTGAGGAAGATCAAGCAGATTGTTTAGAGAAAAGTCTTTGGTTGCATAATGCAGAAAGATTTTATTGTTGATAGGAACACATTAATCTATGTGCAAAAGATTTCTGTGAACAAGTTCTTTGTGGCCAGGTCAATGCAATGATAATTCGGAGAAATTTTGAAATAGTTCTCAGGGATATGACTTACTCTGGGTTCAAGTGATCCTTGAAAATGGAGTTCTTCCTTCAAATAAGAAGCAATATGAATCTAGGTCCCAGAGTTCAAGGACTCTGCTCTGGACAAAAAGGATCAGAAAACAATTAAAAAGACTAGACAGGTAAGGCTGTAGGAAAAGCTTGCTCATCTAAAAGTGAAACAAGAAGGACTTGGATGAAACTAGCAATGCTTTAAGGAAAGTGAAGCTCTATGGAAGGATGTGTGGTTATGTACTTACAACGTCCTAGATTTGTAGTGAATGTGATATCTGGAGGCACAGAGAAGACAAAAAAAAATTGAGACTCATAGCTACTCAGATTCCTAACTTCTGATGTGGTCCTACTTAAGCCACATCAATTTACTCTGATTTCACATGTTTTACGCAATGACTGTGTATGAGCCACACAGCAGTGGACAATAATGGCACATTTACCTATTAGACAAAGAGCTCAGTCTTTGATGAAATAATTTTCCCAATCCTTTGTTAGGCAGAAGCAGAAAAATATCCAAGCCAGTCAACGTGTATGGGGATGGAATGTTTACTCAACCAATTGCTTGTTAAGTATATTTTTAGTTGCAAGTTACTGCAGAAGACTTTTGAACTAATTCGAGCAGCTAATGAGTTAAAGCCCCTATACAAACTTAAAAAAATATGTAGCATTAAAAGTCAGCCTTGGCCTCATTTGCCTTGTCAGCTGCTGCATTTGTGCAGAAAGCAGCAACCTCAGGCTGTGTTGTCCCTGCAGAGAGGAGGAACTGCTATGCAAATAAAGAGCTACTCAGAAAATTCACTTGTTTTTAGTCAGGACCATTTTATCATTTTGATTTCTTCTGGACAGAAAAATGCTTACAAAGTAAAAGGCAGTCAAATGATTAGGTCTAAGGTTATGACTGAACATTTCATTTAATCTATTTATGTAATTGCTAATGCATTGCTATTTGGGGTTTCCCTTAAATCACACACCACAACCATGTGCCCCAGAATTTCTGGGGCCGAATTCACCCACCAGTTGGCAGCCCATCAAGTGGGAGAGCAGAACACAGAGAAGACCTGTAGGGCTTAAAGGCTTATCAAAGTTGAGTTTCCCATGGAAATATCTGCATGCTAGGCTGGAGACACCTAAGGGGCAGCATTCTCCTAGGGGCTGCACACAAATATAGTTGGGAAAGGAAATTAATGGAGAGTCCCAATTCCTCTCTGAGATTCTAAAGATGACCTCTTTGCCTCCTCTTCCTACCCTCAACCCCAACCTCTTCACCTCCTGCAGAAGGTCTGCTTTCACTGCCCTACAAAGCAATATACTGAAGAGAGGAGGAGAGTGAAATTAGTAAGACAGCAACATGTAGTGAAGTACTTAGAAACATTTCGCATTTAATCCTTAGGTGTAGGGATTATTAAAATTTATGTTTCATAAGGACCATTCATTGTGGGTACAGCTGTCACCTGCAATGCTAGCATACTTGTATGGGTGCCAGTTCCTCTACCAGCTGCTCCACTTCCAATCCAGCTCTCTGCTATGGCCATGAAAAGCAGGAGAACATGACCCAGGTTCTTGGGGGCCCCCTGCTTCCCAAATGGGAGACCTGGAAGAAGTTCCTGGCTCCTTGATTCAGCCTGGCCCAACCTGGCCCAGCCTGGTTGTTGAAGCATGAACCAGTGGATAAAGCTCGCTTGCTCTCTTTCTCATCTCTCTGTCTCTCAATAACTCTGACTTTCAAAATAAATAAATAAATATTTTTAAAAATTTCTATTGTATAGTTGAACATACAAAGACTCCAAGAAACGCATACAGTGACTTGGCACAGTATGCACTAACTTGTTTGACTTCTATGTACATGTTCTTTTACTATATCAACTTGCCTTTCAAATAAGATACCTCCAATGTCACCTCCTCCACAACATCTTGTCTCATTCTTTCAGTGCTAACTTTATTTTGTCCTCAAAATATTCTCATGGCATCAGTAGTTTGCCTCATAATATATTCAAAGGGTTTGTGTGTGTGTCCCTGGGAGTACTTGGAAAGCAGGGTCTGTTTCCAACACTGATCGTAGGCTCATAGGTATCCATCACAGGGCTGATATTGATTAGATTAAGGAGAAATTTGACTTTTTATTAAATTTCTTCTTATTTATTATTATTACATTTTGTTGGAGTAAAATTAACCATTTTAAAGTATATAATTCAGTGGTATTTAATACTTTCACAACATTGTGCAACCATCAGCTCCATATAGTTCCAAAGCATTGTTGTCATCCCAAAAGGAAACATCCTATCCATTCAGTAGCCACTCCTCATTCTCCATTCTGAGAGCCCTTAAGAAGCACTATTCTGCTTTCTATATATATGATTTTAACTATTCTAAATATTTCATATAAATGGAACCAATCAATATATGATCCTTGATGCCCGGCTTCTTTCAATTAGTGTAATGTTTTTGAGGTTCATCAAAGTAGCATTTATCAGTACTTCAATCATTTTCATGGCTGAATAATATTCCATTATGTGAATATATCCGATTTAGTTTACTCTTTCACCAGTTAATGGATATGTGGATTGTTTCCACTTTGGGCTACTGTGAATAAAGTTACTGTGAACATTTCTGTACAAGGATATGTGGAAATGCCTATTTGCAATTCATTTGGGTAAATACCTAAAATGAAAATTTCTGAGCTGTATGTCTAATCTATATTTAACATTTTCAGGAAAAACAAACTGTTTTCCAATGCAGCTGCACTATTTTACCAAGAACAGTTGAGGGTTTCAATTTCCCTATATGTTCACCAATACTTGTTATTTTCCTCTTTTAAAAAAATCACAGCCATCTTATTCTGTTAAAGTTATATCCCATTGTGGTCTTCAATTGCATTTTCCTAATAACTAATGATGTTGAGTATCTTCCTGCACTTATTGGCCATTTATACAGACAATCCTCTGCATTCAACCATGGTTCAAAAATATTCAGAAAAAAAAGTATACTAAATATATGCGGATTTTTTTTGTACTTGTTCTCTACACAAAACAGTAAAACAAGTATTCATACAACATTTTCACTGTAACAGATATTATAAATAATCTAGATAAGATTTAAAATATATGGGAGGGGGTCGGCACTGTGGCATAGATGCAAAAATCCTCAATAAAATTCTGGCCAATAGAATGCAACAGTACATCAGAAAGATCATCCACCCAGACCAAGTGGGATTTATCCCTGGTATGCAGGGATGGTTCAATGTTCGCAAAACAATCAATGTGATACACCACATTAACAGACTGTAGAAGAAAAATCATATGGTTATCTCAATAGATACAGAGAAAGCATTTGATAAAATACAACACCCTTTCATGATGAAAACCCTAAGCAAAATGGATATGGAAGGAACATTCCTCAATACAATCAAAGCAATTTATGAAAAACCCATGGCCACCATCCTATTGAATGGGGAAAAGTTAGAAGCATTTCCACTGAGATCTGGTACCAGACAGGGATGCCCACTCTCACCACTGCTATTCAATATAGTTCTGGAAGTTTTAGCCAGAGCCATTAGGCAAGAAAAAGAAATTAAAGGGATGCAAATTGGGAAGGAAGAAGTCAAACTATCCCTCTTTGCAGATGATATAATTCTTTATTTAGAGGATCCAAAAGACTCTACTAAGAGACTATTGGAACTCATAGAAGAGTTGGGCAATGTAGCAGGATATAAAATCAATGCACAAAAATCAGCAGCCTTTGTATACACAGCAAATGCCATGATTGAGAAAGAACTGATAAGATCAATCCCATTCACAATAGCCACAAAAACAATCAAATACCTTGGAATAAACTTAACCAAGGACGTTAAAGATCTCTACGATGAGAATTACAAAATCTTAAAGAAAGAAATAGAAGAAGATACCAAAAAATGGAAAATCTTCCATGCTCCTGGATTGGAAGAATCAATATCATCAAAATGTCCATTTTGCCAAAAGCCATTTATAGATTCAATGTGATACCAATCAAAATACCAAAGACATTCTTCTCGGATCTGGAAAAAAATGATGCTGAAATTCATATAGAGACACGGGAAGGTTGTTTTAATAAGAGCTACTCCACCATTATCCATCTTTACCAGTTCCATTCTATTAAACTCAATTCAAAAATAATTCCTGGAATCTATTCTGGGATACATGCTATGCTAGTTCTCTGGAGAATGAACTGAGATGATTATTTGATAGTTTACAGTGTAGTAGAATATGAAATGCATGAAAATAACATGCACAAGGAAAAGGAGGACTAGGGCCACAGAACTAAGAAAGGAAAAAGCAAACGTGGCTAAGCATGTAACAAAGCAAAGGTCATGGAATGAGATTTCCCATAAGGGACTTTGAACAAATTAAAAAACTTTGAAATCTAGAAAACTATTAGATGCATAGGGCCATATATATTTTCAGGAATGATCTTAGAAGACCCTAAGTTCTTACTTGAGGAAAATCCTGAAGTCCCAAACAATCTGCAAGTGAAGAATAAGGCAGATTTATAAGCTTCATGTTTGCACATTAAAA
This sequence comes from Sylvilagus floridanus, assembly GCA_949820135.1. NCBI lineage: Eukaryota > Metazoa > Chordata > Mammalia > Lagomorpha > Leporidae > Sylvilagus > Sylvilagus floridanus. Next base: position 16,943,239 of record OX463223.1, read on the forward strand.
ACATGTTCCAACCCTGCATAGAGTCTCTCATCAAACATAGAGACACTTATTGGATACAGTCTGCTAACAAGATCTCTATACAATCATTAAATGATCAAATCAAACATGGATTAAGTTCAATATTACAAAGAGTACAAAGTTTAAGAAATAAGATCAGAAATGATGATAAACAACAATCAGCAACAAACCCTTTAGGGAGGGTAAAATGGGATATCCAGAGTCCCCATACTACTTAAAATGTCAAGATTTCAATAAGAAAACAGGATGCACAAAAATACAATTAGATAAGAAAAATAAATTCTAAAATTTCTTAGCACAGAACAGCAACTGCGGTTCACAAAAATTTATTATATAATTACATCTTATATACATGTCTCAGATTGTCATACTATACCCTAAAAATTTGTATAATTGTTATGTGTCAATTAGCAAAAGAAAAGAAAGTACACACTATATGCAGGAATAAAGCATACAAGGGTAACTGATCCTTAGGGATCCCAGATACTGAACTTATTAGTCAAATCGGATATTTTATATATATTCAAAGAGCTAAAGGATTTAAAATATGAAGAAAAGTTTAAAAATTATGCTTCACCAAATATAAAATCTCAATAAAGACATAAATTATTTTTATTTTTATTGTTTTATGTTATATATTAAAATTCATCAAGTTGCTGGGTTTTATTTGTTTAAAACTAACTCCTCCCTAGAATTGCTATGCCTACATGTGAGCATATATATATTCATCTCATTCTTTTCAATGGATGTATAGTATTTCTATTAAATACACTGTCACATTTCCAAGTTTCCAATATTGCAATGAACTAATAATGTTAATACAGTTTCATTTTTTATATTTCTGTAGTAGACAAATTGCTGACGATAGGTTATTTTGACAGATATTGCCAAATTGCACCCCGGAGTGGTATTTATCATGTGTCTCACTAGAGGTATCAAGAGTCTTCAATTGTATAGCTCCAAGACCTGAGGGAGGTCACTCTATATGACACATAGTTCTGAAACATTTGCAAAAGTGTACTCTTTTAATGGAAGCTACTTAAGACCGCTGTCTCTTGGGGCCAGTGCCATGGCTCACTTGGTTAATCCTCCACCTGCGGTGCCAGCATCCCATATGGGCACTGGGTTCTAGTTCTGGTTGCTCCTCTTCCAGTCCAGCTCTCTGCTGTGGCCCAGGAGGGCAGTGGAGGATGGCCCAGATGCTTGGGCCCCTGCACCTGCATGGGAGACCAGGAAGAAGTGCCTGGCTCCTGGCTTCAGATCAGCGCAGCGCTGGCCATAGTGGCCATTTGGGGAGTGAACCAATGGAAGGAAAACCTTTCTCTGTCTCTCTCTCTCTCATCGTCTATAACTCTACCTGTCAAATAAAAAAATTTAAAAAATAAAGACTGCTGTCTCACCTCTAACTGATCCTCAGATGTACATCTTGGAATAGATATCTAATTGTGTGTTGATAATACCTTAAAGAGGTCATCCCCAGTTATGTAAATTTCAGACCTCATGAAATCTGGAATTTCCCCAGCTGCCACCTGAAATCTAATTTATTCTCCTATAGAAGGCAAGAGAGTCGCCCAAATTATGTTTTGCTCATTACCTCTTCAGCATCACAGCATAGACTTTCCTTATCAACTTGGTCAAATGAAGTCTGTCTAAATCTTCTGTATTGGAGTAACTATAGGTTGTTATGGAGGAGATGTTTAATCACAACCATGGATACATATTCTTCCTCTGTGGTTGGTTCCATGGTGTAATGGTTAGCACTCTGGACTTTGAATCCAACAATCCAAGTCAAATCTCGTCAGGATCTTTCTTTTTTTTCCCAAAGAAACCTTTTATTAAGGAATACAAACTTAATGCATTTCATAAGTACAACTTTAGGAATATAATGATTCTTTCCCACCATACCCGCCTTCCCACCCACATTCCCACCTCTCCTCCTCCTCCCTCCATATTCCCAGTCCCATTCTCCACTAAGAACCATTATCAATTAACTTTATACCAGAAGACCAACTATTTACTAAGTATAGCGTTCAACAATTTTCGCAAAATAAAAAAAGGAAAAACTTCCCCAACAGTCGAAACAAAGGCTGTTCAAAGTCATTGCATCTTGAAGCTAATTTCACTTTTTTATTTTTAGAAATTTAATTAACTTTAAAGAAGCACCCAAGAATGATACTGACTAGAAATTCTGAAATTTCTGAAGCTGAAATTCTGAAATTGAAAAGCACATTGATCCAAGTGAGTATTCTACTACAGTGGCTCAACAGAAGATTTGAGCACACAGAAGAGAGAATGAGTGAACTTGAAGACAAGTCAATTGAGATTATCTAGTATGAGGTACAGAAAAAATTAAGAAAAATTAAAAATTCCTCAGAGACCTCTATAATACCATCAAATGTACCAACAAGTCCATAACAGAAGTTCTAGAAGATGTGGAGAGAGACACAGAAGCAAAAAGAGCATATGAGGAAATTATAGCTAAAAGTCCCATATCTGATTTAAAAATAGTAATATACACATCAAAGGACATCAATAAATTCCAAATGAGGTAACCTCAAAAATCTCCACACCTACACACCTGATAATCAAAGTATCAATTCCCAAAGTCAAAGGAAAACCCTTGAAATTAGCAAGAGAAAAATCACTCACCACATTACAAGTGATTCTTGATAAGATTAAAACCATAAAATGTGGGGACCAAAATATAATGAGATGATATATTTAAAGTAGCGAAAAAAGACCTTTCACCTAAAAAAATCTGAACAGCAAAACTGTCCTTCAAAAACTAATGCTAAATTACCATATTCCCAGAGAAACAAAAACGACATTCACAGTTTGTAGACATGCCTTCCTAGAACTATTAAAGAGTCTTTAGGTTGAAATAAAAGTACCTTGGACAGTAACTTGAATCCATATGAAGAACTAAAGAGCATCAGTCAAGGAAACTATACTATTAATATAAAATTATACATGTATATTTCATTCTTATCATACATAATTTTTAAATAATTGCATAAGGCAATAATTAGAAGTGATTTCTATGACACACAATGTGTAATAATCTGATGTTTATAACAATAACTGCATAAAGGAGTGGGAGAGAATGGTGCAAAATAGAGCAAAATTTTTATATGCTAATGAAACTAAATTGGTAGTAATCCAAACAAGATTGTTATAAATTAGTATGTTAATTGTAAAATCAAGGACAACCATTAATAAAATAACTCAAAGATGTGTGTGCTGTGTAATAAAAATCAGGAGCTCAAAAATATATTTTTACATTAGTGTTTATAGTGGCATTGTTCACAATAGACAAAAGGTGGAAACAAGTCAAACGCACATTGATGGATGAAAGGATAAACAAAGTGTGATATATACAGATATGTAATAGAATATTATTCATTCCTGAAAAATGAATGAAGTAGTGATACATGCTTCAAAATAGATGAAATAATCTAGGCACACACAAAAAAAGCTATTGTATGGTTCCATAGGTACATAGAACAGTTGGATTCATGGAAACATAGAATGGTGATATAAAGGTGCTAGGGGAGGGTTAAGTGAGTAGTTACGGCTAATAGTTCAGGCAGTGTATCATATCATCCACTATGCTGACAAAACTTTGACACCATGCCCTATGTTTGGAGAGTTGCTCCCACCTTACTAGTCTTTTTTTTTTCCTTACCTTACTAGTCTTGATAATAAGCATTGCCATCGCCCACTGTATAAAATTACCAACTTCCCTTATCTCTAGAGCCTGTGGACCTGTGCAATTCAATCGTTCACCAAACATCAAATATTCCTGCCTCACAGTTATGAGACAGGGATGTCTCTGGAGATGTTGACAAATGTAGGAAGTTCTAGTTCCAGAGACATCAGTGCTAATCTTCAGTATTGTCAAAGGTAGTGGCAACAATATTCTTCTCATTTGTTCATTTCTTCAGTGAATTTTAGCCATCACTCCTGGCTGTGTAATCATAAACTTAGTTCATTAGCCATCTCTGATTATTTGAAGATTACCCAAATACCTTTTTACAAATTGCTTTCTGATTAATGTAGTCAAAGAGTTCATTTCTGTTGCTTGTAACTAAGAATCCTCACTGACATGAGGGGTGGGGTTTGAGGTAGTCAAGGGAGAGAACTGAAGATTTGCTTGAAAAAAATCAGAGGAAGGAATGTCAACAAACACTTATCAAGAATCTATACCAGGAACTGAACTAAATCCTGACAAAACTATAAGTTTATTTCATCTCCACATCTATATCTTGATATAGGTATTAGTATTCTTTGGCACATGAAGAAGTTGAGACTCAAGGCAAATTGTGTATATTTCTCAAAATCACATAATTAATAGGCCAGGATTTGAACATAGCATGTCTGACTCCAACACTCATATTTTCCTCTGTCAGAGGGCTTCAAAAACCTATGGGAAATAAAATTAAAATATAATGTGCTTTTTTCATGAACTTTTTTAAGCCCCCTCACATACTAGTGCTTTGAAAATATGTCCTTGGGGGTTATCTCTGAAAGATAGGGAGATGTAGACAGGATGAGTCAAATGGTTATGGGCCAGGCTTTACATCAGTTTCAAATAGAACAACTCCAATTTGCCTGTTTTATAGAGAATAGTTACCAGCTCATCCATGGTTTCATTTTCTGAAGTTTTAGTTACCCATGGTCAGCTGTGGCCAGAAAATATTTAATGGACATTTCCAGAAATAAGCAACTTGCAAGTTTTAAGTGTGTCTATTGCATCCATACTGTATAAGCCACCTGCCCATTAGTCACTTAGTAGTCATCCTGATAATTATAAAAACTGCTGCAGTAATATCCATTTATAACCCACTAACCATTATTTTACTAAATAATGGCCCCAAAGTACAAGAATAGTAGTGCTTTTATAATTTTTCTATTTTATTAATAGTTATTATTGTTAATCTCTTTCTGTGCTTAATTTATAAATTAAACTTTATTGTAGGTACATGCATATAGAAAAATCAAACAGATAGATTTAGGAGTTGGTACTATCTGTGGTTTCAAGCATTTAAGGAAAGATGACTAAAATGTAGTTATAATGAAAATTTCTACTAAAAATAAAACCTGTGGGTTTTTTTTAACACATCCCTCAGTTCATTTATATATACTGCTCTCTCAACCTTGAGATTTCTCTTCACTCCATGGCCTGGCTGACACCTTCTTGGGATCTCAGCTGGATAATCACTTACTCATAAGTATGTTGCCTAGGTCAGATTCCTCTGCATGCTGATATCCTCTTCCCAGTTCTCTACCTCTCTTGGAGATTTTGTGTAGTTATTTTTCACAATCACTTAGTTAACATCTACTTTCCCCACTACGTTCCCAAAGGGAAGCAGCCATGACATTTTGGCTTGCCATTCTGGCCCCAGAACACAGCATACTTCTTCTATAATATCTTTTTTTTTTTTAGATTCTCTAGCTAATTTTATTTGCTAGGCAAGAATGACACTCTCTTGTGACTTACAAGATCCTGAACAGAGGCAGATTTTTTTTTTTTTGACAGGCAGAGTGGACAGTGAGAGAGAGAGACAGAGAGAAAGGTCTTCCTTTGCTGTTGGTTCACCCTCCAATGGCTGCCGCGGACAGCGCGCTGCGGCCGGCGCACCGCGCTCATCCGATGGCAGGAGCCAGGTGACAGGTGCTTTTTCCTGGTCTCCCATGGGGTGCAGGGCCCAAGCACTTGGGCCATCCTCCACTGCACTCCTGGGCCACAGCAGAGGGCTGGCCTGGAAGAGGGGCAACCGGGACAGAATCCGGTGCCCCGACCGGGACTAGAACCCGGTGTGCCGGCGCCGCAAGGCGGAGGATTAGCCTGTTGAGCCACGGCGCCGGCCAACAGAGGCAGATTTATATGTGGTTCAAAAAGCTTCCTTGGGCCGGCACTGTGGTGCAGTGAGTTAGGCCATGGCCTGCAGAACCAGCATCCTCTATGGACACTTTTTCTTGTCCTGGCTGCTCTACTTCCAATCCAGCTCCCTGCTAATGTGCCTGGGAAATCAGCAGGGGAAGGCCCAGCTCCTTGGTTCCCTGTACCCATGTGGGAGACCTGAAAGAAACTCCAGGCTCCTGGCTTCCCTGCTATAATATCTTGAGTATAAAAGTTGAGAGTCTGGCAGTGTCAGAGTAGTTCAAGACCATTCACCAGGGGGCCAGTATCATGGTGTAGCAGGTAAAGCTGCTGTCTGCAATGTTGGATCTCATATGGGCATTGGTTCATGTCCCAGATGCTCCACTTCCAACCCAGCTTTCTGCTAATGGCCTGGGAAAAGCAACGGAATATGGTCCAAATGCTTAGGCACCTGCCACACACATGGGAGACCCATATGAAGCTCCTGGCTCCTGGCTTTGGCTTGGCCCAGCCCTGGCCATTGTGGCCATCTGGGGGAATAAAATGGTGGATGGAATGTCTCTCACTCTCTGTAACTCTGATTTTCAAATAAATTTTAAATTTTGTTTTTAAAAATGCATGAGACAAAATCATCCTGGCAGAGTACTCACAAATGTTAGTTTCCATCCCATCTCCCAGGTCCAGCATGTTAGGCAGATAAAGTCTTCAGCAGAGATGAAGGCAGTACCCACAATTCCTTCCCTGAAAGCTCAAATAGATTCTCCAACTGCACAAGGAGTTAATTTTACAACATCTCTGCTGTTCTTCCCTGCTTTCTGACCAACCTCTACTTTTTCAATGCTCTGTCAAGCACTCACTTCATTATGTAGGCTCCAAAAAAGGAAAAATTCCTAAAAGAAAAATATGGGAAGGGACTTTAACATTCTCTAAGTTCAATTTTACATCAAATATAGAAATGAATTCTTGCCTTTGCTCGAATGCCTCTGGTAATGGGTAACTCAGTTTCCACTGAAGTTGTCCTTCCCATCTTGGAATAGTTTCAGCTATCACACAGTCTTTCTAAAGAAGGAACTCGAATATTAACAGATGTCATCTACTGCTGACCATCTTTTCTGTACCTCAGGGAAGTTCACATGGACTTACAATGGAATTAAGTTGCTGAAATTGGTACAATAAAGGAAAATTTAAAAATGCAGTTAATTAGGCTTTGAAGGAACGAAAAGGAAGCAGAAGAAAGTGAGAACAATGTCATAATAAAAAAATTAAAATATCTAAAGACAACCTGCTGGAGCTCTGATGGCTTCAGTCGAAAGAAAAGTGTGTATGTGTGTGTGTGTGTGTGTGTGTGTGTACACTGCCATCCAAAAACAAGAAAAAACAAGGCTATGGGAAAAGCTATAGAAGTTACACATAGAGAATTCTGAGCCTATCCTTTGAAGTGCTTCATTATAGGCTTTACTAGCCCTGGAAGACAGCTTACTACTAATAGTACTATCTTACTAGTACTGGCCATACCCAAATGCCCTGACCTCTTGCCCCAAAGTCAATTTGATTTCTGCCCCCACTCCAATGGCATGATTATGGCATTTGGAACATACCAAAATCACACATTCTGGAAGTATAGTGCATCCATCTCCATTCTTAGAGGATATTTAAAAACCACACAAGACCTGGCCATGATCCAAGGCTTCATTTTTGCTGAAGATAAAGCTGCCCAGACTGGTGGATATTTGGATAGGGACTATTCATGTTAGCATGCACAACCTCACTCTTACTCTTCTGTTAACATCTTTAGGATCCATGACCACCACTGCTCCAAAAGAGTATTGATTCCATCTCTGCCGTAAACATATGACCTATTAGAGATCTTGGTTTCCTACAAATTCTTTTGCTATATCAGAACTATCCTCCAAAGAGGTGTTTATCTGGAAATATTGGGAGTATAAATATTCAATATGATTCAAATGTGGTTTGAAAGTGCTTATGATAGTGTTCTCTAGTTTAAAGATCAATAGACTTGCATTAAATATTGATACCAAACTGTTTCCTGCTACTCTGCATGTAACTGAATTTCTGAAAATATTTTGTATTATCTATTAGTGTTGCTTGAATTCAAGGTAACAGTCAAATAGTTCATATCTGCTCATCTAAGCACAGGAGTACAATGTAGGTCTGTTATGATTTGTGTACTTGCATAGGGTGAGCTTTCAACTACTCCATCAAAATAGACATGATATACTAAAAGGGAATTGCAGCTGGATGTGCATGTTGTTTTCTCAAGTTCAGACCTTAATTAAATGCAGAAGAAATTCCATCCCCAATTGTGACTCTTCATCACAAATCCTGAGTCTTTAAGATCAGCTTATATAAGTGCTGATAAAAAGAACACTGATTAAGTAGTCACTAAAAAAGAACCATTTTTCCTCTTTTAGAGTTATTATTCTAGAATAAATCACTTAACTCTGTAGATCATTTACAATTCTCCTTTATGAATAGATAATTGTTGTTTTGAAATGATTAGTGTCCCAAGTATAAGCCCTTATATCCCAGCTTTGTTCTTACTAACCATGTGAAACTAAGAAGGTCATTTTATCTTTCAATGACAACCCAGCTTTCTTTTATGAGAAATGGAGAAAACATCAGCTATATATACTTAAATTTCTCAAAAAGAATACGGGATGGAATTTGCAATGTACCTAGAATATAGCACCTGAATCACAGTAGGTATTCAATAATACTAGTTATTTGTATTTCTGTAAATTTTATACATACGTGTTTTATTAAATAATTTGGGGCACAATATAAAATTCCACTACCTTCAAGCACTGATAGAAACTGGAAAAGCTCACTGTAGTTGGTATATATTTTCTTTACTTTTTCAAAGGGATCTATTCTTAATCAAATAGCACCCACAGGGATCCCCCAAATTCCTTTGAATAAGGGTTGTTTTCTATCAATTTATACTTGATGCAGTTTATTTTTTGTATGTATTCTTAAACATTATAATATATCATTTTATTTTGTTTTGACTTTCAAAAAAAGAAATAAGATTCTTGCTTCTATTTTCATGGGAGGCTTAGAGATGTTTCTGAGAAGGGTTACAATTTCTATTTTAAAAATAAATTTAGAGCCTAGTAAAAATCACAGAATGAAATGAGGGAGATCTTTGTTCAGAAAAATTTGTCATGATGTTCAAATAAAAAAAAAACTTGAAGACTTCAGGATTCAATATGAATAGGCCATGTCTATGAGCTTACATCTAATCTGTACTTCATACGCATAGAAGAGAATGGGACTAGGACAAGAATGATGATAGCAGTGGTATTTAGGCCACAGGTGTATTGAGAAAATAGAACTGAATTTCTGCAGTCAGCCAGGAAGGAGAAATTCAGTGTAGATGAAGAGTATGAAATGCCCTTCAGTAGGAGCTGGAATCCTAGAAAGGAGGAAGACTGGCAAAGTCAACATTTACTGAGATAATCCTGCCCTCATATTCTTCTAGAAATGTAATCCACAACCCCCCTACTCATTTCATTGAACAATGCTACAAGGACACAGTGGACATTTGCTGTGTACAGGAGTCAAAGAAAATCTAGGATTAAAATTCCAAGGCCCAGATTCTGTTCTCAATTCTGCTGCTCACCAGCTATGAGACACAACTATACTTTGTCCTCTGTGACTTCTGTTGCCCTATCTGTAAAATAAAATGTTTCAATGAGATTAACTTTTTAAGATCATCCATCTTTAGCACTATTCTGTGTCTTTTGCAAACCCAGAAGATAGAAATACAGATATGTCTCTTCTGTGAGTACTACTTATTATTTATTATGAGAAAATGTATATAATGCATCGTATCTGCTTGGCTATATAACAGGGAGAGACTTCTGTCTTTGTAATCTCTTAACAGATTGCCTATGATGCACATTATATTCTGATTTAATGCTCATTCATTCTAAAAGAAAATGTTTTCTTTCACCTCTGTTTTGTGGAGTGGTATTTTGGGTTGGAGGAGAGTTTGCTTCTAATCGAATTTCCCTAACAGTATATGCCTGAACATGCAAACCCTGTACCCTGAATGAAACTTGACTCTAGCTTCAAATGTCTCTTTGGATAAAGTCTCAAAAATTTGTGCTATGTCTTTGCATAAGCTTGTGATTATTAAATAAAGTTAAAGTATGATCTTGTAAATATTAAATAAACAATAAGATAGGAAGGAGGAGGGAGGGTGGGAACGTGGGTAGGATTGAGGGCAGGGTGGAAAGTATCACTACGCACTTAAATCTGCATATATGAAATACAAGAAATTTGTTCACTTTATATAAATTCAAAAATTTAAACAGATATGTGAAAACAAGTTTTTTTGTTATTATTATTTGTTTCTATTCTCTCCTCTAAGGGTAAAGATCAGGTTATTTCTATATAAGAATCTTGGGCAAATACCGCTCATGTAGAATTCAGCAAACCAAATTTAAATCCTTACCACCACCACTTTGATTTCTGTTTAAATTGTGATCTTCATACCTTATTGTAGGCCTGGATAGCCTAGCCAAATCAAGTTTAAGTACCTGAGCTTGGAAATGCTTTAGAAAGACTTATCCCTGGACAAGGACAGGTGTTTTAACTGACCTTTGTTTTGAAAAGTTTATATGAGGCAGTATTTTGTACCACACAACTGCAATGCTAGGGCTTGATCATGGTTGCAATCACAGAGGTGCCAGAGACCCCCTACCCCAACTGATTTCAGCACTTCTCTGAAAAGCCAGACAAATGTTCAAGTGTGAAAGTTCCCATTGAATCCTGATCTTCTTAGTCAACTTGTGTTTTCAAAGCAAGCTCCAGACCTCAGGGGTTTCGGGGCTTAGAGTGAATAATCAAATTCCAAGTAAACAGCCTTGTCCTCCACCCTTCATCTCTTTCTCCCTCTGTGCTTTGCTATAGGCTTGGGAACCACTCTTTTATTTGACATGCAGGACCCCCTTCTGAGCCAGAGGCTTTTGTTTTAGTCAGAGTATTCTCTGGAGTTGCCAGAGCCTGCATTAAATTCACTGTTTGTCATTGCCAAGGTGTTGTTTGCAGTTACTAACTTGCCCTTTGGTGAATTTGCTAAATGTCAATGCAATGAAAAAGGCCATCTTTCCTATTTAGTTCTCCCACTAGGCCAACCCAAAGCCATATATTTCCTTTTAGACTCACAGAAGGCAGCAAGAGGCAGCTGCAATATTACTTATAAAATGAAGTTCTTCTCTGTCCTTGGGCCTGGTTGTCCAGTTCACACCTTACTATCAGAATTTTGAAAGTCTATCATAGACAAAGAGGAAAACATGCACTCTGAAATTTTCTAGAGAATCTTATTATCAAGAGTTCTACCAACTCATCCTTGTGTCCTGATTTTGGATTTGAGAAAGTAGTCCTTGTATTCATTATGTCAGTGCTGTGATAAGTTTTCAAGGAGGACACTGCCAACTTTGGACAATTCAAAACAATTGAGTCATAAACACTTCAAATAAAGAGAATTATGTCCTCCTGTGGTACACATCTATGAACTTTGGTACAGGTAGGTAGTGGGAGAGTGGAAGAGTTTATGTCTTCAGTAAAATCAGCTTCTCAGGCAGTCAAATGAGGATGAGAAAGATTTTCAGATTTCATGCAGTAATCTGCTCTGACACTGAAGTTTGAGATGTAGAATGGTAGAGCTACAAGGACTCTTGGACATATTACTACTCTTACTCTTTTCAGATTACAAACACTGAGGCCTAAAAGTGTAAATACTTGGAAAAAGGTCAAACATCATGTAAGAAATTCAGTTGGGCCTCAAATATGCACCCCTTGACTAGAAATTGTTAATATTTGTCAGATGAAAGAGACAAGGTGCTAGAGATAAAGGAAACAAGGGTTATGAGCTAAGAAAGATCTTGGGCCTTAGGAACCACCAAAAGCAGAAAGGCTGCCTTCCCGTTAAGGACTGTTCCCATTAGGAGCAGCTGAAAAAAGCTAAGCATAGAGCTGTGCCTGAGGGGATGACACAAATTTAGAGCTATCGACTGTCATACTATGCCTGGGAATTGATGAGAAACTTGAGAAAGGTATGTGTTTTCCCAGATGCTAATAATATTACAAGATATGATTCTGCCTCTGGACTAAACCATGGAAGACACAGACTGTAATGGTAAGGAAAGTAAGATTGGCTTCACAGATGAAATTGCAGTTGCTCCTAAGGAACATCATGAAAGATTTGGAAGAATATAAGCAAAGTCTGAGGCTGAGTCACTAACATAATTCTATGTAGAGGATTCACCCTGAAGTTCCACAAAGGGTGTATGAATCTTTCAAGCAGTAGCTCCTGGGCTGTCCACTGCATTACAAAGAAGGTCTTGCAACTGACACTTTAGCCCAGTGGGTTAAGCCACTGCCTGCAGCGCCAGCATTCCATATAGTGTTGGTTTAAGTCTTGACTGTTCCACTTCTGATCTAGCTCCTTGTTAATAATACACCTGGAAAATCAGTGGAAGATGGCTCAAGTGTTTGGCCTCTGCACCCACGTGGGAGACCTGGATGAAGCTCCTGGCTTCAGCCTGGTTTAGCCCCAGCCATTGCAGCCATTTGGGGAGTGAACAAGTGGATGAAAGATCTCTCTCTCTCTCTCTCTCTCTTTCAAATAAATAAATATATCTTAAAAATATTTTATTATGCAGTGAATGAGTGTCAGGTCCAAAAGTCAAATACACTTGAACTTGTATCCTGACCTATTGTATTACCTTAGACAAGTTGTTGACTTCCTCTGAGCCTAATTGTGCTCATCTTGATAATGGAGGGAACTCTAATTATTAGCAAAATGTAAAAAAATAACACTTGCAACAACTCCTGGAATATAGCATGCCCTTACTTACGCTAGCTTTTTTTTAAAAAAAAAATTAATTTATTTAGAAATTCAGAGTTACAGAGAGAGAGGAAAAGACAGTCAGATAGAGAAAGAGAGGGAGATGCAAAAGATGACTGAAGATGTGTTACACACATAAACACAGTCATTAATACAAAAGAAGGTAAAGGAAGAAAATCTCTCAGTAGAAGATCACAGGAAGTTCAAAGCATATATTAGAAATATCATTGGAAAAATGGCAGGGCAAAGTCCCTACTTATCAATAGTCACATTGAATGTAAATGGCCTCAACTCTCCAGTTAAAAGACAGACTGGCTAAACGGATTAAGGAACAAAACCCATCTATTTGCTGTTTACAACAAACATATCTTTCTAACAAAGATGCATGCAAATTGAAAGTGAAAGGTTGGAAAAAGATATTCCATGCCAACAAAAACCAAAAAAGAATTGGCATAGCCATCTTAATATCAGACAAAATAGACATTAACACAAAAACCATTTAGAGAGACAAAGAGGGGCACTATATAATGATTAAGGGATCAATTCAACAGGAAGATATAACTATTATAAACGTATATGCACCTAATTACAAGGCACTGGGCTATTTAAAAGATATGTTAAGGAACTTAAAGGGAGACTTAGACTCCAATATGATAGTACTGGGGGTCTTCAAAACTCCACTTTAAGCAATGGACAGATCAGCCTGACGGAAAATCAACAAGGAAAGAGTAGATTTAATTGAGACTATAGACCAAATGGATCTAACAGATATCTACAGAAATTTTCATCCTACATTTGAAGAATATACATTCTTCTTAGCAGTACATGGAGCCTACTCTAGGATTGACCACTAGGCCATAAAGCAAGTCTCAGCAAATTCAAAAGAATCAAAATCATACCACACATCTTCTCAAACCACAATGGAATGAAGTTGGAAATTAGCAACTCAGGAATCCCTAGAGCACATGCAAACACATGGAGACTAAACAACATGCTCCCAAATGAACAGTTCATCATAGAAGAAATCAAAAGAGAAATCAAAAAACTTTCTGGAAGTAAGTGAGGATAACAGCACAACATATAAAAACTTATGGGATACAGCAAAAGCAGTATTAAGAGGAAAGTTTATAGCAATAGGTGCCTACATCAAGAAATTGGAAAGGCACCAAAATAAATGAGCTTTCAATGCATCTCAAGGATCTAGAAAAAATACAGCAAACCAAACCCAAAAGTAGTAGAAGAGAAATAATTAAATTAGAGAATAAATCAACAAAATTGAATCCCCAAAAAAATTAAAAAGATCAGCAAAATGAAGAGCTGGTTTTCTGAAAAAACAAAATTGACACACCATTGGCCCAACTAACCAAAAAAAAAAAATGAGAGAGAAGACCCAAATCAATAAAATTAGAGATGAAAAGGGGAATGTAACAACAGACACCACAGAAATAATCATCAAAAATTACTACAAAAAATGGTATGTCAGCAAACAGGGAAATCTATCAGAAATGGATAGATTCCTGGACACATGAAATCTACCTAAATTGAACTATGAAGACATAGAAGACGTAAACAGACTCATAACCAAGTCAGAAACTGAATCCATAATAACGGATGGATGGATTCACTGCTGAACTCTGCCAGATATTTATTTATTTAATGAATAAATGCATTTTTACATAGATACAACTTTAGGAATACAGTGGTTCTTTCCTCATGCCTCCCACCCCACTCCCATCCGACCTCCCATTCCCTCTCCCATCTCCTTCTTCATTATGGATCATTTTTAGTATGACTTTATACACAGAAGACCAACTCTATGCTAATCATAGATTTCAACAATTTGCCCCCATGCCCACACACAACATATAGATTACAGTTTGGGGAGAAAATTTGTAGTTGATTCTCATATTGCAATTCAATAGGGACAGAGGTCTACCTGGGGAGCAAGTACACAGTGACTACTCTTGCTTCTTTAACGATTAACACTCTTTTTTATGACATCAGTGATCATCCGAGGCTCTTGTTATCGGCTGCCAGGGCTATGGAGGCCTTTTGTGACCACAGGCTCCATCGGTATTTGGAAATGGCCAAAAACAAAAAGGATGTTCTCTTCTCCCTTCAGGGAAGAGTGTCTCTTTCTTTGATGACCCTTCCTTTCCTCTGAGGTCTCACAGAGATCCTCGATATAGGATTTTTTCCACAGAGTCTTGTCTTCCCATGCCTGAGGTGCTCTTGCAAGCATTTTGGCCTGACCAGGAAGCCTTAAGGATTGATTCTGAGGTCAGAGTGTTATTTACTGTGACATTCATTATAATAGTCTGCTGTGTGGACTGCTTCCCATGTTTCTACCAAACCTCTAAAGAATAACTAACTCCCATTCTTCTCAAGATATTCAAAACAACTGAAAGACAGGGAATCCTCCCAAATTCTTTCTATGAAGCCAGCATTACCTTAATTCCTGAAGCTGAAAAAGATGCAACAGAAGAAGAAAATTACAGACCAATTTCCCTGATGAACATAGACGTAAAAATCCTCAATAAAATGCTAGGCAATAGAATGCAACAATACATCAGAATGATCATTTAGCCAGATCAAGTCGGATTAATCCCTCGTATGCAGGGATGGTTCAACGTTTGCAAATCGACCACACTAACAAACTGCAGAAGAAATACCATATGATTATCCCAATAGATGCAGAGAAAGGATTTGATAAAATACAACACCCTTTCATGATGAAAACTCTAAGCAAATTGGGTATATAAGGAACATTCCTCAACACAATCAAGGCAATTTATGAAAAACCCATGGCCACCATCCTATTGAATGGGGAAAAGTTAGAAGCATTTCCACTGAGATCTGGTACCAGAGAGGGATGCCCACTCTCACCACTGCTATTCAATATAGTACTGGAAGTTTTAGCTAGAGTCATTAGGCAAGAAAAAGAAATTAAAGGGATACAAATTGGGAGGGAAGAAAAACTATCCCTCTTTGCAGATGATATGAGTCTTTATTTAGAGGATCCAAAAAACTCCACTAAGAGAATATTGGAACTTATAGAAGAGTTTGGCAAAGTAGCAGGATATGAAATCAATGCACAAAAATCAACAGCCATTGTATACAGAGACAATGCCATGGCTGAGAAAGAACTTCTAAGATCAATCCCATTCACAATAGCTACAAAAAATAAAATGCCTTGGAATAAACCTAACCAGGGACATTAAAGATCTCTACAATGAGAATTACAAAACTTTAAAGAAAGAAAAGAAGATACCAAAAAATGGAAAAACTTCCATGTTCATGGATTGGTAAAAATCAATATCATCAAAATGTCAATTCTCCCAAAAGCAATTTATAGATTCAACGCGATTCTAATCAAAATACCAAAGACATTCTTCTCAGATCTGCAAAAATGATGCTGAAATTCATATGGAGGCATGGAGACCTTGAATAGCTAAAGCAATCTTGTACAACAAAAAACTGACCCAGAGGCATCACAATACCAGGTTTCAAGACATACTACAGGGCAGTTATAATCAAAACAGCATGGTACTGGTACAGAACCAGATAGATAGAACAATGGAACAGAATAGAAACACCAGAAATCAATCCAAACATCTACAGCCAACTTATATTTGATCCATAATCTAAAACCAAACCCTGCAGAAAGGACAGTCTGTTCAACAAATGGTGCTGGGAAAACTAGATTTCTACATGCAGAAGCATGAATCAAGACCCCTACCTTACACCTTACACAGAAATCCACTCAACATGTATTAAAGATCTAAATGTATGACCCAACACCATCAAAATATTAGAGAACATTGGAGAAACCCTGCAAGATATAGGTACAGGCAAAGATTTCTTGGAAAAGACCCTGGAGGCACAGACAGTCAAAGCCAAAATTAACAATTGGGATTACATCAAATTGAGAAGTTTCTGTACTGCAAAAGGAAAAGGAAAGTGAAGAAGCAACCAACAGAATGGAAGAAAATATTTTCAAACTATGCAACTGATAAAGGATTAATAACCAGAATCTACAAAGAGATCAAGAAACTCCACAACAAAAAACAAACAACCCACTTAAGAGATGGGCCAATGACCTAAACAGACATTTTTCAAAAGAGGAAATCCAAATGGCCAACAGACACATGAAAAAATGTTCAGTATCACTAGCAATCAGGGAAATGTAAATCAAAACCACAATGAGATTTCACTGCACCACGGTTAGAATGGCTTATATACAGAAATCAACTAACAACAGATGCTGGCAAGGATGTGGGGAAAAAGGGACACTATTCCACTGTTGGTGGGAATGCAAACTGATAAAGCCACTATGGAAGACAGTTTGGAGATTGCTCAGAAACCTGAATATAGCCCGCCACATGACCCAGCCATCTCACTCCTCAGAATCTACCCAAGGGAAATTATATTGGCAAATAAAAGAGCTGCCTGCACCTCAATGTTTATTGCAGCTCAATTCATAATAGCTAAGACATGGAATCAACCTAAATGCCCATCAACAGAAGATTGGATAAAGAAATTAAGGGATGTATACTCTATAGAATACTAAACAGCGGTTAAAAAAAAAAAAAAAAGAAATCTGGTCATTTGCAACAAAATGGAAGAATCTGGAAAACATCATGCTGAGTGAAATAAGCCAGTCCCAAAGGGACAAATATCAAATGTTCTCCCTGATCAGTGACAACTAGCTGAGCACGTAAAAGGATACCTGTTGAAGTGAAATGGACACTATGAGAAACAGTGACTTGATCATCCCTTGTCCTGACTGTTGATGAACAGTTTACTATTTTATCTTTTCAGTATTTTCTTTTTCTACTTAATACCATTGGTTTAACTCTTTAATCGACACACAATTATTCTTAGGTGTTTAAATTTAACTGAAAATTGACCTCTGTTAAAAATAAGAATGGGGACAAGAGAGGGAGGAGATGTACAGTTTGGCACATGCTCATTTGGACTTACCCCCAATGGTAAAGTTAGAACCATGCCATGGGACTCCAAATCCTATTAAGTTGGCAGGTACCAATGCCATCTAACTAGTTAATCAGTTTAAGTTCTTAATTGATCATATAGGATCAAGTATCAAAGGGATCACATAAACAAGACCAGTGTCTGCTAATAATAACTGATATAATTGGCCAGCGCTGCGGCTCACTAGGCTAATCCTCCACCTTGCGGCACCAGCACACCAGGTTCTAGTCCCGGTTGCCCCTCTTCCAGGCCAGCTCTCTGCTGTGGCCAGGGAGCGCAGTGGAGGATGACCCAAGTGCTTGGGCCCTGCACCCCATGGGAGACCAGGATAAGCACCTGGTTCCTGCTTTCAGATCGGCACGGTGCGTCTGCTGCAGCACGCTGGCCACGGCGGCCATTGGAGGGTGAACCAACGGCAAAAGGAAGACCTTTCTCTCTCTCTCTCTCACTGTCCACTCTGCCTGTCAAAAAAAAATAAATAAATAACTGATATAATTAAAAAGGAGAGAATGACCCACCATTGGAAGCGGGATACACAGCAGACTCATAGAATGGCAAATGCCTAAACAGCACTCTGGTCTCAATATCAGCCCTTAAGGCATTCGGTTCTGGCTAAAAAGCCCATGAGAGTTTCTCAGGCATGGAAAGCCAAGACACTGTGACAAAAAACTACCTAAAGGAAAGATCACTGCGAGTGAGATCCCAGTGGAAAGAATGGGCCATCAAAGAAGGAGGTACCTTTCTCTGAAGGGAGGAGAGAACTTCTGCTTTGACTATGGCCTTGTCTAAATAAGGTCAGAGTTTGTGAACTCAGGTGGCTTCCATAGCCTTGGCAGCTTATGACAAGAGCATTGGGTGATTACTGACGTCATAAATAAGAATGTCAATTGTTAAATCAACAACAGGAGTCACTGTGCACTTGCTCCCCATGTAGGATCTCTGTCCTTAATGTGTTGTACTATGCGAATTAAATAGGTAATAAATTAAAATAGGTAAAAATAGCCTTCAAACAGTACTTTATACTTTGTGTGTCTGTGTGGGTGCAATCTGTTGAAATGTTAGTATATACTAAGTTGATCTTCTGTATATAAAGATAACTAAAAATGAATCTTAATGAAGAATGGGATGGGAGAATGAGCAGGAGATGGGATGGTTTTCATGTGAGAGGGTGGTTATGAGTGGAAAAACCACTATAATCCAAAAGTTGTACTTTCAAAATTTATATTTATTGAATAAATTTTCCTTAAAAAACATAAAATATGTATTGTAAAGAAGTAACTATGTATTGAATTCAATAATTTTCACACCAAAATAAATTTATCTTTTAATTCCAAAAAAAAAGGAAAGGGAGAAAGAGAGCTCTTCCATTCTCTAGCTTTCTCTCCTGTTGGCTTCAATGGCCCATGCTGGGCAAGGCTGAATCCAGGTGCCAAGAGCTCCATCCAGGTCTCTTCATCCATGGTCTCCAATCCATACGTGTACAGGGACTCAAATATTTGGGCTCTCTTGTACTGCTTTTCCCAGTGCAGTATCAGGAAGCTGGATCGGAAGTGGAGCATCCAGGACACAATCCAGTGCCCATATGGGATACCTGTGTCTCAGGCAGCAGGTACACCTGCTATGCCACAACACTAGCCCCTGCCCCCGATCTGAGGCAGAAAAGTTCCATAAAATTCATACACAAAGTGACTGGCCTACTAATGGTTCTGCTTTTCCTTGATGAAAGCTTTAGAGCACTTTCACTCTCTGAGCTATGATGTCTCAACTTATGAAACTAATAATACAATAATACTACCTTAAAGTTGTTCTGAGAATTGAGATGTTATATTATAGGATATGAACCACTAGGGCCATTATTATCATTAAATTGGGGTCAGCAATTCCATAAATAAAGAGCAAAAAAAATAAGTGTCAAATTAAGAGGTCTGATCTTCCTTACCCTTTTGCTGTAGTGGTGCCAGTGTAAACAGACCAATGCAGAAACAAGCCAGGAGCTAGCCTGTTGGGCGCTTATCTAGGCTGGCTTAAGCCAGAAACTTCTAAAAATAATGACAAATGCCACCTAGCATTTTGGTTCACTTAGAGTTGGCCAGCATTCTCAGAAGAACCACTCACTTGTCTTGGATACTTCTCTAGCAATCCAGGGATTCTCAAAGCATTGTCACACCTAGGGTGGTCACAACAGCACTTAGCCTATGGACTCATCAGTCATGTTAATGGTGGTGACATGAGTCATCTCCTAAGGCTTTACATCAGAGAACCTACTTCCACTTCTAGGGGTTATGTTTTGAGTCTATAAACATGGATAGAACCCCTACTGTGTGAAAGCCTTTGTGCCTGGCTCAGAGTAGGCACTCAAATATTTGTTGATGGATTGATTGATTAGAGGGGTTATCAAGGTTAGCAAAACATTCTCTACTTTCAAGGCATTGACATTTGGTGAAGAGGACTGATTCATACAAAGCTCATTTTCATCCACAGTAAACTATAAGAAAGGCTTTATAAAAAGTAAAAAGAGTATAGTTGAGAATAATTCTAATTGTAGGTATCAAGAAAAGCTATTAGCAGCAGGAAGTATATGTTCCCTTGAAGCTGAGATTTTGACAGAGGAAAGAGCATTTCAGTCAGAAGGAAAAGAGCAATGATAAGAAAGCAAAAAGATCACGCCTCCTTATTGGCAAATAATAGCAATGTGTGTGTGTGTGTGTGTGTCCTCATGTACACAGATAAGCATGGGTACTGTACCAGAGCATGCAAAGCCATAATCATCATGCATATAATTTGTATCTTTCTTTCTGTAGGTGACAGGGATCTAGGGAACATTTGGAGAAACAAGATGATGAAATCAGTTGAGATATTTCTGGGTCTTATTGCTAGATAATGACACTTTAAAATTACTAACACAATTTTCCACATCACTGAGGTTTCTTGGGTCAAGAAAACAAACAGAAAGCCAAGAAATCTTGTTCAGATAAATAAACAATTAATGAGAGTAACTTAGAGGAGAAAGTAATTGACATTTTTTTGTTTCTTTATTGTATTTGACACCAGTCATCAACATCAGGATCAATACATGATACAGCAGAGATCACCATTGGCAGGCGTCCACCAAATTCTGGGATTTCAACTTATTCAGACTGCGTTCGAAAGAAGGGACTGCTCTCCCGAGTTCACCAAAGGGAATGCATTAGAGAAGAGGTTAACACTGGTATGAATATTACCAAGCACAGTTACTGTCAGGGGTTATTAGGTTACAACATTTTACAAAGAATGCTAGGGTTCTATTAGCTTGGGAAAGGAACAGCTAACAAAAGTTAAGCTAGCATCTTTGCTGAAGGAAATCTCAGAGCCTTCCCTAGGTTAATGTGTATTATGAGCCTCCAGAAAGAAGCTGGAATATTCAGCATTTTCCTCAGAATGCTTTCATTATGTTTGTTTGACTTTAAGTGACAAAACATATATTTACAGTGTATAATATTATATTTTGACATATGTTTATAATGCAAAATTATTAAATCAAGCTAATTAACACATCTATCACCTCATATACAGTGCTTAGCATTTTTCTGTGGTGAGACCTTTAAAATACACTCTCTGGAATCGACATTGTGGCATAGCAGGCTCAGCCGCTCGTGAAGCCAGCATCCCATATGGACACCAGTTCAGCTCCCAGAAGGTCTACTTCTGATCCAGCTCCCTGATAAGGCACCTGGGAAAGCAGCAGATGATGGCCCCAGTACTTGGGTCCTTGTACCCTCGTGGGAGACTTGGATGGACTTCCAGGATCCTGGCTTCACTTGACCCAGCCCTGGTCACTGGAGCCATTTGGGGAATGAACCAGCAGATGAAGATTGGTCTCCGTCTCTTTATCAGTCTACCTCTGTAAGTCTGCCTTTCTAATAAACACATTTATAAATAAATCTTTTTTAAAAAAATAAAACAACTTCATATCAAATTTCCAGGTGTACAAATATATCATTATCACTTATAATCACCATGCCATGCTATATAGCAGAGCAAAAATTTTATCCCCTATCTAACTGAAACTTTAGCCAACATATTCCTCATTGCCATCAGCCCCACCCCCTCATACCCACCATTATATTTTCCACTTCTATGAAATTGACATTTTAGATTGCATTACAATAAGCTAGCCCATTCAATAATCATAGTTGTGTGCCTAGTTTATTTCCCTTAGCATAATGTCCTCTTGGTTCATCCATGTTGTTTTAAATGAGACTCCACTGTGTACATGCCACATCTTTTTATTACATTTTAAAAACAGTACTTATTTTAGAGACATGAAGATGGATAAGTAGAGCTCCTTTCTGTTGGTTCATTTCT
Source organism: Sylvilagus floridanus (assembly GCA_949820135.1). Lineage (NCBI taxonomy): Eukaryota > Metazoa > Chordata > Mammalia > Lagomorpha > Leporidae > Sylvilagus > Sylvilagus floridanus. The sequence goes on from OX463223.1 coordinate 16,965,354, forward strand.
GAAATGCCTCTTACAGCTGAGGATGGGCAAGGCCAAAGCCATGAGCTGGGAACTCAATCCAGGTCTCCCATATGGATGGCAGAGACTCAACTATTTGAACCATGTGCTGCCTTCCAGGGTTTGCATTATCAGAAAGCTGCATTCAGGATCCAGGGCCAGGACTCAAATCCAGGCATTCTGATATGGGACGCAAGCATCTCAAACAGCCTATTTACCCTTAGGCCAAATGTTCACCTCCATACCGTATTTTATTTTTCTATTCCTCCACTGATCAACACTTAGATTGATTTCATTTCTTAGCTATTGTGAAAAATATTGGAACGAACATAAGAGTGCAGTTATCTCTTCAATGTATTGATATCATTTCTTTTGGATACATACCCAAAAGTGGAATTTGGGATTATAAAATAAGAATTTTTTTATTTTTAGATCACTACATATGATATACACACATTGGGAAATTCTGTTGCAGAGAACAGGATTAATCAGCATTTTACACTTGGATTGAAATGGAGTCCATAATGTCCTTAATGCAGACACTAGATACCAATAGGCCCCAGTATTACAGCATCCTTCTCTTGGCTTAAAACGTCTTTGCCTTGCCTTTTGATAGCACTAAAGTTAACTCACTGAATTAAGGGGATAGCACAGCATGACCTACAAGATTCTAATCACTGGATTTATCTTCATGACTGGTATTGTCCCAAGGGGTTTCACTTATGGGAATTCAGGTCTAGGCAGGGGAATTCCAGTTCTAGGGCAGAAAGTACCAGCTACATGGAGCCCCCAGACTGACTGAAGCCTACTTGGTCATTATAAAAATTCCCTGGAGAAAACAGAATTGTTGATCAATCAAAGGAAGGCCACAAGCATCACTGACCAACCAGGAACTTGGACACATGCTGAATGTACACCTCCCTGCCCCAACTTCAACCTATCCCTAACCCCTCTAGGAGCCCTGAAATGAAGTGATAGCTGTCTGGGTCCTTGCTCTGCTTTGTTACAAAAAGCTTCCTTTCTTCCTACCACCCCAATGTTAGTGATTATCCTGTAAATCAGACAACACCTCTAAACAGTTTGGGCTATTATTCTATACCAGATTCTTACAAATCACTGATGGTGGCATTTTGATAAAAGGCAGCCTCTACCTACACAGCTGATGTCTGCTTTATAATACTCTTCAATCAGAAAAACTTTTTTGCATTCATTTCAGTACATATATTTTTCAGTCTAATTTCACCCTTGATTTTTCGGTGCATATAACCCATTGTTTTCTCTAATACTTATTTCCAATCTTCTTGTTTGATCCACTGTATTGGCCTCTCAACAAATTCTTGTGTTGATCCCATCTCTTTTAAATTCACCCTATGTGATTCTTGAAGCATCAGTCTGATTATGTTAATACTTGGCTAAAATTACTTTGGTTTTCTTTAAAAAATCTTCTCCATGGTATTCAAAGTCTATCCAACTAAGGCCATTACTTACTTTTCCTGCTTTTTCTTGAGTCTCCCTTTCCTCCAACTTGCATGATTGCTATGCTGAAATCAAACTGGTTCACTTGCTATTTTCCATTCTTGGGTTTTTATTGCCTCTATGTTCTGTTCTTCACCCAAGAAGGTCCAGCTCAAATGCTTTCTTTTCCATGAAATCCTTCCTTGATCAAACCCAATGAAAGGGATAACTCTCAAATTTGATCTGAAGCATTTAATATTACTAATAAAATATTTATACCAGTGCATCCTATTGTTATTTCTCTGTGCATTCAGATCCTCATCTAATCACTTACTAAATGTTTGAACTTCAACAAGTCACTTAACCTCTCTTAGCCTGTTTTATTGCTTGAAAAAAAATGAAACAACCACAGAATCTACTAACAGAGTTGGTTTGAAGATCAAATGAAATAAAAATACATGTAAAGGAGCCAGCATTGTGGAATAGTGGATAAAGTCACCACCTGCGATGCTGGCATCCCATATGGGCACTAGTTTGTGTCCTGGCTGCTCAATTTCTAATCCAGCTTCCTACTCATGGTCTAGGAAAAGCAACAGAAGATGCCCCAAGTGTTTGGGTCCCTGCTACCTATATAGGAGACCTGGGTGAAACTTCTGGCCCCTGGCTTTGGCCTGGCCCAGCCCTGGCCATTGTGGCCATCTGGGGAGTGAACCAGCAGATGGAAGACCTCTCTCTCTCTCTCTCTCTCTCTCTCTCTCTGTCACTAACTCTGTCTCTGTAACTGTGACTTTCATATTGATGAATACATCTTTAAAAAAATACATGTAAAGTAGCTAGGTAGCTATGAGCATTCAGTACCATGGATAAGCCACCACTTGGACTCTCCCATTGGATTGCCTGGGTTTGAGTCCTAGCTTTGCTCCCTATTCCAGCTCCCTATTGGCACTTACCCAAAGAGGCAGCACTGATGGCTCAGGTAGTTGAGTCCCTGCTAGCCACGTGGGAGACTCAAATTGAATTCTTAGCTCCTTGCTTTGGCCTAACCCAGCCCCAACTGTCAAGGGCGTTTAGAGAATGAATCAGTAGATGAGAGATCTCTCTGCACCTGTCTCTCTCTCTCTGCCTTTCCAATAAAATAAATACTTAAAAAAAATAGCTGGCTAGCTTTAAGTGCCATTCCCCATGTAATATTGTAAGCTTCTTAAAGAAAGTAACTGAGCCAGGGCCGGCGCCGCAGCTCAATAAGACTAATCCTCCGCCTGTGGCACCGGCACATCAGGTTCTAGTCCTGGTCAGGGAGCCAGATTCTGTCCCGGTTGCCCTTCTTCCAGTCCAGCTCTCTGCTGTGGCCCGGGAGTGCAATGGAGGATGGCCCAAGTGCTTGGGCCCTGAACCCGCATGGGAGACCAAGAGAAGCACCTGGCTCCTGGCTTCGGATCAGCATGGTGCGCCAGCCGCAGCGTGCCAACCGCAGTGGCCATTGGAGGGTGAACCAACGGTAAAGGAAGATCTTTCTCTCTGTCTCTCTCTCTCACTGTCTACTCTGCCTGTCAAAAAACAAAAGTTTAAAAAAAAATAAAAAAGTAACTGAGCCAGATTCTTACGCACCTAATTCAATCTCACCCTGGCAGGCACTTACATAAATGGAATCAATTATACCTGACTGGCAGGCATCCTCTCCTCTTCCACAATACCCTATTGTGAAGCCAGTATAAAGTTACCCTACCTGGTTCAACATGTAAATGTTCTCCTACTGGTGACTCTCCACTGCCCTTTAGTTACAAGCATGATTGTTTGGAAGTTCAAAAATAAAGTTCATTTTAATTTTAAAAGTTATTCAGAACAGGGGAAAAATCAACTCATTAAAACACAAAGGAAATCTCATTATAGTATTATGTGTTGATAGTGACTCACATAAAAATTAATCAAAATGTCTTCATCTATATTCAGCTATAAGCATGATTTTTCTGCTTCATTGTCACTGATTTATTTTCAGAGAAAATGGTATTTCCTTTGATAAGTTGATCAAGACTGCCACCTATTCATTATTTGGCTGAAATACCACACAGGCTGAATTCTAACAAGTTCCTGCTAAGAGGAATGGATCCAATGAGCATATCTGGGGATGGGAATGGAGTTGAAGGTGTGAGTGTCAGAGATCACTTCTGATACATAAGGGAACTATAATTCCACTCTTGCTGAGATACACAGCGAAGTGTTTAAAGAGCTAAAGTTATAATTGCATCACAAGTCCAAATACCAAAAACACCTCTGAGCTAATTATTTTCCAGTTGACTTGCCAGGTAAAATGTAGGATGCTGAGTGAAGTTTGTATATCAAGTAATAGTGAACTTTTTAGTATAAGTATGTAACAATGTTTCAAGGAAAACACACTAAACAATTTTCATTTTTTATTTGAAATTCTAACTTAACTTCATAGCCTGTATTTTTGTTTGTGAAATCTGGCAACCTACTCTGTTCTCCCTTTCCCCATCCACTCTCCATTCTTAGAACATTCAGCTTTGTGTACTGGAGGCTGATCACAGTTGCCAACATGGGCTCTTTTGCCCTCTGGAGCTTGATCAATGGAAGTACTGGAATGAGATACAATGTTGGAAGAAGAACCAACCTTGCTCACTGTCCCTTCCATTCATGGTCTAGCAATGACTATCTTTGTCATTGGCCACAAACCCTGCCTAGTAACATCTTTTCCATGGTTCCATGATCTCTCCTGCTTTGCCAATTCCATTTCTTCTACTGATCCCTTCAGGCTTAGAGATGGAATGGCTTCCCAAGTTACAAATTCCAACTGTTAAAATATCCTGTGAAGTTTTTTTTTTAATGCTGACTATAATTCTATAATTAGTCTCTTCACTCAATGATTTTTCAACCAAAATCTTTGTGTCATTTGTTCCCCAACTGATACAATCTTCAAATGGAAAAGCCCCAAATTCACAACATAATGCACCCATGACTTTGAGTCCCTCCATTAAGAAACCTAGACTCAGGCAAGTTTACTCATTAGCTTAACTAAAATATTACCTTGACTTCTGGAAAAACTTATCCAAAAAAGTACTGCTATTGAATAAAGCTAATGATGGCAATAGACCTATGACTCTCAATCATACCCTTGAAGCAATGATGGTCAAGAGTGTTGGTGGTAGCCGGTGCCTTGGAAACTGCTGGTTGCAGTATATGGCACTCTGATGGTGAAGTGAGATGTTCCAGGCCTGTCTATGAACAACAAGTTCTTGAAAGCCTACTGGGTATTATCCAAAAAAGAGCCTGTCGGGGGCTGGAGCTGTGTGCAGAAGGTTAAAGCCTTGGCCTGAAGTGCTGGCATCCCATATGGGCTCTGGTTCTAGTCCCAGCTGCTCCTCTTCCAATCCAGCTCTCTGCTGTGGCCTGGGAAAGCAGTAGAAGATAGCCCAGGTCCTTGGGCCCCTGTACCCATGTGGGAGACCCGGAAGAAGCTCCTGGCTCCTGACTTTGGATCAGCTCAGCTCTGGCCATTGCAGCCATCTGGGGAGTTAAACAGTGGATGGAAGACCTCTGTCTCTACCACTGTCTGTAACTATGTCTTTCAAATTAACAAAATAATTCATAAAATAAATCTTTTTAAAAAGAGAGAGAGGCCGGAGCCACTGCCCACTTGGCTAATCCTCCTCCTTGCAGCGCCGGCACACCGGGTTCTAGTCCCAGTCAGGGTGCCGGATTCTGTCCCGGTTGCCCCTCTTCCAGGCCAGCTCTCTGCTGTGGCCCGGGAGTGCAGTGGAGGATGGCCCAGGTCCTTGGGTCCTGCACCCGCATGGGAGACCAAGAGAAGCACCTGGCTCCTGGCCTTGGATCAGCACAGTGCGCCGGCCACAATACACTGGCCATAGCAGCCACTTAGGGGGTGAACCAATGGAAAAAGGAAGACCCCCCCCTTTCTCTCTCTCTCTCTCACTGTCTAACTCTGCCTGTCAAAAATAAAAAAGAGAGAGAGAGAGTCTGTAGTACTCTGTCCTGATCCTGATAGAGGTTAGCAAAGGAGAAAAACCTTCCTATGCAAGGTCAGCCCACTAAGCTTCTCAGTCAGTTTTCACTCGGTCATCTCAGCAGTATCTTCAGCTCCATCCAAGAAATGCATTCCTTCCCTCCATCATTTGTTCATTCATTCATGTAATAAGCAAGGGTTGAGTATCTAATACATACTAAGTATAGTAATAAGTGCTGTTATAACTCAAAGACAAATTATTAAATGGCTCTTGATTGGCTCATATGTTACTTTGTAGACACATATGTACACAGACAGTTAAAAATGGTTTCCTATGTATGCTGACAGCAATCCAAACAAGGGACAGCAACATAAAAAAGCAGCACTTTTTATAGGAAGTGGCCCTTGAGTTGAGTTTTTGAAGTTGAGTAAAAGTTCATGTGACAAATTCTCTAGGTAAACACAACAGAGTGCACAGTGGCACAAGGGCAAGTAGCAGTCAGTTGAGCTCTGGAATCTAATATTACAGTATGCATAGGGGAAGTATTCATTTAGGGGTAGGGTGGGGAGTATCCATTAGGGAGAGGTAGGCAAGAAGGCCCCATCTGTAAAAATCCAGCATGCCACACTAAAGATTTTGAACTTTTAAAAGAGTAAGTTTGCTATTGTAAAAATTAAAAGAAAAATAAGAAAAGAAGGAGGAAAGGTAGGATAGAGAAAGGGATAGAGGGCAGGAGGGTAGGGTTTGAAGTATCATTATGCTCTTAAAACTGTATATATGAGACACATGAAATTTGTTCCCTTTTTATAAATTAAAAAAAGGAAAAAAGACCTCAACCTTTTAAACAAAAATAGTAATAGGAAAGAATTTCATGGTTCTAAATAAGTACCAGTCACTGTTTTAAGTGTGTTGCATACAGCAATCTTAAAGTTCTCCTGTGGGACAATGCTATTTTATTCTCATTTTACAGATGAGGAAACTGAAACACAGAGAGCTTAAATGACTTCTGCTACTTCATATAGCTCAAGTGGTATAGCTCACATTCAAACCCAGGAAATGTGTCTCTAATATGAGCAATCCTAATCATTATTCTACAAATATGTGCCAGGTATTGAGGAAACAAAATAGAATAAACCAGATCTTTACCCTTTGTGATTACAAAGTCTAGGAAGAAACAGACTGACAAACATGTATTTATAAGACAAATTGACTGCAAATCCTCCTCTGGTACTTTACACTTGTCTCTGTTCACATTAGTCAATAACCTATAGACTGTTGACAATCAACTATTCTTCTGATAGCTCCCTACTATTTGAAATTTGGCACCTGCTACTGTGAACAAAAGAATTTGCATCTACTCTTGGTGTGCCTGTGTGCCCGACTAGCAGAACCTCTTTACATGCTTTACTCGGTGAACATTATATCACTGGCTGTCCCTGCTCTAGACTCTAACCAGGCCCTTAGGTGTTCACAAGGCCACTGCTGGACAACTGGCCCCATCCTCTGTGAGAAAGAGAATTGCACATTTTTTGTGAAAAAAATATTCCACAGGAACCCTGGCTACCATAGCAACAAGGCTAAATTGGTATTTAACGTTTAATCCTTAGTCTAGTGAACACGGCAGTGACTAAAGAAAATACAGACCTTTGGAGTATGCGCCGACCTTCTTCTCTTAGTTGGATGAGGAGAGCAAAGCTGTTCATGCTGGTAAGGGCTGAAATATCCTCAGCTCTGCCCATCTGCATCCCTAAGGAAAGAAAAACAAAAACAACAGAATTAAATTGCCTCTATTATTTCAACTTTTTATGACTTGATGCAGAGGGAAGGACTGGAAAGGAAGTAATTTATACTTTACTTAGTAAACCAATTGTTAATAATTGTTAATAATCGCTAAAAATCGTTCACCATGTGCCAGGCATTGTGCTAAACAGCTTACATGTATTATTATTTTTATTTAATCCTTACAGAATTCTATAAAATAATTACTATGATTATCCCAATTTTAGGTATGAAGAAAATGAGGCTTAGAGAGGATAGGTAATTTGCCCAAAAACCATAGAACATAAAGGGCACATTAGGGATTCAAATCTTAAACCATCTTATTCCAAAGCCTCTGCCTTCCCAGGCACATTAGCAGGAAGCTGGACAGGTAGAGGAACAGCCAGGATTCAAAAAGGCATTCCAATATGAGTTGTTGGGATTGCAAGCAGCAAGTTTAACCTGCTGTACCACAACACTTGCCCCAATTGAGCTTTTGACTTAAAATAGATTTATTAGGAAGTGGCCCCATTGCAAGTCAATGTCCATCAGTATGGGGGCAGCAAGGAAACATTTGGCTACTAGGCATCTACATCCCATCCTTAAGTTTTGGGAATTTCCTGTTGCTAATGTTGGTGGGAGGCAGGGCTCTAGATCCTATAAAGGAATTTGCAAAGGCAGTCTACTCCTCCTGACCATGGGGCTTGGTCATGAGCATGTGTTTGGTGCTGATCTAGTCAAGTGTTCAGTCTCTGTGGCAGAAAGAAACAGGCATTTTGGAAACTGCCTCAGTGGTAGAGCAGTAGCTCCAGTGCCAACAGAATCAATAGCATCACATTTACCACCTGACTCCTGGAGTGTGACACTGGATGGTCAGAATAGACAGACATTTGTGTCTGGGCAGCCCTGTCAATCACAAGTCATCCCCAAACAGCTCAGCCTTAAGGACCTCTCAGAGTGCTGCCAATGAGTATCTACCACCCATATTTCTTATCTTCCTTAGCCTTATGCAACTGGAAATTACTATGATTATCCCAATTACTATGATTATCACAATGTCCGATGGTACTACACACTGAAAAACAGGGGAGGTGGTTGACTGCCCAGAAGTTGCACCCCATTCCTGTGTTGCCTGGGACTGTAACTACTGGGCTTCACTTAGCTCTTATCTTTGCTCACTTGCTGGACATTACTATTCAGTCCAAATAACTTTCCCATTAATTCTCTCTTCTTTAGCCCATGGTCTGCTTCTATTGTTTGTAATCAATAATTCTGACAAGTTTGTCTGAAAAGTTAGCATCATCTGTGGTGATGCATATATCACTTTCTCCCCTAGTTGTCTGCCATTCCTGGAATCTTGAAAAAATAATATGCTTTAAAAATTAATAGATAATTTTAGAACTAAAAGGGGCATTTTCCCCATATCAGGGGTACAACTGACCTAGTGCTTAAAAGCAATTCTACTTTCCCTTACCTCCTTTTTTCCCCTTCTTCCATTCCTACAGTATTGACTGTTACTGGCCCATAATTAAACTCCCAGTTCATATTTCTCTTCCCTCCAGGAGCTTTCTATAGCTGAGTATAGGCTGGATGAGACCTTAAGCTTGCCTCTGTCACAGCACGCCATCATCACACTAATATAATTTTATGCCTGGCTTACATAATTGATTTCCATATGACCATGGAAGTTCTTTATGGTCAGAATCATGTCTGATTTATCTTCATATTCCAGGACTGAGCACACTACTAGATACAGATAAGATGCCCCAAAAATATGTGAAAAGGAACTGAATACCATATCACACACATCACTAAAAATAGACACAATGTTTGAGTCACAGGACCAGATACTCTGGGATAATTTGCAAAGAGACTTTATCAGACCCTTAGCCTCACCTGCAGAAGTTACAGTTCTGTTAAGTAGAACAGAGAACTCCATTTATGGCAGGACTACTGGAGCCTTTATATCATAATGGAGGGGGGGGGGCTGTATGTGCTTTATATGGGTGCTGTAACAAATTACTACCAACTTAATGGCTTAAAACAACACATTTATTATCTTACAGTTGTGGAGATCAGAAAACTAAAATGGGCCTCATTAGGCAGGGTTAAGCTTATTTTGGAAGCAGCAGGAGAGGTTCTCCTTTCCTTTCCTTTTCCAGCTTCTATGGCTGCTGCTTTTATGCTGTGGCTCACAGCACACTACTTCTACCTTCCAAGTCAGAAGCATAACCTTCTTACCTCTTATAAGAATCTTTGTGATTAGACTGTACCCATCCAGGTAATCTAGTATGATCACTCTAATATCTTTAACTTAATTATATCTGAAACATTTTGGCATGTAAGTATAATACATGGGTACTTAAAAAAGTTCAAAGAAAGGGGCCAGCCCTGTGGCGTAGCCAGTAAATCTGTCACCTGCAGTAACAACATCCCATATGGGCACTGGTTCAAGTCCCAGCTGCTCCACTTCTGATCCAGCTCTCTGCTGTGGCCTGGGAAAGCAGTGGAAGATGGCCCAAGTCCTTGGGCCCCTGCACCCACGTGGGAAACCTGAAGGAAGCTCCTGGCTGCTGGCCTTGGATCTGCACAGCTCTGGCCATTGTGGCCAATTGGGGAGTGAACCAGTAGATGGAAGACTTTCTCTCTCTCTGCCTCTCTCTCTCTCTCCCTCTCCTCTGTGTAGCTCTGACTTTCCAATAAATAAATATTTTTTAAAAGTTCATAGAAAATGGAATTAAAATAATATTTATTGCCATAAAATTTTTGAAGTACCTGCATATATTCACAGGTTCTTGGGGTTAGACTATGGAAATCTTTGAGGAATCATTATTCTGCCTACCAGAGAGACTATTCTTTGCTCCAGCTCATTCTTCATCCATCATGACCACCTTAATGAACCTTAATGCTCACAAAGCTGGATTCCTAGAGGTGTCTATCATTTGATCTGGCTCCAGAAAGGCAGTGAGTAAAAAACTACCTTTAGGAAGTGCCAGTATTTATCAGATTATTTTGTGATGCCTGTGACATAGCTAGTGTTATTTATGTGCCACAGACTAGTCTTTTTCTCCTGGGAACATAGCTATACTACATTTTCTATATCTCCTGCAAGCAGGTGGGGTGTTTGAGTTCTGTCCAATGAACTCTGAGCAGAAGTGATACACACGGCTTTCATGCTTGTCTATAAACTTTTTTTGAACAATCCTCCTTTCTCCCCTCCCTTTTCTCCCTCCTCCTCTGCTTCTTCCTTCTATTTTCTTTCATCCACCCCCTAAATTTTTCTTTCTCTTTCCACTACCTCGGGCCAGAAGAACCAGGGGAGGATTCTAAGGCTCTAGAAGCATGGTGATGACACTGCATGTCAGAGGTCGAATTCCTTACTAAGTGACACAGAGTCCCCTTCAACTACCTGCCACACCTACACTGGACTGTAACATTTGCAATAGATAAATGTTTATAGTATGGAAACACTGATATATATTTATTTCTTATCATAGAAATTAGTTTATCCTGTCTAATACTATGTCTTTGATCTAATGTCTGTAAATATTTCAAAAGTAAAATAAGAGTATCCTTCTCAAACTCCTAAAACAATTATTAAAGTATTTCTAGATGTCATGTAAACACAATCAATTCCCCCCAATCTTGCTTCCCCTAAATTCCTGTTCTGCTCATCACTAACTGGTAGTACAATCTGAGAAAGATGTCTGAATTCTCAGTAAAATTCCTGGCCTCTTTCTCACTGGGTCAACTAGAAGAATAACGCAAAAGCAGCTGAATTCTGTGTTTTGTAGCTCCTGTATCATAGACCCTGACTTTCCCAGATTACGTTGATATGTACAGGATCTTTATTCCCCATTTCTCTGTTCTTACCATGCACCTATCGAATTTTCAATAGGTGATTTCAAAGACAAGTCCAAGGCAATACCATGAACCATGCTGAGAACCTATGACACTCAGAAATCTGTCAGGCACCAGAGGGTAAAACTGGTATAAAGGAGCCATGACAAATGAAGTGCTCTGACGACCCATGTTTATGTGAGGTGATTAAGACTACAAGGGTTAGGGTAGGACTACTGAAACAGCAGATGTAATAACAACACCCAGTGTGGATTTCCAGTCATACTAGGGGGAAAGAAGAAATTAGCTAAAAGCAAAATATTGCTAGAAATTTAGCTTTGACTTTGAAAATAGATACTTTGTTTTCATTTATTTATTTTGGAATTGATTAATTATAAAAAGAACACTAAAAATGAAAACTACCCTCCTCACAAATTTTTAAAAACTTAAGCATAGAAAATATAGTCAGAAAGATTCTCAATTTGTTTCACTACTTATAGGTTGGAAGAGAAGGAACTTGCTCCTAGAGAAGCTTTAGGGAAGTCCCTATTTTCCAGAAAGGAGGAAACAACAATGACTTGTGTTACTCTAACACTTTAGCTCTCTGTGTTGTAAGGCTTGTTTCATCATGTGTTACCTTGACGTCTTTGAGCTTCACCGGATCCCAAAGGCATAGCTGTGAGTTCTTCGGCTCTCAACAGATTTGCACCCGTTCTTACCCAGCAGCAAAGGCCCTGCTCTTAAATGGTTGCCCTAAGAGTCAGAGCAGCTGTATTCCACTCAGTGCTCAACCTAATGAGTTTCACCTCCCTGTCAGCAAGTGTAATCATTCAAATAAGACAATCACATCCTCCCAGGAGAACCAGATGTCACACCACAGCCCTTGCATTTTCATTCTATCCCTGAATACAGCCACCTGTGGCCCTGTGTGGCATACTCTGTCTTACTCTAGGGCTGTTTAATAAACATCAGCTTCATATCATCTGTTTGGTGTCAGGTGACTTGTGTTGGCTGTCTTGCAATATTTAGGCTCTGGAATACCTTTCTCACCATAAGGGTGGATAGGAAGTAATCAAAGCAGTTTTAGAGGAGAGCATTTTCCAAAATGTGAAGAGAAGGCCACCTGTGTCAGAATTACTAGGGGAATTTGTGGAAATATATATCACATGACCTGACATGAGTATGCTTGTCAGTCTTGTTCATTGAGTTCCCCTGGAAAGTAGATTCTGAAATGGAGATTAACATGCAGGGATTTTGTTAAAAGGACATGAAATCAAAACCTGCCAAGGCATGAAGGAAAGGGAGTTGAACTTGGCAGAAAGAAAAGTTGGGCTGTGATATGATCATAAGAGTTGTAAAGCAGGGATGGCCTTTTAGAGTTGCCCTGGGTTGAGGCAAGGAGCCCAGGTCTTTATAGCCAGTTTTCAATCAGGCATATGAGTTGAACCTGAGATAAGCTTAATCTTGGGTAGAGCTTTCTACATATGAGGAAAATTCCTAGACAAGGCTGACAACTGAGCAATGTTCCCTGTTACTGGGGGGAACAAGTCCTTCAGTTCAGAGTGAACTTGGTGGCATATTCTACCCTTCTCTGCAGTCTACATCTTGGAGGCTCAAGTCTATTTCTTCATATAATTCTGGGAATAATTCCCTCAAGGTTCTAATGGACCTTACTTCCGGGGGAAATTTATAAGAAGGTTAGTGATATAAACAATAGGCAGTGCTGCTAAAGCTGGACTGCAGGCCATGTTGAGGTCCATCATCTTCCACATCTACTACTCATTTGAAGTCCCTTTCAATCACAGCTGACTCCTCTACCTGTCTAGATGATTTATTGTTGGCAGACCCAGACCTCCATCTATGAGTAGTCATCGTGTCTTTCTTTGAGTGCTGTATTTGGTCATTTATAGTACCAAGAGATGCCAAAGTGGATCATCTGAGTAGTACACATTCCTCCCTATCCGCTTTAGGTATTAATAGCTGAATCTCTCTCCTAATGATAAGAGTCAATTACACTTGCTAAAGTGGTGACTCCTTTTCTGATACCTTGCTTGAAATACTGACACTTGAAATACTGATACTCCTGATGATACCTTGGCACTAGAATCTCACAGTGCCCAGGTATCAGCTGTAGCTTTAGTTCAATGGGACTCTTGCAATGCAGATTCAGAGCAATTCCTATTAAACTTCCAATAACTTTTTTCATAGCAATAGATAAAGCAATCATAAAGTTCATATGAAATCACAAAAGACTGAAAACCCGAATTAATCTTGGGCAAAAAGAACGAAGCTAGAGGCATCACATTACCTCATTACAAAATACACTAAAAAATTGTAGTAACCAAAACAACATGGTGCTGACATAAGAACAAAATCATACACCAATGGAACAGAATAAAGAGGCATGAAATAAGCACATATTTATAGTCAAATGATTTTTGATAAAGGAACCAAGATCACACAATGGGGAAAGGACAGTCTCTTCAATAAATGGTACTAAGAAAATACAACCTCATCTCATACCACATACAAATATCAACTCAAAAGTAAGACCCAAGACTATGGAGTGACTAAAAGGAAATAGGAAAAATGTCCATCATGTTGGTCTTGGCAAGGAATTTTCAGGTGTGATCACAAAATCCAGAAACCAAAAGCAAAAGTAGACCAGCTTCTGCACTACAAAGGAAATTATCAAAAGAGTGAAGGGAGTGGTTTCAAATTGTTAAATACATCTTATTCTGCTTTACTACCTCTCTCTACCTCAATCCAGAATGTACAGTTTATTTACTTATTTATTTAGAGTGAGAGAGAATGCTTCTATCCACTGGTTCACTCCCCAGGTGCCCACAACAGCAGAGGTTGGGCCAGGCTAAATCCAGGAACCAGGAACTCCATCCGGGCCTCACAATTTGGAAGGCAGGGACCAAAGTATTTGACCCATCATCCATTGCCTCCTAGGATGCGTTAGTAGAAAGCTGGATGGGAAGCACAGGATAGCCAGAAATCAAATATGGCACTCTGATATGGTGTGCAGGAGCCCTGAACAGCAGTTTAACTTGCTCCACAACATTCATCCTTCAATCCAGAATTTATCTCCCTCAGAATCTAGTACAATGTATACTCCACTGGTATGTGTATTGTCCTGCTTTTCTTTAGAGAATGCAACCTTTCTCTTTTGTCAAGTCAAGCATACCTTATCTAAATTATGCTGCTAGTAGCTCTAGCTATTGTTCAGGTAGCTATAAGGTGAGGTGGGAGCACATCCCTTTAGGCGAGGCAGATGCTTTGTTGATGAGGAGACACCACTATATTGTCTGTGTAAAGGAGAAGCACTGTCTCTTTTTTTTTTTTTTAAAGAGTATTTATTTGAAAGTCAGAGTTACACAAAGAGAGGAGAGGCAGAGAGAGAGGTCTTCCATCCGCTGGTTCACTCTCCAATTGGCCAGGAGCCTCCTGTGGGTCTTCCCATAAGGGTGTAGGGGCCCAAGGACTTGGGCCATCTTCCACTGCTTTCCCAGGCTATAGCAGAGAGCTGGATTGGAAGTGGAGCAGCCAGGACTCAAACCGGTGCCCATATGAGATGCTGGCACCATAGGCAGAGGCTTTACCTGCTATGTCACAACTCCGCCACCAGCACTCTCTTAACAAGGAGGAAAGTGATCTTCTGTAGGATTGTAAGGTTTGATGAATGTCAGGATTCAAGATTTTGAAGTTCATCAACCCAAAACATGATATGACTTTGGATGAGGTATTTAAGTGAATGAAACTCCTAGAATTTACTGGCACTCTTAGCACCTGGAGAAATGAGTTCTTCAGTCTTGAAGGGGAATCTTGGTGGCAGCATCAAAACATTCTTTGAAACATCTGCATATTTATCACTCTCCAGGTGTTTCAGATGCATACTAAAGTTTGAAATAATTGACTGGGAAATCAAATTTATATTTGTCTGCACAATCCTTAAAAGATTTCTGTAAGAACTAGGATTTTATGCAAGGACTAATGATAATATGGACTTTCAAAACTGAAGATACTTTTTATTTTCAATAATATTCAAATAGAGAAATTAAAAATTTTTTAAAATTCTAAAACTATTCTAATGTTATCACTTGAATTCTACATGGAGTTAATGTTTCTTCATTTACCAAATATAAAAATGAAGCTTTTTTCTCAAAACCTTACTCTCTAAGGTCACATAATCTAGACAATACATGGAAATGCATTTCATTCTAGTAGGTTTTCCTTTGTAATCACGTTGTTATACTTTGATTTGTCCACTAGTGGACACTGTTGAGCTTCCAAACAAAGCTGTTTTTGATGGAATGGTGAAGAGGCAGAGGAGGCATGAATGGAGAAATGAAAGCAAAATTAAGTCAGCTACAATCTTTCTACAATCCTGTTTATTTAATCACCATGTAACAGGCTAATAAATGTTTACTTCAATCATATTTAGAATGACGAACAAAGTTAGAAACCACTAAACTTATATTGCTCACAAAGAAAATTTTTTCAGCAGGGTGGCTAATGGCATAACTTAATGGCAAAACAGTGTTCTATTCCTCAGTGAAATGACATGCTTTCTTCTCATGAAAAATTACTTTCCATTTTTCCAGTTTCCTTTTCTTCAGAATTATTTTCTTTAATTTGAGGATGTCGTCATTCATTTTATCAGGTTCAAATCAAATACTGAAAAATAGAAGATAAGCTATCATTAACAGATGAGATTGTATTAAGAATTTAGAGCCAAAGACAATAAGGTTAACAGTGCATAATTTATTCTATTTTAATGAATGAAATTCTGAACTCAACATATAGGTTATAAGAACTTCTAAACAGAGAATCCAAAGATCATTAAATTCTCTGAACTGTTATGATGTTGTGATAAGAATGACTGCATAACATGGGAGCTTTGGAATAAAATCTAGAAATAAACTCCATTTCTACTGCTTACTTACTGCTTGAACTTGGCAAGTGGCTAGATCCCTCTGATTCTCCATTTCCTCATCTGTAAAAGTAGGAATAAATAATATCTTCCTAGTAGGTTTATTATAAGCAGTGAGAAATTATAGGTAAAAGGCCTAGTAGAGGGAGAATGTTTAGCCTAGTGATTAAGATGTCTACATCCCATATCCTAGTACCTGCGTATGATTTCCTGGCTCTGGCTTCTGACTCCAGATTCCTGCCAATGTAAACCTCGGGAAACAGTAGTGATGACTCAAGTCATTTGGTTCCTACTTTCCACATGGGAGACCTTGGTTCTTACTTGTTATGGACTCATGTAGAAGACAAAAACAAACAGAAGCTTGTTAACATGCATATTTCATATATAAATGAAAGACGCCAGGGAATGAGTGGTTATTAAAAATGTGTCTTTAAATTTTAGCTCATTTTAGTGTCTTCAGTGAAGAACAGTAAGTTTCCAGAGAAGTGATAACACAAAGGAAAAAGATATTGAGTCTCAATGGGTGGCAATTTAGGGGAAGGCAAATAAACAGCAGATAAAAGGTAAGTTAGTAAAATGTGTTAATCTAGATTCTTCTAGTGCCATCACCAGGCTGCTGAGGCTCCAAAGTTGTCTTCAGTGGCTAACCTTTGTTCTCCCTAGTAGAAAGGGAGAGAGAATAACTTTCATATTTGAAAAATCTATGTCCTGTGTTTAGACAAATGCAGTCAGGGCAGAAAACTTCCCTGCTTCAACCTCTTAATTGTCTTCAACTCAACAATCTCTCTTATTCTGGGGCTTCATATTCTGATTTCCTAAAGAGCTTAATCCATTGGTTTTAATGAATAGACCACTAAAATCCAGAAAATATGATTCGTTCCTGTGATGTGGAAATTGTCCTATTAGAACTGCCAATAGATAAAATGTCCCAGGATATCACAGCAATTCTGAGAGTCATGCATAAGAACTTTTTAGCTGAATTCAGCCAAGGTTCTCAATAAGTCCTCTAGATTGCCAGTACAATTAGGTTCTGATATGATAATCAAAGGCCAAGAAGAACTGGAATCCAACAGGATCTCCTTCCTAACTATAGACTCTACCATGCCTGAACTCTGCTTGCAAACCATCCTGCTGAGGGTTACTCCTCCACCTTAATTACCTCATATTTTATAAATATAAGTTTGTCCAACACATTCTCATCCAATTCCTGGACTCTATACTCCCTCAAAAAGTTAGTCAACATTCCAAATTGTTACTGGTGCTCAGTACTGTCTAGGTACTGTCTAGGTACAGTAAGGTCATAATGACTTTTGTGCATTTGAAAGAAAGAGAGAAAAAAACTCCCCACTTACCATACTACTCAGTTTCATCCCCAATTGTTTCATACTGTACTCAGATTACTTCTAGTGCTGGTGATGGACTTCATCTGGTATTTTTGCATTCTAAATCTTTCTCTCTGTTCTTCCACTTAGTTTATGTTTTATTAGTGCTCTCTTCTTTGTTTTTGTTTTTTTTATCTGTATACACAAAAAGCCCTATTATGGAAACCTAATCAGAGCTGTGAAGCAGTATTGTATGGTCCAAAGAAAACTTGAAAGAAAAAGTGAGACAAATCTGGTTCAGATTTGTAGCTCCTCCACTTCCTAGATGTGTCATGGTAGGCGTTAGTTTTCTCATTCATAAAATAAGATTGGTGATGCCTGTCCTATTACTCAACACAGCTTATAAAGGGGCATGGGACAAGAGGTAGAATATACACTTTAACCAGCAGCTTCAGAACCACCCCCAATCCCAAAGATATTTCACTGACTACTCTGGCATCCTCAGACTGCACCAAAGAGAGATATCATGTCATCTGTATTTTCTTGGTGGAAGCCTTTGGGTTTAATTACTCTGTGACACAACTTATTTCTTGGTGGATATAGTGGGCCTCCACCAATCTGTCAGAGTTCTGGAGGTCCAACATTTGGCATTATGTAAACATGAAACATGAAGTCTAGACCAAAGATCTATTTGGTTTTTAATATTTTAGGCTTCAAAGAAGAGATGATAGATTAAAACAGAAAATATTTTTATTATAGAAAGGGAAACATTGACATCATTGGGGATAGGATTATAGGCCACCCAGAAAGCAAGCAGGGAGGCTGAAAGTGAATGTTCAGCCCCACCAGGCAATAGGCAAGGAGTTATTTATGTTTTTTTTTTTTTTTTTGGAGGGGGGTGTCCTGCTGCAGAAAGGGTGGTTAGTGAAATCCCTTTTATACAATGTCTTGTTTCAGCAATCTGTAATGTCTTGGTGAGGAGCTTTCCCAAGCAAAACATTCTACTAACTTTTAGATTATTTGTTCCTCAGGTTGGGGGTTTGCTACGCCTACAGCTGTGGTAACATCTGCGTAGCAAAAACAGCTGCGCCAGAGACCTCCACGGGCTGAAGGGCTGAGGTGGGATCTCTTTGGAGAGGGGCCTCAGGCACCTCCAGTAGAGATAGAGGTCAGTAATGATCTTGTCTCTACATAGTGGAAGCCGAAAACCCTTCCTGTGTTGGTTCCTGCGTTTGCTTCGTCCTTTGTACATAACGTTAGAAATGATTGCAATCTACCTTTGCTGCCTGTATTTGATCTGGGCTTATGCCCCCATGGACACGGAACAACAATAGGATTACCGGGAACCCATTATCATAGCAAACAGTTCCTTTAACATTCCTGAAGAAGCAATTCAGAACATCACGCTGTTTGCACCGCCAGCTGTAAAAGCCTTCCTGGAAGAAGCCTTAGCAATCGGACTCTGGGAGACTTCTTGGACGCTATGGAGCAACGGGAATTGCTAAAAGAAAGCAAGAATGACCCTGAGGAAACTCGGGTCAAACAGCTCATAGGGAATCCACATTCGGACTCCCCCGCGATGGAATCCCTCTGTCATGTTAGATCCGCTTCCTTACACGGGTGCCTATGATGATATGGGTTAATCATGAACGGGAAAAGGCAGCATTGGGATCAATTGCCTTTTATGACTAGGTTAGCTAGGTCCAGAATCCCGTGGTGTATTATTGACAAGGCAGGAAAGACAACAGGTATGGGAAACTATAAAGATGGCTAAGGCAGTGGCCAAACAATGGCATGTTCCTCATGATTGAGCACAGATAGAAGAGGAATATCTTTCTGGCATACGTGACCTGGGTGAATGAGGCCTATATGCGGTTAAAATGTTACCACTATTCCCTCATTGTTACCGCACTGCTCTGACCATGTTAACCTTTACTCTTCTGTTAATCAATGATGTTTTTCCCTCAAGCTTTAGAAGTTTTACTATAAAAACCCTGACTTAACAGACAATAAACGCAGCAGCATTAGTACTACACTGGTGTCTGTCTGTCATTTTCCTCGCCGATTCCTTGTCTCCCTAGACGCCTTCATCCTGTTCTCCCTCGGTCTGTGAAGTCTCCGAGCTGACAGTCCGCGGCAGGGGTTTTAGATTCCTAACAAGAACTACATGGAAAGACTTACAGATCCCCTTGTTGATAGTTGGTGCATTCATTATAGACCCAACCAAAACACCAGAACTAAAGTGCTGTATCTATAGAAGTAGACAATTGACACAATGATATGTGATAAGGTAACTAGTTGAGTCTGAGCTCACAAACCACAAGGCCCTGCCCCAAGTAATTCTATCCTGTCTGTCAGAACACCCCATTTCCCAGGATGCCTTATTTTCATTAGGGACCTGCGGAAGAGTTTCCATATAAATATTTATATTAAGTTCCATGTTGAATTTTATAAAGATGTCATACCCTTCACAGGTGACCATACTATCTCATAAAAGGAGGTACTGGGAGGTGCTCGCTCTTTTCCATCAGAGATAAGGAGGAGAGAAGGTGCTGAGGTTGTCCCCCTCTCTCTATTTCCCTTCCCCAATCCCCTTCTCTCTCTTTAGCCCACTCTAACTATGCCCACAAGTGTGTGTATTTGCTTCCTTACCTTCTGAACAAACTTTATCTCTTTGCGTAGTGCATATGTGCCTGTGCTTAAAGTGTTTTTTGCCTGCAGTGCTGGCATCCCATATGGGCACTGGTTCAAGGCACAGCTGCTCCACTTCTGATCCAGCTCTCTGCGGTGGCCTGGGAAAGCAGTAGAAGATGGCCCAGGTCCTTGGGCCCCTGCACCTGTATGAGAGATCTGGAAGAAGATCCTGGTTCCTAGCTACGAATGTGACCAGTTGGGGTGTGAACCAGTGGATGGAAGACTTCTCTCTCTCTTTCTCTGCCTCTCCTTCTCTCTCTGTGTAACTCTGACTTTCAAATAAATAAGTAAAAATCTTTAAAAAAAAAGGATGTTTTGATCTTGACTGCTTTTGCTGTGTTTGGAATATTCTGCAAACAGTGCTTCTGGTGTGGTTAAGCAATTTCACATATTTGCTTATACAGATCTACTTTAGTGCTCAACTTTAGCTGTTGACCCCAAGCCCTCAAAATGTATCTGTGAACCAGGTCCATGGGTGGCAGATCTAGGGGTAATGGAGGAATTACTGCCTTCTTCTGAAGTTGTGCGTTGCCTTCACACTGTGCCTTTTCCTTCAAACAGGAAACTTTATCATTTTTTCATAGAGCTTTTTCATTTTTTCCCTCCTTTTTTGACATTCTTGGTAAAGATGTGTTTGGTTGAGTGAATACCCACCGTTCTTCCCTTAACTATCCTGTGAAGTTTCTCTCCTTGCTTCTTGAATTCTCCATAGTCAGGAGAGAAATGGAGTTGATAAAAAAAGAGGTCTTTTTACTTCCAAAATGGTCCCTGGCCCAAGAGTGCTCTTTGGAAAGTCTCCTAGAGCTAAGATTTTAACCTAAATCATATGTCTCCAAGTCCATGTTCTTAGTCATTACATTTTCTGCTCCATATCCACTTTTACTACAGTTGATTTGAGATAGAGACTAATAAATCAAAAATACAGCTACCCCTCCCATTGATAGGTATCTTTTGGAATTTACTCAGCATGATTCCAATGACGACCACTATTGTTCCTAGTCTTATTCTCTGGCCATGTGATACTTCAAATTTTACTTCTTTCATGGTGATATCAGCCTACATCAATCTCATCTTGATGACATCAGAAAATGGTCAGCCACATCAACCCTTCAGCTTTGAAAAGTACACTAAAACTACTGTTCACTGAGGACTTGCATGAACTAGTCAGGCTCTGGCAGGAAAATGGATGGCAGACTCAAGAGGAGTAATTGAAGAGAGATTAATTCAAGGGAGTGTGCAGAAAGTAATGAAATTACCAAGGAAGGTCAGGGCTGGCTCTGTGGTGCAGCAAGTTAAAGCCCCATTTGAAGTGCCATCATCCCATATGGGTGCCAGTTTGAGTCCTGGCTGCTCCACTTCTGATCTAGCTCTCTACTATGCCCTACGAAAGCAGTACAAGATGGACCAAGTCCTTGGTCCCCTGCACCCACATGGGAGATCCAGAAGAAGCTCCTGGCTCCTGATTTCGGATCTGCTCAGCTCTGGCCTTTACAGCCATTTGGGGAGTAAACCAGCGGATGAGAGACCTCTCTCTGTAAATCTGTCTTTCAAATAAATAAAAATAAATCTTAAAAATAAATAAACCAAGGAAGGTAAAATACCCAGAAATAAGAACTTCCTTCCTGGTTTGAGGCAGTCTTGAAGACAATAATTCAAGTTCCCAGTGTGGGACTTTGATCCCTGGTTCCTGAGGGTGCAGAGCAGATCTTATTTTCAAAGAATTACTTTATCTGTTCTAACCTGTCTATGGACTGCCTGAAGTCTCAATGAAAGGTGCTTGCCTTTGTTTTACCTCACTAGGAACTCAGTGCTTAAAAGCAGAGAGAGGTCCTCCATTGTAAGGCAAACACACAACCCCTAGCTGCCTGGGGCAACAGATTACAGTCCAGGCAAACAATAGGGCAGGAAACAAACAACTTAGGAAAAACAGCTAGGAAGAAAGTTGCTTTGGGAAATTAGTGTACTCAAAAGTGCCATTGTATAGGGGGGAATTTAGAAAACCACAAGTATGCCCTGGGCAGAACACATGCTTAGAACTGAGCTGAGAGGTCCTAAATGTCCTCTGGTGATTTCTAGGCCTGAGATGAAACAGTGAAAGTAAACAAGATATGCAAACAACCTGGTTAAGTGTTGATAATAGGGCCAGCACAGACTTAATCTGCAAGACTGGTGCAGATTTTGTTTCTTCTTCCGCTTCCTCCTCCTCCTCCTCCTCCTTCTCTTCCTCCTCTTCCTCCTCCTCCTCTTCCTCCTCTTCCTCCTCTTCCTCCTCCTCCTCCTTCTCCTCCTCCTTCTTTTTCTTCTCTCTCTCTCTCTCTCTTCCTCTTGCTAATAACAGTCAAGGAAATCTCTGTGCGTTAAAGAAAAGAATAGAAAAATTGTTAAGCATTAAGTGTCCAGCATTCCTATAATTCTTCAACAAAAAGATTTACAAAAGGCTACCAAGCAAATGAAAAGATGCTCCACATCATTAGTTATTAAGGAAATGCAACTCAAAACCACAATGAGGTATCACTTCACATCTACTGAATGGTTGTAATTTAAAAAATTGAAATTAATAAGTGTTGGTGAGGATGTGGAAACATTGAAGCACATGTACGTTGCTGTGGAGAATGTGATCCCTCAGCAACTAGGCGAAACAGTTTGGCATGCCTCAAGAAGTCACCATGTGACCAAGCAATTCCACCCCTAGAATTATAGCCAAAATAATTTTAAAAAGTACTCAAGTATATGTGCCCACATCCCACAGCATCACTAGTCACAACAGCCAAAATTGTAGAAATAACCAAATGTTCATCAGATGAATGGATAAACAAGTTGTGGTATAAACATACAGTAGAATGCTATTTGGCTATGAAAAGGGATGAAGCATTCTAAATTAAAGACAACCTATTATTTGATTCTATTTAGAGAAAATAGCCATACAAATCCATACAATCAGAAACCATGTTGGTGGTTTCCAGGGACTGTGGGGAGGGGAAAATGGCAATTTACCACTTTAATGGTTACAGAGTTTCATTTGGGTGTGATGAAAATGTCTTGGTACCAGATAAAGGTGGTGGTTGTACAACATGAGGAATATTCTGAAAGACATTGATTTTTTTTCCTGTTTAAAATCATTTTTTTAATGTCATGTGTATTTAACCTCAATTTTTAAAAGCACTTAAAGCAGAAAAAGAAAAAAAAAAAGCACCAGATATCACAGTTTCCTGTGGTTACTAGTAAAGTCATAGAGTTATAGACAAAAACTTAAATCCATTTTATACAGACTGTGCATGAGGTTGCTGTCTAGGGCATAAAAAAATGAAATTTGCAATCTGGCCAGCCGTCTAGAGGGAGTCAAATGTTATTCTGTGATGACAGCAGTAAATTTTATAATAGGTGGTACCACTTTTACCTTTCTTATTTGCTGTTCAAACTCCTTTTTCTCCTTCTTGATGTCATTTTGGCCTGAATGTTTTGCCATATCATCTACTACAAAGCTTATAGTTGTATACAGGCATAAACTATTCAAAAGTCTATTTTGACCAGAGTACAGAATAAATGGAGGGCTTGATTCATTGCACTATGTGTTTGGTGTTTGTTTTATTACAAAGATAATGAACTATTAAGGTTCTTCCAAAAGCTCAAAAGCTCTGGGTCATCTGGAAGTTGACATTTAAAGCTGTTTTTACCCACCTATTGCATAAAGTAAAGCCCACATGTATGAAAGTTATTAGCAATACTCACCAAATATTTCTAATGTTTTTGTTAGTTCATATTAGGATGACACTTCCTCACATATACCTGAATTTAAATGTGGCAACAGGACTTGCTTTGATCACAGAATGTTAATAGAAGTAACGTTTGTTACTTGCTGGCAAAAATGGTAAGTTTCCTTTTTCTCTTGTGCTACGGTAGCTGGCAAAGATCCAAATCGTTGCTGTTGAGTCATCCTGTGTCCTGGAGTGAGATGACATGGAACAGAGCCTCCAGCTGTCTTTTGACATATAGTGTGAACAATAAATAAATCTTTGTTGTTTTAAATCACAGAGATATGGAGCATGTTTGTTACAACATAACTCAGCCTATCATGACTTATAAATGCTCCTTCCTGATAGTTTCAACTCGGTGATTCCTAACATTTTGATTATGACCCCTGTAAAATGTCACAAATGATAATAGTTGTATTTTAAGATTCCATTGAGAAAATTCATAATTACACAAAGCTACTAAGAATTCTATAACGCTCTAAATGAATTTGTATTTTATGAATAATAAGAGCATCTGCATGCCTGTGAAAACTTAGTCTGTATAATTGACACCATGCTCACCGTGAGCAAAAGAGCTCAGTGCAGTTTCATGGCAATCAGACCACTTGCTATGATTCCAAAGCTGTCCAGTGGGTCTTTGGCCCATGCCTCTCATTTGAAAAGTACTTGTGGACCTATCAGGTACACATAATATTCTGCTAGATTTAGAGAGAAGCCCAAAAGACATCTGAAGGCATATCCCTCCGTGTATGGGCCAAGACATACTAATGGAAGATCTCTACTAATGAGATGTTTGATTGGCTGGGTGAGAAAAGCAATGCAGTTTAAGAGTTAAGAGCATAGATTCTGAGGCGGGTATTGTGGTACCACAGGTTTAACCACCCCTTGGGACATTCGCATCCCATATCAGAGTACTGATTCATATATTGGCTTCTGTGTTTCTTATCCAGCTTCCTGCTAATGCAACAAAGAAAGCAGCATATAATGGCCCAAGTGCTTGGGTCCCTGAAACCCTTGTGGGAGATCTAGGTAGAGTTCAAGGTGCCTGGCTTCAACCTGGCCCAGCCCAAGATGATTTGGCGAGTGAACCAATGGATGGAAGACCTCTCTCTCTCTCTCTCTCTCACACTTTTAGATAAATAAATCAATATTTATAAAAAAAATAAGATCAAAGTCTCTGGAGCTCCACTTTCTGGGTTTATGTTCCAATTATGCCATTGGCTGTGTGAACTTTGGCAAATTATTTAACTTTCCTGTACTCCAGTTCATCTTCTGCAAAATAGAGAACAATGTCACCTGTCTCATAAACTTATTCTAAAGACTAAGTGCTTAGAATACTGTCAGAAAAATATTATATGCTTTTATTTTTATTCCTTTACCTATATTATAACATGCTGCCCTGGAATCTGTCTTTGGCTCTCCCTTAATTTTCCTCAGTTGAGTTTTCCCAAGTCACTACTTCAACATCCATTTCTTCAGCTGTTCCTGTCAGTTTTGAGAGTAAATGAAAGCACTGAGAACTCAGTATTTCCAAATACCAGTACCCCTGACTTCCAACCTAGTCACTTATTATTGTGATTTCTCAGGACACCTAATATATAGTCTCACTGTCTCCACCAGAAAATGTCCACATTAAGAAGTCATTCAACTCAGTGAGCAAGGTTGAAAAACCTGTGAGTTTTCTTTTTAGTTATTTTACAGTAATGGTTCTTGATATTATTGGAGCACATATAGCTCAAGGAATCTAATGAAATATAATAAACGCACCAGAATTACATGCACATAGAAACAGGGTCATATTTAAATTCATTCGATCCCCAGAAACCCTGAAGCCCATTCATAGACATTGAGTGGCTCTTGGAGATGGACCCCAAGGTACAAACCTCTATTAGAATCATATACTTGTTTGGAACTCTGAAGCTGATGTTTCTGATTAGGCAAGGAAGTCAGGAAATGAAGATGTGGCCAGAGAAAGTAAATGCTCTTATCCATAACTCATTGAATTCTGACAGAAGCTCTAAGATATAGGAGATAGCATTATCCTCATTTCACAACTGAGCCAAAGTCTCCAAAAATTTAATATGCCCCAGATCACAGAACTAATGAGTACTGGACCTAGAAACTGAAAGCAGATGTGCTTGACTTCAAACCTATGTCCAAATCCTCTGATCCTCCTAGAAAGTCTGATGCAAGAATTTATGTTAAAATGATATCAGGAAAAATGTTTGGTTTTCAACGAAGAATGTATACGGTTCCCATTTAGTGATATTGAGAATTATTCAATTGATTTTGTTCCCTTCTTTGCCTTGACTCAAAAGTTGAGAACCAAATTTGAACCAATTCATACCAATTATAGTGACCCTCATGGTTGGAATATTTTACAGATTTTCTTTGCTTTAAGTTGATTTTCCATTTCTGTTTCTATCTTCCTTATTATTAGTTCAATGTGACTATCTTTTGTTGTAAGGCACTTAAAATTTTGTGTGACCAAAAATCAGAGCATTAAACATGTATGTAAAGAAAACAAAATGAATCTTTTCTTGCTGGTTTGAAAAGAAATATTCCTAAAATATTTTATATACTACTCATTTTCTTTTCAAACATTTTTTCTTCCACCCCACCTTTAACTTGATACTCAGTTTCAAGATTGATAACAGGGGCCCTCTCCAATTCAATTCTATTTTAATTTATTGTATTTTATTTTTATCTAGTTATTTTATTTTATTTTTATAAAGATTTTATTTATTAATTTGAGAGGTAAAGTCACAGACAGAGACAGACAGAGACAGAGACAGAGACAGAGACAGAGAGAGATAGAGAAGTCTTCCATCCTCTGGTTCACTATACAAATGACCATGATAGCCAGAGCTAGGCTGATCCAAAGCCAGAAGCCAGAATCCTCTTCTGGGTCTCCCACCTGGGTGCAGGGGACCAAGGGTTTGGGCCATCCTCCACTGCTTTCCCAGGCCACGGCAGAGAGTTGGATCAGAAAAGAAGCAGCCAGGACTGAAATTGGTGCCCACATGGGATGCCAGCACTGCAGGCAGAGAAGAAACCAACTGTGGCTCAGCATGGGTCCCTCTATCTAGTTATTTTTTTTTTTGACAGGCAGAGTGGACAGTGAGAGAGAGAGAGACAGAGAGAAAGGTCTTCCTTTTGCCGTTGGTTCACCCTCCAATGGCTGCTGCGGATGGCGCGCTGCGGCCGGCGCACCGCGCTCATCCAATGGCAGGAGCCAGGTACTAGGTGCTTTTTCCTGGTCTCCCATGGGGTGCAGGGCCCAAGCACTTGGGCCATCCTCCACTGCACTCCTGGGCCACAGCAGAGGGCTGGCCTGGAAGAGGGGCAACCGGGACAGAATCCGGTGTGCCGGCGCCGCAAGGCGGAGGATTAGCCTGTTGAGCCACGGCGCCGGCCTCTATCTAGTTATTTTTAAAAAATGTTTACAAGAGCTTATCATTGATTAAATGTTAACTGATTTACAAGAATTATCAGTTAATTCTCATTGCAACCCTAATAAATTAGATCTCTGTTATTATCCCTCATTTTATAAATGAGAAACTGACCCACAGGAAGGTTAAATAATTTATGTAAGATCACACAGATAGTAAGTTACTGAGCCAGAATTTAAACTCAGATTGCCTTTCTTGAATCTACACCTTCAAATGAGGCTGATCACATGAAAAACCACCAACAGTCACATAAAACCTAGTTTTCAATAGATGTTTAGTAAATATTTAAGGAAAGAAAAGATGAATAAATAAAAGAATCTCAAGACAAAAGTCCATCTTTACCTCCTCTCATATTGATCTTAATTGTTTTTATTTTCACAAGGATCTTGACTCAGTTTGGTCTCTGGTTTACAGCCCTACTATTACCTCTCTAGTCTTGGCATTTGGTACCCATTTTTTCTGGATTAACTGTAGCCACTTAGGGCCCTGGCTGATTCCCTCTAAGATTCTCTCAACCTCCAAATCATCAGGTAGGGCCCTACCCTAGTCTAGTCACTCAAGAAACAAATACCAATCTTGTACCACTTCTCTGGAATCTTGTCTAAAACCACCCCAGGAACTTCAAAATAATGGAGGTAAGAAACTAAAATAAATGGTGTCTACACTGCTCTGGCATAACTGTTTATCACTACCTTGTCCACACACATACGTTCATTCCATATCTGACCGGGAAATCCAAATATCTAACTGACTGAAGTGGGACAGCTTTGGTGCAACACTCAGGAGAGAGCTTTTGGAAGAAATGCTATTTTTCAAGGTCAGTTTGGAGTATAAAAGAAAGATTGTTATCTGAAAGGCAACAGGAGACTATTTGCTTTTCTATTTCAACCATTTTTCAAATTATTAAGGCTAACAATACAGATATGAGTTCTTAACTTTATAGGAAGAGGGAGCAATGAGAGTCAGAAGAGTCCAAGAAAGTGAGAGATGGCATCATTTGCCCTGTTTAGTTCTAATAACAAGGGACTTAGACAATAGAACGTGTTGCCTGCACAAAAGCTTTCCTCTGCAGGCACTGACTCTATGTGGGTAGATTTCCACTGAAGAGGGAAAAATGCTCAGTTACCCAGAGTCATTTGTTTTCACTAAGCTCACTGGTTATGAAGAGTGGCTTACACAGCCTAACTCAAGTAAAGGGCAAAGTAAAATGAGTGTATTATAGCTATGAAGCAATAAGGTAAACAGAGAATTCAGGGGAATCCAAAACCTGAGTAGTGAGGAAAACAACTGAAACAGATCACTGCTTCCCTCCTGTAGCCATGAACCATGGTTGTCCAGTCAGGGACTCTATTTCCTAGCCTCCTTCAACCCAGTAAAGTCATGATTCTACTTTTCATAAATGGATTCTAAGGGAATTTATATGTATGATTTACAGGAAAAAGGAACCCAAAAATGTATGCCTTTCTCAGGATCTTTTTCCCTACCTACCAGTTGAATAGGACTTCAAGGACATAGAAGAATGGAAAGCCACAAGAAGAGATGGCTTGGGTCCCTGAATGATCCTGTATGAAAAGGTGTTTCTCTGGGAACACCTGTACTAGACTGTAAAATGAGTGAGAAACTGTGTTAAGCCATTCAAGACGTGTGTTTAATTGTTACAGCAGGCAGCTATACCTTAACTAAGACACCCAGAGACCAAAATACGACCAGACTTTATGATCTCCAGAACTGGATCAAAGACAGATCTGGGAACCTCAATAATAGAGATTAATGGAATTTTTCCTCTAGTGCCCTGTTACTGACATGACCCATCTATAAGCTACCCTTTCTTTATATTATTTCTCCCTAATCTCACTTTCATCTGACTTCCTTCCATTCTCTTTGTCTTTCCACCATCCCTGACATAGTGCCTTCTAATTTGACCCCTAACACCTTAGAGGCGCATTGATATCTATTTCTCTTTATATTTTCTATATAAAGAACCTGTCAGGTAGGTCTACTTTACTCCAGGTGGTACAGCTGTTTGTGCCAAGTCGCTTCATAGACTAATTGTTGGTCTAACGAACCACTCAATCATTTGGCTCTAGAGCCAGGTATATCCACCTGCTCTTTGATAAGCTGTAGTGTCAGGGTTGGGAGAAAATTAGGATGGGATCATGTGGCCAAAAAACAAAAAACAAAAAACAAAAAATCTATGCTTAGGGTTGGTTCATTAGCATGGGCTATAAAACAAAGTAGTTTATAACAGAATGAGACTGTGGGAATGGCAGAAACTATGATTGTTCAATATATAGGATCCTGCAGGGGAGAAAATATTCTCCCAGAAAAGCTTCATGACATTGATAAAGACAATGACTTCTTGCATATAATCCCTAAAGCACAGACTATAAAGGTAAATCTAGACAAATTGATTACATCAATGTAAAAAGTTTCTGCAAAACAAGAAATTAACATAATGAAGAGAAAAACCTATGAATTGGAGGGAAATATCTGCAAATCATACATCTCATAAAGGGCTAATATCTTAATATAAGAAATTCAAAACCAACACAGCAAACGAATAATTTTATTTGAAAATGAGTAAAAGGCCACAATAAATTATTTCACTGAAGGAGATATAGAAATGGCCTCAAAGTATAAGAAAACTATTCTCAACATCACTAATCATCAGGAAAATACAAATTAAAACCAAAATAAAATATCATCTCACATTTGTTAGGATAGCTATTACCAAAAAGACAAAAGATACCAAGTATTGGTGAGGATGTGGAGAAAAGAGAACCCTTGTACACTGTTGGTGGGAATGCAAATTAGTAGAGTCATTATGGAAAACAATGTAAAGGTTTCTCAAAACTAAAATTAGGGTTATCATATGATCCAAAAATCTCACTTTTTGGTATATAGACAACAGAATTGAAATCAACATCTTAAAAAGATATATGTACTCATGTGTTCATTGTAGCATTATTGACAATAGCCAAGATGTGGAATCAACCTAAGTGTCCATTCCATCATTGGATGAATAGATACAGAAAATGTCGTACATACTATTCAGTCACAAAAAGGAAGGAAATTATGTCATTTGCAACAAAATGGGTGAACCTAGAGGATTTTATGCTACATGATATAAGCCAAGCATGTAAAGATAAATACAACATGACACTTATATGTGGAGGATAAAATACCAGAATGCATAGAAATAGAGATTACAAGCTGAGATGCATAGAGGTCAGGAATGGGGAGAGGTTGCTCAAGGAAGACAAAGTTTCAGTTAGAAGAGAGATTTATTGCACAGAATGGCAACTGTGGATAATAACACCATGTTTTTTTAAAAGCTTTTATTTAAAGACTATAAATTTCAAAAGTACAGCTTACGGATTACAATGGCTCCCCCCCCCATAGCTTCCCTCCCACCCGAAGCCCTCCCCTTTCCCGCTTCCTCTCCCCTTGCATTCACATCAAGATTCATTTTCAATTCTCTTTATATACAGAAGATCAGTTTAGTATATATTACGTAAAGATTTCAACAGTTTGCCCGACATAGCAACACAAAGTGAAAAATACTGTTGGAGTACTAGTTATAGTATTAATTCACAATGTACAGCACATTAAGGACAGAGATCCTACATGATTTTTTTTTAAAAAATTGATTAATTTTCTATACAATTTCCAATTTAACACCAAGGTTTTTTTTCATTTTCAATTATCTTTATATACAGAAGATCGATTCAGTATATACTAAGTAAAGATTTCATCAGTTTGCACCCACACAGAAACACAAAGTATAAAAATATGGTTTCAGCATTACTTCACACTGGACAGCACATTAAGGACAGATCCCTCATGAGATGTAAGTACACAGTGACTCCTGATGTTGATTTAACAATTTGACACTCTTGTTTATGGCATCAGTAATCTCCCTAGGCTCTAGTCATGAGTTGCTGAGGCTATGGAAGCCTTTAGGTTCGCCGACTTCGATCTTATTCCAACAGGGTCATAGTCAAAGTAGAAGTTCTTTCCTCCCTTCAGAGAAAGGTACCTCCTTCTTTGATGGCCCCGTTCATTCCACTGGGATCTCACTCACAGAGATCTTTCATTTAGGTCTTCTTCTTTTTTTTTTCCAGCGTTTCTTGGCTTTCCATGCTTAAAATATTCTCATGTGCTCTTTAGCCAGATCCAAATGCCTTGAGGGCTGATTCTGAGGCCAGAGTGTTTTATATTTCAAAACTCCTGAAATAGTAGACTTTAAATGTGCTTACCACATACAAAAAAATAAAAGATGAGTATGTGAGGTGATGGATATGTTAGCTATCTTAATTTAGCCATTTCATAATACAGCATTCTATATCAAATTACCACATGGTTTGCCCCAAAGACATACAATTGTTATCTATAAGTTTAAAATGAAATAAAATGTGTTCTCTCAGTCCTTCCAACTAAAGGAATCATTCACTCATCCCCTGAGCTTGGAAAGCCTTCAAAAGGCTTAGCCTTGCCAGCTGGCAGGGCCAACTCAAGTCTACCCTAATCTAAGACACCCACTGTCCCACCCACTGTGGTGTTTTTCCAATCTACAAACATATGTAACCAGTTGTTTGGAATTTGTACTATACTTGTGCTGGGCAGTGTGGCCTATCCTGACTTGCAGCTCACTTGGCTGAAGCCATGGCCATTGACCATGCTCATGTTAACCCCTCTCCCTGGAGGATGGACCTTGACCCAGATTCTCCAATCATTATCTGGCATCCTGCTCCAGCTAAACCAGACTATCTTGCACCTCCTTACTGCCTTCTCGTCTCACTTTAAGGAGCAGTAGTGCCTAAGATGCCTCTCATATGAGCCTCCTTGGACAGTAACACAAGCCAGATTGGAGCCTAAGCCCACTTTCTCTCCCTGTACATGACGATTTTGATTGCACTCAGTGTACAGACAAAAAACAACTGTTTTGTGCCAAATAGATGAGTATATGTATTGTACAGTTCAGTCCTGGACAAGGTGATAAACCAGCATGGAAGAACAAGAGGCCAATACATAAAGCAATAGCAGACTTAAAGAGAATGAATGATATTTTAGCCCAAGCTAGATAAATGGATTCACATGAGGTCATAAAAGCATCTAATTTACCTTAGGGGGAAGATGGTTAAGAACTAGTATTTGTTAAGCACTGATTCTAAGTGCCATTTGCTTTGCATATAGAATTTATTGTATTCTCGCTTTTCTCTTCCACTGTGACATTATCTACCTGGTGGTGAGTCAATGGCTCCTCTTTGTGTACGGAGTCAACAGCTCTGAGACTGGTTTATTTCCTGACAGTCACCTCCCAATAAAAGCAGCCAAAAGAACTTCTAAGAGGGGGCGGAGCCAAGATGGCGGAATAGTGAGGGCACACACAAACAGTCCGGGAAAAGATAGTTTAATAAAAGTGGAGTTACGGTAGCCCCAGGTAAAGACTTCGAAAAACAATGCGGGGGAAACTCTCCCTGATCCAGTGGACCTGACGCAGAGGAGAACGGACTCGCCATGCCGCGGGAAAGGAGACGCGAAAGGGAACGCAGCCGCGGAATCGGCGTGCCACCGCTGGAGGGGGAGGTGAGGCAGAGATCCCTCGGTAACTCGAGACATTGGCGGGAAGAGACAGACCCCACCGGGGATAGTGCATCAAAAAAAAAAAAAAACAAATAAATAGGGGGAACCAACACTGTCACTAGCCTCCCCCTTCACTCACCTTAAAAAGTCTAGCGGGACAAGGAGGGGTGAAACGGCGCCAGCCCGCCATTAAAGTAGGCGCGCACGCGCCCGCCCGCACCCGGTCGCCTCGGAAGCAGGCCCTCGCGCGCCCCGCCCGCACCAGGTCGCCTCGGAAGCAGGCCCTCGCGCAGCCCGCCCGCCTCTAAAGCAGTGAAGCTGCATAAATCTGAGGGGGTGCTGCAGCCAGGGATCCCAACTTGTAGACAGCTCCGTTACATTGACAACCCGGTGAGACAGAGTGGAGAAATGCCAAACAAAAGCAGACACCGACCTAACAAGAGCAAGGAAGACACTATGATGACCCCAAATGAAAAAGACACCCCAATTCAAGATTATGAAGATGATGAGATAGAAGAGATGCAAGAAGCGGATCTCAAAAAATTGATACAAACATTAAGAAGTTCACAAAAACAAATACTTGAACTACAGAAATCTTTAATGGATAAGATAGAAAATCTCTCGCACGAAAATGAATTATTAAGGAAGAATCAGAATGAAACGAAGCAACTAGTAGAACAAGAAGCTACGATAGTGACAAAAAATCTTAATGAAGTGAAGAATTCAATTGATCACATGACAAGCACACTAGAGAGCCTTAAAACCAGGATGGGTGAAGCAGAAGAGAGGATATCGGACTTAGAAGACAGAGAACAGGAAAGGAAACAGTCAAACCAAAGACAAGAAGAGGAAATTAGAAATCTAAAAAATATTGTCGGGAATCTACAGGATACTATTAGAAAACCTAACATTCGGATTCTAGGAGTTCCTGAAGGCATGGAGAGAGAGAAAGGACTAGAAGGCCTTTTTGGTGAGATACTAGCAGAAAATTTCCCAGTTTTGGAGAAGGAGAGAGACATCCTAGTACAGGAAGCTCATAGAACCCCTAGTAAACATGACCAAAAGAGATCCTCACCACGACACATTGTAATTAAACTCACCACAGTGAAACAGAAAGAAAAGATCCTAAAATGTGCAAGAGAGAAACATCAGATTACTCTCAGAGGATCTCCAATTAGACTCACAGCAGATTTCTCATCAGAAATCCTGCAAGCTAGAAGGAAATGGCGAGACATAGCCCAGGTACTAAGAGAGAAAAACTGCCAGCCCAGAATATTATATCCTGCAAAGCTCTCATTTGTGAATGAAGGTGAAATAAAGACCTTTCATTGCAAACAGAAATTGAAAGAATTTGTTGCCACTCGTCCAGCCCTGCAAAAGATGCTTAAAGATGTGCTACACGCAGAAACACAGAAACATGGTCATCAATTTGAAAGAAGCTAAAGGAAGGAAATCTCACAGCAAAAGATCATAGGAAACTCAAAGCATACATAAGAAAATCTTTGGCAAATGGTAGGGCAAAGTTACTACTTATCGATAGTCACATTGAACGTGAATGGTTTAAACTGTGCTATTAAAAGGCAAAGATTTACTGACTGGATGAGGGAACAAAACCCAGCTATTTGCTGCCTACAAGAAACACATCTTTCCAACAAAGATCCATACAGTCTCAAAGTGAAAGGTTGGAAAAATATATACCATGCGAGCAGGAATGAAAAAAGAGCGGGCGTAGCCATCTTAATATCAGATAACATAAATTTTACCACAAAAACTATTAAGAGAGACAAAGAGGGGCACTATATAATGATTAAGGGATCCATTCAACAGGAAGATATAACACTTATCAATTTATATGCACCTAATTACCGGGCACCGGTCTATTTAAAAGACCTGTTAAGGGACTTAAAGGGAGATTTAGACCCCAATACAATAGTACTGGGAGATTTCAACACTCCACTCTCAGAGATAGACAGATCACCAAGACAGAGGATTAACAAGGAGACAGTAGATTTAAACGACACTATCGCCCAAATGGACCTAACAGATATCTTCAGAACATTTTATCCCACAGAAAAAGAATTTACATTCTTTTCAGCAGTACATGGAACCTTCTCCAGGATTGACCACATACTAGGCCATAAAGCAAGCCTCAGCAAATTCAAAAGAATAAGAATCATACCAAGCAACTTCTCAGACCATGAGGGAGTGAAGTTGGAAAATAGCAACTCAGGAATCTCTAGAGCATATGCAAACACATGGAGAATGAACAACATGCTCCTGAATGAACAATGGGTCATAGAAGAAATCAAAAGAGAAATTAAAAATTTC
This sequence comes from Sylvilagus floridanus, assembly GCA_949820135.1. Lineage (NCBI taxonomy): Eukaryota > Metazoa > Chordata > Mammalia > Lagomorpha > Leporidae > Sylvilagus > Sylvilagus floridanus. The sequence goes on from OX463223.1 coordinate 17,000,457, forward strand.
CTGGAAGTAAATGAAGATAACAGCACATCATACCAAAACCTATGGGATACAGCAAAAGCAGTGTTAAGAGGAAAATTTATATCAATAGGTGCCTACATCAAGAAATTGGAAAGGCACCAAATAGATGAGCTTTCAGTTCATCTCAAGGATCTAGAAAATCAGCAGCAAACCAGACCCAAAGCTAGTAGGAGAAGAGAAATAATCAAAATCAGAGAAGAAATCAACAGGATTGAATCCAAAAAAAACATTACAAAAATCAGCCAAACGAGGAGCTGGTTTTTTGAAAAAATAAACAAAATTGACACCCCATTGGCCCAACTAACTAAAAAAAGAAGAGAAAAGACCCAAATTAATAATATCAAAGACGAAAAAGGAAACGTAACAACAGACACCACAGAAATCAAAAGAATCATCAGAAATTACTACAAGGACATGTATGCCAGCAAACAGGGAAACCTATCAGAAATGGATAGATTCCTGGACACATACAACCTACCTAAACTGAACCAGGAAGACATAGAAAACCTAAACAGACCCATAACTGAGACGGAAATTGAAACAGTAATAAACGCCCTCCCAACAAAGAAAAGCCCAGGACCAGACGGATTCACTGCTGAATTCTACCAGACATTTAAAGAAGAACTAACTCCAATCCTTCTCAAACTATTCAGAACAATCAAAAAAGAGGGAATCCTCCCAAATTCTTTCTACGAAGCCAGCATCATCTTAATTCCTAAACCGGGAAAAGATGCAGTATTGTAAGAGAATTACAGACCAATATCCCTGATGAACATAGACGCAAAAATCCTCAATAAAATTCTTGCCAATAGAATACAACAACACATCAGAAAGATCATCCACCAAGACCAAGTGGGGTTTATCCCTGGTATGCAGGGATGGTTCAACATTCGCAAAACAATCAACGTGATACACCACATTAACAGACAGCAGAAGAAAAACCATATGATTATTTCAATAGACGCGGAGAAAGCATATGATAAAATACAACACCCTTTCATGATGAAAACCCTAAGCAAACTGGGTATAGAAGGCACATTCCTCAATATAATCAAAGCAATTTATGAAAAACCCACGGCCAGTATCCTATTGAATGGGGAAAAGCTGCAAGCAATCCCACAGAGATCTGGTACCAAACAGGGATGCCCACTCTCGCCACTGCTATTCAACATAGTGCTGGAAGTCTTAGCCAGAGCTATTAGGCAAGAAAAAGAAATCAAAGGGATACAAATTGGGAAGGAAGAATTCAAACTATCCCTCTTTGCAGATGATATGATTCTTTATTTAGGGGACCCAAAAAACTCTACTAAGAGACTATTGGAACTCATAGAAGAGTTTGGCAAAGTAGCAGGATATAAAATCAATGCACAAAAATCAACAGCCTTTATATACACAAGCAATGCCACGGCTGAGGAAGAACTGCTAAAATCAATCCCATTCACAATAGCCACAAAAACAATCAAATACCTTGGAATAAACTTAACCAAGGATGTTAAAGATCTCTATGATGAAAATTATAAAACCTTAAAGAAAGAAATAGAAGAGGACACCAAAAAATGGAGAAATCCCCCATGCTCATGGATTGGAAGAATCAATATCATCAAAATGTCCATTCTCCCAAAAGCAATTTACAGATTCAATGCAATCCCAATCAAGATACCAAAGGCTTTCTTCTCAGATCTGGAAAAAATGATGCTGAAATTCGTATGGAGGAATAAGAGGCCTCGAACAGCTAAAGCAATCTTGTACAACAAAAACAAAGCTGGAGGCATCACAATACCAGATTTCAGGACATACTACAGGGCAGTTGTAATTAAAACAGCATGGTACTGGTACAGAAACAGATGGATAGACCAATGGAACAGCATAGAAACACCTGAAATCAATCCAAACATCTACAGCCAACTTATATTTGATCAAGGACCCAAAACTAACCCCTGGAGTAAAGACAGACTATTTAACAAATGGTGCTGGGAAAACTGGATTTCCACCTGCAGATTCATGAAGCAAGACCCCTACCTTACACCTTACACAAAAATTCATTCAACATGGATCAAAAACTTAAACCTACGACCCGACACCATCAAATTACTGGAGAGCATAGGAGAAACCCTGCAAGATATAGGTACTGGCAAAGACTTCTTGGAAAATACCCCAAAAGCACAGGCACTCAAAGCCAAAATTAACTATTGGGATCACATCAAACTGAGAAGTTTCTGTACTGCAAAAGAAACAGTCAGGAAAGTGAATAGGCAACCTTCAGAATGGGAAAAAATATTTGCAAACTATGCAACAGATAAAGGGCTGATAACGAGAATCTACAATGAAATCAAGAAACGACCCATCATTAAAACAAACAACCCACTTAAGAGATGGGCTAAGGACCTCAATAGACATTTTTCCAAAGAGGAAATCCAAATGGCCAACAGACACATGAAAAAATGCTCAAGATCACTGGCAATCAGGGAAATGCAAATCAAGACCACAATGAGGTTTCACCTCACCCCGGTCAGAATGGCTCACATTCAGAAATCTACCAATAATAGATGCTGGAGAGGATGTGGGGAAAAAGGGACACTAATCCACTGTTGGTGGGAATGCAAACTGGTCAAACCACTATGGAAGTCAGTCTGAAGACTCCTCAGAAACATGAATATAACCCTACCATACAACCCAGCCATCCCACTCCTTGGAATTTACCCAAAGGAAATTAAATTGGAAAACCAAAAAGCCGTCTGCACACTAATGTTTATTGCAGCTCAGTTCACAATAGCTAAGACCTGGAACCAACCCAAATGCCCATCAACAGTAGACTGGATTAGGAAATTATGGGACATGTACTCTACAGAATACTATACAGCAGTCAAAAACAATGAAATCCGATCATTCGCAACAAAATGGAGGGATCTGGAAAACATCATGCTGAGTGAATTAAGCCAGTCCCAAAGAGACAAATATCATTTGTTTTCCCTGATTGGTGATGATTTACTGAGCACCAAAGAGGAAACCTGTTGAAACGAAATGAACACTATGAGAAAATAAGACCTGATCAGCTCCTGTCTGAACTGTTGATGTACAATGTAAATCTTTACCCATTTTAGTATCTCCCTTTGTTGTTTGTATTCGTTCTAGTACTATGGGTTGAATTTGGCAACTAACACACAATTAGCCGTAGGTGTTTAAATTTTAACTGAAAAGTGATCCCTGTGAAATATAAGAGTGGGAATAAGAGAGGGAGGAGATGTACAATTTGGGACATGCTCAATCGGAACTGCCCCAAATGATGGAGTTAGAAGTGTGCCAGGGGATTCCAATACATTCCCATCAAGGTGGCATGTAACAAGGCCATCTCATTAGTCCAGGTGATCAATTTCAGCTCACAATTGATCACACTGATAGGTCTAAGAGTCAAAGGGTTCACACAAACAAGACTAGTGCCTGCTAATACTAACTGATAGAATGAAAAAGGGAGAGAATGATCCAACATGGGAAGCGAGATACACAGCAGACTCATAGAATGGCAGATGTCCTGAATAGCACTCTGGCCTCAGAATCAGCCCTTAAGGCATTCGGAGCTGGCTCAACAGCCCATGAGAATATTTTAGGCATGGAAAGCCAAGAAACGCTGGGAAAAAAAAAGAAGAAGACCTAAATGAAAGATCTCTGGGAGTGAGATCCCAGTGGAAAGAACGGGGCCATCAAAGAAGGAGGTACCTTTCTCTGAAGGGAGGAGAGAACTTCCACTTTGACTATGACCCTGTCGGATTAAGATCGAAGTCGGCGAACCCTAAAGGCTTCCATAGCCTCGGCAACTCATGACTAGAGCCTAGGGAGATTACTGACGCCATAAACAAGAGTGTCAAATTGTTAAATCAACTTCAGGAGTCACTGTGTACTTACGTCTCATGAGGGATCTGTCCTTAATGTGTTATCCAATATGAATTAATGCTATAACTAGTACTGAAACAGTATTTTTACACTTTGTGTTTCTGTGTGGGTGCAAACTGATGAAATCTTTACTTAGTATATATTAAATCGATCTTCTGTGTATAAAGATAATTGCAAATGATTAAAAAAAACTTGGTGTTAAACTGGAAATTGCATAGATAATTAATCAATTCTTTAAAAAAAATCATGTAGGATCTCCCTCCTTAATGTGCTGTACATTGTGAATTAATACTATAACTAGTACTCCAACAGTATTTACAGTTTGTGTCTCTATGTGAGGGCAAACTGCTGAAATCTTTACGTAATATGTACTAAACTGATCTTCTGTGTATAAAGAGAATTGAAAATGAATCTTGATGTGAACAGAAGGGGAGAGGGAGCGGGAGAGGGGAGGGTAGCGGGAGGGAGGGAAGTTATGTGGGGGGGAGCCATTGTAATCCATAAGCTGTACTTCGGAAATTTATATTTTTTAAATAAAAGCTTTATAAAAAAAAAGAATTTATTGTATTCTCATGATGATCCAACAGGTGTTAACATCACTCATTTTAAAGATGAGGAAATTTTGTAGTGCAGGCAGCATTTGTGGTTTGCCCATGGATATATGCTCAGAAAGAAGCAGTGCAGGGATTTAAATCCTGTTCTGTCCTATTTAAAAACTCATACTCTGATCAGTACTGCTTTCCATAATTTGTACATAGCATATATCTGGCTATGGTTGAAAGATTTTAGAATTATTGCCTGTACTGCCCATGTGTTGAGTTGTTAATAGGATGAAGAAGTGAAAGGCATAAGTCCTCACTCATAGAAGCTAGAGACTTTGGAAACCTCTCTCTTCCTCTCTCAGGCTATGGGGACATTAGATCAGGTTGCTGCTTGGACATGTTCCTAGGGGTAGTAGGGTAGCAATGTCACTATGGTTCCATCTTTCATCTCTTCAGTGCATTCACTCATATTGTCCAATTGTCTTACATTTCTTTTTCAGACTTTTACTTTGCATATACACCATATTTGAAACACTTACTTGCCGGTGCCGCAGCTCACTAGGCTAAACCTCTGCCTGTGGCACCGGTACTCCAAGTTCTTGTGCCGGTTGGGGCGCTGGTTCTCTCCCAGTTGCTCCTCTTCCAGTCCAGCTCTCTGCTGTGGCTCGAGAGTGCAGTGGAGGATGGCCCAAGTGCTTGGGCCCTGCACCCACATGGGAGACTAGGAGGAAGCACCTGGCTTCTGGCTTCGTATCGGTGCAGCACGCCGGCCGCAGTGCACCAGCCGTAGCAGCCATTTGGGGTGTGAACCAACAGAAGGAAGACTTTTCTCTCTGTCTCTCTCTCTCTCACTAACTCTGCCTCTCAAAAAAAAAAAAAAAAACACTATGTGGCTACTATGTGGCTACACTATTTCAAGTGCTATATATACAAAAGTTTTATTGGCACTCCCAACAATCTTATATAGTCATAGCAACAGATAACTCCCTAGGTATTTAGAAAAGAGATAATTTCATTCAGTATATCAGTGGCAAGGCCAATTAAACAACTGAGAGGCCAAACAGAGGACAATGATACAATTTGGTGATTAACAACAGCAAGAAAGCCCAACTCAGTGCTGTCATTGTGGCACAGCATGTTGAAGTCCCACTTGGGACATCCACATCACAAATTGGAGTGCCATTTCTAGTCTGGGCTACTCCACTTCTGATCCAGCTTTCTGCTAATGCACCTGGGAAGGCAGCATATGATTGCCCAAGTACTTGGGTTCCTGCCATGCGTGTGGGAGACCCAGAGGGAGTTCCTAGCTCCTGTCTTCAGCTTAGTTCAGTCTTGTCTGTTGCAGGCTTTTGAGGGGTGAATCAGTGGATAGAAGATCAATCTTTCTCTCTCTACCACACATTTGTCTCTCTGTCTTTCAAATAAATAAATAAATAAATATTTTTGAAAAGAAGCCCTAACTCTCCGTAAATCAAGAGGCATAATGACAGGAAGTGGTATGGCAGAGTGTGGACTTATAGCCACTCAGTAAAGGACATACTTGTTCAGTTTAATGTGGTAACTACTAGCCAAGTGGTACTTTTGAGCACTATAAATATGTCTAACCCTCATTGAGATACATTCTGACTGGAAAATATGCTCCAGATCTCAAATACTAGTATAAAAATAATATGCATCATTCAGATCTTCCATTGCTGATATATTAAAATAATAATATATATTGAATTAAGAAAAATATGCTATTAAATTCATTTTACTTGTTCTCTGCACAGTTTTATTCTGGCTAATAGAAACTTTAAATTTCTATATGTGGCTGTCATTATATTTCTATTGGCCAACTTTTGACTGTAATTATGGTGAGGTTTTGGACCATAGAGGAAGGGACTATTTAGTAGGAGCCACAACCACAGAGGAATCTCAGCTGCCTCTAGTACCCTGTCTGAACTTCCAGGCACTTGATTGTAGCAGATAGGGGGAAATTCCTTGATTTTTGGAAGCCTGCTAACACAGGTGATGGAGGAATACAACCTGCAGGATACTGGTCCTGCAGTACATGCAGAGCAGAGGAATGCAAGAAGGGAATCTAAGACCAAACAGGTAAATGAATGGCACCAGTGGGGAGCATTATTCCCACTCTCGACCACTCTCCCCTTCTATTTTATAGATGAGGAAACAGAAACGCAAAGCAGCTAAGTAATTACCCAGGATCATACAGCAAGGAAGTGGCAAAATCAAAATTTACACCAAAACAGCTAATCTGTCTTTGGACACCAGATTCTCAGTTGTCTTTTTACTGCCCTCTTGTCCTTGCATGTTTAGCTTATGTCCTCTTGCCTCAACTCTTCACTGTGAACTCACACTTGAATATGTTCTGAAGATGGATGGTGCACTGGCAGCTGTGACCTGTGGTTCCATGCTTCTGTCACGATGTGTTCTACGCCTACAACGCTCTCATCAATCTGATCCAGCCTGTTCTCTCCATCACACTCTGGCCATAGTCCATGTGTTTTTTCTCAATCTTGGCACTAGGGGTCAAACAAAGCCCAAGTTTTCCCTTTCAGAACTCCAAACCTCAGCTCTTCCTGTTTTTCACCAAAGTTACTGTCCATAAATTATTATAAGGATACACTAAAAGCAGAGAGCTCCACAGCCTCCATAATACAGCTTCTTCCCCCCCCCCACTTCCTAAATGTTACCATTATGGTGTATTGACTGTTATCCTACTCCCTTGCAACTAGGAGCATTAACATAACCCAGTTTTCAATCTTTCAGTAAGAGAGACTCAAAACACATGCCAGTCCCAATCCCTTTTCAGCAGTCCTGCTGTAAACAGACAAGCCTTTAGGGTGGGAAGAAGTGAGTCCTTTAACAAGGGTAACCTCTTAATTACCTACTTCCAGGAATGCTGAGGCACGGTCTGCATTCAACAGTGCTCCGGAAGACTGGCAGCAGGCGCTTTGTCATCTAATCACCTTGTAAGAACATCATCCTTGCTTAGTCTTTCCAGAGCCTCTGAATGCTCGTTGCTTGGAGTAAGTATTGCGAACAGAGAAGAGATTGTTAATTATTTCATGGGCTTCTCTTCCATAGGATAATAGATCAGACTGGACGTTTATTGAGTGATGGGGAAGAGGGGGAAATGGGTGCAGTGGTTTTAGGATGGCCTCTGGGTCACAAGGTCAGGTTTCTAAAAGTTATTGTACAGACTGCTCTTGGTAGCTCTGCTTATTAGAGAGAATTAGATCCTTTGTGTTGTTTGTAAAAGCGAGAAAGTCCTGGCCAGACTCTGGCTCAAGTGAAACTTTTATTGCTGTCAGTCACACAGCCCCTCCAGTCTGAGCCCTCTGTGGGAGTTCTTCTTGAAAGCCAACTACCTTTCCTTATTCACAGATCTGTCTGGGTAGACCCAAAACACTTCAGAGAGCAGAGAATTCCTTGGCATGGCTATACAGATGTTTTTCAAGAGATGGCATGTTTAGACAGTTCTGAAAACTGTGGGTTGCAGAAATTGTTAGCTCTCGTCACTCATTATTGTAATTACTTCCTTACTTCTTGCCTTCTTCTCTACATGTAAATTCTGAGAGATGACTACATCTGTCCTACTATACCCCCAGGACTAAGCCTAGGGTTTGGCACATAGCAGAAAATAGATATGTGTTGAACACCAACATCTAGCACATGTGCTTTTCTAATGTACTAACTAAGTGAGGTTGTATCTATATCTATGTCTAAGATTCTACAGACTAATTTTAATTAGTCCCATTTACAGAGGAGGACTCTGAGGCCCATAGACATTAAGTAACAATGTCCACAAGATGACAGACCTAGTAAGCGGCAGAGCTGGGATTTGAATCCAGGCAGTGGGGCTCAAAGTGTCTTGTCCATGTTGTCAACAACCATGCTTTATTCCAAAGATGATGTAGATGTCAATAATGGAGATGGAAGGGCTTTCCTTAAGTGGAGAGTATGAGGAAGACAGAAAGATCACTTGAACACTTGTCAAAATCAAAGTTATTTTAAAGAAAATAAGCAAGGAGGCTGGTGCTGTGGCTCAACTTGGTTAATCCTCTGCCTGCAGAACCAGCATCCCATATGGGAGCCAGGTTCTAGTCCCGGTTGCTCCTCTTCCAGTCCAGCTCTCTTCTGTGGCCCAGGAGGGCAGTGGAGGATGGCCCAAGTGCTTGGGCCCTGCACCTGCATGGGAGACCAGGCAGAAGCTCCTGGCTCCTGGCTTCGGATCAGCGCAGCAGCGGCTGTAGAAGCCATTTGGAGGGTGAACCAACGGAAGGAAGACCTTTCTCTCTGTCTCTCTCTCTCTCCCTAATTCTATCTGTCAAATAAATAAATAAATAATAAAACAAAGAAAAGAAGCAAGTGCCCTCATTTCCTCAAGGCACTGAATAAAAGGAGGAGGGTACTAAGCACTGTGAGCACCCTGAGAAACATAGGGCAGCAGATATGGAGGTCATGGAACCAAAGAGAAATAAAGGCTCTAGAGACTAAATGCTTGAGGCCAGGGGAATTCTCAACAGGGAGCAACAGTATCTTTGATTGCTTTAAACATGACAATCATCTTGAGCAGCTGGATAGGAACATGGAGATGGTGTCAGAGCAAGGCCAAGCGGGACAACTGTATGATCAACTTTTCTGAATGTGCTCTATTGGAAAGAGGGAGCCAGCCAATCCCCAAGCCTGCCCCCTAACATTTCCAGCAGAAAACAAGAAGGGGGTGCTGGGGAAACTTCAGGGCCGGTCTTGTCTCCCCAGTCACATCAATGACTAAAGCATTCATCTCTTTACCACCAAAGTTACAGAATGCCATTCTAATGCTGAGAAAAGAGAGAAAACAAATGAAAGGAAAACAGGAAGACCGTCATTGTAAGGAGGTGCAGAGAGCTAATAAAATTGCCCGTTTTACTTACACAGGTGATACTACATATTATACTAAAGTGCTCATTTGGTTTCCGAGTGTCCCATAGGGTACACACTCAAAACTGTTTTAAAATATTCATTTACTTTAAATCCAGCTATCCATATTTCCATTTTGATATGCCATATGTTCAAGAGTGCATTTAAATATTCTATTAAAATGGATTCATTGTCAAATAACATAGAATCCGCCAAATAGCTAACATTTCAGCACTAAGCCTTCATCACAGCTACGTCAAACCCTTGATACCCCCTTCATTTCCTTCCAATTCTGGCACCTGTAACCATAGCAACATACACTGAAACCTTTCAAGCAGAACAGAACTGACAATCACACTAACAGCACAAATACCTGAGCTGAGAAAAGAGAGGGGCAGCCCAAGTAGATAACTATTGAAATTAAAAGCTAATGACAAGAAAACAGCTGGAGACAAGTACCAGCTCACACAGCTGCCTCCTTCAAGCATATGAATGGTATGTAGAGCCCAATTTGATTTATGTTTTATTAGTGACACTGTCATCAATGAATACTTCATTAGGCATCATCTCAACAAACAAGTGGAGTGGAAACTTAAGAAAAATAAGTTGTTTAGAGGAAAATTCAAGTGTGCATCTGCTTCCCAAGAATTTGAACCATGTTTTCTTCTCATCCATGTAAGCAAGAGAAAAGTGAACCCCACTTACTGCATCCTTTCGAAATGTAAACATGTGTCCATAAACTGCAATGAACTGTCTGCTTTGAGAAAAGACTCTCATTTGCCAATTAGAGTAATTGCATGGATTAAGATTTGTATTAGGTGTTTTTTTTTAAATCTGTAATTCTTTCTTGCAATAGAAAAGGAAGGAATTAAATGGGGGCAAACTAAGACATTCTCATTTTCAAATCCCAAAACACAATTGAAATTTTATGCTTACCTCAGCATAACAACATATGATGATTTCTGTCCAAGGAAAGGCATAAAGGGTCACATTTCATCAGGATTTCAATTACAGTAGCTTCTATCTCCCTTAAAACAGCATTTGGTCTCAGAAAATTGCCTTTAATGGTGCAGGTGTTTGTAGAGAGTATCCAACATGTTTAGTCCTGAGTAATCCAAATTAATTCACTAGCTTCATTAGCAGCAGTCTTTTCTTCTAGATAACAATGAAAAGTAAAAATAATTTCAAACAGATGTGCTGGATTTCTATGAATAGGAAAAAGGAAAAAAATAAGCTGGAACTGGCTATAGAAGTGGGAGAATAAGACTCCAGTCCTTAAATGCACACAGTATGGATTTCTGGAATATGTTCTGAAGTAGATCCACATGCATCACAAGGAAGTCTGCCCATGGTAGAGCAGCTGCTTACAAGCGTGGCTGACGCCTACGAAGCAGACTCTTTCTCCAACCCAATGCAAATGATGAACATTATTACTATTAAGAAAAGTGACCTGCAATGCCACTGAAAACAGCTTAGCCAGATTCAATTTATACTATTTTATCCAGTAATGGTTCTTTAGCCCTACAAAAACATCACAATAATGAATGGAATGAATGGATGCATGTCTTGGCAAGTGTCTTTATGTATATTCATACATAATGCTACATCCAGAGGTCTCACCCATGATGTGGCCATGAATTGGAGAGTCAGAAAATTGAAACCTGTCTGCTTACAATTATTTAAAGCATAACTTTAACAAGCAATTATCAATTCAGTTCTGCAAATATCTGTGTTGGACCCTTGACCCATACTTGTAAGGGCAAGGAGGGGTCTGGGCATAGTCTTCCACAGCTGCCATTCTCTGTTTTCAGTGCAAGTAAAGAGCTTTCTGTAAGCTGTACTCTGCAAGACCCTGTCTGTTAATTAATAGACTTTCCATTCCACTGGGGTCAATGTCTTGGTGAGGCAGAAGCTGGTTATTAGCAGTTTTCACTCCTAGATATCCCTTAAGAGAAGTTGCCCTCTAAAAGAATTACTATGTTCTGCAAAGACCTGTACTTAGGAGGCAGTGTAGTGTGTGAGAGGTAATAGTTCTAGCACTTGTAGTTTAGGAGTGATGACTTTGTAAGCAATTTTCTGTTATCTGTGAAGGGATATTATAAGTCATCTAGTCTATTCACTGTGTGTTATAGATGATTAAAACAAAGTTCAGAGGAGTGAAAGAACTTTAATTCCTGGAACACCAAACTGATCATGTTGCTTCTCAGATAAAATATCTTCTTTACTCTCATGGCTTCTAGGCTAAAGGCCCAACTCCTTGGCATAGATAATAAAGCCAGCACAGCTGAGCCTTACCAATATTTCCAGGCTCTTCTTCCTGCCACCCTCAAAGCCCAGCCATACTGAATTTTTGGGACTGTGGCTATGAACCTTGGATGAACATTAGAAGTGCTGGGTAGACTTTGAAATATCTTGATACCCAGGCTATAATTCAGACCAAGATGCTAGTTTAATTAATTGAAATTGGGCCCCAGACTTTGGAATTTTCTGTAAACTTTCACAAGTGATTCTAACTTGTCACTAAGCACAGAGGTGATCTCAGAGATTCTGTGTGGAAATGAGATGGCTTTCCGTGGTGGTGGTGGTGGTGGGGAATTGTTAATACAGATAAATCTGAGTATAATTTTAAAATATGATTAGAATTTTTATATCTAAAAATGTGTAGTAGAAGGCATTGAAAGTCAGATCTGGTGGTCCAGCTAAACAGAATAGGGATGCAGATATTATTCTTCACTTTTTGGTATGGAATGATTTGGATGAGTGATAGACATATGTTTTAGAGTTTATTTTTTATAATTATATTTACATTTTGCCCCAAAATATTGCCATTTTCCCCAAAATACACAAGCACAGAAACTTTCAAGTGCTATTTGTATAAAGAGATATTCCTATAGATTTCTATATATACTAAGCGTCTTCTTTCTAAAAAGTCAGGAAGAGTGTCAACTCTAAAGCAACAAAATCGACAGCAAATAAAACTTAACCTTCATATAGAAACAAGTGTCTTTACATTCATCAGATGGTATGTAATGGTAGTAGTAATGACATAAGAATTTATTAACTTTCACATCCATTGCTTCTATGGGGAGATATAAGTTTATATAATACATGACATTTAGTGGCTAATTTCTATTATTTCCAGGGGAAAATTGGTTGGACTCTAAACAGAATATACCACCAGTTTGTATTGCCACGGTTAAACCTAGGGGTATGTTTCAGCCATGAAATATAAAGAATGAAAATTAAAAATATTTTCACCACATACACATAGTGATGTGATTAGGAAATAAAGGCTCCCAGAGGCCAGGATTTTAGAGATATAATTTTTGAAGGCTCAGTTACACACCTGTGGGAGATTTTCTAATAAAGTTTGAGATACTTGATAAGACTAAATGTGAAATTCCAGAATAAATATTTGGAAGTATAATACTCAACAATCTATTCATTCATTCAAAAATCAATTGGTATACACTGTATTAGGTATTGATGGCATAGCAGGAAGTTGAGTAGATCACATTCTTACTTTCAAAGTGCTTTCATTACAAACGGAAGAAATATCAAAATAGTTAATGACAAATACTAAGTTTTGGACCCAGACAGCACAGAACAAAGTCTGTTAACCAAGATTATGGGAGACAAAAGTTTCCTAGTGTCAGGATCTCCCCCTCTGGGAACTGGCCAAGTTGCAGTGAAGGAAGAGTCAAGACTGAGGAAAGTCAAGGTAAACACATTTTATTGGTACTCTAGGTGACTAGGAGGAGAGATCGCTCAAGCCAGCTCCTGCGAGCCAAAGGTGCTAAGGACCAGGAGCTTCTCCCTGAGGGCACAAGGCGCTATGGACCGGGGAGAGAGGCTGAGCAACCTCTGCTTTACAATGTCTGAGGGTCCCCTTATATATTGTTTCTAGAGGTCAGCCCTGCCCTCACGCCGACCTCCCAGGGTCCTTTAGTCATGGCAACGACGGTTATAATGGATGGTTTGCGGTTTGTGGTTAGGCCATTTCCATTTCCTCTTTCCAACTGCGCTATAGCACAGTTACTTTCTCCGTGAATGGGTCCCTAACACCTAGAGTGCCATTTAAGTTAATAGTTAAAATATAAGTACTATTCTGTGTTTTTGTGTGTGTGTGTGTGTGTGTGTGTATGTGTCCCAAGTTGGTTTGAAAGTATAACCCATTCTAGAAACCAAAGTTTCAGTCCACTCAGCTGTGGAATTGGAAGTGTGTGGTGATGGAGAATGTGGCATGGTAGGCCGGGCCAAGTCCTGATGCTTTTATAAGTACTTGGTTACAAAGTCTGGTTGTTTGTTGAAAGCACCTTTGATTTTAAAAAAACTCAAAGCCAACTTCAGTCAGACTGAATACAAATATACATGGGACATAACCCAGGAATAACTGGTTTGCACCTATAGTAATCCTCTATCATATGCAATTTTATTTTCTGTGGTTTCAGTTACCATCAGTCAACTATGGTCCGAAAATATTGAATGGAGATTTCCAGAAATAAACCCTTGAGAGATTTAAAATTTCATTTGTTCTGAGTAGTGTGATGAAGTCTTATGTTGTCCTGGAACATGAATAATCCTTTTTTTCCAGTGTCTCCACACTGTATACACTACCCACTCATTACTCAGCGGCATTCTCAGTGATCAAACTGACTGTTACAGTATCACACTGCTTGCATTCAAGTGACCTTTACATAGTAGCCTAAATTATGTGATAATTCCTAAGATATTCTCTTCACTTCATCTGATCACATGGGCATTATATCATCTCACATCACCAGAAGAAGTATAAGCAGAATACAACAAAATTATTTTGAGAGAAACAGAAACCACATTCACATAACTTTTATTATGGTATATTGTTATAGTGGTTTTATTTTGCTGCTAGTTGTTGTTGTTTATCTCTCACTGTGCCAAATTTATAAATTAAACTTTATTATAGGTGGGTATGTATGAGAAAAACAGTATATATAGGCTTTATTATAATGCATGGTTTTAGGTATCCACTGAGGTTCTTGGAATATATATTCCCCATGGATAAGGACAGACTACTCTAAAATCTTCTGAAAGCTATGAGTATTCTAGCATAATCATTCAGGCAATTGCCTTGCTTTGCTGTGTTAATCTGTCTGAATTAAAACTGTATGGAAGTGAACTCCATGGACTGAATTGTGAAAATAGAATAAGATATTTCCCTTGAGGGACCTCAGACCTCATCTTGCTCTTTTTCCTTGTTTGTTAAAAGAAGAACCGAATAAATGTTAGTTACTCTGACCCTGAAGGATAGAGGAAAGCAGATAGAGGAATGTCATCAATTAGATTTCTAATGTACAAGACCATTTATGTTAGACCTCATGGAAATTCAAAATATCAAACACTGTTGGCAATAGAGATAAGGGTGATTGAGATGCAATTCTCTATGGGTAGTAGAATAAGATAGCTAATTTGACTCATAGTTGACACAGTGCTTGCTTTTATACAGAGGAATACCCAGATATAAAGTAAGATCTCATGGTGTCTATAAAGAATTTTGAGTTGTTTATATTCAAAATGCACTAAAAATGCAAGGTGGTTTTGTAAGGAGTACTCAAATGCTTGGGAATACCATAGTGTTAACAAGTTCACAGAAATTTTGAACACTAATGGCAAAATGCGTTATCTTTCCCCTTTTTTTTTCATTTTAAGTGCCTTCCTTTAAAAAAAAAGAAGAACTGAATAAACCCTAGAATTAAGACATCTTTTGAGTGACAATCTCTTTAGTTCTACACAGTTAAGAGAACCCCTATGGGGTTAATAGAAGACTTTGCCTCCTAAGCAGTTACATATTCCATTTAAAACTCTGGGCAACAAATCATTACCAGACCTTCTGGGACTTCATTTTTTACTGCCTTTGGAACTTCTTTTTGGAAGCAGAGTATTATCTTGATACTGCACAGGAAGTGGGGAGTTTCTAGACCCTGCGGGACATCCATGGTGACTGTCATGCCCAGGAGCTCATAATGTCACTCCAAGAAATGAGTCAACCATAAATTGTGAGCACTAAAAAGGACATTCAATGTCATCTAGTGAGACTGTCATTATCGTGTCTGCAGACACTTAGGTTCTAGCAGCTTCCTCAATGCTGTGTGACTAATTCCACAGCAAGGACTAGAATGTAAGTATTATTTTTTTATAGATGTTTTCTTAAGCAGGGACATAGAATAATAAAAGACATAAGATCTAATATTTGCTAACTATACTGTGGACATAATTCTAACCTCACTACATACATTGGACCATTTAAATCTCACAACATCCTTGGGAATTATGAACTATAATTTTTTACACTTCACAGACAAAAAAATTGATGGGAGGGGCCAGCCCTGTGGCACAGCGGGTTAATGCTCTGGCCTGAAGCTCCGGCATCCCATATTGGGGCTGGTTCTAGTCCAGGCTGCTCCTCTTCCAATCCAGCTCTCTACTATGGCCTGGCAAAGCAGTGGAGGATGGCCCAAGTCCTTGGACCCCTGCACCCACGTGGGAGACACGGAAGAGGCTCCTGGCTCCTGGCTTCAGATTGGCGCAGCTCCAACCATTGCAGCCAACTGAGGAGTGAACCAGTGGATGAAGACCTCTCTCTCTCTCTCTCTACATGTCCTCTCTCTGTGTAACTCTGACTTTCAAATAAATAAAATGAATTAATCTCTAAAAAAAGAAATTGATGGGAAAAGTAACTTGCTCAGGTCTACACCCTAGCAAGAATCAAAGCCAAAATTATAAGTCAAAGCTGACCAAAAAGCCCATTTCCATCTTACCTATAAAATGTGACAAACATATCAAGTCAGGAAAGTTGTCTTAAGTATCCTACCAGGCTGTATTTTAAACTTTGAACAATGGAGAACACTTTACTGAACTTAGAGTCTCATTAAGACCAAAAAAATCCTCTCCTAGTGTAGTCAACATAATCAAATTTCATGGTGGAGAATACTGTCTCACTAAGCAGGTAAGTAAACTACAACTTGATGATCACATGACAATGCAGAGATTTCAGTTGCAAAGATAAATGTTTTCAAAGGTTCTGACCTGAAATTGCCTAAAATCAATGAAGACAAAAGGAACTAAAGAAAATAATTTAGGCCAACAAGGACCTAAATAGACATTTTTCAAAAGAGGAAATCCAAATGGCCAACAGACACATGAAAAAATATTCAGGATCACTAGCCATCAGGGAAATGCAAATCAAAACCACAATGAGGTTATGCCACACCCCAGTTAGAATGGCTTACATACAAAAATCAACTAACAACAGATGCTGGCGAGGATGTGGGGAAAAAGGCACACTAAACCACTGTTGTTGGGAATGCAAACTGGTAAAGTCACTATGGAAGACAGTTTGGAGATTCCTCAGAAACCTGAATATAACCCTACCATACAACCCAGCCATCCCACTCCTTGAAATTTACCCAAAGGAAATTAAATTGACAAATAAAAGAGCTATCTGTACCTAAACGCTTATTGCAGCTCAATTCACAATAGTGAAGACACAGAATCAAGCTAAATGCCCATCAACAGAAGACTGGATAAAGAAATTATGGGTTATGTCCTCTGTAGAATACTATACAGCATTAAAAAAAAGTGAAATCTGGTCATTTGCAGCATAATGGAGGAATCTGGAAAATATCATGCTGATTGAATTAAGTCACTCCCAGAGGGACAAATATCCTATGTTCTCCCTGATTGGTGACAACTAATTGAGCACCAAAGGGGAAACCTGTTGAAGTGAAATGGACACTGTGAGAAACAATGACTTGATCGCCCTTGTCCTGACTGTCAAGAAACAACTTACTACTTTATTCCTTTTAGTACTTTTTTGTTCTACTTAATACTATTCTTTGACCTCTTTAATTAATACACAATAATTCTTCCATAAGCTGTACTTTGGAAATTTATATATGTTAAATAAATTTAAATGAAAAGTAATCCCTGTTAAATATAAGAGTAGGAATAAGAGAGGGAAGTGATGTGCAGTTTGGCACATGCTCAATCGAACTTGCCCCAAATGGTAGAGTTAGAAACATGCCAGGGGATTCCAATTCAATCCCATCAAGGTGGCATGTACCAATGCCATCTCACTAGTCAAAGTGATCAGTTTCAGTTCATAATTGATCATAAGATAGGATTAAGAGTCAAATTAATGATAGGATTAAAAGTGAAAGGAATCACATAAACAAGACTAGTGTCTGCTATTACTAACTGATAGAATTACAAAGGAGAAAATGATCCAACATGGGAAGCGGGATACACAGCAGACTCAGAATGGCAGATGTCCTAAACAGCACTCTGGCCTCAGAATCAGCCCTTAAGGCATTTGCATCTGGTTAAAAAGCCCATGAGAGTATTTCAGGCATGGAAAGCCAAGACACTCTGGGAAAAAAAAAAAGACCTAAATGAAAGATCTCTGTGAGTGAGATCCCCACGGAAGGAACAGTCCATCAAAGAAGGAGGTACCTTTCTCTGAAGGGAGGAGAGAACTTCCACTTAGACTATGGCCTTGTCTAAATAAGATCGAGATGGTGAACTCAAGAGGCTTCCATAACCTTGGCAACTCATGACAAGAGCCTAGGGTGATTACTGATGCCATAAACAAGAGTGTCAATTGTTAAATCAACAACAGAAGTCATTGTGCACTTACTCCCCATGTAGGATCTCTGTCCTTAATGTGTTGCACTATGTTAATTAACGGTATAACTAGTACTCAAACAGTACTTTATACTTTCTGTTTCTGCATGGGTGCAAACTTTTGAAATCTTTACTTAGTATATACTAAATTGATCTTCTGTATATAAAGATAATTGAAAATGAATCTTGATGAAGAATGGGATGGGAGAGGGAGTGGGAGATGGGATCGTTGCGGGTGAGAGGGAGGTTATGGGGGGGGGGGAAATCTGCTATAATCCAAAAGTTGTACTTTGGAAATTCATATGTATAAATAAAAGTTTAAAAATAAAAAATCATTTTAAAAATGGATAAAAACGAATCTTAGTTAAGAATGGAATGGGAGATGGTATAGGAGATGGGATGATTTGTGGATGGGAGAGCGGTTATGGAAGGAAAACTGCTGTAATCCAAAAGTCGTACTTTCAAAATTTATATTTATTAAATAAATGTTTAAAAAAACTAATTTAGTCCAATATATCCTTAGTGTTTCTGTTAGCTACTCCTCATGACACCCAGTTTTCCAGGTTTTTCATTTGAGCACTTAAAACATCTCTATGTGATTATTTTTTCCTTTCCATAAAAAATTATGAGAGAGAGACTCCATTCATTGGTTCACTCCCCAAATGCATACAATGCCTGTATCTGGACCAGGCTGAAGCGAGAAGCCAGGAACTCATTCCAAGTCTCCCACATGGGTATCAGGACCCAACTACTTAAACCATCACCTTCTGTTGCCTAGGTGGTACAATTAGCAGGAAGCTGGGTTGAAAGCAGGAGAGCTGGTGCTTGAACTCTGGCACTTCAGGGATAAGGGCATCCCAAGAAACAGTCTCACTACAAGGCCACAGTCCTGTCCTCTCAGTGTAAGTTTGTGTTCACAAATATTTCCTTTCAGACAGAATACAAGCTCTCTAAAAAGTAAGGGCTTTGTATTTTTTCCGTCGTATCCCTAGTGCCAAGCATAGTGCCTGATACATGGTAGTGCTTGTTAAAAGTCCACAGAACTGAAAACCTGCTCACTAAAGACATGATAGCTGAATCTACAGGATTTTATAGACCATCCTAGAACCCAAACCAAATAGGGCTTTTATACGATGGAAAACATCATGAAAGTTCTAGTCTCTTAGACTGTGTTACTACAACAAGTAACTTTTAGAAATTAACAAGGGTATCCTGTTCAGGTTCTAGAAAGTCCCTCAGACTACTCCACCTGAAGAGACTGATGTGAACCTGGTTCATTCCTTTTTGAATAGTAGGCTTGATAATTGCAAGGGTGGTTGAGTAGTGAAAGAATATTATGAGGAGACTCCAAAAGTTTGTGGAAAAATGAAATTAAAAAGATGAAATGGGCTGGCGCTGCTGCTCAATAGGCTAATCCTCCACCTGTGGCACTGGCACCCCCGGTTCTAGTCCCAGTCGGGGTGCCGGATTCTGTCCCAGTTGCTCCTCTTCCACTCCAGCTCTCTGCTGTGGCCAGGGAGTGCAGTGGGGAATGGCCCAAGCCCTTGGGCCGTGCACACGCATGGGAGACCAGGAGAAGCACCTGGCTCCTGGCTTCGGATCAGTGTGGTGTGCTGGCCACAGTGGCCATTAGGGGGTGAACCAATGGAAAAGGAAGACCTTTCTCTCTGTCTCTCTCTCTCGCTGTCCACTCTGCCTGTCAAAAAAAAAAGATGAATTTATTTTGGTCCTAAAATATTCAAAATCCATGTATAATTTTTAAAAACTTTACTTGAAAGTTGAGTTACAGAGAGAGGAGGAGAGACAGGAAAAGAGACCTTCTACCTGCTGGTTCACTCACCAAATGGCCACAATGGCTGGGGCTGGGCCAGGCTGAAGCCAAGAGGCTGGAGCTTCCTGGATGCAGGGGCCCAAGCGCCTGAGCCATCCTCCACTGCCTTCCCAGATACATCAATAGGGAGCTGGATCAGAAGTGAAGCAGTTGTGTCTCAAACTGGCGTCCATATGGGATGCTAGCCTCATTGGCAGAGGCCCAACCTGCTAGTCCACAATACTAGTTCCTGTATAATTTTTTATAACACTAACTTTCCATGAACTTTTTGAAGATTTCATGTGTGATTAAAAGATCTGTTCGATGTACTAGGTTGGCCTGCATCAGGGGCCAATAAATAGGATAAAACAGGACAAAAACCAGGAACATGTCTTCCTTAAAAACTTTGTATCACAGCAATACAAAACAATCCATGAGACAGAAGGAAACTAAATTGCATAGCATGGCAGCACGTGCAGCCATTCATCAGACACAGCAAAGGAAACCAGGGCTACTTGAGCTTTGCTCTGTCTCACAGTTGCTAATGGTTTCAAGGGCTATAGCATCAAGTGGAACAGATACTGATCTACAAAGATACAACGAAGATGCTCCCTTGGCTCAACATTCATCTTTAGCACCAAAAGCTCCCTCTCAAAGTGGAATCATGTTTCTCATGTTCCCCTAAGGTACCAGAGGGGAAGAGGAGGCTGAGGTACCAGAGGGAAAAAGGAGACACAAAAGTGCTCAGCTGGCACAGGCACAGCTGGCACTGTCCTGCCTTCAGTCTCTCCGTGCAGGCTCGCTGAGCTCATTTGAGAGAGAGAAGGGTTGCATTTTATTTATGAACATTCAATGTCCCAGCATAGAAAGTCTGTCAAAACGTCTTTACCAAGATAGGAATAGTCATGCTGTTCTTAAATAGATGAATCCATGATTTAGAAAGTAATTCAAATAAATGGCTAGTTTTTCCCATTAGGAGATTTCTCAATGATGTCCAGATGGAGGGAAAAAAGAAAGAAAATTAGCCAAGATCATAGTGCTCCCTCCATCTTGGGTGCTAATGTTCTACCGACAAGTTATAATGAGGGCTTCTCTGTCCCAGAGTGAGGAATAGGCTCATTAAAACTGGAAAAACAGGAGAGCAAGCTTTCAACTCCCTTGTTTTTTAAACTTCACTGGTTTTTAGAAATACTAAATGAATTGCCTGACAAAAAAACAATGTTATTGATTTCAAAGCATGTCTGCATTCTTTTGCTTGCATTTGCATTTGAATCTGAGCTACTTACAGTGTCAGTCGGTGGATAGAAGAATGGAAATGAGAGTTCTGTGGTGGGCTCCAAAAGACTGATGTGTTGACTTTTCTACTTAGTCACTCTGGAAATAAACCTCATACTAACCTTGGCTTCTTCCTGATCAAAACACATCAATTAACATAGTTGGAACCTTACTTTCTTCTGGACAGAGAAAGGCGGATCCCAAATTTTAAGTCATTAAATATGATGACTGTTCCACAATGTAACCCTATTGGGCCGCCAGGCAATAACAGTAGAAGAGGCTGTTAATGTACACTTTCAATGATCCAAGCCCAAGCGTGTATTGTGCTGAAGCAGTAAATAATCCAAAAATCACTGAGATTTGGTTCTGAGTGTGTACTCTGTGATTTCATGTATGTGTGGCAGGTGTGCCCTCCTAATTAGTTTTTCTTATGCTAATATTAGCATGGGTTTCTGTGCTTCAACCACCGAATTGGTGGCAGAACGAAGGCAAAGTCAAAGGTGACCCCATGTTTCAGTCATTGGTAGCTCAAGAAAGAAGTAGCTCAAGGGAGGATGTTGTTTCACACATTTTAATTTGGAGTTGATGCAGGGAGAACAACTCCAGGAAACATGTCTGGTTTGGAAGTCTGGGGTTCTGTATCTTTCACAGAAAGCCTAGAATGGAATATTGGGGAATGGACACAGGTGGGGGTATCAGGGAATAAGGAGAAAACAGCAAAGGAACCACCTTCTTCTAAGGCTCAGATTTGAGTACAGGATTTGAAGAAGGAGAGAGTAGCCAGTTTTATGAGAAGTTGAAGAGAGATTCAATGGAATAAAGACTGTCCTAAGGCCAGCACCTGGAGTTTGTACAAATACAGTGCTTGGGAATCATATTTCAATAGGGAATAGAGGAGAGGGGAAGGACAGAAGCTGTATAACATGAAAGGGATGGATTGAGAATGAGAAAAATGAACCAAAACAAAATGACAACTAACCTGGGGAGTGGGACCAAGGAAAAATATGATTGCATGAATTTTTCAAGAGAGTGAAACCTCATAATATTTTTCTGAAAGACTAGAGATAACTGACAAAAGAGATTAATGGGAGAAGCATGTTTTGAAAGTGGTATAACACAATGAGATACCAAGGGAATAAGAAGCTTCAATGACAAGGAGCACATTATCTTATGAGACTAGTTGGGAAGCAAGGAGAGGCCAGATATGTGGAGAGATGGTTGAGGAGGTATAAGAGGGAGCTTCTGTCATCAAACAGTAGGAGATAAGGGATGGGCTTCCAATTGGGAAGGCAGCAAGAGAGTTTGGAATACAAATTAATCAATGCTAAGACTGTTAAGCAACAATGGGAGGAAAGTAACAAATTTGCCTATGTTGAACAAGATTTTTTAAGGCAAGAATAGAATCAAATTTCGATCTGGAAGAAATATTCCAAGAACACAGATTAGTGGACATGATTCTGTGAGGGAGGAGATGCACGGATGCCTTAAGTGCCTTTCTCTTCAAGATCCACAACATGCTGCTGCTGCTTTGTAGCACAGGATGCTGATCTCAGGAAGAAAAACAAAAACCTCCATTAGTTTCTTGAATACATGTGGAAATCAAGGACTGTCAGATGAAGTTCATCTTGAAAGAAAACATAGGGTTTTAACTAAAGATAGACACAAAATATAAAGAGGCAATCCGTGCAATGCAAAAGAAGGGATGGAGTGAAGAGGCAGAAAAAAAAAGGGACATAGGGATAAAATGAGGAAGGAATGAAGCCTTGATATTATTTATTATAATTGTTGTTGTTGAGGAATGGAACTCTTCATAGTTTGTTCATCCCCTGTTAATGAATGATTGATGTAAAATTCACTATGGAAGATAATATGTACGGTGAACACATATTCTCAGCTTCCTCTATTGTTGTGGGAGGATAAGGATAAGGGGACAAGGGCAATCTTGGCTCTGGTCTCACATCAAAGAATTTCCACTTAAACATGGACAGTAAGCAAAGAGAGATTTATTGAAAGCAAAAAACCTCCTGCCACAACAGAGGAGCAGTAGGAGGAGTTGTCAAAGAAGTTTGTCAGTATCTGCCCATTATAAACACGAGGTAGCTCTCTCTGATTGGACCCTTTCTGATAATCAAATCCAGATTTAACTAATCAGGGAAGGAGCAGAATAACAGCTAATCAGAAGGCAGGGATCACAATCCTGTCCAACTTTGACAAAAACTAAGAGCAGTTAACTGACCTAATTGCCCTACAACTGGCCTAACTCCCCATTAGTCCATCCAACATCTCACACTATTATACAATGACTAATATCCCATGACTCAAAAAAGAGGTTGGTATACCTTATGAGAACCTTTTTCTGCCAAGGGCCTTTTGGATATTTATCACATCACTCGGGGATCATACAAATTTATCAACTTAAAAATTAGACTGCTATAGATTTATTGAATTTCAAGTCCCACATGCAGTTGCATTGGAAGGGCCAGACCAACTGATTTTGCAGACCCTATGTGGCCTCTGGCCCAGACAATTCCCCACCCCTATGTTAGAGGTATTAGGTAAGGACTCTGGAAGCCAAGTATTATGGGTTACCATTCAAGTTGTTGAGACCTTACACAAGTTATTTGTCCTCTTTGAATCTTAACGTTTCTCATCTGAAAATATGCTCAAGTGCTGGCTTTGTGAACTAGCAGGTTAAAACCCTGGCCCACAGTGCCAGCATCCCATATGGGCACCAGTTGAAGTCCTGGCTGTTCCACTTCCGATCCAAAAAGCAGCGGAGGATGGCCCAAGCACTCGGGCTCCTGCAGCCATGTGGGAGACCCGGAAAAGTCTCCTGGTTCTTGGCTTTGGATCAGTTCAGCTCCAGCCATTGCAGCCATTTGGGGAGTGAACCAGCAGATGGAAGAATTCTCTTTCTCTCTCTCTCTGTCTCTGCCTCTCTCTGTAACTTTTTCAAATAAATAAAATAAATCTCAAAAAGAAAGAAAATATGCTCAATAAATGACTCTCTCATAGGCTTATTATGAAGAATTAAACATTGAAGCTTTATTGATTTAATATATAAAATACCTAGAAAGCACTAGCATAAACTTAGTCAGAATTTTCATAGCACATGTCCTACACAACTATAAACATGCTTTTATGATTATTTTGTTTTCATTTTTGTATTTTTCTCACATCCCTCCTTAGATTGTGAACACTTGGGAAACAAAGACCATAACATACACATCATTATTTCAGCTCTACGTGTCAATATTTCTGTCCCAAATAATCCCACAACTTGGGGCATTAAACAACTGTTTTCTCATACTCTCAAATCCTGTGAGTTAGGAATCTGAAAATGACACCGCAGGATCAGCTTTTCTTTTTCTTTTCTTTTTTTTTTTTTTTTTACAGGCAGAGTGGACAGTGAGAGAGAGAGACAGAGAGAAAGGTCTTCCTTTGCCGTTGGTTCACCCTCCAATGGCCGCCGCGGCCGGCGCGCTGCGGCCGGCGCGCTGCGGCCGGCGCACCGCGCTCATCCGATGGCAGGAGCCAGGAGCCAGGTGCTTTTCCTGGTCTCCCCATGGGGTGCAGGGCCCAAGCACCTGGATCAGCTTTTATCCTCTTCAGGATGTCTGGAGTCTCAGTGCTATGACCCAACTGATTGATGAAGTAACATGAAAAGCAGGTGCTACCCCTGGGGCTGAAGCAGTCACTTCCAGGTTGGCTTCATCATTCACATGTCTATGTCTGGGCTGAGAGAGTATCATTTCTGTCATACTCTGCTAGTCAAAGCAGCCACAGCTCTACCTAGATTTAAGAGAGGGAGCATCTGGGGCCAGAGTTGTGGCACAGTGTGTTAAGCTGCCACCCACAACACCAGCATCCCATATCAGAGTGGTGGTTTGAGTCCCAATTGCTCTGCTTCATATCCCAGTTCCTTGATAATATGCCTGAGAAAGCAATGGGGGAATGTCCCCAAGCACTTGGACCCCTGTACCCACATGGGAGACCCAGATGGAACTCTTGGCACCTTGCTTCAGCTTGGACCAACTCTGGCAGTTGCAGCCATTTTGGTAGTGAACCAGCAGATGGACAATCTGTGTGTGTGTGTCTGTGTGTGTGTGTTTCACTCTTTCAAAAAAATAAAATAAATCTTTTTTTTTAAAGAGAGAAAGAGAAGAAGTGTGAAAGAATTGTGACCATCTAAGTAAACTTCCACATCCCCCTTCCATGGTACCTTTTGTTTATAATGTCTTTTTTCATATTTATTTTATTTTATTTTTTAGCTTTTATTTAATAAATATAAATTTCCAAAGTACAACTTTTGGATTATAGCAACTTTTCCCCCCCATAACCTCCCTCCCACCCGCAACCATCCCATCTTCCACTCCCTCTTCCATCCTATTCACATCAAGATTCATTTTCAATTATCTTTATATACAGAAGATCAACTTGGTATACACTAAGTAAATATTTCAACAGACTGCACCCACACAGACACACAAAGTATAGAGTATTGTTTAAGTAGTAGTTTTACCATTAATTCTGATAGTACAACACATTAAGGACAGAGATCCTATATGGGGAGTAGGTGCACAGTGACTCCCATTGTTGATTTAACAATTGACACTCTTATTTATGACATCAGTAATCACCCGAGGCTCTTGTCTTGAGCTGCCAAGGCTATGGAAGTCTCTTGAGTTCACCAACTCCAATCTTATTAACTGCTCTCATAACTGTCCCTTCTTCTCCGTCTCCTCTGCTATTGCTCTAGTTCACTTCTCCATCCCCTCTGTTACTGCTCTAGTTCAACCCCCCCTCCCCCATTTTTTTAAACCTGGAGAACTGCAATTGTTTTATAAATGGTCTTTCTGCTTCCATTCATGTACTCTTTTATCTACTTTCCACAGAGAAGGCAACGTAGATTGGTAAAAACAAATACTTCCTTAAAATAGTCAATACCTTCCCATTGGCCTTAGATCAAAGTCTGAACTCATCACTGCTATTCCCCATCTCCCAAACCTCTTCTCATCACCCTTGGCCTCATGCTTTATAGCCTGGTGAATCTGACCTTCTGTTGATTTTCCTCAGTTTTCCCCAACTCTGCAAATGGGAGCATACTGCCACAGAGGTACCATCCATTTCCCTCCACCTCCACCACCCTAGGCTAGATCCTATAATCTCTCATCATGACCACAGTAATGGCCTGCTAGCTAGGCTCCTGGCTTGTTGCCTTCTCTCAATTCATTCCAAACCTGCACCCAGACAGCTCTTTCTAAAACTTGTGTATATGGCACATCACCAATTTAAGCTCAAAAGTTTAAAAACTAAACTCATCTTTGATCCCAAGCCTGATCTTTTCTGAACTCAGTGTTTCAGTAAATATCCCTCAGTTCCCCAATCCAAAACTTCAGGCTTCATTGTTAACCTCTACCTTGTCCTTCACAACTTACCATTAGACTCCAAGCCCATTAAGGTATGCAGTGTAAATCATAGTTGTGGTATTGTGGAATGTGTAATAGGTCTTCCTGTGTTTTCTGGTACATAAATCCTAGAATTCTTGGAACCTTCAAAGTGATAAGTGTTTTTGTGTGCTGATAAGTGTTTTAGTGGCTGACAGTGTTTAAGTGGCTTCTGAAAGACCAGGACAGAATTAAAGTGTTGGCACTTTTACCTCCACACCCCTACCTCTGGGTAAGGGAGAGAGGTTAAAGACTGAGTCAGTCATCGATGGCCAATGATTTAATTAATCATAGCTAAGTAATGAAGCTTGCTTAAGAAGGAAAGGGTTCAAAAAACTTCTTGATAGCCAAACATTTGAAGGCTCCTGGAGGGTGGCATACCCAGAGAGGGCATGGGTGCCCTATACCTCTTCTCCTGTATTTCTCCCTATATTCCATCTGTATCCTTTGTAATATAATTTATAATAAGCCAATGAACAGAACTGTTTCCCCAAGTTCTGTGAGTCACTCTGTTAATCAAATCTAGGAGGGTGTCATGGCAGCCCTAATTTAGAGTTGTCAGTCAGAAGTTCCTGAGGCTTAAACTTGCAATTGGCTCTGAAGTGGGGATAGTTTTGAGTACAGAGCCCTCAGTCTGTGGATCTGATGCTATTTCCAGGCAGATAATTTCAATTGATCTGCTACCCAATCAACTGCTTGATGGGTGAGAAGAAACTCCCACATACCTGGTATCAGAAGCGTGTTGTTGAGTGTGAGTATAGGAAAAACAGAGTCTGTGTTCGATTTTATTTCTATATCGTCAGATTTTTTACTTTATTAAAGATAGTCCAGGGGTCCGGCATTGTGGGTACTGGGTAAAGTCACCACCTGCATTGATGGCATCCCATATGGGCACCAGTTTGAGTCTCAGATGTTCCATTTCTAATCTAGCTCCCTGATAATGACTTGGCAATGTCAGAGGATGTCCCAAATGCTTGGGTCCCTGTGAACCACATGGGACACCTAGAAGAAACTCCTGGCTCCTGGCTTCAGATCAACCCAGCTCCAGCCTTTGCAGCCATCTGGGGAGTAAAACAGTGGATGGAAGACCTCTCTCTTTCTCTCTTATATATATATAAAACATATTATATAATAAATATATGCAAATACATTATATATTATACATATTGCATATTAAAATAGATTGTATATTTAATATATTATATATTTATATTACATTATAAATGTTATAATAATTATAAACAAATACATTTATATATTAAAATAAATATATAAATATATAAAAAACTCTATCTTTCAAATAAGTAAATAATTCTTAAAGAAAAAGATAGTCCTGGGTTCAAGTCCAAGCGCTGATATTCACCAACTATGTAATTTTGGAAAAGTAAGAATTTCTGATTACTGATTTTGATGACTATAAAATGAAAAAAAATGATCATTAGTATTTTTCAGAGTTGATACAAATTTTTAAGGAAATAATTTTTGAAACCCATTAGCACCATGATTCTCATATATTTAAAAAGGCCAATAACAGTTCTATAAAGGTTATTAGATTCTTAATCTGGCTTGAATAAACTGTCTAGAAAAAATATTTGTGCAACTGGGAATTTGAAAGTTGGTGGTTATTAAATGGTATTAAGGAAGTAATATTCCTTTGGTTGAATATAAGACGCATGTTATGGTTATTTGATAAAATGTTCTTAACTTCTAAGAGATTAATATGGAAGTATTTCTTAATTAAGTAAGTATCTATGCTTTGGGGCCAGCATTGTGGCGTAGCAGGTAAAGCCAAGGCCTGCAGTACTGGCATCCCATATGGTACCAGTTCAAGTCTCAGCTGCCCCACTTCCTATCCAGCTCTCTGCTGTGGCCTAGGAAAGCAGTAGAAAATGGCCCAAGTCCTTGGGCCCTTGCACCCTCGTGGGAGACTGGGGGAAGCTCCAGGCTCCTGGCTTCAGATCAGCACAGCTCCAGCCGTTGCAACCATCTGGGGAGTAAACCAGCGGATGGAAGACCTCTCTCTCTCTCTCTCTCTCTCTCTCTCTCTCTCTGCCTCTTTGTAACTCTGCCCTTCAAATAAAATAAATAAATCTTTTTTAAAAAAATCTATGCTTTATACCACCTCATGGAAAAATAAATGACACATGTATGGTAAAATATTAAATTTGGATGATGAATACTCAATGTACTAAAGCCCTTCATGCATTAATGAATGGTTATGGCTCTCATCCAACACAACTTTATTGAGAAGAATAGGTGGTAGGCCAGATTTAGTCTGTAGGCTACGGTTTTCTGAGCCTTGTACTCATTGAATTCTCATAGGCTGTCACCTAGATTACTTTTATGACTCCTTTACTGGTCTCCTTCCCTTCAGACTTGTTCCCATTCAAATCCACTCCTGACAGAGCAGTGATAGCATGTTTTCCCCTCTGCTTAGAACCCTGAAGTAGTTCCCCAGTTCCCTATCACCTTCTCTGCCTTACTATCCCTCCAACTCTGACTCTCATCATCAATCCCCAACATTCCTGTCCAACTCACATGCATGCACACTCACACAGAGCTTGGATTTTCTTAGGCTGTTTTTGATATATCTGTTTTCTAAAATATCTTTCCATTTGGAAGGTTCCTGCCCCCTCAATTCCATCCTTACAGGGTTACTTGAACTCCTTTTTCTGTAAGACTCAACCCTTAGCTCCCTTCTGGGAAGCCTGACAATCTTTTCTCCAGCATACATAAATGTATGCATGCACATACACACACACACACACGCGCGCGCGCACACACACACACAAAACAATCATAGCTAGGGCCTCTCTTTGGTGTTCTCAGAATCTCCAGGTTGTCTCTTTTTCATGGCATTTGTCATACTTCCTGTCACAGTGTGATTATTTCTGTGCTTTTTTTCCACTGGTCTTGAAGCCCCTTAAAAGCAGGAACTATGTTTTCATCTCTGTGTCCAAAAGTGTTCAATACAGAACCTGACATAGATTAATACCTATATCCACTGAAAACATATCCTTTATTAGGACATGTATTTCAATATATTTCAAGACACTATGAAGAAAATCACTTGGGCTTCACATCATCTACATAAATATAAAAAATACAAACCAACTAATAGAAAAATACATAAACACAGGAACCCCAATGCTTCCTCCTAAAGATAAGTTAAACAACATTAGATCTAGAGATCTAGACACAATCTAGAGCATGGGATGGATTGTAACTCTGTTCGTCACCTTGTCCTAGAGCCCTTGTGCAGTGAACAGCCTGCACAACATATGCAGTTTCTGTGTTTGTGCCCTAGAGTGTATTTATAGATGGGTCAAGGCCATAATGGCACAGTACCTGTATAATCTGAGCAAACAGCTCCACTGGTACAGCATTCATTTCTCAGTTTATTAGACACCAGTGGTTCTCAGGAGGGGGCATGCGATAAGAATGATTTCAGAATCATTGATCAACATTTTCAACCTACACTGCTCTTAAAATTCTGAGATACTTCTATAAGGATGTCCTTATTCCTCCAAATACGGCATACCCTCAAGGCGTTAAACATGTCTGGATGTGACTTGCAGTGCTTCTCAGGTGAGTCTACTACCTTTCCTATCACCTCATTTGTATCCTGCTACTAGCATCAGCTTGAGAATCAATGAGTGACTTAATCCACAGGAAAAGATATTGGTGTAAACCATATTTCATATATCTGTAATCAAACTCAGTCAGTCTAGACCATTACTTCTAGAAGATATTGGTAATATATAACTTAAATGATTGGGCTGGAACTGACTCATAAACTCAAAGAAATGGTTATTCTTATTCATGCCTTGGTCCAGGTTGTTACATGAGTTATTTAAGCAAGAATATCTTTGTAAAAACATATTGAGTTGTGAGTTTTACCTCACTAGAATATCAATCCATGTAAATGGGAATTTAAGCCATTATATTTATAGAGAAAAATACATTGAGGATTCTTTAGCTCAATGTCCTCAGATTCCTATATTTCAATTATCATCAATGAACATTTCTTCAAGATGTGCAAAGTCCTGTTCTAGAACTTTTAAGGATATAAAATACTGTGAAAAAAATAACAAGTGTCATTCCTTCAAGGAGCTCCAAGGCTGGCAGTGAATAAGTGGGGAAATAACACAAAGCATTCAGTGTATCTCAATTGGGAAGGAAGACATTCTCCTCCCAAGAAAGACTGTTGCTGATGCCATTTGTTGTTGCTATGAAGAAAAATATTTTAAGTTTAGGATGTACACTGAAAAAGTAGAGCCACATGATAATCTGAAGTATTTAGTATAATAAAAGGGATTTTGAAAGGACACTGACCACTCTTCCAGTTCCATCCCTTTCCCTATGACAATTTTAGCATACTGCTTTAGATAGGTACAAGCCCCTCCTGCTCACATTTGAATAACTAGGAGTGATGGAAGGTATTGTTGGTAGGCATGAATAGAGTGGAGGCAAGATTCAAAGATTAAGATGCACAGGTAAGTGTCTTAGTCAACTCAAGTTGCTATAATAAAAGTATCACAGACTGTGAGTGTTAAAGAACAAATGTTTATTTCTCACAGTTCTGGAAGCTAAGCATTCCAAGACCACGATGCCAGTAGATCTGATGTCTGGTGATAGTTATCTTGCTGGTTAGCAGAAGGCTGTATTCTAGTTGTGTCCTCACATTGCAGAGAACAGAGGAAGAACCAGAGCAAGCTCTCCTAAGTGTTCTCATAAGAGTACTAAACCCATTATGACTGCTCCATCATTGCAATGTAATATACTCCAAAGATGCCACTTCCAGGTATCATCACATTATGAGTAAGGATATCAATATGTAAATTTTTAAAGCTTTATTTATTTGAAAGACAGAATTACAGAGAGAGAGGGGAAGAAACAGAGAGAAATCTTTCATCTGCTTGCTCACTCCCCAAATGTCCATAATGACCAGGGCTGGGTCAGGACAAAGCCAGGAGTCAGGAGCTTCTTCCAGGTCTTCCAAGTGGGGGCAGGGACCAAAGCTCTTGAGCCATCTTCTACTGCTTTCCCAGGCAGGGAGCTAGCTGGATAGGAAGTAGAGCAGCCAGGACTCGAACCAGCATTCAAATGGGATGCCAGGGTCACAAGAAGTGGCTTTACCTGCTATGCCAGAATGCTGGCCCCAAAATACAAATTTTGGGGATACACATTCAGTCCATAAAAACAAACATCAGGTTTTTCCCTGTAGAACAGCCTGTTAAGCCCTAGCCTGCAGTGCCGGCAACCCATATGAGCGGCAGTTCGTGTCCCAGCTGTTCCACTTCTGATCCAGCTCCCTGCTAACGTGCCTGGGAAAGCAACAGAAGATGGCATAAGTCCCTCGGCCTCTGCACCTACATGGGAAACCTGGAAGAAGGTCTTGGCTCCTGGCTTTGGCCTAGCCCAGTCCTATCCATTATAGCCATTTGTGGAGTGAGTCAGCAGATAGAGTCTCTCTCTCTCTCTCTCTCTCTCTCTCTCTCTCTCTCTCTCTCTGGGACTCTTTAAAATATAAAAAGGAACATATATGACATAGAACCATGATAACCTCAAACTGCCATTTGAGTTCAAAAGAAGGAAAAGTCGCGTATTGCTCAAGATCCCAAAAAAGATGTGAGGCTTGACAAAGGCTTCAAAAGATTGTAAAAAAAAACAGTTTTACTGCAAATACAGTGTTTTGTCAAACTTTGTTTTAAATATTTATCAAAGTTGATAGGAAGTATATACTGCTGTTGTATTAACCATTTTGCATTTTATCTTTTCATTTGATTGTCATATTTTGCCTTCGCCTTTTTTCATGCTGGACTATGTTTTTTTAACTCTTTATTAGGTGAACTCTTTATTTTGTAGAGCCATTAAGCCTTTGACTATAATGTAAATTAAAAATATGTTGTCTCAAAACAAAAAAGATCTGTGAAATGTCACCACTGGATGTTGAAAGATTTAAAATAGAAGGAACAGCAGAGATAAAACCTAGAGGTGCATCATGCTCTTAATGTATGAGTCCCTCTAAAATTCATATGCTGGAACTTTACCCTCATGTGCTAATATTAGGAAGTGAGGCCTTCAGGACATAATTAGGAATCTTAGTGAATGAGTGACATTGTAAAAGGGCTGGGGGTGGTAGTGAAGCTCCTTCTTGTCCTTCCATCTCTTCCTCTATGTAAGGACACAGTGTTCATCTCTCTTTGCCATTTTCTCCCCTCTGCCATGTGTGAACACAGCATTTATTCCCTCTGGAGAATGCAGCAACAAAGCAGAGACCAAACCGTCATCAGACATCAAATCTGCTGTGGCCTTGAGCCTGGACTTCCCAATCACTAGAACCATAAGAAATAAATTTTAGTTGTATATAAATTGCCCCATCTCAGGTGTCTTGTTATTGTAGAGCAAATGGATTAGGTTAATGTAGGAATATGCAAATAAGGGTGTTCAGGGCAAAACAATGATTCTGTTTACAACAAAGGCTGCTCATGGTGTATAAAGGGGGATCATTCAGAAAGGGAAGTCATATTTACCCTTGACCTCTGGGTTTGAATCCCAGCTTCTCCTTTTACTAGTGACTTTAGATCTATTGCCTAGTGTTATGGATTGAATTGTATCCATCCCCATTGGTATGAAACCTTATTTAGAGAAGGGGTTTTACAGAAGCATTCAAGCAAAAACTATAATAAACTCAAATCCAATATAACCCATATCTTTATAAATTGGGCAACTGGGATGCAAAGACAGACATTCATAGAGGGAAGCCAATGTGAAGCAACACAGGGAGAAGATGGCCATCTACAGGCCAAGGAGAAAGACCTGGAACAGAACCCCTCCTCAGAAGGAACAAATTCTTCCAATCCTTTATGAGCTCAAGTTTCTAGACTTCAAAACTGTGTGAGAATAATTTTTGTTATTTAAGCCATCAGGTTTGTGGTATTATATTACAGCAGCCCCAGCAAACTCATACAAGTAATCTCTGGCTTCAGCTTCCTCAACTGTAAAATGAAACTAATAGTAACTGACTTATATGGTAGGTGTGATGAATAAAAGAATTAAAACATACAAAGTGCATGGAGTAATGCTCAGAAAATGTGTGTACTATGAATGTTAGAGATATTCTCATTTCTTATCAAACAATTTATCTTTCTATATTCAGGTAACTTCCTCATGAATACCTCTGTAAGGAAAGCTTACAGATTTGCCCTTTACTTTTTTTTTTAAGATTTATTTGAAAGTCACAGTTACACACACACACACACAGAGAGAGAGAGAGAGAGAGAGAGAGAGAGAGAGAGAGAGGTCTCCATCCGCTGGTTCAATCCCCAGTTGGCCCCAACGGCAGGAGCTGTGCTGATCCAAAGCCAGGAGCCAAGAGTGTCTACCAGATCTCTCACGTGGGTGCAGGGGCCAAAGGACTTCGATCATCTTCTACTGCTTTCCGAGGCCATAGCAGAGAGCTGGATTGGAAGTGGAGCAGCTAGGAGTTGAACCAGCACCCATATGGGATGCTCACACTGCAGGTGGTGGCTTTACCCATTATGCCATAGCACCAGCCAGCCCTTTACTTTCAAAAAGCTCCTCCAGAAGATGAGCATTTTGATACAGTGGGTTAAGCCACTGCTTGCAATGCCAGAATCCCATTGTGCTGCTTTCACTCCATGATACTCCTATTCAGATTCAGCTCCTTGCTAAGTAACAGATGATAGGTCAAGTATTTGAGTCCCTACCACTCACGTGGGAGACCTGGATGGAGTTCCTGGCTTCTGGCTTTAGCCTGGCCCAGTCCTGGAGGTTGTGGCCATTTGGGGAGTGAACCAGCAGATGGAAGATAAATTCTCTCTCTCTCTCCCCCCCATCACTCTGCCTTTCAAGTAAATAAATACATTTTTAAAGATTGTATTTATTTACTTGAAAGGCAGAGTTATAGAGAGGCAGAGGAAGAGAGAGAGAGATGTTTTCCATCCGCTGGTTCATTCCCCATGTGGCCACAATGGCTGGAGCTGGGCCAGTCCGAACCCAGGATCCAGGAGCTTTTTGCAGGTCTTCCACTAGGGTGCAAGGACCCAAGGACTTGGGCCATCTTCTACTGCTTGCCCAGACCATAGCAGAGAGCTGGATGGGAAATGGAGCAGCTGGGACTCAAATCAATGCCCATATGGGATGGCGGCACTGCAGGCAGCAGCTTTACCTGCTATGCCACAGCGCCGGCCCCGTAACTAAGTAAATCTTAAAAATAAAGCTCCTCAGGGCTGGCACTATGGCACAGCAGGTTAAAGACCTGGACTGCAGCACCAGCCTCCCATATGGGCACTGGTTTAAGTCCCAGATGTCCACTTCCAATCCAGCTCCCTGCTAATGTGCCTGGGAAAGCATCAGAGGATGTTCCAAGTGCTTGGGCTCCTGCACCCATGTGGGAGAGGCGGAAGAAGCTCCTGGCTTCAGATATACTCAGCTCCAGCTATTTGGGGAGTGAACCTGGGGATGGACGACCTCTCTCTTTCTCTACCTCTCTCCCTAACTCTCTATTTCAAATAAATAAAATAAATCTTGAAAATTAATAAAAATAAAGCTCCTCTTTGAATCCCTGCTCTACATTATTAAGGTTATTTGTTGTATGCGTTTCTGTACTTTGCTTTCTAATCAATCTGCATTTTAATGTGAACATACATCTTTCATTAAACCGATGTTTTTTTCATTCATGTTTCCTGAACATCTGTCATCCTTTCAAATAGGTTTCCCATAAATTCCCTATCATGGAAGTTCTTTTAAGGATGTACTCTGAGAATCATACCTGCTTTCCATTTCTACCTGCAAATAGCAAAATAATATAAACTGGCAGAGATAATTACCCACTTGTGAAAGAAGTGTTATTACTTTCTGCAGCAATGCAGTGCAATAGAAATGTCACTCTGAGTGAAGTTATATTAAGTAGCTTTGTGTCACATGACACAGTGTGAACTGACACATGCTGTGCTTCTGGATTAGACCTGGGATCACAAATCTAAAGAAACACTTTCGTAAAGAATCAATGACTAGTGTTTGGTAGTAACAAATCTGTTATTTATCAGTTTTTTTGTTTTATTTCTGATGTTTTTATTTTTGCTGTGTTGGAGCAATAAAAGTATTGAAATTAGGTATATCACCTAACCCGCATCTCTAATGTGAATTTTTAGCTGTACCAAGGACTTGGTTTCCTGCCTTTGCATGGCTATTGCAGGATATCTCCTAAAGACTGTGAGACGGGTATCTGCAAATTCCATCCTGTCTTTGTCACTTACAGTTCCTTTTTTCATTCCTGACCTCAGTTATTCCATTTGTTAGATTTGACTGTTATACTAGATGATCTCACAACTTCATCCAGCTCTAAAATTCTACTATAATCTCAAGCTGTGTGATAAGACATTAAGGATTCCATGGCAGCACAGAAGCCAGCTAATTCTGGCTTTCCCCTTGGCATTTGGGCTTTATTTCTGAAGTCTCCATCACTTGCATTTTTTTTTGGAGATTCATTTATTAATCTGAAAGGCAGAGTTACAGAGAGAGAGAGAGAGAGAGAGAGAGAGAGAGATCTTTCACCTGCTGGTTCACTCTGCACATGACCACAATGGCCAGGCTGAGGCCAGGAGCCGGGACTTTATCTGGGTCTCTCACAAGGGTAGCATGTGCCCAAACACTTAGGCCATCCTCTGCTGCTTTAACCACGACATTAGTTAGGAGCTGGATTGGAAGTGGAGCAACCAGGAATTGGAATCCCCGGCACGTTTCCAGCTCTACCATTAGGGGAAAATCCGAGTGAGCATGTGCCAAACTGTACATCTCCTCCCTCTCTTATTCCCACTCTTATATTTAACAGGGATCACTTTTCAGTTAAAATTTAAATACCTAAGAATAATTGTGTGTTAATTACAGAGTTCAACCAATGGTATTAAGTAGAACAAAAAATACTAAAGGGGATAAAGTATTAAGTTGTTCCTTGACAGTCAGGACAAGGGCTGATCAAGACATTGCTTCTCATAGTGTCCATCTCACTTCAACAAGTTTCGTTCCCTTCTAACTCTATTTCTTGTTCTCTTGCGGATCAGAGAAAGGGCTTCTTTGTGCACATTTCTGATTGGGTAGCAGTATCCCAGATGAGTACTGCTGCAGTTACTTTGGGAAATAGTCATTGAAATGTGGTTGTGGGGCCGGCGCCGTGGCTCACTTGGTTAATCCTCCACCTGCGGCGCCAGCATCCCATATGGGCGCCGGATTCTAGTCCCGATTGCTTCTCTTCCACTCCAGCTCTCTGCTGTGGCCCAGGAAGGCAGTGGAGGATGGCCCAAGTGCTTGGGCCCCTGCACCCACATGGGAGACCAGGAGGAAGCACCTGGCTCCTGGCTTCGGATTGGCATGGCGTGCCAGCCTTAGCGGCCATTTGGGGGTAAACCAACGGAAGGAAAACCTTTCTCTCTGTCTCACTGTCTAACTCTGTCTGTCAAATAAAATAAATAAATAAAAAAAATAAAAAATAGAAAAAGAAATGTGGTTGTGGGTGACCAGGGAATGTAAATGTTATATACATTGGGGGAAATGCTGCCCAGTCCCTAATGATGAAACATGGATCTGTTGCTGCTTCTTACCAAATGACTGATGTGTTATCACAGTAATGAAAAGGAGTGGTGATTTTTGCTTTGCAAAGATTTCTTTGTAAGAGTAAAAGAAAAAATGGACTCTATTATAATATTATAACTCCATCAATGGGCAGAGGAGAGTAACTTTAGTAATTCAAGAACAACTTGACTAGACAGACAATGATGTAACTTGAGGAACATATTCATTTAAAAGAAATACTGAAAGAAGAAGAAACTATGCTTCTCAACCTACAACTCACACCACAGCAGATTGGAAATGATGGGAACTATGAAGTAGAAACAGAAACTAGGCTGCTAGAAATTCTTTTTTGATATCTCAATCCTGGAATTTGCAGGATAGATCTTAACTACACAACCTTTCCAGGTTCTCCAATTGTTTGGTCACTTTTGGCCATTTTCACCACTCTCTCCACAATTATTAAATATTATTACTGCATTTGCCATAGATGGCTTGCTTTTAAGGATTTCACTTTAAAAGCTGAAGTACCCAAGTGTTTATTTTTTGTAATACAGCATATTCTAATGGTGCTCTTTAGCTAATGCTGCAGCCACCTCATGCCCAATTTCCATTATGAGTCATTATTTTAAGATGTGTAACTTGGCTGCAGAAAATTGCTCTCTAAAGACACCTGAACAGCAAGTTCTCATGAGCAAGGAAATTTTAAGATGCTGAAATGCTTAAAAAAAGATAATAAATAGTCTTTAATAGCTAAGACTACCTTTCTGAGCTCTTAAAAGTTGAAAATTAGTTGTTGAGGATTTGCTATTTTTTTTCCTCTTTTTATTTTTGGAAATAAAAGACAACCTATTAGGCCTCCATCTAGAGAAGGCTTCTTTCTAACTTCTTTGCCCTTATAAATCAGGTTATAAAGAGGTGAGAATCAGCATCAAATTTGTTGCACCTTTCTTTCCTACAGTCATTAATATTACCAATTTCATTGGCTTGAAGAAAAAAAAATCATGCTGCTTATAGTCATTAAAAAGGCCATTGTTTAAGGATTTCTCATTAATATTCAGTTCTTTAAATTCTAACCTTGGGGTACTAAATGTGATAAAAAAAAAAAAAAGCACAAGCATTGGAGTAAAATAACATTCATATCCTTGCTCTGCCAAATTTTGTGACCCTTACCAAGTCACTGAAGGACCCTGAGCCTTGTTGTTCTGAGGCCTAAAAAAGAAATGATAAAGATTTGAAGGGCTTAATGAGCTAAAGTACACAAAACCATTTAAACACAGGGTCAGGTAGCTTGTAAATGCACAACAAGTAGTAGTAACATTGATGGTGATGATTTGATTCCTTGGTAATGCAGGGTAAGTAAAAAGACTTTTCCTCCTCATCCTTTTGGTTTTGACTGGGTCTCTGTAACAAAAGACAGATAAACAAGAGAAAAGCACACAAATTTATTTAATCTAAGTTTTCCTTGACATAAGAAACTTCATGAGTTAATTTTAACCTGGGTATTTTTATGTTAGAGTGGATGGAAAGAAAAGTTGTTGAACAATGTGACCAGTCAAAAAGGGGGATGAGCTCAAAATAGTAAATGAAGGGAGACTTAGCAAGGCTTATTCTTCTAAGTCCTCTCTGTATCCGTTGCAAGATGTGGCTTTTTTTACTCTTAATATACAGAGGGCACCTCTCACATGACAGTCTTATGTCCCACTGCTGATTTGAAGGTGATTTTAGCATAGTTTATTGAAAAAAAATGAAGAGACAGAAATTGCTACACTTGATAGGCCAGGCAGACATTTTAGGAAAGGACTGAGAGCTCAGTCTGCATTCAGACTGGGCTTTTTATGGACAGGAATGTGGGTCCCATTTCTTCTCACCTCCTCTGTCTTCTGGGAAAGCATGGGTAGGGGAGTTTCAGATGTGGAATTTCCCTAAACAGACCCCTCTGGACGATACAGGCCATCAAGGTTCTTATGTATTTGGATAAGCAAATGACTCCTTCGGTCCAATGATTTCGACCTTGTTGGACCAGCTGTATTGCTCCCTGAATTCAGTGAATTCCTTTTGATAAATAACAACAAGAACATGTTGGGCTATGGGAGACAAGTGGCTGGGTCCTGCTTTCAGGATTTGTTTCCTCATTCTATTGCACATAAACCTGTCTTTTTAAAATTTTTTTTCATTTTTCTCCACCCCTCTTACACACATAGGCTAATATCTACCTAGCTGCCTTAACACCAGTGTAGAGGAAGGAGGGAGAGTCCTTATTGCACCTGTCATCTCTCAAATTCCTTTAGCTTAAAATATTCAGTGTGCTAAGGTGCCATATTTCAGAGTAGTGTGCCCTGAATCCCATTAGAAACAACACTAGGCGACCTCATCTAGGCCAGGGAGATAGTCAGAATGTCTCAATCCACACAAGGCAAGGCTCCTATTAACCTCATTACATAATCTTAAATTAATGATTGGCAAATATATAGTGCTATGCAATCAAACTTCCACCATTCTAAGACTCAGAGAATGAGGGATTTTGAAAGCATTAAAAGGAAAGAAAAAAATAACATTTGATAGAAAAATAACTAGACTTTTTAATCGGTCTGCTGTGCTAATATCACCTTAAAGTAAATTCAGCCAGTACCTACATACAGTAAAGCCTCCAAGTAAGCACCAAGAAACTTCTAGAGCCTTAATGTACTATGAGAATAAAATCTAACAGTATAAAATGATTTAGAAACTCCCCCTCACCTTTTAAATGCTGTTCCAATCACTATAA
This sequence comes from Sylvilagus floridanus, assembly GCA_949820135.1. Classification (NCBI taxonomy): domain Eukaryota; kingdom Metazoa; phylum Chordata; class Mammalia; order Lagomorpha; family Leporidae; genus Sylvilagus; species Sylvilagus floridanus. The sequence goes on from OX463223.1 coordinate 17,040,366, forward strand.
CTGAAAACATGAGGGATTTTCTAACTTGTTTGACCCAGACTTAAGTGATAGAGGAATGGGGTTGCAGGTAACACCATGGTGCTTAAAGATCTTAGCACAAAGAGTAAGCTAATGATATGTTCCTAAGTTAATCCAGCCAAATGTCTTGGAGTTAAGTCATACACTTGTCATCCTGTAGATGCGTGTTGGTACAGTTTACCGTGTATTCCATGTACATACTTAACACAATCCATCACATTTAGCCAGCAATGCTAAAATAATGTATTCTTGACTGTGACTCGGATTGGGGTATTGCATTTGCAAGCAAAACACACTCTACTTCCTCAATTTTGGTTGCTTTAGTGAAGGTCCTTACAGCTGACAACACAACAGAGAACTTCATAAAGAAAGTCTCATGATAGCTGTTATTTATTATGCAAATGCTGCCTGCCATGGCAACATTGCAACCAGGAGTTTGCTTTATTTGCACTAGGACATGGCCTGCATATTCAAATGAAGGCAGCCGTACATTATGCCTACACATTACAAAGATTTTGTTTTCCTTGACACTTACAGGAGAACAAACTGCAATTAATATAGCCTGTTTAAGCAGACAGCACCCAATTAGTTATCATCCATTTTCAGATTGGGATGCTAGACAAAAAACATGGAGTTGGGCTCCTTATTCAAAAGGAAAATACATCCAAACTACAGGTTTTCAAAGACACATTTAACTCACAATGGCAAGGATACTCACTTAGCCTTTAATGTGAAATGGAGTGTTAATTTTTCTCTGTCACCTCTTAATTGCTTCCTTATTATACTGTTCAAGCAGTTAATTGCTAGACTGAGTGAAAGAGTGTTTTCAAGGGAAAGGAAATGCCACAGCATGAAAGAAAAAAAAAATAGAAGCAGTTCACTAGCATAATTGGGTCTGCTATAACATTAGCTATGGTATTCCTTTTAATGGTGTCTACAAAAATTAATCGACAGAGCCATATTATTTGTGATTGGGAAAGTAGAGGAAGATTAAATCAGTCAGCATGCTTGCATGTGAGTTGCATCACTGTCATTTACCAAGCAAGTAAGTAGCCCCTTCCATACTATCTATACTTGGCCCATATACAAGCAGCTTTCGCCATGTATGGTACAGATGGGGACATCTCCGCAAGCTATATAGTCCTACTGCAGAAGATGGTTACAGGAAGCCATGGGGACACTTGGTTGATGCCTTCCCTGTATTAACTGTTCACAGCAACTGAAGGAGAAGAGAAGTCAGAAAGTTGTTGCATCCTATGCTTCTGAATACTTTGGAGTTCCTCCTACACTTCCAGTAGACCCTTATAGAAATTGACCATTCCCTTCGGTGTCTTCAAAAATGCGAGTTGACACTGTCAGAGCTTGATTGTGCTTCTTTAGCAAAAAAAGGTGTGGGGGGATAAAAAGGATATAAGAATAAAAGGCAAGAATTACAGACGTTTATCCAAACAACAAAACATAGATCACTGGCTTTAATGAGGATGTTTGCATACCAGTGTTAGAGAATTTATAATAAGTATTATTTTCTACATCCTCTAATTTTATTACAGCATAGCAATTATTAATGAAGAAAGACGGTAAAGAAAACATTCACTTTAACTGTGAGGTTGGAAGGGAGATTTTTATTTGTATAGCATTTTAATTTTGATCAGAAGAAATAACTTTGTTGAATCTTAAATTTAACTTTCCATTCGAAAATTCAAAAAAAAAGTAAAGCATTTACTGGATTCTGGTTATTAGTGTTTGTGCAATGATTCACTCTTCTGTTCTTGTTTGTTTATTGTTTACTGAAGTCTGCTGACGGTTTTGTTTCAAGATAAGAGGGGTTGAAATATAGCAAAAAATGACTACAGGTTGATTCACTCTATGAGTGGAAAAATACTATGAAATTGTTCCGATGATCTACCCCCAAAAGATGCAGAAGTAGAGAAAATTGAATCTTAAAGTGGAAAAAATTCAATTATATGGTATTGAACAATTAAGCATGTAAGTAAAATCTTAAATGCAAGACATTCCAAAGAAAATCTCCTAGGCATTTCACTTTTCTGCATCTGACTGTTTGGCAAGAAGTCCAGAACAGTTTTTCTTAATCTAGGCTCCATTCATGGGGATCAGTGTCCATAAACACACAAATATTATATAAAAATTTTGTGTAGATATTGAGTCTCTACATTTTTGCTGGAGAGGATCCATAACTTTATATGTAACATAACAAATTATCACAAATGCAATGACTTATAACACAAATTTATTTATTTATTTTAAAGATTTATTTATTTATTTGAAAGGCAGAATAACACACGAATAGAGGAGAGGCAGAGAGAGAGAGAGTCTTCCATCCGATGGTTCACTCCCCAGTTGGCCGCAACGGCCGGAGCTGGGCCAGTCCCAAACCAGGATCCAGGAGCTTTTTCCAGGACTCCCACGTGGGTGCAGGGACCCAAAGACTTGGGTCATCTTCTACTGCTATCCCAGGCCATAGCAGAGAGCTGGATCAGAAGAGGAGCAACTGGGACTAGAACTGGTGCCCATATGGGGTGCCAGCACTTCAGGCCAGGGTGTTAACCTGCTGTGCCACAGGGCCGGCCCCCACACATTTATTTTTATTATTTCATGATCTTTGTGGGTTGGAAGTCTATACATGGATTAATGGACCCTCAGGTGTGGGCCTGAACTTCATTCATGTCTTCAAGCTTGACTGGGGAAGGTTTTGCTTCTATGTCCACACTTGTTATTGGCAGAATTCATTTCCTTATGGTTGTAGGATTAATGGTTGCTTGATTTGTCAAAAGCAACAAGAACAAGATCTTATAGTGAGTCTTATAGCAAGAGTGTGTTTTACGTAAGGTAACATAATCCCTACTGTGACGACTATTGCCTTTGCCATACTCCATCAATTAGAAGCAAGCCACATGTCCTGCTCACACTTATCAAAGCTGTAAATAGAAGAAGGAAGGCAACACGGAAGCCACTTTAGCTGTCATCTGCTTTTCAGATGTGCGCCTATATTTTTTTTTTTGGAAAGTTATCAACTACTAGTCTTGTCCATTTAGTAAAGTATATTTATTATTTATTGCTGAATAACAAAACTTATCTCTCATGGTTTCTGTGGCTCAGGACTTCAGACAGGATGCAGTAGGGACAGCGTGTGTCTACTCTATCTTGTTTGTGATCTCAACTGGAAAACTCAGTGACTGGGAGTTGGAGTCTGCTAAAGGTTCATTCACTCACCTGTTTTATGGTTAATGCTGGATGTCAGCTAGTCTTTTGTCATTCTCTACATGTGTTGTCTCATGTGGCCTATTTGTGGAAAATTTGGGGTTTTCTCACAGCATGGTGTCTACACTCCGCAGGTGATCATTCAAAGACACAAATAAGCACACATGCATACAGGTAGACAGAGAGACAAACAGAAGCTATCCCACTTTTTCTGAGAAAGCAAGAATTCATATAACTTGACATTTACTATATTTTATTGGTGGAGGTGTTTACTCAGTTTCAGTATGAAAGAACACAGGTTCAACTTCGCAGTGGCAAAGAAGGTAGGATAAATATGTGGATGAGACCTTCCTGGACAAATGAATGTAAGAATTCAGTAAATATTTACTGGCCCTTACAAATATTTACTGGACTCATAGAGTTTGCACAAGTCACTAGTGCACGGATACCTCATGCATCAAAATTGCATTAGTCCAGTTAAATTGTCCCTTCCGTTAGGAATTTGGTGCAGTGGATAAGATGCCACATGGGACACCAAAATTGTGTTCCTGGGTTCAAGTTCCAACTCTGCTTCCAATTCCAACTTCATGCTAAGGCACATCCTGAGAGTCAGCTGATCATGGTTCAAGCACTTGGATTCCTGTCACCTTTGTGCAAGATCTGGACTGAGTTCCTGACTCCTGGTTTCAGACTGACCCAGCACCAGTTGCTGACAGCATTTGAGAATTGAACCAGAGGATAAAAGATATAGCTCTGTCTCTTCTGTCTCTCTGTCTTGCAAACTAATAAATATTTTTTAAAATTGCCCTTTGCAACTTTCCAAACAAATAAAAATGTATAAAGGTAGAGAGAATTGTTCCCTTTGCCTTCTGAAGGTTCACTGGAATTAACTGACAATAGATTAAACAGAATAGAAAATACACAAATTTGTTTCTGTATATGTGCACTGGGAGAGATAATAAGATGGAGGTAAGTCAGAGTTGTATGGTTGAGGCTTAAATAACTTCTTGAGCTACAGAAAGGAATAATGACTTACATAGGAAGGGGCTTGGGGTTCTAGAGGGTTCTGAGGACAAGCTATGGGGAGGATAAGAAGAGAAATGCACATGAACAAAGGTTGTTTTATTATATAGATAAAGTTTCTCAGATAATTACTGATGCTGTCCAAACATATGAAATTGTTATAGGGCAGGGTGTCCCAGACATTGAGATCTTTATTTCTTCTTTTTCAGTTATACTCCTTTTGGGAAAGGAGTTTCTATAGAAGACTCTCCTTGAGCTTTGGGAGAGACAGAGGATTCAGAAACAGGGCAGTGGATCAAGCAACCTTGGGGTTATTCCTTGAGTTCAAAGTTGCCATACTTTGGAGTTTGGGATATCATTTTCTGAACTCCAGTCACCTCAAATGTCCTCATGAAGTCATCCCATCATTTTAGAGACACATAGCCACCTTTGACAGCTATGACACTTAAACCATCCTAGAGAAATACCAATATAAAATGGAACTCTCAACCTATAACTGAGTCACCAGTGCCTCACAGAAATCAGCCTCTTTTTAGGGCCTTTTATGTTTAATAGACACAGATTCTACAATCTCATAAATGAATTCCCTTCCTTTTAAAATAAGAATGTTAGGGTGACATTTAGTGGAGGTGGGTGTCTGGAACAGTTGTTAAGACAATGACTGGGTTAACCATGTCCCACATCAGAGTGCCTGGGTTTGAGTCTCAGCCCTACTCCATGATTCCAGTTTCCTGCTAATGAATACCTTGGAGGGCTGTAGTTGATGCCTTGAGTAGTTGGGTACCTGCCACCCATATAATAGAGCCAGATTGAATTACCAGCTCGTGGATATTTGGAGAGTGAACCAGCAGATGGAAGTTCTCTCTCTCTCTCTCTCTCTGAACTTCAAGAAAAATAAATAAAAAATTATAAACAAATAGGAATATTCCCACGTTGGGTTCCTCTGCATTGTGGCGATGCAACAATTGTAATTGTATGATTAAATTAATTGTTCATATTTATTTACTCGGTAAGTGTTTATTGACTAACTACGACATGCCAGGGATTATTTTGGGCACTGGGATTACAATAATTAACAAGGCATTGTTTCAGCCCTCACTGAGCTCTCAGTCCAATAAAGGAAACTAAAACCTAAACAAACAATCACATTAAACTGTGACAAATGTTATCATGAGAGAAATAATTTGGTTAGGTAATATTTCTTGAAGGAAATAACTGTTAGTTACAAGTTCATACCGTAGATTCTATAAAGGCAAATACTCCTTACAGGACAATATGGGCACTTCATGGGTGCTTCATAAAACCTTGGTTAATGGGTTGAATCCTATTATTCTCTTGTAAAACCTTCAATTGGACACAGCCATCTTAGCAGGGCATTGAAAGACTTCTGTGAATTGGCATTGCGATTCTTTTCCATTGCCATCCATCATCACACCACTCCAAATACCCTGCACTCTCACCATGTGTAAAAGCATGGCACACACTTTTTTTTTAGTGGGAGGTAAAATAGCAAGGTGGATGGGCACCTCTCCAGACAGAGCCCGAGAGACTGGGGGGGGGGGGAGCAGAGTGTAGAGAGAGTACACCTGGCCAGACCAGGTGGGCGGCTCAGCAGACAGGCAGAGGGCTGAGCGTGCAGTCTGGTTGAGGCTGGGGGTTTTTAAGGAGATGGGTCTTGCTTCCCCCACCTCTGCTCCTCTTGGAACAAAGGGCTTTTGGATGTAAATAGAAAAGCGTCTCCCTTGAAGGTCTGAAACAAAGGAATTTATGGATGCAAATATTATCAGACTGGAAGAAGGGAGAAGAGCGTTTGAGATGCAGATACTGGGCTGCACCTGGGAGATTGTGGAAGCTTTGTCAGGCAGAAGGGGCGAGGACCTCCACCTAGCAGGTTAGCAGGTAGAAGGGGGCAGGGCAGGGCAGGATGTGAATACCAGGCTGTCCCTGAAACACCATCGGGATGACCTTGAGATGCAGCATATGCTGGACATAGATGTCTTCTCTTTAGGCCTGTTACACACACATAAGCTCATAACTGACTTCCTACCTAACATTCCCCCCTCAAGAGGCAATACCCAAAATTCTTCTTTGGGATTATGGATGGAGTTCCGTTTTCTGTAACTTCTTTGAAGCTGGCATGTGGGTGTCGAGGAGGATTTGGGTATTTCCTCTTGCTATCTTTCTTATGGTGTGCAACAGTGGCCTTGGAAAGACTGTGCTGCTCTGGTCCAGAGGGCTGCTCAGGTCGTCCAATGGAATGGGCTGGAAGCCTTGTCTGACAACCATTTGGAGTTCAACAACTTTTAGTCTGTTAGAGACAAAACGAACAAGGGCATTAAAAACACACAGTCCAAAGAGAAGCAGCAAGATTACAGAAGTTATTGGGCCAAGGAGAGGGAATAGCCAGGATTTCCATGACCAGATGTCAGGCCAGAGATCCCTGCCCTGCTTGGCCTGGTCCTGGAGCTGTTTGGCTTTGTCCAGGAAAAGTACAAATTTGGGTTTGTACCTGTCTGGTCTGATTGACCCAGAAACAACATTCTTCCTGGAGCATGGCACATACACTTCCCTGAGCAGCAGTTAGCATGTCCAATGCTCGTCTGTTTTGGAGAACAACTGCAGCCAAAGAGTTGATAAGGTCGTACTGAGGGCAAAAGCCCCCCTGTGCCTCAGCTCTCCTGAGTTTCCACAGGGGCACCCTGTGGGATCCTTAAATAGCTCTTTTTGTAACTTTACTGTAACAGTGCATACCAAGGACCGGCACTCCCCATCAAGCCCCCCTTGCTCTTCTCCTCTCCTCCAAACATATCTGTGGACATCGACTCCAATATACAGGGGGCTTCTGCCAGGGAAGGCCTCTGTCATGTAAACATTTTGCTCTAATGGCTGATTCTAATTGGGGCAGCATAGGAATAGATAATTGCTCCCTCATTCATGAGGATTGCAAGTTAGCCCGGACTTTCATTGACACTACTAGACGGGTAATGTTCTGGGAAGATTGGACAAGCAGTACTTCCCACAACAGCACCCCATGTTTCAGTCCGCTAATTGCAGCTTCCTTTGCTGCCACGTACTTCTTCAAATGCTCCACTACTGAAAATTCCCCACCTATCGTACACCATCTCTCTAGGCACACACTTTTACAATGTTGCCACCTGTATCTGTGATGCTACTGTAGCCTGGAATTCCCTTCCTCCTGTGTGTGTGTGTGTGTGTGTGTGTGTGTGTGTGCATATTTTACCTGTCTTATCTTACTTATTTCAAAAAAAATTAAATGCTCTTTTCTACCTGAGGCTTTTCTTGACCAATGTCACCCAAGGTGGAATTAATTGCATCTTTCGCCTTGTGCCCACAACTGGTATCTTATACCACTTGTTTTACTTTGTGTGGTATTATAATTATTTCTGTATGTATCTGTCTCCTCCCCTAGTCATATATTTACCTTGTCAACAAGCATCAATCAAGCAGGTGTCATATAGTCTGTGTACTGTGCTAATCACTGGGGATGCAAAGTGGGAAAAAATAAACCAGCGGTCTGCTTTGTGGAAACCATCTTACCACTCTCAGAACATTTGCAGAAGTCTAATGTATGTTTAATAAATGAATGGATGAATGAACTACATGGGGACAAATGATTTGAATCTTGATTATATTCTTGGCCTTAGTCAGTTTCTGTTACAAAGTACTTGAGACTTGGTGAAGCTTATGTGGTTCTTGGTTCTGGAGGCAGGAAGTCCAAAATCATGACAGTAGCTTCTATTTGGCATCTGGTAGATTTCTTGCTATATAATAATAACATGGCAAAAATTGTCATGACAAGATGGAGCAAACATGCTGATTGAGTTCCCCTCTCTCTCATGGCCCCATTCTCATGACCTCATCTAACTCTAACTACCTCCCAAAAGCACCAGCTTCAAATACCATAAACATACAAATATAGTGATTAAGTTTCCAATGCATTAACTTTTGGGGGGGACACAGTTAAACCATAGCAATCTCCTATATAAATCATAGAAAGCTTGTGTTTTAAAACTAAAATTGTATCCTGCTTCCTAGATGGATCAATTGCTCCAAATCCAAATGAGCCCAAGATGGGTTGTTTCAAAGGGTCTGGTGATTATCATTTTAATGAAATACATACTATTATGAGCCAAAGACCACATTAGTCTCATTAGTAGTCTGTTCACCCTAGCAAGTGATAGCTATATGCACCATGCCTAGACTACAGCTTTGTTAGACAACTAACAGTGTTCACACATATAGCTCTAAAACATTAATGCAGTATGAGATTCCATGGACTTCCCATTGATTTTCTTCCCTTCAGATAGTAAGCCCATGGATCATTTGCCTCATCATACATCTTATATCTCCTTAATTTTCTCAAGAAATTATCTCCGAGTTCCTACTGTGTGGCACACACTGTGTCAAGCAAGGCTTTAAATAAACTGCTTCCAGAGACTCAGTAGGATGAACAACCAAGGTTATCCTCACCAGACTCACTGGAAGACAATGGAAAGAGGTTTTTTTTACCCTCTTCCTCAAATGATTGAAGAATCAAACCTCATATCTTGATAAATAGTAAAATGCCTCGTCATTCTTCCTTCTTTCTATATTAGCTTAAGCCTGTGAGTACTATGTTCCTGCCTATGGGTTAAACTGTACAGGAAAGTTAATAAGAAAGCATATGTAGGGCAAAAATCAGCCTGGAATAAAATACTTCTTCCAATATTCCACACAGGTACATCCTGCCACCACGCTTCACCCCACTCCCCAACACTCCTGGGTTTAAACCCCAAAAAGATTACCTGTGCCTCCGTTGGCAAACAGTATCTTACAATTTTCAGATATTGAAGTCACTGTGCACTTCCGACAACAAAGGAAGTGTGACAATGGCAGCTAATGGATATCTCATTGTGTTAGGCAAGCACATCACCCCCAAAGAATGCTGTCATTACAGATCTCTTCCAAGTCTCATCATGACCCCTAATCAGGGTTTTTTAAATTAACAATCCTTTTAAATACTTCATTTCTGATTATCAGGTCCAAACCAGCCAGCTATTAGGGCCTGACACTTCACTCATTAGGAAAGGTGTTCTCTGAGATGCTATGCAAAGCTTTGATAATGCAGCAACTCATCCATTCCATCACTTGTCCTTTCAGTTAGTCAGTTGATTGAGCTCTTAATACTGCTCTTAAAAAAGAGAGAGAGAATAATCAGTGATATTTACAGTGCCATTAGCTGACAGGTTGGAGTCCTGCCGTGCATTCCGTAGGTTCCCAAAGCATGCAGGAGTTTCTGAGTTCCAAGGAAATGTGGCTCTCTAGTCATATTGGTTTAATAAGCTAATAAATACCATCTGAACCTCTACGGCTTTGTTCAGGCTACAATATGAACATTGCAAGACTAGCTGAATACGAAACCACAAGAAAAATCTGTGGTTGCAGAAGTTAGTGTTTGGGGAAAAGAAACAAACACAAAAACCTATCTCTGGCTAAAGGCTATTAACCAAGCACTTAGAATGTGGAAAGGAAAACATAGGCCTAGGGATTCCTAATACACTTCCATTGTTCCAGAGGGTATTTTTATTATGACTCATTCCAACCAACCACCCACTGTGTTTTTCTAGTTTTTCAGCGGGACCTGTTTGTCAATATTGTGAAAAAAGTATTTGAAGATATTATTTTCTGAGTGTACAAGCAATTAATACCGACACAGGCAGGAGGTAGAATAATGACGCCAATGCTTAGAACACATCACATTACCAATATCTCATTTTAAAAGCCGAACAGTTATGGATTCACAATAAAGTTGTAGTGTCCACCTGCCCCTGTTCTCCCATTCTTGAAACTCAGTTAACTTCATTATAGTAGTTTGAAACATATCTGCTTCTATATACACTTGTGAACCCTTTTGAGGTCAGATGTGTCATTTTCCTGTGTGTTTCGTCTGTGTTGCAGCATCTATGTGGGGTGTTTTTCACATAACTATCCATTATGATCATTGATTAAGATGGTGCTAGTGATTGCCATCAAGATATCAACTTTGGTCCACATTTTCTAATGCTGGCCATTGGTCTCTGTCAAGATATATGTATTTGGGGCTGGCTATGTGACATAGCAGGTAAAGCTGCCACCTGTGATGCCAGCATCCCATATTGGCACAGATCCGAAACAGGGCTGCCCCACTTCTCACCCGAGTCCCTGTTAAAGAGCCTTGGAAAGCAGTGAAAGATGGCCCACATACTTGAGCCCCTGAACTCACGGGAGATCTGGAAGAAGCTCCTGGCTCCCGGCTTTGGCCCAGCCCCAGCCATTGGGGACATTAGAGGGGTGAACCAGAGGATGAAAGATCTCTCTCTCTCTCTCTCTCTCTCTTTCTTCCTCTCACTGTGTAACTCTGACTCAAATAAACGAATAATTTTTTTAAAAAAAAAAGGTGTATGTATTCTCTTCTGAGGAACCCTCTGTTTGGCAAATGGCAAGCTGATAGATTTGAGTTATGTAATCTGCAGCCAGGAGAAACAGCTTTTCTTCATCATTATTTGGTTTGTACCCATTGTAGACATGTATTGAAATAACACATTGTACCCCATAAACATGTTCAATTCTTGTCAATCATTTTCAATTTTAAAATAATCAAATAAATCCTAAAAAGGAAAGCTTATTTTAAAAATCAAAAGAAATAGATTCCTCTCAGTCTTCAGTTCAAAAGATTACTCCGGCCGGCGCTGTGGCTCAACAGGCTAATCCTCCGCCTTGCGGCGCCGGCACACCGGGTTCTAGTCCCGGTCGGGGCACCGGATTCTGTCCCGGTTGCCCCTCTTCCAGGCCAGCTCTCTGCTGTGGCCCGGGAGTGCAGTGGAGGATGGCCCAGGTGCTTGGGCCCTGCACCCCATGGGGAGACCAGGAAAAGCACCTGGCTCCTGGCTCCTGCCATCGGACAAGCGCGGTGCACCGGCCGCAGCGCGCCGGCCGCGGCGGCCATTGGAGGGTGAACCAACGGCAAAAGGAAAACCTTTCTCTCTGTCTCTCTCTCTCACTGTCCACTCTGCCTGTCAAAAAAAAAAAAAAAGATTACTCCCACATTCCAAAAAGTTTTCATGTCCACAGTCAATTTTGGGTTCCTATTTATAATGCAAAAGAGAGAGTACAAATAAATAAAATAAGAGAGGAAGGAGAACAGTTTTAAAAAATAAACATGGGGCAAGTATTTAGTCTAGTGGTTAAAATGCTGGTTAAGTAACTTACATCCAATATAAGATTATTTTGGGTTTCATTCCTGGCTCTAATTCCTGAATCTGGCTTCTGACTCAAGCCTCCTGCTAATGCAGACCCTGGGAGACAGTTATGATGGCTCAAGGAATTGGATTCCTGCCCCTGGCATGGGAGTCCTAGTTGGAATTCTAGGCTCCTGGCTTTGGCCTGGCCGAATTCTGGCCACTAAAGGGATTTGGGAGTGAACCAGCAGATGGGAGCACAAACATTCTCTCTCTGCCTCTAAAATAAATACATTATATATTTTAAAATTAATTTAAAATAAAATAAATATCCATACTCTATACAAATTAATATTCACTGTATTTCTAAAGCTTAGCAACACCCTGTTTAACCCATGTTGTCACCTTTTCCCTTCAAATGAGACCTCTGTTAAGTTTTTAATGACACTTTTTTGCCAGCATAAGCTTAATAATTCTAATAGAGTGACAAGCGCTTTGGCACAGAGGGTTAAAGCCCTGGTCTGCAGCACCAGCATCCCATATAGGTGCTGATTCGAGTCCCAGCTGCTCCACTTCTGATCCAGCTCCCTGCTATGTCCTGGGAAAGCGGCAGAGGATGGCCCAAGTGCTTGGGTCCCTGCACCCACTTGGGAGACCCAGAGGAAGCTCCTGACTCCTGGCTTCAGCTTGACCCAGCTCCAGCTACTGGGGTCATTTGGGGAGTGAACCAACAGATGGAAGACCTCTCCTGCTTTCTGGCTCTACCTCTTCTACCTCTCTCTGTAACTCTTTCAGATGAATAAAATAAATATTTAAAAAAATTCTAATATGCATATGTAGAACTCTCAAAACAGTGTATAACTTGATCTACAATAAATTTGCTCTTAATTAACGTGTGTCATGTATTTTTTCCTGTATTCTATCTTGTGTTAGTCTTTCTCACACAGTCTCCATTTGAAATAAAGAATGATATTTTACAAAGTTCATGCAATTTGATAGTAAAAATATATATTGAGGATGGTAGATAATTAAATTTGGCATCTGATGTCTGACTTTTACACAAATTCATTTTTAGTAAACTACACATCTATTCCCATTTCTGTGAATTAAGTTCTTTACCTAAATCTCTTTTTTTTTCTTGACTTCCAATTCTTTTTTGTCTAAGCATACAATGTCCCATATAGCCTTAAAATCAACTTAGCAGACAGTCCTTTTGTGCAAATTTATAATCTACAGCATTTGCATTTCTATACCTCCCTTTAATTCACAAAAAAACAGTGCATTTCTTCCAGAGGAGCCTGAAAAAATGAAGCTGCAGAAATATTAAAACCTCCTATAACTTGGAAAAATTATTTAAAACATCCGTTTGTAAAAATATAAATAATCACTTTTTGTTGCTAGCTTCTAAAGGCTTCATTTTGAGAATATGTAGAAGGTCCTCATTATACCACAAAAGAGTCAAGGGAAACAATTTTCCTTGCCAGCCCATGAATTTATAAACTTTCCCATAGAGTTGAAAATTGCTGTTAACATAATCTTTCTCTAAGATTCATCTCTGTATACTGTATTTGATGTCTGCTGTCACTAACTCAAATCTAGGTTGTTGTAGGAACCAATATGAGAGCAAACACGTACAGCTCATTTAAAAAATGACTCTTTGATTGGTTTCCCTCTACAAGTCCAGTCACTTTTAATAATTAGAATAAATACAGCAATGAACAATCCTTTAATAAGCTGTGATGCTCTTTAATAAGGTATTTGAGGAAATGATATCTGTATGGCAAATGCAAATTACCAGAAATTATTAAAAAATTAGAAATGTTAAAAAAAAATAAGGACAAGTAGTTTAGAAGGGAGAGTGGTATAAATCCTGTATCAGCAATAGGACTTTATTTAGTATTTCTGTAAATAAGTAATTATGTATAGTGAAATCCCCATGAACATTGATAATACTAATAATTTATTAATTTGTTCCTTAAACCAATCCAGTCCTACTATATACATTCTGTAGATGAGTAGAAATGAAGGGTCCAATCACCATCCTCAAGAAAGGCAAGCTAAGTATTATACAGAGATAACCCAGTGCAGTCAGTGCCTTAATGAAGAAATGTGAGATGGATAGCATGGGTACACAGAGATGGGGACCTGGATCTTGCCTTGGATGTAAGGGAGAGCCCAAAGAAAGGAGATGAGGAAATTAGGGTATTCAAAAATAAGGAAAATGATTATGAACAGACCCAGAGCTATGAAAGTATTCCATACAAATGGATCTTGAATTGTTAAAACTATCTGAAAGTTTATACTGTTTCTAAGAATCATCTGGGAGCTACTTTAAAAAAAATAAGATTGTGATACAAGTGGTGCCAAGACCACACTTCGAGAAAATCAGATGGATTCAGTTCATTAGTTGACAAGCTTCAGTTCAATGATTCACTTCCACATCCTTAAGTTTGCTAGTGGGATAAGGAAAAAGCAGTCATTTGTGTCTCAGAATAAGACATGCTAAGTGAGACATTTGGGTTTACCAAATTAGTTCATTCCAATAAATCACAAGATTAACAAATGTTTCTTAAATAATCAACGCTATGTAAGGTATTGTGCAAAGTATGGTTGTATGAGAGAAGCTGGGAGCAATGAGATGAAGATGAATAAGACAGGGCCTGCATTCAAGAAGCTCAAGGAGAATGGTGAGCTGTTCCTGTCACCAAGTCCCTTGGAATGGTCTAGATCCAGGATGAGGCAGAGATCACATACATTTTTAAGATTTAATGATTTGAAAGGCAGAAAAACAAAAAGAGGTGAAACAGAAAGAAATCTTTTATCTACCAATTCACTCCCCAAATAGCCACAACAGTCATATCTGGGTCAGATTAAGGCCAGGAGCCAGGAATGGTCTCCTATTCTCCCACATAGGTAGCAGGGGACCAAGAAGTTGAGCCATTGTCTTTTGTTTTTCCAGGCACATTAGCAGAACGTTGGATTAGAAGTGGAACACTCAGGGAGTCAAATCAGCATTCAGATACAGGATACTGGTATTACAAGTGGCTGCTTAACCTGCTGCACCATGTTACCAGCCCCCACATCAGTTATTTGAACAGAGAGAGAACCTAATATAAAAATTGCTAACTAGGCTAAAAGTTGTTGCCTAGATGACTGAAATGAGAACACAGGACTCTGATGGAGCACTGAGGCAGTGACTGCAGGAAGAAGCAGCTACCACCCACGACCCCTAGGTTTTGGGACACAAAGGTAAGAGGTTGAAACTCAGAAGCTTGGAAGGGTGCTGCATAGATCTGAAGCTGAGACTTCTGAGGAGTGATAACTGCTCAGCTGAGGCTGATAACTCAGAACTCAGAGGAGGGGTCCTATGGGTTTAAGATCCAAATCCTTGAGGAAGGAATGTTAGCTCGTAGAGGGTGAGTAAGGTGAAGAGGAGATGAGGTAGGATGCAATGAGGCTTATTTTATGGCCTTTGGAAAAGCTAGAAGCTAGAATCAGCTACTGCCACAAGAAGGTATAACTACTGCTGAGGTGAAGAAGTGAAGTGGGGTGATGCTCCCAGGATTAGCAACCAAGTAGGGAACACACAGAGAGCAAACATAAAAGACTGAGTCCTTTCACTCTTGTCCAGCTTTGCAGCCTCCCTCTTGCCACCTCTATTGGCAAAGGAGCCAGATAGCTGAGCAGAAGCATGGCTTGAGAGGCCCAGGACTAGCACCTTGAAACAGAATACAGGAGGGTGAGTTTAGGGTTAAGAGATATTAACTTAATAACTAGTACAACCACCTGTAACATAAAACAGAATGAAATAATATTCTAGAACGAACTCTGTGAAAGTACACAGGAAGAAGAGAAGAACTCAAAATGGAAAGATCAGGAAGGTAAGACTGCATGTATGCAGTGTGCTTTAGAAAGTTGGAGAAATGGGGTGACAGTAGAGAAGGAACTAAATTGGTAAATGAGAATACCTGGGAAGGGGCATGAGCCAGACAGTCTTGGGCACTTTCTATTACATAATCTCATCTAATCCCCACAACAGCCCTTACAGGTAGACATAATCATCCCAATTTATAGACTAGGAAGAGTCTCAGAAAGCATTTTCTTCATTCATCACTAATTCATCAACTACATACTATTAACCAGACAGCAAGGACTGCAGCAGCAAACAAGTGTTTTCCCTGCCCCTTTGTCCTTGCCTTACACTCAAGAGGTTGACTAACTTTCCTAAAAACATGTAGGTGATAGGCAGCAAAATCAGGACCAGATATCAAATGGGTGAGCCACTCCCACCACACACAATACTGCTTCCAAAAAGAAACACCTAGAAATTACGAAAAATGCTCTAAAACCTTAGGCTCACTGCGAGACCTTAGACAGTAAAGATTAACAAAATGCATGCAGCCATGTCAGACACTACTCGCATGTCCCTTCATTAGAACACAGACTGCCAGGTCTCCATGACTCCAGTGAGATATGGCATAACTGGAAAACTACGAAGAAGGGCTACTGAAACGATGTGAAGGCCAATTATACAGATGCATTAAAAAGGTGAAAGGTGATTAGATAAACTTGAAAATGCAGGGTCCACTGTTAGGATCTATAGCTGGGACTAAAGTTAAAACTGGCAAAGATTTTAAGGAGAAAAGCTTATAAATTTTAGTAACATAAGTTTTATGTAACATGCAAGTCTTCAAATGGAAATGAAGACCAGAAGAAACAGGTTAGCCTGAGTGTTTTTATACTCGATTTGATACAGAGAAGAAATTTGTAGGGAAATAGGATCAGATAAGCGGTATGAGCTAAGCGTGATAAACTGGGGAAACAGCAAGAACTGTGCATTCACAAAGCTCTTGGTGTCTGTCCATATTTGCAGATAAGAATGATCCTTTCTTCTGTGTAGAAGGAGAACACCTCTCACATGCAGGTCCTATGACCTGATTCAGAGAATACAGACATCAGAGAATTCTTTTTGTTCCTGCTATTTTTCAAATTTCTTCAGCTCCAAATATTCAATGAGCCAAAGCATTATATTTGGGGCAGCATGTTCTAAATTCAAGGAAATAGGAACATGACTTTTTTCACCAAAGCTGCATGTCAAATAACTAGGGAAAATTCTTTAAACTGTATTTATTCATTTATTTATTCCTTTTAATTTAAAAAGCAGAATGACAAAAGAAAGATTTTTCCATCTGCTAGTTCACTTCCCCGAATGCCTGCAACAGCCAGGGCTGGGTCAAGCCAGAGATAGGCCTCCAGATCTGCATCTAAGTCTCCCGTATCTTTGGTAGGGACCCAACTAATTGAGACATCACCTGCTGCATGCACAGGTGTGCAATAGCAAGAAGCTAGATCAGAAGTGAAGGCAGGACTAGAAGCCAGGCACTCAGATATGAGATGCTGACATCTCAGTGGTGGATTAAGGGCTGCGCCATAGTATCTGCTCCACATCCTTTAAAATTTGGACAAAAAAAAAAAAACCAAGTTTAGACTGCAAGGTGGGTATAGTACTTTACAAAATGAATAGCAATATTCTATTACCTCAAGAAAGTGGTATGGGTTCAAATAAAAGTAGCTTCATGGACAATTCAGCATAAAAGCCTGGTTCACAAAGGCCTAGCTCCTTATTCAAGGAAAATACAAATGCTTGTTTGGAGACAGTGACAACTAAAATCCAGAGTCCAGCCCAGAGGATTCACTGCCATAGAATCATGAAAGGATTTGTGAAGGAACTTAGAGGGGCCCATCTAAGTTACTATGTTTCATAGATGTGAAAACTGAGGCACGGAGAGAAGCGACCAGGGCCACACAACTGGTTAACCAGACTACTATAGTGTCACCAAGCATCCTCATTTTCCTGGGATTAAGGAATTTCTAGGAAGTCAAGACTTTCAGTTCTTAAGCTAGGATGGTCCAGGGGAGCATGAATGAGCGTTCACACTACTCGCATGTCCCTTCATTAGAACACAGACTGCCAGGTCTCCATGACTCCAGTGAGACATGGCATAACTGGAAAACTACGAAGAAGGGCTACTGAAACGATGTGAAGGCCAATTATACAGATGCATTAAAAAGGGAAATTCCATTATGAGATGCTTCCTTTCAAGAATATTCCTTAAGATATCTTTGCAGGGCTGGCACCGTGGCTCACTTGATTAATCCTCTGCCTGCAGCGCTGGCATCCCATATGGGCACCGAGTTCTAGTCCTGGTTGCTCCTCTTCCACTCTAGCTCTCTGCTGCGTCCCGGGAAGGCAGTGGAGGATGGCCCAAGTGTTTGGGGACCTGTACCCGCATGGGAGACCAGAAAGAGACACCTGGCTCCTGGCTTTGGATCAGCGCAGCGCCAGCTGTGGCGGCCATTTGAGGGGGTGAACCAGGGGAGGGAAGACCTTTCTCTCTGTCTCTCTCTCACACTGTCTATAGCTGTACCTGTCAAATTAAAAAAAAAGATATATTTGTAAAGATTTTTTTCTTTTTAATGGCAGAGTGGACAGTAAGAGAGAGAGAGACAGAGAGAAAGGTCTTCCTTTTTCCGTTGGTTCACTCCCCAATGGCCGCTGTGGCTGCGGCCAGCGCACCGCGCTAATCTGAAGCCAGGAGCCAGGTGCTTCCTCCTGGTCTCCCATGCGGGTACAGGGCTCAAGGACTTGGGGCATCCTCCACTGCACTCCCAGGCCACAGCAGAGAGCTGGACTGGAAGAGGGGCAACCGGGACAGAATCCGGTGCCCTGACCGAGACTAGAATCTGGTGTGCCGGCTCCACAGGTGGAGGATTAGCCTATTGAGCTGCAGCACCAGCATAAAGATTTTTTATTTAATGTTACACTCATTCCTAGAATGTTCTTGGGACAATGATCAATTACAAACATTTGAGAATATAGTCACCTGAACATTTTGCTTCTTGTCTCAGAATGGAGTGGATGTCAAGAATGGGATCCCCCTCCTTTGATTCCTTTTCAGAGCTCTTTGGCAGAGCATATTGCCACAACTGATCAAGCCATTTGCCTTTTCCTGGGAATAAACTGAATTGAATTTCACCCAGTATCCCAGATCTGGATAGATGTAGTAATGGATAAAAAGAGTCTTTCCATTTACATCTGCAATTATTTGCTGCACACTCATTTACATGCACAAACAACTTCACAAAATCCAAATTTTAATAAAACTAAGAGACTCAACCTATTTGTAATTTGCCTTACTAAAGCATTCAACTTTGAAAATTACAACTAAAATTTATCTTGTTTTCCATTATTACAGTTATCAATAGGTATCCAAGATAGCTCCAGCTAGTTATAAAAACATCAGAAAATTTGCAGTTTAGTTAAGAATCATTGCTATATGCAGAATTTCTACTATCTTCTAATATTAGAACTGTGAAGAAGGTATTGATTACCATTGTTTTTAGTGGTTTTACTTTTTAAAAAATTAACAGAAATATAAAAATTATAAATATGGGATACTAGATGATATTTTAATTGTGCATACACTGTATACTATTCAGTCAGGGTTAATATGACTATCTTCTCAAACATTTAACATTTCTTTATGGAGAAAACATCCTATAATCATATCTTTCTGGTTTTTTTAATAGAGGAATGTACATTACATTAGCATTGTCTGTAGTCACCCTACTGTATAATAGAACCCCAGAACTTCTTACTTCTGTCTAACCGCAACCTAGTACCCCTTAATCAGCCTTTCCCTATTCCTTTCTCCTCACTTCTTTCCCCCAGCCTCTGGTAACCACCATTCTACTTCTAACATATCATAGATTATGTTGTCTGACTCCACATATGAGTGAGATCAGATGATACTCATCTTTCTATTCTTGGCTTACCTCACTTAACATAATGACCTTCCATTCCATCCAGGTTGTTGCAAATGATAAGATTTCATGCTTTTTTAGGGCTGAATAGTATTCTGTTTTGTGGATGTACTTCCATTGTTTGAAAACAATTGATGGTGGGGTTCCCTCAAGTTGACTTACACAACCTTCGCTTCAGTAGATTTTCAAGTTGAACAGTTCTCAAGGGCTAGATTGCATTGTCATTAAACACTATGGGAAAATAACACATGGGAAAATAATTACAGTAGTTTTCAGCAGAATTCAGAACATGGCATGAAATTCCAATGCTATGTCAAGGAAATCAATGCCAGCACAATTAGTTTAATTTAACAAATGTTCCAAATTTACAGAACAGTAAGTAGCATGTATCTGGCATCTAGCTTGTATCAGGTAATGTACAAGATCCTCTAGACACATTCATGCAAATTAATTAAGGATAATTATTAGCAAAACAAGCAATCATTTTCAAACATGATACCATGTCACCACTTAGAAATAAGCATAATGCTACATCCTTCTTTTCTTTATTCTATGAATCCTTCTGGAGATTCTTCACAAATCTTAGACAACTCACAGCTTACAGTTAATCATATTCCTCCTCACAACATTCTTATATTAACTTGATTTTGACATAGATTAACTCAGATTTTAAAGTAAATTAAGTGAATTCCTCCTCCCATTCAACTTAACGTACCTATTGTCAACCAGCCCAGATTAGTTATCAGTGTAATTGTTGTAATGATAGCGTTATGGATAAGGAATATCATTTAGAATGAATTTTTTATTTTATATGACTTATGTACATGACATGTGACCAAATATAGAAATAATTTAATTCAATTTGAAATACTTTGATGACTATCTCTGTACAGGGACATCTTTAGATAGAAGTTCACAAGCAACATGGTATTAAAGTCAAGTGAATGTGGAGAATTCAGCTGAAAGAAAGGCAAGTGAGGAGTGAGAACTGAGTTTCCCAATGGAATTTATCATTTCAACTTTTCTCCCATATTCCCCAGGAGGACAGCTTTTTATTCTTTTTACCTTGATAGTTTCTCCAGCTCTTCTGTGTCCATGTTTTATATAAAGACCAACATGCTGAATGCCTGAATGTATCTAATAAAGTCCCTATTGATGTGGAATATAGGGCTGAAGAATTATGTTCTGGCTTTTGCACATCATATCCCTGTTCACAAAATGCAGGCCCATACCAGTCCTTTAAACAATGGTCCTGTCTTGTTTCCATTTATTTAAGGTGTGATTCAGAGTGATGGTTTCACCAGCCATTCCCCAGCAGGTATTCATGTGGTTTGGATTTGGGGAGCACATGGATTGCCCAGCACTGTCCCTGTTGAACATCAAACATCAGCCTCTCTTTGACAGACCATTTTTCTAATTGGTCAAGGTCACCTTGGATTCTGCTCTTGCCTTGCAAGGAATTTTCGGCTTTTTTCCCCACCTTCCCAGCCCAATTTCCCAATGTGATATCTTCTATGTTATTTTCTTATTTCCCTCATTCCAGACCTTTCAGGAAAAATTAAAAGCTCTGGAACAAACCTATGTGGTCTCTGGTATATGTTGTCCCAGGTTCTTCTGAAAGCATTGAGTGTCCTTGCAACGAGACTTGTAATAGTACAGTCCAGGCCTGATATCCCTGGCTCATTAATGGCAATGCCTTGCAGATTCCCAAAGCTTTAGTGAAGTCCAGATGTGTCTTACATTGATTGCTCCCCTCTTTATTCAAAACCTGCAACTCTGTCACAGAAGGAAATGAAATTGGTTTAGCATGAATTGCTCATCATGAAGACAGTGCCTTGGAATATTTTGTTAGCAAACAGCTTACTTGATCTTTCTATCATCTTCAGGTGAATTAAAATGAAAAAACACTCTATTTTCTGTTAGTGCTATCCAGAGGCTTAGTGGGCTGCCATGAGGAAGTGGTAAAGATGCCATTCTGTTTTGGAACAGAATGCTAAGAGGATATTTCCGCATTTGTTAAGACATTGAATTGAGTGACTTCCAGCTTTACTTTCAAAGTTAAATTGCTACAATTCTGTGTTTTTATTTGTATTTTCCATTAATATTTTCCCTCATGTTTAGAAGATTGCTTTTTTGAATGTTTCTGTTCAGAGATATTCTCAGATATCCGCAAAATATCTACTAATTTTTCTCTTTCCTGCCACATTACATGTTACAAGTATACCATAGGATTAGAAATGAGCAAGGTAACTAATTAACCAAAATTTTGCCCATTTAGCTTTGGAGTAAAGTGCAGAAAAGAAAAGGGACATTGATTTTCATTATCTAATCCTTCCAGATTGTGTAAATTAAAGTGGTGAGAGTTTACCTATAAATGCAGAGGGCTAACAAAGTCTACATCAATGACTGGTGAAATCATTGAACTTCCACCTAGGTATTCTTGGTAGATTTACGACACATGCTCATCCAAAAAGCCCTTCCCAGCATTAGGAATTACTGACTTTAACCAATGAAATATACTAAAAAAAACCAATACCAAGAAATATGAAAGCCAGCTATCATAAGTCAAATGGAATGCAGGCCAAATTTGGTACAGTTATATTCTTCCCCATAACAGCCTTAGGAGAAACATGACATCCCGTGATAGACTGACACAGCTGTACCCCTGGATCCATTAATGTAGAGTGAGATGATAAGGCTTCTAAGAAGCTGAGAAGCTCACTAGATTTGTGAAGCTGTGCAATAGAGTAAGCTTTCATGCACTGGAATGCCTTTAGAATTGAATCTTTGAAAATGAACAGATTAAAAGTGAAAACTATGAGTGGTGTGCTGAAGCTAGCCTTAGTTCAATACCTACATCTTATGGTAGAAAAAAAAAAACTTTCAAGGATGTTCCAGGTTGAGTTTATGTTCAGCTTATGTTATATTTTCTGGAAAGAGCAAGATTGTGGGTGTTTGGACCACATGGGTAATTCTTC
This sequence comes from Sylvilagus floridanus, assembly GCA_949820135.1. NCBI lineage: Eukaryota > Metazoa > Chordata > Mammalia > Lagomorpha > Leporidae > Sylvilagus > Sylvilagus floridanus. The sequence goes on from OX463223.1 coordinate 17,062,645, forward strand.
ACTAATGTCCATATCATGAACAATGCTTGATTTCTTTACCTACATAAAACTACCACCAATTATAACCTTCACTTAACTTGAAAAACTAACAACTCTTGTGGACTTGAGGCCAAGTTCCAAAGTCAATCTTGTGCTAGAATCAGCAAAGGAGGCAAAATTGCATGTGGGATGGTGATGAAATACCCACCCTACACACATAATTGTATCACAATGTTCTTGTCTAGGAGAGCTTTAATGTACATAAACATATAGATGGGGTTCTGCTTAGTAATATTTGACTCAAGTGACATAATGTACTTTTCTGTACCTTCTATGAGGAATAAAATGAACATAACACATAAGAAGCATGCCACCCAGGAAAACATACCTTGTTGCCTGAAATCCTGAAATTTTGCTTTATTTGCTAGGGAAGAATGAGAAGGCAAGAAAAAGGAGAAAAACAACATACAAAGAGACAACCTATACTTCTAGTTCTCTTTTAGAGGAAAAAATAGTGTGAGAATTGATTTTCCTAGATCAGTTCAATGGTTTCTAAGTATTTTCAAGCACATGCTACTCTTTTGTCTTAGTTTGAATTCTTCTCAACAAAGCAGATCCTGAAATAAGGATTACAGGACAAGTAGTCTGTTGTGAAGTAATTCCAATAAGCAATGATAAGCAAGTGGGCACATAAATTAAAAAAGCAAAGAAAGTCAATAAAATTTGCATTTTCAAACCAGTTGATACCATGGGCCACTGGAGCTCAGTCGTTCTGGGGAACTCCAGAACATTCTTTGGAGTTATCCCAACTGAGGAACAAGAAAGCAGCAGTGTAATATGGTACAGCAAAAACCTAGTGGAAATGCAATTAAAAGATATATTTATTTTGGTACAAAAATGTAAATCCATGCATAGCTTTTTTTTCTTAATAGGCAATACTATCAAATAACCCAACATACAAGTCTTACAATTTCATGAAAGTGTAGAAAGAAAGAACGGACTACAAAGCCTATTTAGTGAAATAATTACAGAAAAAAACCCCAATTTGGAGAAAGAAAGGCATGTGCAACTAGAGGAAGTACATAGAATTCCTAACAGACGTGACCAGAAAAGATCTTTACCGTGACACATTATAGTCAAACTTTCCACAGTAAAACATAAAGAAAATATTCTAAGATGTGCATGAGAGAAACAACAGATTACTTTCATAGTATCTCCAATTAAACTCACAGCTCATCAGAAACCCTACAGGCTAGAAGAGAATGGTGAGATATAGTCCAAGACTTTACAGAAAAAAACTGTCAACCCAGGATACTGTAACTTACAAGGCTTTTATTTATGAATGAAGGTGAAATAAAGACCTTCCATAACAAACAAACAGAAATTGAAAGAATTTGTTGCCACTCATCCAGTATTACAAAAGTTGCTTAAGGATGTGCTACACTAAGAAACATAAAAAGATAGCCACTACTGGGTGCCGGGTTCTAGTCCCCGTTGCTCCTCTTCCAGTCCAGCTCTCTGATGGGGCCCGGGAGGACAATGGAGAATATCCCGAGTGCTCAGGCCCCTGCACCTGCATGGGAGACCAGGAAGAGGTGCCTGGCTCCTGGCTTCAGATCAGCACAGCACCAGCTGTAATGGCCATTTGGGGAGTGAACCAACAGAAGGAACACCTTTCTCTCTGTCTCTCTCTCTCTCACTGTCTGTAACTCTACCTGTCAAATAAAAAAAAGATAGCCATCATTATGAAACAATATGAAGGCAGAAAATCTCCCAGCAAATGTACAAAAGTTATCCAAAATAAACAAAAAGATTATTTATGTAAAAATGGTATGATAAATTTGTTAGTTATCACTAGTCAGCTTAAATGTAAATGGACTCAACTCTCCAGATAACAGACTGGCTTAATGGATTAAAAAACAAGACTCATCTATTTGCTGCCTACAAGAAACATAGCTCACAAACAAAAATACATGCAGATTGGAAGTGAAAGGATGAAAAAAACTACTCCTTGCTAACAGAGAGCAAAAAAATTCAGGTGTTGCCATCTTAATATAAGACAAAATAGAAATTAACATAAAAACTGTTAAGTGAGACAAACAAGGGCACTATATAATGATTAAGGGATCAATTCAATGGGAAGACATTACTATAATAAATGTATACAAACCCAATTACAGGGTACCTGGCTATTTAAAAGAAATGTTGATTGGTCTAAAGAGACATAGACTCCAATACAATAGTGATAGGAGCCTTCAACACCCTACATTCATCAGTGGAAGGCCATAAAGCAAGTCTCGTCAAATTCAAAAAAATCAAAATCATAGCATACATCTTCTCTGACCACGTTGGAATGAATCTGGAAATCAACACCTCAAGAATCTATAGATCATATAGAAACACATGGAGACTGAGCAGCACGTCCCTGAATAAACAATGGGTCATAGCAGAAATCGAAAGAGACATCAAAAAATTCTATAAACAAATGAAAATTACAAATCATCATATCTAAAATTTAAAGTTATGGGATACAGCAAAAGCTGAGTTAAGAGGGAAGTCTATAGAAATAGGTGCCAATATGAAGAAATTGGAGCCAGTGCTGTGGCACAATGGGTTAAAGCCTTGGCCTAAAACACCAGCATCCGATATGGGCACTGGTTCTAGTCTGGGCTGCTCCTCTTCTGATCCAGCTCTTTGATATGGCCTGGGAAAGCAGTAGAAGGTGGCCCAAGTCCTTGGGCCCCTGCACCCACATGGGAGACCCAGAAGAAGCTTCTGGCTCCTGACTTCGAATCAGCACATCTCCGGTCATTGTGGCTATCTGGGGAGTGAACCAGTGGATGAAAGACCTCTCTCTCTGTCTCTATCTCTCTGTGTAACTCTGTCTTTCAAATAAATAAAAATAATATTTTTAAAAAAGAAATTGGGCCGGCGCCGTGGCTCAACAGGCTAATCCTCCGCCTTGCGGCGCCGGCACACCGGGTTCTAGTCCCGGTCGGGGCACCGGATTCTGTCCCGGTTGCCCCTCTTCCAGGCCAGCCCTCTGCTGTGGCCCGGGAGTGCAGTGGAGGATGGCCCAGGTGCTTGGGCCCTGCACCCCATGGGGAGACCAGGAAAAGCACCTGGCTCCTGGCTCCTGCCATCGGACGAGCGCGGTGCGCCGGCCGCAGAGCGCCGGCCGCGGCGGCCATTGGAGGGTGAACCAACGGCAAAAGGAAGACCTTTCTCTCTGTCTCTCTCTCACTGTCCACTCTGCCTGTAAAAAAAAAAAAAAAAAGAAATTGGAAAAGTAACAAATAATTCAGTTATCAATGCATCTCAAGGACCTAGAAAAACAACAGAACAAACCCCAAAAATTTAAAATTAGAGAAGAATTAAAAACAGTTGAAAATAATACAAAAGATCAAAAAAAGGTTTCTTTTTGAAAAAAAATACACAAAATTGATACACCATTGGCTCAACTAACCAAATAAAAAAAGATAGAAGGCCCAAATCAATAAAATCAGAGATGAAAAAGGAAATGTAACAACAGATACCACAGAAATAAAAACAATCACCACTACTTACTACAAAGAGCTGTATGTCAACAAACTTGGAAACCTACCAGTAATGAATAGATTCCCAAGCACACATAATCTACCAAAATAGAGTCATGAGGACATACAAACCTAAACAGAACCATAACCAAGATGGAAACTGAATCAGTAATAAAGACCCTCCCAACAAAGAAAAGCCCAGGAATGGATGGCTTCACTACTGAATGTAGAATTTAAAGAAGAAATAATTCCCATTCTTCCAAGCTATTCAAAACAATTAAAATGGAAAAAAGTTCTCCCAAATTCCTTCTATGAAGCATGCATCACCTAGAGTTCTAAGCTAAAGAAAGATACAACACATAAACAGAACTATAGACCAGTATCCCTGATGAACAAGCATGCAATAATCTTGAGCAAAATAATAGCTAGTCTAATCCAACAACACATTAGAAAGATCCTTCTGGACAAAGTGGGATTTATCCCTGATATGCAGGGATGGTTCAACATTCATAAATCAATAAATGTGATATATTACATTAATAAAAGGAAGAACAAAACCATATAATTATCTCAATAGATGAAGAGAAAGCATTTGATAAAACACAGAATCCTTTCATGATGAAAACCTTAAGCAAATTTTGTATAGAAGAAATATTCCTCAACACAATCAAAGCAGTTTATCACAAGCAGACAGCCTGCATGCTACTGAATGGAGAAAAGCTGGAAGCATTCCCCCTAAGATCCAGAATCAGACAAAGACACCCACTCTCACCATTGCTATTTATTATAGTCCTGGAAGTTTTAGCCAGAGCCATTAGGCAAGAAAAAGAAATCAAAGGGATACAAATTGGGAAGGAGGAAGTCAAACTATCCCTCTTTGCAGATGATATGATTCCTTATTTCGTGGACCCAGAGAACACAACTAAAAGACTATTGGAACTCATAGAAGAGTTTGGCAAAGTAGCAGGATATAAAATCAACATGGAAAAATCAGTAGCCTTTGTATACACAGACAATGTCATGGGTGAGAAAGAACTTTTAAAATCAGGCTCATTCACAACAGCTCCAAAAAGAATTAAATACCTTGGAATAAGTTTAACCAAGGATGCCAAAGATTAATCTCTGTAATGAAAATTACAAATCAATAAAGAAAGAAATAGAAGCAGACATTTAAAAGTGGAAAAATGTTCCATGTTCATGGATTGGAAGAATCAACATCATCAAACTGTCCATACTACGAAAAGCAATTTGCAGATTCAACATGATCCCAATCAAAATACCAATGACACTCTTTCCAGATCTAGAAAAAAATGATGCTAAAATTCATATGGAAACACAAAAGACCCTGAATAGCTAAAGCAATCTTATACAACAAAAACGTAGCTGTAGGCATCACACTACCTGATTGCAAGACATACAACAGGAAAGTTATAATCAAAATAGCTTGGCACTGGCACTAAAACAAACATGTAGACCAATGGAACAGAATATAAACTACAAAATCAATCCACAATCCACAAGTAATGTGTCTTTGACAAACGAGCTGAAATCAATACCTGAGCAAGGACAGTCTCTTCAACCAATGATTCTGGGGACGTGAATCTCCACATGCAGAAGTTGAAACTAGACCCATGTCTTACAATTTACAAAAAAAAATCCTCTTAAAATGGATTAATGACCTTAATCTTTGACCCAATACCATCAAATTACTAGAGAACATTGTGGAAACAACAGAAACAATGCAAGACATTGACATAGGCAAAGACATTTTTGAAAAGACCCCAGAAGCACAAGTACTGAAAGCCAAAATTTGACAATGGGATTAAATCAAGCTGAGAAGCTTCTGCACTGCTAAAGAAACACCCATCAAAGTGAAGAGGCAACTGGCAGAATAAGAGAAAATAATTTCAAACACCACATCTGATAAAGGATTAACAACCAGAATCTAGAAATAGAACAAGAAACTCAACCACAACAAAGCAGACAATCCACTTAAGAAACGAATGCATTGCTGTAAGGTCTTACCCAAAGTTCCATGCCATGTTGGGAAAAGGCAACTTTTATTTTACCATATTGGGGGCAGGTTAGAGATGTGAAAGAAATTGTGAAGCTACAGTAGTCTAGTGATCCCAATTAAAACTTCAGTTTTCTTTAATTTTTTATTTATTTATTTTATTTATTTTTTTGACAGGCAGAGAGGACAGTGAAAGAGAGAGACAGAGAGAAAGGTTTTCCTTTTGCCGTTGGTTCAGCCTCTAATGGTCGCCGTGGCCAGCGCGCTGCAGCCGGTGCACTAAGCTGATCCAATGGCAGGAGCCAGGTGCTTATCCTGGTTTCCCATGAGGTGCAGGGCCCAAGCACTTGGGCCATCCTCCACTGCACTCCCTGGCCACAGCAGAGAGCTGGCCTGGAAGAGGGGCAACCGGGACAGAATCCGGTGCCCCGACCGGGACTAGAACCTGGTGTGCTGGCACCTCAGGTGGAGGATTAGCCTATTGAGCTGCGGCACCAGCTAAAACTTCAGTTTTCTAAGTCTTCTTACAAACTAGTCTTTCAGATATAATAAAAGTGAACTCCTGTGCTGAAGTCGTCCTCAGTCTGTGCTTGAGATGAGCACGCTGCCCACATCCAGTTGCCCACATCCACACCAGCGGGAGGACAGAGATTAAAGAATGAGCATTTGCATCAAATGCAATCAACTTTGTACATTACAAAAATTCTATATAAAATTTTGCCTTTTATTCTTTCACTTGGGGAAAAAAAAATCCCAAACTATTTTAGTAGTTACTGTTTTGTTCTTTGATGGGAAAAAGAAAATAAAACAAGATTCAATTACTGATTGTTGCCATCTTCGCATTTTCTGAATAGATCTATGCATCTTAGAGATAACTAAAAGCCTATGACCAATGTAACACGTGGCATTTCTTACCTGGACATCTTGGTAGCTGTCACTGCTTCAAAAAAAGAGACCATTTCCCTCAGTACACGCATGCGTGGCCATGAGAGCAGCCATGATGATTCCATGATACTACTATTTCGTCATTGTAAATTCACTATCCTAGGACTTGAACCTTTATTCTACACTTTGGAAGATTTGTTTTAAAAATGGTGCTGCTACTCATTAAAAAAATTTTTGATCTAAAGATAGACTGCATAACATGTTAGATTTAAACAGTTAACAGTGTTGCATATTCTCATTTTTGTCTAGTCAGGAAATATAAGATTTCAAGTAAAATTTTGAACCAAAAACATTTATACTGCAATTCTGGGTTTTCTATTACTTTTTATACTGTACCTTAAAAAGCATTAGGCTGAAAGAGTTTATTTTGGTGGTCAAAAAATAAAATAAAATATGCTTCTACTAGTGTAAACTATTTTAAATGTTGCAAAGTAAAATAATAAAAGACACATTAATTGTTTTATTCAGTCAGCGGTTTTTTAGAGAGTGTTTATCTCGGCCTGTAGGCAGATATTTGGCCTTTCCTTACTGGCGTTCTGTGGTTGATGAAGACACTCTTGGGAATGTTTTTGTGACTGTAATTAATTTTTGGATGTGTAGAAAACGCACTGTTCCTTGTAAGCAATGAGGATACCTGCTTTTTATGCAGTTGTGAAAAGAATGTAAAATGTTTTAATATATTCTTTGTTAATCTAAACATCTTATTGAGTCATTTTCTTTATGTGGGGACAGGGGATCACAGAAAACGTGCTTTTATCATTCAAGTAAGCAATGAGATAACAAATACCGTGACCTTCAGGCTTAATCGTCCAATATTCACCTTTTAAACTAGTTAGAGTTGGTATGCATTTGTAACTTTACCAGAACTGTTCAGAGTGACTTGCTTGCATTTGTGGATTGATGAATGTGATTCCTGGGTGTTTGACATGGATCATTTGTTTTTCCCCTTCTTTGTAAAATAGGTCCTCAGCGCCCTCCAGAGCCACACGTGCACCCCTACTGGTGCTAAGGAGAGCAGCGGTTGCGAGGCGAGACCAAGGGATCGGTCAGGGAGAGGCAGAGAATAAACAGAACCAAAGTTGGCCTTTGTTGCGTGTGTGTGTGCGCACGCACACACGCACATGTGCACCATTACTTGGAACTTCTTACGAAGTAAAATTACCCAAATTTTCTTAGTACAAAAACTATTCATCATTCCTAACAGATTTTGTTTTAAATTATCTGATCAACCATTACTGGAATATTACAAATCAACCCATCAGTTTCTGATGTCTCTGAGGTCGAAAGGCAGTGTTGACGTGAATACACGTTCTTAACAAGTGTTCTTTAACACTGGCTACTGAACTTGAGTTTTTGGAGCAGGTTTTTCCCTCCCCTGTGGCTTCCGCACTTTAAGACACTTGGGTGTTTGTGTAATTCCCAGGCGCCCCCGCCGGTGTGAGTGTGCCCCAGCTCCGGCCTTGCCACGAGGGGGGGGGGTGCAGAGAATCCGCCTCTGGATTCTGGAGGAGGGAGAAAAATGCGGTAACGGCAGGGTGTTAAGAATTTCTTTCAAAAACAGTCATTTGGGAACCAAAGTGTTTTACTGCAACAGTTGAACTCAGGGCTCCCGGGTTCTGTGCAACCCAGACTCTCCACAAAGCCCTCCGTGGTTAATACTAATTGTCAAGAGGTGATCATTTCTTACTGACGTTAATCCAAGACTTTCCAATTTTCCACTGAATACGTATTTGTTGTTACAAATGAGTGGTTTTAGAACTGTTTTGTCATCCTATGCCTTAGCAGAGTGAACTGTTCAATGTTATTTAGGAATAAGCTTGAACTCAATTCTGTTTTCTGTTTACTTTTTGCTTAAACCTTAACTGAGATGATTGGAGTCAATAAATTTGTACTGTATTTTGCTTCGGGAAAAAAAAAAAAAGAAATGGGCAAAGGACCTGAACAGACACTTTTCAAGAAAGGAAATTCAAATGACCAACAGACACTTGAAATAATGCTCAGAATCACTATCCATCAAGGAAGTGCAAATGAAAACCACAATGAGGTTTCATCTCACCCCATTTACAATGGCTCTCACACAGAAATCAATAAACAACAAATGCTGATGAGAATGTGTGGGAAAGGGTTCCCTAATCTACAGCTGGTGAGAATATAAACTGCTGCAGCCACTGTGGGAAGACAGTATGGAGATACTTCAGAAATCTGGCATATCTGATCATATGGTATAGAACTACCATATGGTCCAGCCATCCCACTCCTGGGAATTTATCCAAACCAAAAGGAATCAGCATATGAAAGAGTTATCTGTACCCTCATGTTCATTCCATCACAATTCACAATAGCTAAGTTATGGAATCAACCCAGATGTCCATCAACTGTTGACTTAATAAAGAAATTATGGTATATGTATACTATGGAGTACTAACCAAATGAAAAAAAAAATGAAATCCTGTCTTTTGCAACAAAATGGATGCAACTGGAAACCATTATACTTAGTGAATTGAGCCAGTCCCAAAAAGATAGATACTATATGTTTTCCCTGATCTGAAGTGACTAATAAAGTACCTAAAATGTAATGTATTGGAGTGAAATGGACATTTTGAGATTCGATGATTGTTTACAGCCCTTGTCTCTTCTGTTGAGGAAAAGTTCTTTTTTCTGTACACTATTTGTGTAACACTTTTATTTAGTGTAGGGTTAACTTTATGATCACTAAGTAAACTGAAAGTAGAGCTTTGTAAAAATTAAGAGTGGGAATGGGAGATGGAGGTGAAAGAAGAGTTGGAGCCTGGGCAGGAGGGAGAGTAGGGTAAGATGTATCACTATGTTGCTAACTCTCTATATATGAAATACATGAAACTTATATAAGTTAAATAAAATTTTTAAAAAAGAAAACAAAAGAGAGGCAGAGAGGGAGGAAGGAAAGGAGGAAGGAAATATTATATTCTTAGAATTATATCTATAAATCACATTGAATCTGTTCAAATCTAATTAAAAATTAAAATAATAAATAATAAAAAAGAAATATACAAAGACACATTTTTCTTTTTTTAACTTTTATTTAATGAATATAAATTTCCAAAGTACACCTTATGGATTACAATGGCTTTCCCCCTCCCCCATAACTTCCCTCCCACCCACAACCCTCCCATCTCCCGCTCCCTCTCCCCTTCCATTCACATCAAGATTCATTTTCAATTCTCTTTATATACAGAAGATCAGCTTAGTATATATTAAGTAAAGATTTCAACAGTTTGCACCCACATAGCAACACAAAGTGAAAAATACTGTTTGAGTACTAGTTATAGCATTAAATCACAATGTATAGCACATTAAGGAGAGAGAACCTACATGAGGAGTAAGTGCACAGTGACTCCTGTTGTTGACTTAACAAATTGACACTCTTGTTTATGCCATCAGTAATCACCGTAGGCTCTTGTCATGAGTTGCCAAGGCTATGGAAGCCTTTTGAGTTCGCCAACTCTGATCATATTTAGACAAGGTCATGGTCAAAGTGGAAGTTCTCTCATCCCTTCAGAGAAAGGTACCTCCTTCTTTGATGACCTGTTCTTTCCACTGGGATCTCACTCGCAGAGATCTTTCATTTAGGTCATTTTTTTTTGCCAGAGTGTCTTGGCTTTCCATGCTTGAAATACTCTCATGGGCTTTTTAGCTGGATCCAAATGCCTTAAGGGCTGATTCTGAGTCCAGAGTGCTGTTTAGGACATCTGCCATTCTATGAGTCTGCTGCAAAAACACATTTTTATTTTAAAAAAAACTTTAATTTTCTTTAAAAGAAAAAAATTGAATTATTTAAGTAGTTTTTATATATGTATAATGTGGTAGTGAAACTTTAAAGGTCTCCAGGGACCTAAAGAGCAGCAATAAAATAGGAGTAGAAACTTAAAAACTAAAAGATAAATAAAGTAAATTAATATTTTGCATACATTGTACATTTACCATTGAAGCACTGTCTAAAGAATTCTTTCATGTATTTACTCATTCAATCCTCATAACATGCTATAAGTTGTTATCATTTTATAGAGGAGTAACTGAGAAACAGAAAGCTTAAGCAACCTGCCCAAGGTCATCTAGAAAATGACAGAGCTAGGATTGAAGCTGGACAATCTGAGTCCAGAACATGCAAAGGTACTTCAGAAAGTCCATGGATAATGGAATTAAGAGATATGTTTATTTTGATGCAAAAACATTTTTGAAATTCACGCATGCATGAGTCATCAGAAAGTTCAAAGGAAATGTATAATGGAAAAACCTGTGCACGGATTTCAAAAATTTTTGCACCAGAACAAATGTATCTTTTTATTCCACTTTTTCATGAACTTTATGAAATACATTAATATATCTTAACTTGTAAACTATTGGAAACACAGTTTCCATATTAATAGTGCCTTATTTGTAAACCTAAATTTTAGTGTATTTTAAATTCAAAAGCCAGGGTGAATGTTTGGTGCAACTGCTATGACATTACTTGGGAGGTCCGCATCCCATACTGGATTCCCTGATTCGAGTCCTGGCTGCACTTCTGATTCCATTTTCCTGCTAATGCATGCCCCGGAAGGCAGTGGTGATGGTTCAAGAACTTGGGTTCCTGTCACCCTCTGGGAGACCCAATTTGAATTTTGGACTCTTGTCTTCAGCCTGCTCTAACCTCAGGAATTGCAGGCCTTTGGGAAGTGAAACAGTGGATGGAATCTCTCTCTCTTTCTCTCTCTCTCTCTCTTTCTCTCTCTCTCTGTGTGTGTGTGCGTGTCCCTCTGTGTTTCAAATAAAGTTTTTATTTAAAATTTTAAAAATACAGAAAATCTTCAGTAACTGTGTGTGCGATTTGACTGAATTAATCATAAGATTGAATTTAAGAGTATTGCAGTATTCTGCTTTATACAGGAGAGGTTTAATTCTTTCAATTATATGAAACAAAATGAAACTGGCTAGTGGGTAGAAATCCAGAGAAGATCTGCTTTAAGGTATGGGTAAGAATGATTTATGCATCATTTCATGTTGTGGACTTTATTATACCTGTGGATAAGAAAGTTTCCTCAGATGCCACAGTCACCCAAACATGTGCACAAAGTGGCTGGTTGTGTGGCAGTAAGAGGCTCACTTTGAAGTAGCAACTTTCACATTTTTGTTTTTGTTTTTTAGGGTTTTTGTTTGACTTCTGGGCCATGCATTATGGAGAAAATAAAAATGTCCCCTTTTCTTTTTTTTTTTTTTTTTTTTTTTTTTTTTTTTTTTTTTTTTTTTTACAGGCAGAGTGGACAGTGAGAGAGAGAGACAGAGAGAAAGGTCTTCCTTTTGCCGTTGGTTCACCCTCCAATGGCCACCGCGGTCGGCGCGCTGCGGCCGGCGCACCGCACCTGTCCGATGGCAGGAGCCAGGAGCCAGGTGCTTTTCCTGGTCTCCCCATGGGGTGCAGGGCCCAAGCACTTGGGCCATCCTCCACTGCACTCCCGGGCCACAGCAGAGGGCTGGCCTGGAAGAGGGGCAACCGGGACAGAATCCGGTGCCCCGACCGGGACTAGAACCCGGTGTGCCGGCGCCGCAAGGCGGAGGATTAGCCTGTTGAGCCACGGCGCCGGCCAATGTCCCCTTTTCTATAAGTTCTCCCTAGAAGTCTTGGAGTCAGCCAGCCAGAGTCAGTAGCATCTCTGACCAACCCAAGCAGGGAATTTCAGCCTAGATTGCAGTCTGAACCCCACTTTCCTCCATCTCCCTGCTATTGGAAAGAGCTTTGAAAACAAATGGGAGTGGGTTCCATTCCTGGTCCCCCATTTACTGGATTTACTGGATCTGAATCTGTTTTCTTATCTTTGAAATAATGATAATGATAAGACAGGTCTCATAGGGTTCTGATGAGGATTAAGTGAACCATCGTGGATTAAGTATTCAAAGGCAGTGCCTGGAACATTGCAAGCACCCAGTGAGTGGTGATGTCTAATGGCTGCCATTATGTAACTCTGATAGAGTGGTTAAACGTCCAAGCTCTGAAGTCAAACTGTCTGCAATGCAATCACAGGTCTGCCACAACGAGTTGTGTTAGGCAACCTGCTTAACCTCCCTCACTGAGCCTCGGTCAGTGAGGTTTTATAACAGTTATTGTAAAGTGAAAAAGAAAACATAGGTAAATTGACAAATATAATACCTGGCAATAGAGGTGCCCATTTTAGTGGTTTTATTGGTCATTTTTTCCCTAATTATAGTTTCTTCTCTTTCCTTTACTTCGGCACGGCAGTTGCCTGTGGTCATCTACAGGTACAGTTCCACTACCAAATCAATAAATGTGATATGTACTTTAGTCATTAACAGAGAAGTTTTGGGAGTCCCATTCCCAAGGATAGGTTTCCAAACCCTATCATACATAGGTGATTTGCATAATAATGAAAGCATAGATTCAGGGGCCACATTTCCTGGTTTTCTCTTTTGGCTCTGTCACTGTATGACCATGAACAAATTACTTAACTTTCTCTGACTCAGATTAGAAAAACACTATGTACTTCATAGGGTTGTAGTAAGGTAAACCTTAGTATAGCACTTGGCCCACAGTGAGTGTTAGCCATTTTTACCACTCTAGAATAATCTATGAACTTGACTATTAGGAAATAAAAGATAGTCATTTTGATTGACCAATTCACAGAATGGAAGTTTGTATAAACCTGTGTGTCCTTCACACATGGATGTCTCCCCCTCAGAGGTATTCTGTGACTAAAGCAGATGTGAATTAGGTCCTATAGAACTACAAGAGCAGATAGAAATAAGGGAAAATAATACCATGAAAAGAGATTGGATTTTATGTCAAAAGATTCAAATTTGAATGCCCTGTCCATCCATCACCAACTAGTTGTGAAACTTTGTGGAACTCACTTATTTTTACTGACTCTTAATTTTTTCATCTGAAAAATGGGCTCACTAAACTCTTTATTGCAAACTTTTTGTGAAGATCAGAATAGGAATTCCAAGAAAAGAACTTGACAAATTATTAAATACTATACAAATAAAATTCTTCTTTCCCCTCACAGATGTTGTGATTATACTTGCTATTTTACAAATATGCATGTCTCATCCTATTTATTTGTAAAATGGACTTTTACCTTGGAGCGTTGTAGGACCATCTGCTTAGGTCTGGAATATGAGGAATCTGGACCTGTAGTGGTCACAATTCATTGAAACTCCAAAGCCCCTGATTGAACTTGGTACCAGTGTCCTAACAATCACACTGACACTTAAACTTGGGTGGTTGTAAATATAGGTAGGGTCACTAATCAACCAGGTGGCTACCCGCTGCCTTGAACGTGAGCAATTAAGTACAAGGGCTATTTTCATCCAGAGGGTTTGCTATTTCATAGCCAATTACCCAGGCAGCTTCAACCCACTTTGAACTTTGTGGGAAGTAAGGGCAGCATATGCATCTGCAGCCTCAATAGCTTCCCTGTAGCTCCTGCCATCAACCCTATTCATCTCTTTCTAAAGGAGCGTCAGCATCCACCTGCCTTTCAGTATTTAACTCCTTCATTTAGAAAGAAGCAGCAGGAAATTTGAACCAAGAGCTATTTTTATCTTTATAATGGCAAAAGCAATTTTAACACTATATCCACGTTGTAATCTGCATTTCTGCAATCTGCTATATTTTAAAATATCAGAAAGGAATGTGTTCTGCTCAGACATTCACATGGCTCCCTAATGCAATTTTTCCCTAATTAGAATGGTGCTCAGTTCAGAGTAAGATATTTGATGTTCTTAGTCCCTAGAGCAAATGGAAATTTTATTGAAAACCAGTGTGGCTCAGCATTACCAAAGTAAATGCAGCTTACTGGTATGAGTTTATTTGGAAAGAGACTATTATTAAAATGCTCCAATTAGGCCTATAGCATTAAAGGAGCCCTGAGGTAGAGACTTATGCATCTATTTGCACATCCAATGACATACAGTGACACATACCAGACTGCCTCCAGCCCACCATCTGAGGGGATGATCATGAAAGGAAAAAGGAAAGAGATGCAGAGGGAAGTAGGGTATGGGCATAAATGATACCTTAGTGTAATGTATTCCTATTGCAGGAGTCTGAGCTCTCTGATCAACCACACACACACACACACACACACACACACACACACACACAGTCTTGTCTGTTCACAGTTGCTTACTCTTCTTCCCTGAATCCTTCCCTTAACTTGAAGCCAAGAGAACATCTGTATCCTCCTATCACTACTCTCAGAGCAGTCTTCCCAGGCTCTTTGGAGACTAGAGATGGCTTTCAAGAGACAAAACAACTTGAATGAGAGAATCATATCATCCCTGCCTTCAAAACCCAGGTGCAGGTATTTCCTCCAATGACACCTTTCCTGGCATACAGCAGTATACAAAAGTTACTCGACTTTACTATGCATACAGGTTACTCAAGAGCCTTACTAAAATGCCAGCTCTGATTTCAGTAGAGCTGCACTGAAGGCTAAAGATTCCATATTTCTACTAGGCTCCAAGTTGATGAAAATGCTGCTGGTATGAGCATTTGGCCTAGTGATTAAGATACCAGTTAGGACTCCCACATCATCGTAGAGTGCCTGAGTTTGACTCCTGGTTTCTGTTTCTGGTTTCTGTTCCTGATTTCAGCTTCGTGCTAGTGTAGACCTTGGAATACAATAGTTCTACTCAAATAGTTGGGTCCCTGCCATCTACGTGGCAGAACTGGATTGAGTTATCAGCTCCCAGCTTTGGCCTCCAGGCACTGTGGGCATCTGGGAAGTGAATCAGTCTTTTCTCTATCACAAATAAAGAAATGGTCTTTATTTTAATTAAAAAAAAAAAGGGAAACTCTGAGTATTGAGTTGTGGTGCAGCAGGATAAGCTGTCTCTTATGATGATGGCATCCCATATTACCATACAGGTTTCAGTTCCTCTGTTCATCTTCCTTCCAGCTCCTTGCTAATGTGTCTGGGAAGGGGGCAGAACATGACCCAAGAACTTGGGTCCCTGCTGATCGCTTGTGAGACCTGGATGGAGCTTCTAGCACATGGCTTGGATCTGACCCAGTCCTGGTTATTGCAGGCATTTGGGAAGTAACCAGCAGATAGAGGATCTCTCCATCTTTCTCTTTCTCCCTCTGTCTCTCCCTCTTTGTGTGTCACTCTGTCTTTCAAATAAATAGATCTTTTTTAAAAAAGAAATTATTGCTAATAAATGGACCATACTTTTAACAATAAGAGACTGCACTTCACAATTTAACAATTAATCCTAATCTCTTATCTCCCCATACAGGTTGTCAATGTTCTGAGGCCAGGTAGCCTATCTTCTCTCTCTAATATACATCCTCACCATGCTGATCTCACAATCAAGGCTCCTTAAATGTTTCTGGATTAACTGATTAATTAATTCTTGTAACAGAGGCTTTGAAGTCAGACAATGTGGGCTGACATTCCAGCGTTATTCCTTATAAGCCATGGATTATTGGACAAGTTACTTATCCTCTCTGAATTTCAGTATCCCATCTGTAAAATAGTAGAGTAATTGTAAAGCAACATGAACCAATTCTGTGAAGCTCCTTGCACAGTGCTTGGCACAAAGTAGGCTCCCAATAAACACCACTTCTGTGTTGCTTTAGAGTTCCCAGAATAAAAATTGAAGATGATCAAATTATTTTATTAATGGAAGCTAAAATTTTAAAGAGAAAAACACATTTTAAGAATAGATATCAGGGCTGGCGCTGTGGCACAGCAGGTTAATGCCCTGGCCTGCAGTGCCGGCATCCCATATGGGTGCCGGTTCGAGTCCCAGCTGCTCTACTTCCAATCCAGCTCTCTGCTATGGCCTGCGAAAGCAGTAGAAGATGGTCCAAGTCCTTGGACCCCTGCACCCACGTGGGAGACCCGGAAGAAGCTTCTGGCTCCTGGCTTCGGATCAGCGCAGCTCCGGCTATTGCGGCCAATTGGGGAGTGAACCTGTGGATGGAAGACCTCTCTCTGTCTCTCTCTCTCTCTCTCTCTGCCTCTCCTCTGTGTAACTGACTTTCAAATAAATAAATAAATCTTAAAAAAATGAATAGGTATCTTTTTGAAAATCTCTGAATCTTCTTCACTGTTTTCTGGGATTTTCTTTAATTCATTTACTTATGTTTCCTTCTTCTCGGATTTCACAAGGCAACTTTTAAAAAATATTTATTTATGTATTTATTTGAAAGGCAGAGTGAAAGACACAGGACTAAGCAAGCAAGTGAGTGAGTGGGGGGGGGGAGAAAGAGAGAGAGAGAGAATCTTCATCCACTGCTGACTTCCCAAATGCCTACAACAGCCCAGGCTGGGTCCGACCAAAGCCAGGAACCAAGAACTCCATCCTGGTTCTCCCACATGGGTGGCAGGGATCCAAGCACTTGAGCTGTCACCTGCTACTTCCCCGGAACATCGGTAGCAAGCTTGATTAGATGCAGAACAGCTGGGACTCAAACCAGCACTGTGATATGGGATGCCAACATCACAAGCAGCAACTCAACTCACCACACCACAACATTGGCCCGCACAAGGCAACTTCAATGTAATGAAAAGATCTTTGACCTTTCTAATCAGAAAATCTAGGTTCCCAGTTCAGTTGTTACTACCAGGAGGCACCAAGTAAGAATATTAACCTCTCTCCACTTCAGTTCTTTTGTTTCTGAAAGAAGAGTGATGATAGATAGCATCCCACTGTGCCTATCATTTTGTCCTTTGCCTTTGTGCTATTATCTCCATTACAAATAAGAACAAAATAAAGCAAAGAAAACAAACATAATTTGGTAAAATTATCTAGCAAGGTACACAAGACTTTTAAAGAGAATTTTTTTTTGGTTTGGACATTCAACCTAGTGGTTAAGACACTGGTGAAGATGGCTATGTGCCACATAGAAGTACCTGGGTTTGGTTCCTGACTGGATCCTGACTACAGCTTCCTGATAACACACCTCCTGAGAAGCATCTGCAATGGTTCAAATAATTTTACTCCCGCCATCCATGTGGGAAACCTGGACTGAGTTCCTGGCTTCTGTATTCATGTGAGATCAGCATAGCTCTGGCTATTGTGGGCATTTGAAGGAAAACTGTTGGATAAGAGTTCTGTGCCTGTCTCTTTTTCTTTGTCTCCCTCTGCCTCTCAAATTGAAAAAAAAGAAATCCTCCTTTTTCCTTTTTATTAGAAAAAAGAAATATGAAAACATCTTCCTTAGAAGAAGAAAGGAGATTTTTTTAATAAATTATACTAAATTGTAAAATATTACCTGAAAAATAAATGTCATACTTAAAGACAAAAGTATAGTTTCCATGAAACGATTCAATTTAACCATAATAACTGAAATTTTATTTATAAATTTGTTTCCACATATGTCTACCGTCCACTATTTAAATACTGTTTTCAATATTACTAAATTTTATCATCACATAAAGGAGTTGAATAGATTACTGGGAGTTGTAATGAGATCTGACCAGCACTTTAGCCAAAGTCATCCTTCTCAAAGATCCAAAGCAATTACCCATGATAAGAACCTAGCTTATGTATTGATACTATGTTCACCGTTTTTTAAAGAATTAGTGGAAAGTATCTCATAAAAGAGTATATGCCAAGATTATCATTCCCTACATGCTAATGTTTTGTAGTTTTTTCATTATACTTACTTTCATACTGAACTAAAAATGCCACTATAGATTTATACAATTGGCAACAACTTTTAGTCCCTTAAGACCGCTAGTTGGTGATTAGTGTCTGATCTTGAGTTGAAAAAATTGCAAATGGAAGTATAGGTGGGAATGCATGTTTTCATTTTTTCCCTTTCAGATTCAAAAATCATAGAAGAATATTTGGTGAGAGTGAAGGTCTCTATAACTTGCATCTAGTCTAAACATGGAAAGGGATTCATAGTCACCCATGTTAAGATGGTTCTTTGAGTATAGTATCTGACTCTGTCTTCAGTGGTGAGGAAGTGAAAGGATCATAGATTACAGACAATCTATTTAGAGGTGATGAAGCTAAAGTATAGCCTGACATCCTGTGGGGAGGAGGAATCCATCCTCTCTCATGGTTTAGCAGTTCTCTAAATCATTCCAGCTTGGGGCATTAATCCTTTCTCTATACATCCTTGTTTGTTTGTTTGTTTGTTTGTTCAGGTCCACTGGGAACCTCTGATAGCAACATTTGGATACAAAAGATTTATTGGGGGTTTGCTTTTAGGAGTACTACCTATTAAAGATTGAGGAAAACAGGATTGGTTAAAGGAAAAAATATGATACATTTGCAACAGAGGTGTTAGCCCATCCCTAAAAGTTGATCTACAGTTAAGATGACCCTTAAGGGTTGACCTGAACTAACACAATAGGGTCTGGTCTTTGTAGAGCTTCATTAACTACTCATCAGATGCTGGCTGCCTTGAGAAGGGTGTTACAGCAATCATCTGTACACCTTCACAGCTTGGAGAATGGGTATCTTCCTAATTTTACTAGTCAGAAAACATGAATCCAGTCTACAGAGTCCAGGTATATTGTATTGTAACCAGAAATGAAATAACATACACAATTTTAACTACTTATATTAGATGTAAAGCCAAGAAATTGATGCTTCAGAGTCAGACAGCTGGCTTCCTACTCACCCATGTTTTGTTCCTTATCTCAACTTCTTTTGTAGGAAAGGACGACTTGATCAGGCTAGCTCTAATATCACCAATCATGGACCTCAAGGTCTACCATGATGATACAGATAAGGAATGTTTTGCCATCAATCTAGTGACATGCCTCAGAGCCTGACACCAGAGAGCTGTGGCTCCTTTGTGGTTTTGCCACACCAGCACCCCTTCCATATAGTCTCTTTTTAAAAATTTTTAAAGATTTTATTTATTTGAAAGGCAGAATTACAGAGAGGCAGCAGCAGAGGCGGAGAGAGAGAGACAGAGAGAGAGTCTTCCATCTGATGGTTCACTCCCCAGATGACTACAACACCTGGAGCTGTGCCAATCCGAAGCCAGGAGCCAGGAGCTTCTTCTGGGTCTCTCACGTGGTTGCAGGGGCCCAAGGACCCAGGCAATCTAGCACTGCTTTTCCAGGTCATAACAGAGAGCTGGATCAGAAGTGGAGCAGTCAGAACTCCAACTGGTGTCCATATGGGATGCCGGCACAGCAGGCAGTGGCTTTATCCATGCCACAGCGCCGGACCCTCCATATAATCTCTTTTAAAAACCCTAAACACCCTCATCCAGGAAAGTAGTAATTCTTGACACCAGAGTTCTGCTATGCTCTCATCTGCTAACAGAGTAAATGTTCTCTTTCATTCATTCATTCCAAAATCTCATTCTCTTTATTTTGATCTGGCACCAGGGGCAGGGACCAAACTTTCTGTATTGTTATAGTCGATTACTCCAAACTTAAAGAAGCAATAATAATTTATTATCTCTCAGAGTTCTTGTAGGTCATAAATTAGAATTTAACAAAAAATAGAGTATACAATGAAAAATAATTTTTAAAAAATTTAGAAGGAGCATAACAGGGCCCAAGACCACCAAAGCTAGAAGATTCCAAGGTTGGGTGCTAAAATCATCTGAGAGTTTGTCCATTCACTTCTCTAGTAGTTGATGTTAGTTTTTTCTAGAGTCCTAACTGAGACTGTCAGCCAGTGGCAAATAATCTCTCCTTGACTTAAGTCTAGCTGGGCTCATTTGAACTTTCTATTCAACTAGGCCCTCAACTGTGGGATTTCTCATTAATCTCTGAATGTCCAGTTTTAGAAAGAATACTGTTTGGTCAGTTTATCAACCAAACAACTCCATCCTTTCTGGAGGTTTATTTTATTTATTTAAACAGCACAGTGAGAGAGAGAGAGAGAGAGAGAGAGAGAGAGAGAGAGAGAGAAATATCTTCCATTCACTGGTTTACTCCCCAAATGGCCAAAGCCATGAACTCTGTCTGGGCCTCCCATGTGGGTCAGGAACCCAAGTTCTTGGGCCATCTTCTGCTGCCTTTCCAGGAACTGGATCGGAAGCAGAACAGCCAGGACTCACAGATACTCTGCTATGGGATGCCAATATCACAAGTGGCAGCTTAACCAGCTGAGTCATAACCCTGGCCCCAGTGCTCCATTTGTATTAGTTGATCAAATTCTTCATCTCCCATACTAAACATCTGATCATCAAGACCTGCCTTTAGCAAAAATCCCGTTAGGTCAGTTTAACAAAGAATAACCTCACCTCTTATTAAGTTTCTGTCCACTCATCCTTATCCTGCTCCATGGCTATAAATTACTTTTTCGCATTGGTTTTGGGGTTGACATTGACCTCTCTTACCAACCACAAAAAACAGTATATTCATTCCTCTTGAATAAACTTTTTTTACTGTCTTTGACAGATGTCAATAATTAACACCAGAATATCTACATTCAGCCCTTTTATATCATCTGGGCTTCTTCACAGCATGATGCTTGGATTCCCAGAGCAAGTAGACCTGTGTGTGTGAGAGAGAGGAAGGAGAGAGAGAGAGAGGGAAGGAGGGAGGGAGGGAGAGAGAAGCAAGTGGAAATCAATGGCCTTTTAAGACCCAGCTTCAGAAATCACACTAGTGCTTCATTCAGTTCATTCTGTTGATTGGGGCAGTTATAAAGGTACAAAGACACCATTGCTCATTGAAAGAAGAGCGAGTGGTATGGGATATTTATTGATGTGGCCATCTTCAGGAAATACAACCTGCCATATTCATGAATGGGAGATCTAGGCTGAACACCACTCTCTCCTTCAGTCTACACTATTTGGCCACTCAAATCCACAGCTCCTGCAGGATTCGGGTTAGTTATTTTTCCCAGGGAACGCATAACTTTAATTGGGCTAGTGCCAGTTTGTCACTGCCCCTGAGGCTTATCTTAAAGTCATAACTAATATTCATTCCTCCCTCCTCTGTCTCCTATTCAAGATTCTCCTTACCCTCAACTGCAGGTCTAGGTGGCTTACTTGATGGGGTGACTCAGACCCTCATCTCTGAGTGGTCAGAACCTAGCCAACAAATATTTATTAAACTAGCTTGATGTTTTGTCTGTTTGTTATCAGCAGTATGACAGGGAAATTCCAAATGAAACTCCAATGGATTACCTGAAGCCAAATATATCCTCATTCATCACCATTGCGTAACAACAGCTCTATAGACTCCCAATGATCTGGATAAATTACTCAGCCAGTGTAGTGATTCCTTTTCTTGACTTCCAGTCGATTAACAAATGAAGTAGCATGTGTCTGAACAACAACTGTAGCTTAAAATTTTAATGGAACACTTGCTTATTGTGTCTCTTGGTCAAAGTATATCTCACTTGGGAAACATAACTTTTGGACCCACAGACCCTAAAGTGGTGGAGATGAGAAGTAAAAAAGCGCAACAAGAATTACAGAAAGTAGCTCATGCCCCTACTTATGGCAGAACCCAGACCTATGGATTCTAACTACTGGGGACACAGTAATATGTAGTGCTTTTCTTTTTTTTAATTTGGAGTATGGATGCACCTAGGAAGATGGTTCTTTATCCTTGAAAGTTGTGTTCTTCTTATTGTCTTCAAGTTAACAACTAATTTACACTTGCAGATAGCCTTTCCATTCCTTGATCTGGCCAGGATCTTTTGGGTGGTATGTTATGTGGTATGATTAGGAGATCCTGTAGTAATAATGTACTGATTACCAAAATTTCTTCATTGTCACATGGGGCATTTGACCAAAATTATGATATATTCTACATGAATAGATCAAATAGTCTACAACCCCTCAGAAACAGAGGCTGGTTAAGGCCCCACAGACTGAAATGCAGAATCATATCTGTATTACTAGTCAATTCCAGTCAATATGGACACTAGAGTAGAAAGTGTATAATATATTCAACTTGCAATCAAGTGTGTATCTGATCTCTTCAAGTGATTATGTCATACTGGGGACATAGCAATAATCGCTCTTCTTGGTAGGTTGGACATTTGACAGTGGCAATAATGAAATCAGAATTGATGAGAAAGAACTGGCATTATTGGTCCCATAAATGGCTTCCGTATCTGCTACTATGGCTACACCATTAATGAGCCCATTGTGACAGTATTTGGGTGGATGATGACAACCTCTGGATGATGTCAGCTAGATTAGTCATTGTGTCTAATCAGTTGTTAGATTTCCCTCCTGCGAAAAATGCTCTGTAGTGGGTTTTAATATTCAAAACAAATATCTTTATTCTTTGTGTTGATGATCAGAAAATTAGATCACAAAGTATTGCACTTTGATATGCTGAGCATTTTCTCTCTTTTCACTTATTTGAAAGGCAGAGCAGCAGAATCAGAGAGAAGGAGGGGGGGGGAGAGGAGAGAGAAAGAGAAACAGTGTTATTCCATTTACTGGTTCACTTCACAAAGGTCTTCAACAGCCAGGGATGGGCCAGATGAAAATCAGGAGCTTGGAACTCAGTGTGCACCTCCCACATCTATGAGAGGGACTCAAGTAACTTCAGCCATTACCTGCTGCCTTTCAGGGTGTGCATTGGCAGGAAACTGGATCAGAGGAGAGTAGCAATTTGAACCCTGGTATATACTGGGTGGTTTGAACTAAAAGAAGTTGGAAGGCAAGCCACAAAATCTAAAAGGTTACTCTCTTCCTTCCCCATTCTCCCTTGAAGACTCTCATTACAGAGAGATCCCATCAACAGAAGACTGGATAAAGAAATTATGGGATATGTACTCTATAGAATACTATACAGCATTAAAAAATGAAATCCGGTCATTTGCAACAAAATGAATGAATCTGGAAAACATCATGCTGAGTGAAATAAGCCAGTCCCAAAGGGACAAATATCATATGTTCTCCCTGATCAGTGACAACCAACCGAGCACCAAAAAGGAAATCTGTTGAAGTGAAATGGACACTATGGTAAACAGTGATTTGATCAGCCATTGACCTGACTGTTGAGGAACACTTACTACTTTATTCCTTTTAGTATTTTTTTGTTCTACTTAATACCATTGGTTGAACTCTTTAATTAACACACAATTATTCTTAGGTGTTTAAATTTAATTGAAAATGGATCCCTGTTAAATATAAGAATGGGAATAAGAGAGGGAGGAGATGTACAGTTCGGCACATGCTCACTCGGACTTACCCCTAATGGTAGAGTTAGAAACGTGCCAGGGGATTCCAATTCAATCCCATCAAGGTGGCATGTACCAATGCCATCTCACTAGTCAAAGTGATCAGTTTCAGTTCACAATTGATCATAATGATAGGATTAAGAGTTAAAGGGATCACATAAACAAGACTAGTGTTTGCTAATACTAACTGATAGAGTTAAAAAGGAGAGAACGATCCAACATGGGAAGCGGGGTACACAGCAGACTCATAGAAATGGTAGATGTCCTAAACAGCACTCTGGCCTCAGAATCAGCCCTTAAGGCATTCGGATCTGGCTGAAAAGCCCATGAGAGTATTTTAGGCATGGAAAGCCAAGATACTCTGGCAAAAAAAAAAATGACCTAAATGAAAGATCTTTGTGAGAGAGATCCCAACGGAAAGAATGGGCCATCAAAGAAGGAGGTACCTTTATCTGAAGGGAGGAGAGAACTTCCACTTAGACTATGGCCTTGTCTAAATAAGATAGGAGATGGTGAACTCATAGCCTTGGCAGCTCATGACAAGAGCCTAGGGTGATTACTGATGCCATAAACAAGAGTGTCAATTGTTAAATCAACAATAGGAGTCACTGTGCACTTACTCCCCATGTAGGATCTCTGTCCTTAATTTGTTGTACTATGTGAATTAACGGTATAACTAGTAGTCAAACAGTTCTTTATACTTTGTGTTTCTGTGTGGCGCAAACTGTTGAAATCTTTACTTAGTATATACTCAATTGATCTTCTTTATATAAAGATAATTGAAAATGAGTCTTGATGTGAATGGGATGGGAGAGGGAGCAGGAGATGGGATGGTTGGGAGTGGAAGGGAGGTTATGGGGGGGGGAAAGCCGCTATAATCCAAAAGTTGTACTTTGGAAATTTATATTTATTAAATAAAAGTTAAAAAAAATAATGTGCCTACAAAAGCAGTCAAAAAATAGATACCATAATTAGATCTGCAGTTGTGTTTAGGGCTCATATTTGATAAATTTCCCGTAGTCTACTGTTTTGACTCATGATAAGGGAGGAAGGTAGTGATTGATTGGCTTGCTCTTGGCCTTTTCACTCTGCTAGATCATTTGGATCAAAGGCACAAACTTGAATTTTTCTAATTGCTAAGTACATCCATTCAAATTACTCACTTATGGGCTGAGGGAGTGACCACAATATGATATAGTGGACCTATTGTGAAGTAAAAACTGGGCCAGGATTCCATTTATTATCTAATCCCCACACACTCCCACTCTAAAGAAGAGCCATAATGATACATCTGTTGTTCTTGCGGCTATGTCAACTGATCCTAATAGCCCTGAAAAAGCTTAGGTATTCTACTCAAGTACATTATCAGGTGAGGACTGGAGAAAACATATTAAGCTTTCCTGCTGCTTTGGTCTTGTATGTGAAAACTGGCTCAGGAATAGAAACTGAGCAAAAGATCATGATTTTTCACTTGGGAGGCTGCCAGTTCAAGCACCCACCTCTGATTTCTTTGTGATTGTGCTAACTAAGCAAAAACCTTTTTGGATTCCCACTTACCTTTCTCCCAGAACAGCATGTTCTATTAACGATCTCCATAGTTCTCTACAGGTCAGGACCCCTTTGTTTCCACTCCGACCTTTCTGTTCACTACAGTGATTATACCAACTTTATTCCTGATAGTAAATCATTGACATCTGGCCTCTATTATTTCCAGATCCTATCATCACCTTTGACATCAAGTAACACAGTTTTATCACAGCATTTCCTACTGTCAGCCATGGTCTACATAGGACAGCCAGCAAGTATCTCAATAATGGTGGTGCCCCTCTCACCAGCATTAGTTATTGCTTTGATAAATGGAGTGTCGTTTGAGCCTTCCTGCAGAAAATATTTTGTTTGTGGAGTTTTCAAAACACTGCAGTATGTTCCTTTCTCTTAGCATGACCAATCACAGAGACTTCTGATTTCTTCTTCCGCTATCTCCCATGCACTGTCTGTATTTGTATTTCACTTTGTGAACAAAGTTTCCATGAAATAGCACTATTTCCCAGGATCCTTGACAGAGTAAGTCTTGTTATATGGAACAGTAATTCAATATTAATAAACTTTTATCCCACTTTGTTTTGTTCCTTTTGTTCTATCACACTGAAGATTCAGTCCCATACACAATGCCCTGACTCTTGTTAGTACATATTGGCTAGATCCTTCAGTTACTTTGATACACAATTCCTTTCCTCTCTTAGGAAGCCCAGCACTGCCTCAGCTGGCTAACATAACACTATTTTAGTTATCTCCAGGAAGGGAAGTGAGAGCAGATACTTAAAAGGGGACATGATTCTTGCAAGGAAGAACTATATGTAACATCTTCCAACTGTCATAAAGCACTAGATTTTTTTTTTATTTGACAGGTAGAGATATAGATAGTGAGAGAGAGAGAGAAAGGTCTTCCTTTCATTGGTTCACTCCTCAAATGCCCGTTATGGCCGGTGCTGTGCTGATCCAAAGCCAGGTGCCAGGAGCTTCTTCCTGGTCTCCCACGCGGGTGCAGGGGCCATCCTCCACTGCCTTCCCAGGCCACAACAGAGAGCCAGACTGGAAGAGGAGCAACTGGGACTAGAACCCGGCGCCCATATGGGATGCTGGTGCCGCAGACAGAGGTTTAACCAAGTGAGCCACGGCGCCGGCCCCAGAGCACTAGATTTTAACAAGGAGGATTGGCTCTCTTTTGTAAGCCTAGCGCATTCAGGGAAATCTCACAAATCAAGGTTTCTAACCTAGAAACTCCTATCCCAGGACTCTGGTCACAATTAGTACCCTGGCCTTGGGATACCTGACTTATCAGGGTTGAGAATTCAACCTCAGCTGCAGCTCTGAGATCCATATAATTATGTCCTAGATCTGATCATCAGTTTTTTCTGCCTTCCAGCATGAGTCTCCTTATATGCTGTCAAAGTCATTTGGCATTCATACTCCACCTTAAATCAGTTACTAGACCTTCTCAGTCTTTCATTGCCTTTGTTGAAGGCATTAAGAGCATCCACCAAAAGCCATCCAATCCCAAACCCTTATAATTACTATTTCATCCAAGTACTCACACACTCAAAACATTGCTCTTGTCAGTGTGTTTCCTTCCTCTGGTAATCCATCTTAGTCTACCACTGTTAGTCTACATAAATTCACAGCTATGGAATTCAAAAGTTGTTAATATTCCGCAACCAGGGAATGCTCTCATTCCATTTTGACTAGTGGGAAATCCACCTCCAGCATCACATTATAGAGTTTTTCCTCCTAGGTTCATTCCTAGAACTCAGTCTTAAGTCAAATCCCTTGGAAAATACACTCTGAAAATATCTGTACACAGGAGATTAGAGGGGTATTCTCTGAAATAAAACTTCTAAAAGGATTAAAGAAAATTTGGAAAAGTTGAACACAAAGAATTTATGAATTACAGATGCAACAGTTTTTAGCCAATCCCTCAGAGGTGTTGGAGTTGAGATAGCCCTTTTGAAGTTGTTCTGAATTAAGTTAAGAAGGCCAGGTCCTGCAGTCCTACACTGGACTTTCCAGAGAGAGGATGTAACTCTAGGTGAGGTCATTCTCTCTAGATGAGGCCATATCCTGGAGAGGGACTATGCAATAATGATTAACAGCACACACTCCTAGCTGTCAAGGGGATGAGTCCTTTGATATTGAATAAAGAATTTGGGTGGCATATCACAAGCATCTTCTCTCTTATCTTTGGATTAATGATGGTAGTAATATGGAATTAAGATAAAAATGTAGTCAGTATAGTGCTAAATTGGAGAGGATCTTTCCACAATAAAGGATGCTCCTCTATTGTCATGCCATGTCTCTCTTTAGAACTTGGCAGATGTGCAGAGATGAATTCTGTCTCAGTTAAGGGGAAAAAGTGCCAAGGAGAAAGTTATAAGATTCTCCTTAGGGAATTCACCACTTCTTAGAGATTATTAAGTGGAACACAAACAGCTTTTGGTAAGTTACAGCAGTGAAATTAACATTTTATCAATGGTGATCAGCATTGCAGTTTGTCTTCCGGTTCTTACTGGTATGATTCATCAATACAGAAGGAAAATATCAACTTTACCGTATCCATATATATATGGTATTATTTGGATGTGATTTGTTCCCTAAAGGTTTATGTGTTTAGATACTTGGTCCCCAATGTGGTGATCTTGAGGTGGTAGAAACTTCAAGAGGTGGGGCCAGAATGTGTTTGGCCTAGTGGTAAAGATGTTGGTTAAGATACCCATATCTAGGGCTGGTGTTGTGGTGTAGCAGGTTAAGCCACCACCTGCAATGCTGGCATCCCACATGGGCACTGGTTGATGTCCCAGGTACTCCACTTCCAATCCAGTTTCCTGCTAATGAACCTGGGAAAGCAGCAGAGGATGGCACATATGCTTGGGCCTCTGTATCCATGTGGGAGATCCAGATGAAGCTCCTGGATCCTAGCTTTGGCCTGGCCCATCCCTGGCTATTGTGGCCATTTGGGGAGTGAACCAGTGGGTGGAAGATCTCTCCATCTTTTCTGTTTATGTAACTCTATCAAATAAATATTTAAAAAATAAAGATACCCATATCCCACATCCAGTTTCCTGGGTTTTATTCCTTGTTCTGACTCCTGCCTCCAGATTCCTGCAAATGCGAACCCTGGGATGGAGCAGTGATGGATCGAGTGATTGGATTTCTATCACTCACATGGGAGACAGATTGAATTTCCAGCTCTTGGCTTCTTCTTTGTCTAGCACTAGCCATTGCAGGCATATGAGAAGCATACCAGCTGGTGGGAGCATTTTCTTCCTCTCTCTCTGTCACTCAAATAATAAATTTAAAAATGAGGACTTTAGCATCCTGATATTTAGGCTCTACAGTCACCAGAATCATGAATCAAATGAACTTTTCTATTTTTTTGACAGGCAGAGTTAGTGAGAGAGACAGAAAGAACGGTCTTCCTTCCGTTGGTTTACCCCCCAAAATGGCCACTATGGCCAGCGTGCTGCAGCTGGCGCACCGCGCTGATCTGAAGCCAAGAGCCAGGTGCTTCCTCCTGGTCTCCCATGCACTTGGGCCATCCTCCACTGCCTTCCCGGGCCACAGCAGAGAGCTGGACTGGAAGAAGAGCAACCGGGACAGAATCCGGTGCCCCAACTGGGACTAGAACTGGGGTGCCGGTGCCACAGGTGGAGGATTAGCCTAGTGAGCCACAGAGCCAGCCAACTTTTTTCTACACTACCCAGGATCAGATATTTTGTTACAGTAACATAAAATGGATTATAGCAATGTGTTATTCAGATTATTTTTTGATTTCCCTTTTTATATCAATTCTATGTGTAATAGTGTTTCTCAGACAGCATTCATACATTCACGAATACTAATTTTATACCTACTCTATGTCAGGAACCATTGTAGGTGCTAAGAATACATTAATTAATAAGGTAAACACATTCTTTTCTTTTTTAAAAAATTATTTATTTATTTCAAAGGCAGAGTTACAGAGAGACGGAGAAATTGTCCTTCTGCTGGTTTACTCCCCAAATAGCTGCAGCAGGCATAGCTGGGCCAGAGTAAAGTCAGGAGCCCAGAGCTTTTTTCAGATCTCCTATGTGGGTGTAGGAGCCCAAGGATTTGGGCATCTTACACTGCTTTCCCAGATGCATTAGCAGAGATCTGGATCAGAAGTAGAGCAGCAGGGACCCGAAACAGCTCCCTTATGGTATGCTGGCACTGCAGACAACAGCTTAACGCACTATGCCACAGCTACTGGCCTCTCCCTATCTTTCTTTTGAAAGGCAGAAGAAAACAAACAGATCTTCCATCTGCTAGTCTAATCCCTAAATGCCTGCAACAGCTGGAGCTGGGCTAGGCCAAAGTCAGGAGCATGGAACTCAACCCATGTCTCTTATGTGGGTGGCAGTGACCCATACTACTTCAGCCATCACCTGCTACATTCCAGGTTGTGTAGTAACAGGAAGTGGGCAAAGGACTCAAACCCAGGCACTCCAATATAGGAGACCAGCATCCCAAATGACATTGTAAACACTAAATCAAATGTGAACCTCCAATTCTTCATGTAATTCACATTCTTGAAGAAGATTGAGGAGATTATAATTAATGAATAAACACACAAGATTTTTTTATTTTTTGTTTGACAGAGTTAGACAGTGAGAGAGAGAGAGAGAGAGAGAGAGAGAGAAAGGTCTTCCTTCCGTTGGTTCACCCCCCAAATGGCCGCCACGTCTGGTGCTGCGCCGATTCGAAGCCAGGAGCCAGGTGCCTCCTCCTGGTCTCCAATGCAGATGCAGGGGCCCAAGCACCTGGGCCATCCTCCACTGCCCTCCTGGGCCACAGCAGAGAGCCAGACTGGAAGAGGAGCAACTGGGACTAGAACCTGGCACCCACATGGGATGCTGGCGCCGCAGGTGGAGGATCAACCAAGTGAGCCATGGTGCTGGCCCCACATGAAATTTTCAAACAGTTATAAGTGTTGCAAGGGTGACTTTTCTTATACCTAGTGAGCAAAGCTACTATAGATGGGGCAGTCAGGGTAAGATTTTCTGAGGCGATATTTCTGCAGCTGAGACTCGTATGATGAGGAGGATCTATTCAAGTGATGATCTGCTGGCAGAAGTTCATTAGAGCTGAGATCAGAGTAAAGGGAGAAGACGAACTATGGGAAAGTCTGTAGACTGTGACCTTCACATATAGAAAGCATCATTGAGCTTGGCATGTTTGAGAATTAAAAACACCAGCATAGCTATAGCTTCATGAAGACATAGAAATTCAGACAAGATGGGATTGGAGACTAGGCATAGGACAGATTGCATATGGAGCTGGAAGTCACAGTAAGTAATTAACTCTATCTAGGGTCAGTAGGCAGACAATAGCAAATTTTGAGCGGAACAGTGATATCTACCTTATGATGTAAAACAATAACTCTAGGGGGCAGCATTGTGGCCTAGCAGGTTAAGTCTCCATCCATGGTGCCAGCATCCCATGTAGGAACTGGTTCGTGTCCCAGCTGCCCCTCTTCCAATCCAGTTCTCTGTGGCCTGGGAAGGCAGTGTAATATGGCCCAAATGCTTGGACCCCTACACCCATACAGAAGACCTTGAAGAAGCTCCTGGCTCCTGGGTTCAGATAGGCCCAACTCCAGCTATTGTGGCCATTTGAGGAGTGAACCAGAGGATGGAAGACCTTTCTGTCTCTGTCTCTCCCTCTCTCTGTTTGTAATTCTAGCTTTCAAATAAATAAATTTTTTTAAAAAAAGAATAACTCTGAGAGTCAGAGATGTGGCATAGTGAGTAAAGCCACTGCCTGCAATGCCAGCATCCCATATAGACACCAATTCTTATCCTGGCAGCTTTACTTACAATCCAGCTCCCTGCTAATGGCCTGGGAAAAGCAGTGAAAGATAGTCCAAGTATTGGGGCCATTGCTACCCACATGGGAGACCTGTAAGAAGCTCCTGACTCCTAGTTTTGGCCAGGCCCAGCCCCAGCTATTGTGGCCACCTGGAGAGTGAACCAGCAATGGAAGATATCTCTCTCTGTTTCTCCCTCTCTTCTCTGTAACTCTGACTTTTTTTTAAAGATCTATTTATTTATTTGAAAGGCAAAGTTATAGAGAGACAGAAGCAGAGAGAGAGAGAGAGAGAGGTCTTCAATCTGCTGGTTCACTCCCCAAATGACCACAACAGCTAGAGTGAACCTATCCGAAGCCAGGAACCAGGAGCTTTTCCCGGGTCTCCCACATGGGTACAGGGACCCAAGGACTTGGACCATGTTCTACTGCCTTCCCAGGCCAAAGCAGAGAGCTGGATTGGAAGTAGAGCATCCAAGACTCAAATCTGCATCCATTTGGGATGCTGGCACAGCAGGCGTCGGCTTTACCGGTTATGCCACAGGGCCAGCCCCTGTAACTCTGACTTTAAAATTAATTAATTTAAAAAAAGAACAACTCTGGCAGCTGAGCATAAAACAGACCCTACAGGGTCAAGAATAGTAACAAGAATGTCAATTAGGAAATTATTTCAGTAACTCAGGAGAGATGATGGTGGCTTGACCAGGATGGTAGCCAGGAAGATGATGAAGAGTAGTTGAAAAAGGATTTGCTGACAGCTTAGATGCAAGATGTGACAGAAAGATAGGACTTGGATTAGCAACAGTATAGCTAAGGTCAAAATGTCAAGTAGTAATTTGGACAATAAGCAATTGGAGGAAGAGATTATTGAAGGCCAAATTAGCAAGGTTTAGTATTCCTCAAATTGAAGTGTGTATGTGTATGTGTGTGTGTGTGCATGTGTGTGTGTGTCTGTGTGTTGAGCAAGAGATATAGAATCACAGAGATATAAGGAGCAATGTCTCTTATTGAAGATAACCTTATTGACAGTTTGCTTCTATGATTGACCAAAGCCCATGTTTTCCATTTTGATTGACAGAATTGAGGAGGTGTTTGCTTCTCGAGCTGACAACTCCAACACAAAGTAAAGCATCCCGTTTCTCCTAGTCACAAAAACCACCTGGTGGCAGATTGTTAGAGTGCCTCAAGCTGTGCTTCAGGGAACTTAAGGCTGGCTGGTGTGTCAGTGTGCACTGTGCAGATGTAGGAGAATTGTAAGAGGAAACCCAAATGCCACTAATACTGGAAAGCCTGCCCATTAGAGAATCCTTTTGCACTTCACAGTCAGAAGGGTATTCTGCTCGCATAGCCATCCCATTGGTGTTGGGCTGGGACACGATTTATTTCCTTTGTGGCACAAACCACAGAGAAATCCTTCATGTGTGCTCTCAGCCACAGTGGCAGTTTCAACTTGATGTGAAGTACGAACACATAGCACAGAAGTGTCACTATTAAAACATTTTGCAATTTCAAAGCATCACCTGGTGGGAGAATATAGAGAAAACAGAGGTTAAGGAGGAGAAGCAAGTTTTTTTTACAAAGTGGAGAAGATAGTTACATATTTTTTATCCACCATATTGAAATTTTTCTCTTTAATATCTCTGTATCCTAGGAACTGATGGGTCTCATTGATCATTAGCAGAGTGACTGCCATATAGTAGTGGTTCACAAAATGCTGTGGAAGAATGAGTGAAGGAATGAATCTGAATCAACTTCTGGGTCTTTGCCAATTGAGTCAGGTTGTCAATATTTGGGTCAGCAAATTTGAAATGTCAAGTTCAATATCTGCTATTGTGTTTGGTACTGGAGACACAATGAGACTATATCTATGTAGTAAATAGTTTTGTAGAAATGATCACTAAATGAGAGGAAAGAACATGTCAACTCTCTCAAATGATTTAGTTCATTGAATTTTTTTCTATTCAAATGCCTAGTCTTTTGTCTGAATTGACAAAGCAAACAAAACCAACATAAATTTTAAAAGCATACTTATATCTACTAAATGCAATTACATCCCTGTCCTGAACTGTGGCGATCAGTGTGAAACCTGAGATATTCAACACTGGGAAAAACGTTGTGCCTTCAACCTTAGTTAACTTCAGGGATTGGGATTGAGAACAGCCAGATCAATCGTTTGATGTCATGAATTCAAAATACCTAACTGATTGACTCAATTTTCTACTACTTATATAATCAGGGCTCTTGTATAATCAGCATCTGCTGTCTCCACAAGGTATCAGGCACTTTGTCACCTCTCAACTGCCCCCTTTTAAAAGATTGCAAATATTAGACACCTTAACTCATCCCTATTGGGAGATTTTCCCATCTAAATCTAACTATTCCCTACACCTCCCCCCCACCTTGGCAGCTGTGTCTCCAAAGATTTTCTTTCCAATCAAGACTGAAATCCATGTTCAAGTTTTGAGCAACCAAACAGGGGACTGTGTCAGCAAGCGATGTTTTTGCCATTCAGTCCTGATTTGATGAATTGAAGGTTTTCACAGCCTTCCCTAAGTGTCAACTGCATAAACAAAACAATGATACTGAATGAAACTACATATCAAACAAAGGCACATCAGGAAGAGGAAAAAGATGACACTGATGTCATAAATGCTGCCTCAACTGGGGAGCCATAGGCAAGGCAGAGTCTTCATATTGCAGAAGTCAGAATTAACACAAAGCAAAACAGGAGACCACACACAAAAAGTACCTGACAGAATAGATACAGATAAAGCAATTTAGAGTGAAAATGGCTTTGTTATCATTTCCAATATTCCATGTGTAAAAGAAGCTATTGTGTCTGTCTCCTAGTTGGTGTGCCATCTTCAGTAACAAATATGTAGTTTTAAGAATCATTTTATAAGCAAATAAAGTGCATAATAGTTTTAGGTCTAGTAGAATACTTCCATGACTTAAGAGCATAATAGCCATGCCTCAGGATAGCATAACAGTAAGTGAGCTACTCAGTATTCCCCAATAAGTAAAAACAAAAGCAGTTTTATACTAACAACTTCTACTTCCTATTATAATACAGTCTGTTCCTCACCAGCAGCCTGAAATTATAAAGAGCAAAACATTTAATGAACTTGCTCTCATTAAACTATGTAGATCATCTAATACTGGGAAGAGAAAACTAAGACTCACAGTTTGAAAAGTCCTAGAACAACTTTAACAACAGCTTGTTAACAATCAAACTGAGGAGTGTTACACTATTTCAGCAGTTGGGAAGCAATTTATTTTATTTATTCTCACCACTACACTTTTGGGACCTATAATATATTCCACCTAGCAGAAAGCTTTATCTCAGCTGGAAAAATGAATTCTTATTTTGGTTTCCAAAATTCCAATTCTTTACAAAATTCTAAGTGCCTTTTAAAAATTGAAACACTCACAGTTGACATTTATTCTCATAGGTAAAATACAGTCACATTCATGTTTTAAAAGACTGTATATTTAAATTCATAGCCTTAAAAAGCAAATAAATAATTTTTAAAACCTTCATACCTTGTCAAGGTTATAATTGAAAATGAGAATTTTCCCCATTGGTTTTGTTTCTACTTGTACATCAGGTTTCCTGTTTACTGCCCATCAAAAATGCACTCTTGGGTCACATATCCAAAGAAAGATGGACCTCACCATGGAATATTTGAGCTGTTCTCTTTACTTCTCGCCATTGTTGTGTTAGAATGCTGCTGAGGTTCTTTGGAGATGTAGTTCTCATTTCTGGCTAACTAATGTGTACAAAAGTACTTGAATTGGAATTTATAAGGAAGGGGTACATTTTGAAATTCTCACAAGGAAAGAAATAGAATAAAAGCATGGAAGAAAGGTCACCAAATGAACTATTTTCTGATTATTTAATGTAGTATTTTTTATTTCTTTCATTTTAATGGTATAAAAGTGAAAAGATAGAGCAATTTGAAAATAATTAAACAGTTTCACAAGCGATTACTTAGTAACTAGGTGCTATATGACATTTTAGAATTACGAAAATTTAGAATTATCC
The DNA here is from genome assembly GCA_949820135.1 of Sylvilagus floridanus. Classification (NCBI taxonomy): domain Eukaryota; kingdom Metazoa; phylum Chordata; class Mammalia; order Lagomorpha; family Leporidae; genus Sylvilagus; species Sylvilagus floridanus. The sequence goes on from OX463223.1 coordinate 17,097,659, forward strand.
TTATAAGTGTCTAGCAACTGGAGAAATACAAGTTTTGGCTACATATATATCATGATGACTGAATAAGAAATGTCTGAGAGTGTTCTATTGCATCTGATCATGTTATAATTATTTGTTGTGGAAAGTTTTAATGATGCCGTTCAAATAAAACATAAGCTGCAAAATATCAAAAATATTTTTAAATTATGATGAAAACTTTTCCAAGTCATCTATAAACAGACATGCATGATTTTTATTTTAAATGCATAATTTCATTCCATATGTTTAAAATAATTTTTCAAATTTTTACATCACTAAAATTAGCTACTATACTATTACAAGAAAGTCAGCAGCACATACAGGCACTTGAAACCCAGCAGCCAAATTTGAAATTTAAAGTCAATACACAAGGTTTTCTGCATGCAAAGACACCATTTTTTGACTGTTACCTGAGCCCCAGCAATAGGTAGGTAGATAATAGATAAATTAGATAGATTGATGATATATAGATGGGTAGATAGATAGACAAATAGATAGCAGTACTGAAGACTGGACATGCAGAAGGATTGTCAAAAACCTCTGAAAATAAAAGACTGACTGGGTGTATGCAAGCTTACCTAATTGATCATTTTGACTAAATTGATTGGTCAATTTAATGAAATGGCCACTTAAATCCCACCTCAATTTGACCAAAACCACCTGTTAAGCAACATGTGGACCACCCTATTTTCCTGATCCTTCCAAACACCAATTCCTTCCACTGCTCTGCTCACCTGCCTCTCCCAAGCAGCCTTTACTTGTTCAATTGTTTTCTCAATTGTGATTGTAGTTAGGGAATAACTATTTGTTCCCCAGGACACACATTTTCCTAAGATTGAGTGAGTTACAGTAATCAAGTGAGCTGATGGCTGTCCTGGGCAGAACCATTTGAAGGCCCCCAAGGAGCAGGTTAAACTCCTGAGTGCTGCAAGAATTTTGCTTCAATCAAAAAATCCATGAACTTCTGGTCTGGCATTCAGTCCACTATTTCATAACCTGTACTCTGCTTCTGATTCAGGTACAATTTGTCTAGGGGCTAGCCAATAAACTAAGTGGGCCAGGCCAACTCACAATTCTTCAAAAGGCAGCCACTCAATGGAAAGACACTGTCCATTTACTGTTTAGACTACATGTGTGGGTTTCAAAATGTATGATGAGAAAGAAAATTCAATTGTGTGATTTTAATTGAGACATGCTCATTTCCATTTTAATCCTTACTACAATTCTCAACAGGAGACAATGCATGCATGAAAACTCCCAAGAGAACATGTGAGAGACTAGCAGACTCGCTTTTTTTCCTTGGGCATGAGATACCCAACATCTTCCACAAGATGGCAGGCAGTTTTCATTTTACTACTGGTGATCAACAGGAAATTGTTCCACTCTCAGATGACAGCAACCCCAGGTAGCCAGGGTGACATTTGCTTTACATTATGATACACACTAATTAATCATTAGTGATCCCAGAAGTAAGTCTGCTAAAAATTCTTTGCTATGGCTTTTCACAGCAGGGGCTTTCAATATTGATACTATTACATGCACATATGCTCAGCCGTACATGTTATAGCCATGGATTTAAACATTTAGGGTATTTTAATTTATATTTCCTAGATTAATATTCAACTCTTATTTGGAATGGAAAATTATACAGTGAGTAAAATAAATACAGAAAGAAAAATAATAAATAATATTTGAAAAACTAAATGAAACATTGACAAATTTTCAGCATGATGCACCTTGTCTTCTGGCATTTGTTGACAGTTTCAACTGTTTCCCAGGTCTACCTCAAAATCTCTGTGGCAAAGTTTCTGTAAAGGGCTTGGCCAGCACCACCATTGTATACTTAAGCTTGTGTCCTGTGGTTTTCAAATAATTACCTCATGAAAGATTTACCCAATCACATCAACTAATGGGAAATATTCATCTGCCTTCCATTCCATAGATGGATTCAATTTCATAGCAAGAAACTTTAGTACTATAAGCAACAACACCTGGCCTTAGCCACAACCCTATTTACAAACAATGAGCACAGATGTTCTTTTTATCAAAGAAGAATTTTCCAGGAACGGTCACCAAGCCCCTGAGCAGCCACAGATAGCCTAGTTCCCTCCACCTCTGGAAGCTAGACAAGGACAGCATAATCTGCCCACTCCATTCCTATTTCCTATTATAATTGGTTAATTTGCCACATAGTTCAACTACACCCACTCATAGCCCTTGTTAAATACATCCCTTGAAAAGTTTCTTTTACCAAATCACTAAAGTCTAGCTTTCTTATGAAACTGGAATTTCCTTCACAACTGTTTTTGCAATGCTTCTTAAACTTTAATGTGTATATGAGACCCCTGGGGGTCTTGTGAAAATGTAGATTCTGATTCAGTAGCTCAAGAGTAGGGTCTGAGATTCTGCATTTCTAACAAGCTCCCAGGTGATCCTGGATACTGTTACTTCACAGGCCACATTTGAATCAGCAAAGCTCTATAGTTTATTCATTCATCCACATTCCATGTATTCTGAGGGAAAGTAGACTCCTATGAGTTTCCAGACTCCTCAATGTATCTTATAGATTGTTTCATCAGTATATCCCTCCTCTTTTGAAGACCTAATTGTCTAATACAGACTACACAATCATCTCCAGATATCTTTTCCAGGCATTCCACTGAATTCATTGAAAGTTCTGGAACCCAGATTATCACTTTTTCACCTTATCCCTTCTTAATTAATTTTTATGTGGATAACTGATTCATGACACTGCCCTTGACCTCATTTATTTCATAACATCATGTCTATTCAACTTTAGCAATCAACTAATATTGGCCATACCCTGACCTTCTTATCAACTGCTACTATCCTTACTCTAAAATCCCCCCCCTTTTTTTTTACCTAAATTCCCAACAGTGGACTTCCAGTTTTGTTCTCCCTCACTCCCAGTAAACATAATCTTACTCCACCCACTTCTTGGATTCACCTCCCTATTCTTGTGTCCTAACATCACTTGCTTTCACCTCCATTTCTATCTAGTTTGGAGGCCATGATCAATCATTTCTGCACTAAACTCAATAATAATCTATTTCCCTGATTTCATCTTCTTCTGTAACTATTGTGCTAAGCCCAAACCTTGGTGTACCCATACTTATTATTTTATTCTTCCCTATCTATAAAGATTCCAATGAACACACACACACACACACACAGACAACTCATCATGCGGAGTGATTCCATTATATACCCACATATTGAACCTGTTATAAGGTTGCAATTCTGCTGCCCAGTTCTCATATTTGTTACTCCATGAATGCTTTTCTGAATCTTTTCAGACTTCTGGAACTGTCAAGTTACAAAATATAAATGTCTTCTCTTCCTGTTCCTTTACACCACAAAGTATCCATTATCACAAATTTCTTATGCTTGTCTTCTGTTATGTCCTGCTATTCCTTCCAAAGTTTATCCAGCAATATGTTTAGCCTTACAATATAAATCCCTTTTATGCTCTTGATTCTACCTTAATGCATTAATTTCCAGTTCATTTAAATTATCACACTCTGGTTCCTTCCTCTCAGTCAGTACATATTCTCATGTCTTCCTTACTAACCATCCCCTCACAACCAAAAATGCTCTTTGCAACCTTACTTCTTGCTCACTCAAGGTACAAACTCAACCCTACTTTTTTCTTTTACAAATTCTAGAAGGAATTGCATTCATTCATTGTCTGTACTTTTATGTTAAATCACACATTCTCCTTTTTATTTCCTTAAAGTGTGTATCATAACATAAAAGAAAAATCACACTTACAATCTGTCTTCTGCCTCCAGCTCTCCACTGTTGGTATCTTAATTTACAATCTTAATGACCTCATCTCTGCCCCTAAGTTTTTTGACCCCTTGGCAACTTTTGATTCTGATGCTCAGTCACTCATAGAAACATTTTCTTCCTTTCACCCTGATTGTATTTGTTTCCCTATTCATATTTTTAATCTTCAAGATTGAGAGCAACTGACTTAAGGAGTAATATCTATATTACCTATTTTTAAGGTGGATTAGAAGAAATGCCTATATGCTAGTTCTTCTAGGTAGGTGGCAAACACATTGGATTCAGTGTTCCAAAAGCTGATTTTGCTTCTTTTTTTACGTTTTTAAAAATTTTTATTTAAGATATGCAAATTTCATGTATTTTATATATACGGATTCAGGAACAGAGTGATACTTTCCACCCTACCCTCCCTCCCACTCCCACTTTTCTTCCTCATCTCTCACCTATACTCATTCTTATTTTTTAGAAAGATCTATTTTCAGTTAACTTTATATTCGTAAGATTACCCCTACACTAAGCAAAGAGTTCAACAAATAGTATGAAGGGCAAAAAATTGTTCCTCAATAGTTGAGCAGGGCTGTTAAAAATCATCACATCCCAGAGTGTCAATTTCACTCCTATAGATTACCTTTTAGGTACTCTATTAGTTACCACAGATCAGGGAGAACATATGGTATTTGTCTTTTGGATACTGGCTTATTTCACTAAGTAATGGTTTCCAGTTGCATCCATTTTGTTGCAAACAATTAGGATTTCAATATTTAGCATTGTGTAGTATTCCATAGTGTATACATAGCATAATTACTTTAACCAGTCTTCAATTGATGGAATCTTTTTGTTTTGTTTTGTTTTGTTTTGGATGTTGAATCTTTTTATTTATTTAACTTTTATTTAATGAATATAAATTTCCAAAGTACAGCTTATGGATTACAATGGCTTTTTCTCCCCCATAACTTCCCTCCCACCCGAAACCCTCCCCTCTCCCGCCCCCTCTCCCCTTCCATTCACATCAAGATTCATTTTCAATTCTCTTTATATACAGAAGATCAATTTAGCATATATTAAGTAAAGCTATCAACAGTTTGCACCCACACAGAAACACAAAGTGAAAAATACTGTTTGAGTACTAGTTATAGCATTAAATCACAATGTATAGCACATTAAGGAGAGAGAACCTACATGAGGAGTAAGTGCACAGTGACTCCTGTTGTTGACTTAACAAATTGACACTCTTGTTTATGCCATCAGTAATCACCCTAGGCTCTTGTCATGAGATGCCAAGGCTATGGAGGCCTTTTGAGTTCGCCAACTCTGATCATATTTAGACAAGGTCATGGTCAAAGTAGAAGTTCTCTCATCCCTTCAGAGAAAGGTACCTCCTTCTTTGATGGTCCGTTCTTTCCACTGGGATCTCACTCGCAGCGATCTTTCATTTAGGTCATTTTTTTCCCCAGAGTGTCTTGGCTTTCCATGCCTGAAATACTCTCATGGGCTTTTCAGCCAGATCCGAATGCCTTAAGGGTTGATTCTGAGTCCAGAGTGCTGATTAGGACACCTGCCATTCTATGAGTCTGCTGTGTATCCCGCTTCCCATGTTGGATATGGTTTTGCTTCTTAGATTTATCCTTCATTTGCCTTCTGCTTAGGTAATTCAGTGTGCACAATATGCAAATACAGGGGCTGGTAGAGAAGACCTCTCAGGCCTCTTGCTACAATAGCTGTCTCCAAGGAGCCATGACTCATCAACACACATCTTGGAATTTCATGCCACCACTCTGATTTTCATGCCTTGACCCTGTCCAAGAACTATGAGTTAGGTAATGCTGAAAATATGATTAATTGTTACCTTCTCAGTGAGGCTTTCCTTGTCTACTTTATCTAAAGGAGCAAACCACCTTGCTTGTTATTCCCCTCAACAAATTTATTTTTTCTACTGCCCTTTCACTTATTCCCCTTTCATTTATTATCTATCTTCTGCTAGACTCTATTACAGCAAGGATAGTGTCTGCCCTGCTTTGTTCACTGCAATATCATCTAGACCTCTAACAATGCCTGGTATATAGCAAAATATAGCTACATAACTTTCCTGATTCCCTTGACTCACTCTCTTGTTCGCTCTCTATACACACACACACACACACATCCTTTACACTTTTCTCCAAGTTCTCTCTTTCCCATTGTCTTGTTGGACCTCTCAATTGCAGTGATGCCCACTTGCTCGGGAGGACGCCCAAAGATCCAGACTCCAGACGAGTTGATGCAAAAAGCACGAGGTTTTTTTTTTTTTTTTTTTTTTTTTTTTTTTTTTTTTTTTTTTTTGACAGGCAGAGTGGACAGTGAGAGAGAGAGACAGAGAGAAAGGTCTTCCTTTGCCGTTGGTTCACCCTCCAATGGCTGCCGCGGATGGCGCGCTGCGGCCGGCGCACCACGCTCATCCGATGGCAGGAGCCAGGTGCTAGGTGCTTTTACCTGGTCTCCCATGGGGTGCAGGGCCCAAGCACTTGGGCCATACTCCACTGCACTCCCGGGCCACAGCAGAGGGCTGGCCTGGAAGAGGGGCAACTGGGACAGAATCCGGCGCCCTGACCGGGACTAGAACCCGGTGTGCCGGCGCCGCAAGGTGGAGGATTAGCCTGTTGAGCCACGGCGCCGGCCAAAAGCACGAGGTTTTTATTGAACGTTTGCACAAACGGGCCCCCACCTCAGGCAGTGAGGAGCCCTGAGCGGCAGTTTCACACAGGTTATATAGGCAACAAATTAGCATATTCCTAATGCTCATGTGTAAAATGCAGGCGGAGAATGCAGAGGTGTTACAGGATTGGTCAGTTCAGATGGACCATTAGCATATGGGAGAATGCTGACGAAGAATGCTGAGGGAGAGTGCTGAGGGAGAAGGCTGAGGTGGCACGGGATTGGCCGGTCGTAGTGACATCATAAGTGCGTGCCTAGAGACTCTCTGAAGGGGAGGGGCAGCTCTGCTCTGGGCGAGAATTTTTTTTTGCTTCCCAGAGAATGTCCTGCCCACTAGTCTCTGGGGAACATCTAACCTCTTAAGAAACCCCTGATATTTGCTCAGGCCTGATTTCTTGTCCCTCCCCCCGTAAGGGTCCTTCAGTCTTATGCTGTGATCTCTTTAAACTCTTTAGAGCCATGACAAGCACAAAATGATAAAATACACAGGTTGGAAATACAGGATAACTCATGTCATTTTCAGCTTCTCTGTTTGTCCAGATGAATCGCAGAGTAAGGAAAATTCTGTCCCTTGACATTTGACAGAGAAGCACTTCCAGATCTCAGAAGACCTTTGGCAGAGCATTCAAATGTAATAATGATACCCTGACCTCTGACTGTAAGTTTAGGGGGTAATGTGTATGATCTCTGTATAGAGAAAACACTTGGTACACTTATATCATAAGCAAACAATCAATATCTATTTCAAACAAAACAGTAGGAAATGGTCCCAAGACAAGGGTATCACTGAATTTGAGCCTGAAGCTACTTACACTTCATTTTTCTCCTTGAAAAAAAGGGTTCATCCATCTTCAGATGGAAACAGGATTATGAAGTAGATCTTATGAGGGTACTTCAAAGAATTTCTAGAAAATGGAATTAAAATACAAGTTTATTTGAGTGCGAAAAAATTTGAACTCTGTACATAGTTTTTTCAAAATATGCACTTTCTATGGGCTTTTTGAGGGTCCCCAGTATTTATCTCTGTTTCCATTCTACAGCCATTTTTTCCATTCCCTCTTATCTCACAGTTGGTCACTCAAGTACTGTATCCTCTAGAGATATAGTACCCCACTGAGATTCCTTGAACTCACAGCTGAACTTTCAGAGGTTCAGCTTTCACCCAGATCAGTATACTAAATATCTTGGGCTGCTATGCTAATAAGAATGGTAAAACATTTTGGAGCCTTCTACAAAGAAAATAATATTCCTCCTTTCCTAGCTATTGACATTGTTGGTAATGCAAAGATGGAAGTTTGGAGTCTATGAATGGAGAAAGGAGTATTTTAGGGCAGACCTACTTTCCATGTCCCTCCAGTGCAGACTTGGAAGCATCTGACCACTCTTAAACAAACCGGATGGAAGTATCTCTAACAATCTTGGAATCAAATTTAAGTGTCCAAAAACTCCAAAACATTTAGCCAAAAAGAATTTTCTGGAATTCAGCAAACTTGTTGAGCCAGTACAAGAGTTCCAGGGCTTAGCAGAGTGCTCAGTTAATATCACAGTACTTCAGGGGCCAGCACTGTGGCACAGCGGGTTAAAGCCCTGGCTTGAAGCACTGGCATTCCATATGGGTGCTGGTTCTAGTCTCGGCTGCTCGTCTTCCAATCCAACTCTCTGCTATGGCCTGGGAAAGCAGTGGAGGATGGCCCAAGTCCTTGGGCCCCTGCACCCACGTGGGAGACCCAGAAAAAGCTGACTCCTGGCTTTGGATTGGCACATCTCCAGCCGTTGTAGCCATCTGGGGAGTGAACCTCTCTCTTTCAAATAAATAAAATAAATCTTTTAAAAAATGTCAATACTTCAGAAAGTTCATGGAAAATGGAATCAAAAGCATGAGTTTATTTTGATGCGAATTTTTAATGCCATATACACTTTTTTCTAATACTCATTTCTCCACGTATAATGAAGAAAATTTTGCACCAAAACTTCTTGAAACTGAAATAAACTTGTACTTTTAATTCTGTTTTCATATGTGCTAAATGAAGACACAAAGTTAAGTCTTATGGCACACTGAACCTTTCACACAAAGGTCGGGTTGTACAGTGAGCATAAAATAAATGTAAAGGATTTGATTTCAAATGTAGAGGGGCCAAAGGGAAGGAAATAGCCTCCAAAGTAGAGATTTATATGTTCATTTAAAATAAATTAGACACAATGCTTTCTCCTCTGTTGGACCTCAACAAATTTCAAGTTCTCATGACCTGTCCAAAACCATATTTCAGGCTTAGTGTACCCAATGAGCATCTTGGCCTCCCAGCCTCCCAGGAGCTGCTCCCTTTTAAGAGCTTAGCAGTAAGTAGTTACCTTTTAAAGGAAACCCTTGTGATGAGTTTTTACTCTGTCAGTTGAGGAGGTATCCTTTGACTCTTGGTTTAACTTGTGTTTCGGAGAAGGTGATGGACCAGGACACTAAAAGGGAAATTAACAACTCTTTTCACGACAATTGATGGAGAAAAGATGGCATAAATAAGTCTTAAGGATTCATGGATTTTCTGGTCCTCTGTTTCCTTATCCATTACTGAATCAGGTTCATTACACAAACAATTTAACAAGTAATTATTAAATCCCAACTAGGTGTTGTGCACTTTGGTTGATGCTATTCTTTCCACTCACCCATTGAGTCATCCAGCAAGCAAATACTTACAGGTCACCTACAACAGCAAATCAATGTGTTAGGTGCTAGACAAAGCAAGCACAAGTCCTACTCTTCATGTGGATTGTGATCAAATATAGGAGGAATTCTTCCTCTAGAAGGAAAAATAGTTGACTAAATATTACCAAAATCACATTATTGTATGTTGAAAGTTTCTATGTGCTTTTCACCAAGCCAAGTGCCACATATATGATATGTTTTAATACAGCAATCTAGCAATGTGGTTTTTACTGTCTTAATTTTATAGATGAGGAAAATAAAGTTCAGAGACACACAAACACATTTCCCTTAAGGAATCTTTTCCATCAAATTTAAAGGAACTCTGTGGTGGAATTACAGCCTGATTTCTGACTATATGTTTTTTCTTTTATAATCCTTGTAGATGGCAATCAAGAAAGCACAAAAAAAGAGAATATATGGTTTCTTAGTGGAATCATGGGCCTGCAATGATCCATTGAATCAAAAGAGGAGAGGTCTATGTATAGATCACTGTGATTGATTCTTCATCATGAGTGAAGACTTCAAGGATTTTCATCATTGAGGCCAAGAGTCTTATTTATGGATAGATTGTGCTTTAGGCAAGTCTCAAACCAAGATTTTGTAAGAACAATGATAACTCAAATAATGGGGTTGGGCTGCACGGCAAATCCTATCCACATATATGTCCAGGACCCTCCCAACTCAGTCTGTTTTAACCAAACATCCACTAACCCAGAAGTTTTTTCTTTTATTTGTAAAGATCTGATCCTTCCATTGAAATCCAACTAAAATTACACACTCTCCAAGATGAGTTTCTAGCCATTCCTAAAACTCTTCTCTGTATGACCCCAGTATCTAATAAAGTATATATCAAGTGCTTCACTAAATACCAAATTGTAAGTGAATCACATTTGGCTGATTAATCAAAAGTCAAAATTTATTCTTTCTAGAACACAAGCCCCCTATCTCATTCTCACCTTGGCCCTGGCATTCAAGCATTGAGGAGCCAAAATAACAGCAGAAAAATGTTGGCTTTTGTGACAGATCAACTTGAGCTCAAATACAGAACTTCAATTTTCTGGCTGTATGAAGTTTGGCAAATCATTTTGTTCTCAGAGCCAGAGTTTTTCTTGTCTATACAGTGGGGATAAGAACGCTTTGAGGAGCAGCAGCAGCTACTGTTTTGCCAGAAATCCTGACCCCTGCTATTTCAAACTGGAAGAGCACATGGCACACTTCCTAAGGGTTGCAGTGGGGGCCAGAGGCTTGGTGGCTCCCAGGTCTGCTGAAAATGACTCAGTGTAAAACTTGTGGCAGTTGGAGCTGGTGGTGTAGGCAAGAATGCCTCGACAATATAGCTAATTCAGAATCATTTTCTGAATGAATATGACCCTACAAAAGAGGGTTACTACAGGAGATAAATAGTAATTGGTAGAGAAATCTGTCTCTTTGATATTCTTGACCCAGCAGGTTAGGATGGGTACAGTGTAATGAGGGATCAGTACATGAGAACTTGGGAGGGCATTCTTGGTGTATTTGCCATAAATAATATTAAATCATTGAAGATATTCACCATTATAGAGAACAAACTATAATATCTAAAAACTGGAGATGTACCTATGATCCTAGTAGGAACAGTAGACATAAAATAGGCCCAGGGCTTAGCAAGAAGTTGTGGAATTCCTTTTATAGAAATATCTGCAAAGACAAGACAGGGTGTTGACAATGCCTGCTATACATTAGTGGGAGGAATTTGAAAACATAAAGAAGAGCAAAGATGGCAAAAAGAAAAAGATATCAGGGCCGGCACTGTGGTGTAGCTAGTAAAGCCACCACTTGCGGTGCCAGCACCCCACGTGGGTGCCGGTTCAAGTCCTGGCTGCTCCACGTCCTATCCAACTCTCTGCTGTGGTCTGGGAAAGCAGTGGAGGATGACCCAAGTCATATGGGCACTGGTACGAGTTCTGGCTGTTCCACTTCAGACCCAGTACTCTGCTATGGCCTGAGAAATCAGTAGAAGTTGATCCAAGCCCTTGGGACCCTGTACCCATGTGGGAGACCCGGAAGAAGTTCTTGGCTCCTGGCTTCAGATAGATGCAGCTCTGGCCACTGTGGCCAATTGGGGAGTGAACCAGCGGATGGAAGATCTCTCTCTCTCTCTCTCTCTCTCTCTGCCTCTCCTTCTCTCTCTGTGTAACTCTTCCAAGTAAAATAAAACATAGACACTTTTCAAGCCTAATTCAAATTTTCAAATTTAAAAGCACCTAGTACTTAAGAACAGATAAGTTAACATTAATAAAAATTATTTTGATGCATTTAAAATGTTTAAAATATTTGAAGTGTGATGGTCTGGTGAGGTGAAAATAGCACCAGATTAGGAGGATGATAAATTAGATGCCAGATATGTTTCTTGTGAAACTGTTGATTTTGAACAATTCTCTTATGGTCTATGTCTTCATGTTAAAAGAAATCATCTCAAAGTTTCTGTATAACACCACAGCCATGTGTTTTACATTCAAGTTACATAAGTGTATACCTGTTCATCAAGTCCTGCACAATCTCTAACATTTTGTGCTACCATCTTCATTGTCAGTCTTGGGCAACATTGTGCATGGGGTGAAGTTTATATTTGAGTAGCCATTCTCCAGTTTTCAGGACTCCCCTACCATGTTAGTGTCATCTTACCTGCCAACCCTTCCGTAAGATCCATCGTTTGATGCAGCTTTCTTTTAATCCTTCCAATTCTCCTAACTTCATTTTTTTTTCTTGCTGCTATGGATATCTCCATGAAGTTATTCCAGGAGGACACATCCAAAATCCCCTACATCTTACTTCCTCAGAGCTCAAAATAATCTGTCATATACTATGATGCAATTTGACTTAATAGCTGATTTTTGGGTTGTACATGTAGCAATTTAATCATGATCCTTGAACATTATCTCTTTTTTTTTATAGTGACAAACTTCATACACGTCATAATTACAACTTTAGGAACATGGTGATTCTTCCCATTGTGCCAAGCCTCCCACCCATACTCCCATGCCTCTTTCTCCTCCCTCTCTTATTTCCACTCTTATTTTTTACTGAGATCTATTTTCAATTGACTTTATACGCATATGATTAACTCTATGTTAAGTAAAGAGTTCAACACATAGTACAAAAAAAAAAATCTGTTCCTCAACAGTCAAGACAAGGGCTGTTCAAATCATTGCTTCTCAAAGTGTCAGTTCTCTCTTTGCTACCCAATCTTCTGGTGACTAAGTGGAATTTTTAAACTATATATGAATAGACAATGCTACCCAGTGGAAGGAGAATTTTCAAAAGGTAATTCTGCAATCTATAACTAGAATTAGCCATAATAACAATGATACATTTCATTGTTTCAAAAATCTTCTCACAATGGAAAGTACTTTAACATTTAATTCCAAATGCTTACTTTTTAACAGAATTCATTTATTCTACAATACATTGAGTGCCTACCAGGTGCCAGCCACTCACTATACAAATACCTGTGGATAAGGTACACCCAAAGGAGGGGCATAATTGTTACCCTTAAGTTGTGCTTTACCATGACCTGTAATGTCACAGTAAGGCATTTGGACATGACCCAGCGGTAACACAGTATGTATTTTAGTTTGGCAAAGAAGGGGTTTTGGCTGTGAGAGTGCTTCCAGTTCTAAAATAATTGTTTTGCAATGACTCTATTGTAACTTTAATCTAGTTACTTTATGTAAATCACTTTACTTCATTGTTTAAAAGGGTGAACTTGGTTATACTTTTTTTATCTGGCATAACTGTGACTCTATTGGGACAGTTACAGTATACACTAAGTTCTATGTCAGATACAAATATTAATATTCCACCCACTCCTGGGAATTCACCTCAATGAAAATAAACCAGCATATGAAAGGGTGATCTGTACCCCCATGTTTATTGCAGCTCAATTCATAATAGCTAAGATATGGAATCAACCCAGATGCCCATCAACTGAACACTGTATATCTTATGAAATATATACTCCATGGGATACTACACAGCAATAAAAAAAAAGATGAAATCCTGTTGTTTGCAGCAAAATGTATGCAACTGGAAACCATTATATTTAGTAAAATAAGCCAGTCCCAAAGAGACAAATACCATGTGTTCTCCCTGATCAGTTGTAAATAATAGAGTATCTAAAAGATAATCTATAGGAGTGAAATTGACACTTTGAGATGCAATGATTTTTAACGGCCTTTGTCTCAAATGTTGAAGAATAGTTTTTTTTTCTTTATACTATTTGTTGAACACTTTACTTAGTGTAGGGTTAATCTTATGAGTATAAAGTTAACTGAAAATAGCTCTTTGTAAAAAATAAGAATGGAAATAGGAGAGGGAGGAGGAAGGAGGGTGAGAGCCTCGGCAAGAAGGAGGGTAGGGTGGGAAGTATCACTACGTTCTTGAATCTGCATATATGAAAAACATGAATTTTGTATGACTTAAATAAATTTTTTAAAAATTCATTAAAAGTGGAAAAAATCCAACATGTATAATATTTCAATTTTCTCTTTGTAGAATTGCTTAAAGTAGACTTTTTTTAAAAAAAAATATTTATTTATTTTACTTGAAAGTCACAGTTACAGAGAGAGGAGAGGCAGAGAGAGAGAGAGAGAGAGAGAGAGAGAGAGAGGTCTTCCATATGCTGGTTCACTCCCCAGATGGCCACAATGGCCAGGGCTGCACCGATCCGAAGCCAGGAGCCAGGAGCATCTTCCAGGTCTCCCAGGCGGATGCAGGGGCCCAAGGACTTGGGCCATCTTCTACTGCTTTCCCAGGCCATAGCAGAGCGCTTGATCAGAAGTGGAGCAGCCAGAACTTGAACAAGCTCCCATATGGGATGCTGGCACCACAGGTGGCGGCTTTACCCGCTATGCCACAGTGCCTGCCCCTAAAATAGACTTTCAAAAATTAAATAAAAGAATCTTCTTGATGTGACAACATTGTGGTGCAGCAGATTAAGCCATGACCTGCGATGCCAGCATCCCATGTCAGAGTGCCAATTCAAGAACTCACTGCTCCACTTCTGATCCAGTGACCTGCTAATGCACCTGGGAAAGCAGCAGAAGACAGCCCAAGTTCTCAGGCCCCTGTTGCTCACATTGGAGACTGAGGTAGAGTTCCAGGCTCCTAGCTTCCGCTTGGCCCAGCCCTGGCTATTGTGGCCAATTGGGGAGTGAGCCAGTGGATGGAAGTTAGATGTCTCTCTATATATATAATTGCCTTATAAATAAATAAATAAATCTTTTTTTTTAAAAAAAGAACCTTATTGAATTTATTGAGGAAATAAATGTGTGTGTGTGTGTGCACATGTGCCATACAGCTGGCACACAGAAACCTTAGTTTCTCGTCCCCTTTTTGCTAATCCCTGTGATTAATTTTACAGGGGAAATGAAGGAATAGAAGAAAAAGACTCCATATTCCTAGAACAGTCTACTGGTAAAGGAAAAAAAAACATGAAAGACACACATTAAGAATCCCAGAGGTCAAGGGCAAGTGTTTGGCCTAGTGGTGATTGCAGAGGTTAAGACACCCATGGCCCATAGTACAATATCTAGGTTAGAGTACTGGCTTTGGCTCCTGACTCCAGTTTTCTGCTAATTCAAACCCTAGATGGCAGCAGATGATGTATCAGGTGACTGGGTTCCTGCCACCCACATGAGAGATCTGATTGAGTTCTTAGATCCTGATTTTGGCCCCCAGCCCAGGGGCATTGCAGGCATTTAGGGAATAAACCAGCGGTTGGGGAATTTCAGTTTCTCTCCTCTCCCAAAAAATAAAAAAACTATAAAATATAAATTTAAAAAATCCTAAAAGGCATGTGCTAGTTTCCAGAGGCTATAAGAGTAGGAATAGGTCTAAAGGAGCCAACAGTCTTGAGGAAAGCATAAATGCCCTCTGAACAATAGGTTGGGACACAATGGAGGAAAGAAGAGAACGTGGTCATTCTAGTCAGAAGAAATGATACATCTGAAAATGGGAGGGGCGACTCTCAATAGCTTTGTAGGACAGTCAGGCACTCAATCTGGATATCTCTGAGATCAGGTGTGTATAGGGGAAGAGAAAGAGTGTTGGATCATGGAGGGCCTTAAGTGTCACGCTAAAAGAACATTACTGGGTTAAGATGCCACTTGGGACACCTGCATCCAATATCAGAGTGTCAGCGTTCCAGTCCCAGCTCTGCTTCTGATTCCAGCTTCCTGTTAATTCAGCCCTGGGAAGCAGCGGGTGATGGCTCAAGTGGTTGATTTCCTGCCACCCATGTGGGAGACCTAGATGGAGTTCCAGGCTTCCAGGCATTTGGGGAGTGAACCAGTGGATGGGAGTCTCATTCTCTGCCTCTCAAATAAATATAAATAAATAAATGTAACACTACTAATCATTGGCAAATAGCTGTCTGTGATAGTCTGCGGGCCCCTCTTATTAGAAAATTGTTTTCTAATTTAGGAAACATCTCTGCTGAGGCCAGGCTTTGCATATTTATAAAGTACCCACTCTCAAGCAGCAGCCAGGACCACTGGGTTGTGGGAAAGAACCTGAGACATTTGTTATCTTCAATCAGCCTCTGAAGTCAGGGAGTCTCTGGGCCCTTTGTGTCTGACAGTACTGACTGATGGCCCCTAACCGACTGCAGCTCCACTAACTGCATGCTGGGGATTGTCTCCTAATACAGTAGAGGTAGGTATTCAGGCTGCATATCACACACTGAACCCACAGAGCTGCAGCCTACCACAAGTGCACCAGAAGGGTTTACTGGCCATTGCTCTGGTCTTGCTGGTCTTGCTCCCTCATTTGCTGGAGTGGAGTTGAACTTCATATTGACTGACTCCCAGCCAGCTTGGTTGAGCTCTAACAATAATAAAGATGGGACTCATTACCAATGAGATCATGAATTGAAGCATAGGAGGGGACAGGCTCTGCATCCCACTCTGAAACCCCAACAGCACCTGCTGGGTAGGAAAGTTTTCTTTAACAGGAAAGGGGAATGGTGAATGGAGAAAAACCAGGTGGTAGGGTGGTTTGCTCTGGGAAGCAGGCTGGAAAGAGGGCAGTATTGTGAACTGCTAGCTGTATAGGCGAGCAACAAAGTAGGAGGACCTCTCATCAGGTGAGCTCAAGTGACCATCAGCTCACTCCATAAACTGCTACCTCTCCTTCCCCTTCCTCCAGCCTGTTTAATTTCTATTAGAAAAGGGGCATCTCAGTGTCATCTTATTTGCATTCTTTGGTCCCAAACAAAACCATATTAAAGTGCCTTGAAGAGTCCAGCTAAATGGGAAGGCTGCTTGCCTTGGGGGAAAAAGCATCCTTACATTGAAAACAAATCAATGAAGTATTCTATTTTCATGCCCAGTACAATTCTGCATTGTGGGGAGGGGGATTTTCCCATTAATTCTGAGTCAGCAAGCCTGAATGTTATGGTTAGGAACTAAGCATCTTTTTCAACAGACTTCTGCTATATTATTTCATGTTTCCTTTATTCATTATTTGCCAACTGCTTTTGAAATCCATGAATGCAGTGGGAGAAGGAAAGAAAGAGAAGTAAGGAGCAGCAGCTTCAGCAATGGCCTGTTCTCCCTCCAGAAGTGGGGATACAGTTTCTTTTCTTACTTGAGAAACAGATGGTGTTTTATGCTTAACACAATCAGCACCTTCTCTCTATCTGTATGCCTAACCTTCCCCACCTGTGTGAAACCTAATCAGTACCTAATGAACATGCTTGGAGCTGTCTGGACGGAATTAGTCCCAGTAGGAGCCGGCCTTCAGGTACCTGGAACTCTCTTAAAGCTCTGTAGCAGCAAAAGACAATGAATCTTTACATCAAGGATAATTAAAGAAAGATCTGCTTTTGCTAAATATCTGTTGTTCCCTCCTCACTACAAAGTAGCAACACTCAGGTTTTCACATTGTTTAGCTAAGGCTGATTCTTCTCATCACTGCAACTGTGGGCAAAGTTCGTATTTTGAATTAGATCTAAAGACACAAGACATCAAATACCTTTTCAGTCATTCCCATTTTCCTTGGATTTTACACTCCATTGTGCAAATGTATGCAGTAAGATGGCCAAACTTTCCAAAGGGCTACCCAGTAGCCCCTTCCTATTCACAAAGCTATGATTTGCGGCCAGCACTATGGCTCACTTGGCTAATCCTCTGCCTGTGGCGCCGGCACTCCAGGTTCTAGTCCTGGTTGGGGCGCCGGATTCTGTCCTGGTTGCTCCTCTTCTAGTCCAGCTCTCTGCTGTGGCCCTGGAAAGCAGTGGAGAATGGCCCAAGTGCTTGGGCCCTGCACCCGCATGGGAAACCAGGAGGAAGCACCTGACTCCTGGCTTCAGATTGGCACAGCGTGCCAGCTGCAGCAGCCATTTGGGGGGGAGGGGGTGAACCATCGGCAAAGGAAAACCTTTCTCTCTGTCTGTCTCTCTCACTGTCTAACTCTGCCTGTCAAAAAAAAAAAAAAGCTATGATTTGGTCCCCAAGAGTGGAATTATTTAAAATGCTGTCTAAACACACACACACACACACACACACAAAACGGTGGCATCAGCAAATTGTTATTGACACATTTGGAATTTTATGCAACAAACTAGAAGCCACATTAGGAAGAAACTCAATGTTTTCCAGTCAAAAGTTGTTCCTTTTGATGACATAACAAGATCAATAGGTCTTAGTAGCTCTATTACCTCACCTTGAGTTGAACCCTGCTGATGACATACCAAAGTATAAATCATCATGGATTAACCAAAATACCACTTTTCTCCCGCTCCGCATCTCTTTAAAGTTTGTAAAATATGGAGACCCACAGACTGTGCTTACTCTCTTTATCTCAGTGTAGATTTCACTAGCGCGCCTCACCTCTCTCCCTTGGGATGGGAAGGAGCCTTAGGTCCTTCCCAGTTTCGTGAAGCTAGACAAAATATGAATCCTGAATTAGACTATCTCAGGAAGGCCCAAGCAACATCCAGGTCCAGTCCATCTTCTTGTCCCCAGCCTGGACTTTCAACATTCTCTTAAACCAGAGTTCAGCAAACTACAGTTCTTAGACCAAATTATACACACCACCTGTTTTTGTTAATAAAGTTTTATTAGAATGAAACCATGTCTATTTGTTCTTTCATAGCCAGTGGTTACTTTCCCACTGCAAAGAGTGGAGTCCAGTATGGGCTAATAGTTACAATAGAAGCCCAATGGCTCACAAAGTGCAAAATAGGTATTTAGCACTGCACAGGAAAATGTGTTGACTTTTGTTCTAGACTGTCTTGCAGAGTGTAGTTGGACTGTGCAATTTTTAATTCAGAGCTAATATTTGTGGTTACCTATCTTTAGCTCAATCTGTCTCAGCACCTATGTACCCCCATTTCACAACATTTGGGCAGTTTAAAATGAAGCGGCGGCTGTTTCATGTTTTCCTTGCCTAGAAACCCAGAGGGGAACACAGATAAGGGTATGTGCCCTTGCTCATCAGCCCTCATTTTGTAAAAGGTGAGAAAGGAGAAACAGAAATCTTCCCCTCCAGATTTAACAGGCATATGAGAATCCATGAATCATTTCTAGTACGAAGTATAGGTACTGAAGATGTTTCAGAAGACACCAAACAAGAACAAGTGTAGGAGTCCCCTGAGATAACCTGACTCAAACTCCAACACTTTATATTAGTCATGAAACATCCCCAGAAACCTTAATATTCCTTTGGCCCACAGTCTCAGCTAAAAAGGCTTTAAAAACAATTCTCTGAAGCCTGTTTGCGGTTTCTGTTTGTTCTTCAACTGTAAAAATAAATGGAAAACACTATATTGCATTTCTAAATATGACCAAGCTCTGAGTAACAACTTGCAATAACTGAAAGTCATTTGGAAATAGATTCAAATATGTTAGCAACAGTGTATGCTCTATTTCCTTTTAAAAGTATTTATTTATTTAGAACACAGAATTACAGAGAAGGACAGAAGGGATGAGAGAGAGAGAGAGAGAGAGAGAGAGAGAGAGAGAGAGAAACGTGCTTCCATTCACTAGTTCACTCCTCAGAGGGCTACAATGGCTGGAGTTGTGCCAGGTGGAAGCCAGGATCCCACAGTTTCTTCCAGGGTAACAGGGGCCTAAGCACTTGGGACATCTTCCACTGCTTCCCCAGGTACATTGTCAGGGAACTTGGTCAGAAGTGTAGCAGTAAGGTCTCAAGCAGGCACCCATAGGAGATGCCAGCATAACGAGCTGTGGCTTAACCCACTATGCCACAGTACTGGCCTCATAAGCTGTATTTCCTCTCTAGAAAGAATCTATCTTGCTTCTGGGAAACTTTATTTTCCTAAAATGCTAGCAGAATTTTCTATTAATTGGGAAATGATTGCTTTAAAAATAACCTGAAAAAACAATCACAATGACCACAAAGTTGTTCTTTCTATGTATTAAAGACAATAAAAGTAAAAATATTAGAATTTGCTGCAGGGCCGGCATGTGTCATTA
The DNA here is from genome assembly GCA_949820135.1 of Sylvilagus floridanus. Taxonomy (NCBI): domain Eukaryota; kingdom Metazoa; phylum Chordata; class Mammalia; order Lagomorpha; family Leporidae; genus Sylvilagus; species Sylvilagus floridanus. The sequence continues at coordinate 17,117,354 of OX463223.1, forward strand.
CAGGTAAAGTTGCCTCCTGCGACGCTGGTATTCCATATGTGCTCGGGTTCATATTGCAGCAGATCCACTTCTGATCTAGCACCAAGCTAATGGCCTGAGAAAACAGTAGAATATGGCCCAAGTGTTTGGGGCCCTTTCCATTCAGCTGGGAGACCAAGAAGAAATTTCTGACTCTTAGCGTTAGCCTCTCCCAGCCCTGGCTGTTGTGGCCATCTGGAGAGTGAACCATTAGATAGAAGATATTCTCTCTCTCCCTATCTCTATTCTATCTCTATCTCTATCTCTATCTCTATCTCTATCTCTATCTCTGTCTCTATCATCTCTATCTGTATCTCTTTCAAATAAAATAAATAAATCTTTTAAAAACTTATTGTGTGCCAAGCACTATTCTAAGTGCTTTATATTTGTCATCTCATGTAAACCTCACAACTCTTCAAATTTTTTTAAAGATTTATTTATTTGAAAGTCAGAATTACACAGAAAGGAGAGACAGAGAGAGAAAAGGGTGGAGAGAGAGAGAGAGAGAGAGAGAGAGAGAGAGAGAGAGGTCTTCCATTCGCAGGTTCACTCCCCAGTGGGCCACAATGGCCTGAGCTGTGCCAATCCAAAGCCAGGAGTCAGGAACTTCTTCCGGTTCTCCCATGCAGATGCAGGGGCCCAAGGACTTAAGCCATCCTCTGCTGCTTTCTCAGGCCATAGCAGAGAGCTGGATCAGAGGTGGAGTAGCTGAGACTTGAACCAGTGCCCATATGGGATGCTGGCACTGAAGGCAGTGGCTTCACCCACTACACCACAGCGTTGGCCCCAACTCTTCAAAATTTTAACTTTTATTTTGAATTTTGTTTTTTATTTTAATTAATTTAGTTATATTAATCAAGATGAAAAGACGGAAGTCAGAGAGTCAAGTAACTTACCCAAGTTTTCAAAAGCTGGTAATTAGTTGAGCTGGGAAGAAAATATCATATACCCTGACTCTCCTGGTGTCTCAGGAGTCCAGGTACAGAGCTTTCCTTCTAATAATAGGGTTGGGTTTGTCTGAACTATCCATATTCTCAGACCTGCTCCATTGGTGCCCAACAGTAAATATTATAAAACATTTTTCTGGACCTTTAAAATAGAAAAATACTAAGGAGGCCGGCACCGTGGCTCAACAGGCTAATCCTCCACCTTGTGGCGCCGGCACACCGGGTTCTAGTCCCGGTCTGGGCGCCGGATTCTGTCCCGGTTGCCCCTCTTCCAGGCCAGCCCTCTGCTGTGGCCCAGGAGTGCAGTGGAGGATGGCCCAAGTGCTTGGGCCCTGCACCCGCATGGGAGACCAGGAAAAGCACCTGGCACCTGGCTCCTGCCATCGGATGAGCGCGGTGCGCCGGTCGCAGCGCGCCGGCCGTGGCGGCCATTGGAGCGTGAACCAACGGCAAAAGGGCTTTCTCTCTCTCTCACTGTCCACTCTGCCTGTCAAAAAAAAAAAAAAAAAAAAAAAAAAAAGAAAAGAAAAGAAAAATACTAAGGAATCCTGTCTGGGTTTCAGTTCATGGACTTTTTAATGAACTACCCTGAGCAGAGGCAGAGAATGAGGCTGCCTACATGGTTCAAGTAGCTTAGGAGTGTATACCAATGGAAGATGTCCCTGCTACCACTGCTGCAGACCCTCCTTTAACATTATTCTTCTCGCCTAAAGTATTGTTTCTCTGAAACATACACTGTAAAACATATTAGCCTTGCACTTAGTTATCTAATCAAGTTAATTAAGAGAGCTGAAAGTAAAGGAAGGCAAGCAGTTAGGCTACTTGGGGTGCATTGAGGATCTTAATGGTGGTGGAGGTGCTGGAGAGGTGCATGGAGACATAACAAGTGATAGGATGGTGTGACTGTGCTGGTGAGGATCGGCTAACTGTTGGAACAAGCCAACTCTAAAGTGTGTAATGCTTTGAATCTCAGTGTGTATCTCTTGTTCATGTAACAATACTGAACACCTGCAGAAATAAGCAGATCAGCCATCTTTCACACAGGATATGAGGCTGGCAGCAGCTCTGCCATGTTTAAAAACAAGGCTTCCCAAGGTTGCCCTGAAGGCCAGCCATCCACCTTCCAACCATCCAAACACCCACTTCTCCAAAACCAAATATCTTTCTGCTAATAACTGTTCTTTAGCCACTTTCTCTCTATGTACCACTTTCTAATCTGTGTTCCTGTAGTACTCTAGGCATATCTGTCTAATGCAAGCTGATGCACTACACTGAAATTGTAAATGCATCTGTCACCCTATTAGAGGGTGAGTTCCTTAAGGTTGAACACTGTGTCTTTTTTTTGACAGGCAGAGTTAGACAGTGAGAGAGAGAGAGAGAAAGACAGAGAGAAAGGTTTTCCTTCCGCTGGTTCACCCCCCAAATGGCCAGCACACTGCATCAATCCGAAGCCAGGAGCCAGGTGCTTCCTCCTGGTCTCCCATGTGGGTTCAGGGCCCAAGCACTTGGGCCACCTCCACTGCCTTCCTGGGCCACAGCAGAGAGCTGGCCTGGAAGAGGAGCAACTGGGACAGAATCCGGCACCCCAACTGTGACTAGAACCCAGGGTGCTGGCGCCGCAGGTGGAGGATTAGTCTAGTGAACCATGGCACCAGCCAAACCCTGTGTCTTATATTATCTCTATACATGTAATGTCTAGTACTTCAGTAGGTACATAGTAAATACTCAGTAAATGTCAGTTGATGTAAATGAATGGATCATGAAATGAATGAATACATATATCTTTGCCTGCTGCTAAAGATACACAACACTTATTGCATCATTCTCTTCTCAATATAGAAATACTAGACTTTCTAGGATTTACATTTATGTTGTATAAACTAGCTCGCAGTACAACAGAGTACAAGCCAATTTGCAATAAATTGGAAATAAGGGTAATTTTCTACCCAAGCCATGGCCTTTCCATTCTTCCTGACTACTCAGATTCACAACTGAAAGATTTTGACCAATAGAAATATTAATGCTGTCCCTCAAGCAATCCTGTGGAGGGTGTAAAATAAAACCTCCCCTGGATTCGGTTATTGTGCCAGCAATAATTGAATACTTTAAAACATGTCTGTCTTGTGACTTGGCCAGCCTTTATATTACAACAATGGAAACTCACAAATGTGTCTAGGGAGTCATTTATGCACTCGAGTGCCATATAAGAAACCCAATTGCATATAATGAAGTGCATAATGCACATAAACTTTTAATGAAGAGTAAAAATGTTGCCAGGCCTTTCCAGGAGCAGCACTTGGCTTCTCCTCTCCCATGAGATACCCTCCAGAAGGAAAGGGTTCACCCAGCTGTTCCACTCCTGCTGAAATGGGAGGGCCTAGGCCAGCTGCAGATGGTACAAAGCTAGAAATGAGAGAAAAAGGCATGAGGCTGAACTACAGTGGATGGAACGAACTCATCCACTGGTAGTCAGCAATAACATCTTTAGGGGGCTTCTAGCCAAATTTATCCCAGCAAGAAAACCAGGTCAGTGACTGTAGACTACAAGATGAGTTGATATGTCTTAACAGAGTGGCTGTGTAGTACTGTATTAAAGGTTTGAGTTATTGAATCCTGCAAATCAAAATTTGAATCCTGACACTATTACTTACTAGCTGTGTGACCTTGGTCAACTAAGTTAACTTCTCTGAATATCAGTTTGTAAACTGGGAACAACAATAGTCCTTACCTCTTAAGGTGGTTATGAGGATCAATGAAATTAGAAAATAAAGGTGCCTGGGCTATAGCAAGGGCTCAAAAAGTGAGAATTGATAGCACTTTAATTATTAGAATAGAATTCAGCCCCTCTTGGGGGATGACTAATCCTTACACTGTTATTGCTCTTCCCACTGAAGATGTTTTGTCTCCAAGGTAACTGTGCAGCACAGAATAATTGATAGAATTAAAAAGAAGAGAATGATCCTACATGGGAATCAGGATACACAGCAGACTCATAAAATGGCAAATGCCCTAAACAGCACTCTGGCCTCAGAATCAGCCCTTAAGGCATTCGAATCTGGCTAAAAAGCCCATGAGAGTTTTGCAGGCATGGAAAGCAAAGACACTGTGGCAAAAAAAAAAAATGACCTAAATGAAAGATCTCTGTGAGAGAGATCCCAGCAGAAAGAATGGGCCATCAAAGAAGGAGGTACCTTTCTCTGAAATGAGGAGAGAAATTCCACTTTGAATATGGCCTTGTCTAAATAAGATTGTAGTTGGTGAACTCAAGAGGCTTCCATTGCCTTGGCAGCTCATGACAAGAGCCTCGGGTGATTACTGATGTCATAAATAAGCGTGTCAATTGTTAAATCAACAATAGGAGTCACTGTGCACCTGCTCCCCATGTGGGATCTCTGTCCTTACTGTGTTGTACTATGCGAATTAACAGTAAAACTACTACCCAAACAGTACTCTATATTTTGTGTTTCTGTGTGGGTGCAATCTGTTGAAATCTTTACTTAATTGAAATCTTATACTAAGTTGATCTTCTATATATCAAGTTAATTGAGAATGAATCTTAATGGAGAATGGGATAGGAGAGGGATTGGGAGGTGGGATGGTTGCTGGTGGGAGGGAGATTATGGGGGGGATAGCCACTATAATTCAAAAGTTGTACTTTGGAAATTTATATTTATTAAATAAAAGTTGACAAAAAGAGAAGTATGTCACACCCTAAAAAAAAGAAATTGCTTTTTTAAATACCTGCCTATTTTTGTTAGCTAGAGGATAAACCTCAAATCTTGTGAGCCGGGTTTTAGGATATAAGAACTTGAAAATCTATTCCACTCCTTCAGCTTTTAACACAAAGCAGAGATGTGATTCCGAAGCCTACTTTATGGTTAGTTAGATTTTTCTATGTAACAAATCACCCCAAAATGTAACAGCTGAAAACAGTAATTATTTCTTTAGCTCACAATTTTGTGTGTCAGAAATTTGGACTGGGTTAAGTTGGGTGGGTCTATTGATAGTCTAGGCTAGATTAATTCACGAATCTGCAGTTAACTCAATGGCTTCATATGTCTGAATGTCAACTAGAATAATGGTGGCCACCAGTTCATGTGTCTCTAATTATCTACAAGACTAGCCTGGATATTTTACTTTGGCTGCCTGGAATTCCAAGATCAGCAACAGAGTAAGCTTCAATGCACAAGTGCTTCCCAGTCTTCTGCATGTGTCATGTTTGTTAATGCGTTTTGGCCAAATACAATCACAGAGCCAACCCAGATTTAAACAGTGAAGGAATAGTCTATCTTTTGATGGGAGGATGTGCAATAACATTATTGCAGTTGCCACTGCATGGATTGCATGAAATATCAAGGACATGGATGCATAATTGAATGAATTTATGGTCGTTTTTATAGTTGAACTCCCTGTTGCCCCCCACTTCACTCCCTACCCTTATCCCCTTCATTCACTCCATTACAGATCAATGACCTGAGTGTGCCCGTCTTATGACTATGTGTATAATGCTCACTCTGTCTAAAATACTCTTCCCTCAGATATTTACCTGAATGGTCCATCCATGGTTGCAACCAAGGGGAGAGAGGACTAGGAGAAAAGCCCAGTGTTTCATGGTTGGTCAGTTACAAATTATTGTAGGTAACCTCTGACTGTGGTGTATTCCCAGATTTGACTTTCTCCCTTCTATTAGGCTTTAGTAGGTTTCTTCAGAATCCCCACTGGGAATGTCTAACTACAGTTGCCACTTCATGGATAAAGTTACCTTTCTGGCTGGGAAATTTTTAAATGGAGCTTTATTCAGATATAATTTACACACTATGCAATCTTCCCTTTTAAATTGTACACTTCAGTGGTTTTTAGTATTCAGAGTTGTAACAATCAGACTCCGTTTTAGAACATTTTTTTGTTTCTTTTTTTCTTTCTTTTTTTACTTAGTAAACTTCCAAAGTATAGTTTATGGATTACAGTGGCTTCCCCCCCAAAAAAAAACTTTCCTCCCACTCGCACCCCTCCCATCTCCCGCACTATTGGAACTCATAGAAGAGTTTGGCAAAGTAGCAGGATATAAAATCAATGCACAAAAATCAACAGCCTTTGTATACATAGGCAATGTCACAGCTGAGGAAGAACTTCTAAGATCAATCCCATTCACAATAGCTACAAAAACAATCAAATACCTTGGAATAAACTTAACCAAGGACGTTAAGGATCTCCAGGATAAAAATTACAAAACCTTAAAGAAAGAAATAGAAGAAGATACCAAAAATGGAAAAATCTTCCATGCTCATGGATTGGAAGAATCGTTTTAGAACATTTTTATCACCACAAAAATAAATTATAAATCCTTTAGCCATCACATGACTATTTCCCCATTCCTCTTCCAGTCTTAATCAACCAATAATCTATTTTCTCTATATATAGATTTCTTTTTTTCTCTCTACTGGACTTTCACATGAATGTAATCCTATAATATGTGATATTTTGTGACTTGGTTCTTTTACTCACCTAATATTTTCAAAGTTTATCCATGCTGTAGCATACATTAGCACATCATTCCTTTTTATCCCCGAGTAAGATTTCATTGTATAGAAATGCTTTGTTTAATTGTTCGTCAGTTGATGAACTTTTTTGGGTTTTTTTTTCCACTTTTTGGCTATTATAAATAATAAATGCCTGCTAGTGTACAATTTCTGTGTAAACATGTTTTAAAATCTCTGGAGTAGGGGCCAGTCTTGTGGCATAGCGGGTTAGGCCTCCATCTGCAGCACCAGCATCATATATAGGTGCTAATTCGAGTCCCAGCTGCTCCACTTCCAATTCAGCTCCCTTCTAATGCACCTGGGAAAGCAGCATAATTTAGCCCAAGTTCTTGGGAACTTACGTCCCACGTGGGAGACCCAGAAGAAACTCCTGTCTCCTGGCTTCAGCTTGGCACAGCTCCAGCTGTTTTGGCCATTTGGTGAGTAAACCAGTGGATGGAAGCTCGCTCGCTCGCTCGCTCTCTCTCTCTCTCTCTCTCTCTCCCTCCACCTTTCAAATAAATAAAAATAAATATACCTTAAAAAATCTCAGGTAAATACCTTGTAGTAGAAGTGCTTGCTTATATGGTAACATTAGTTAAATTTTCCGATGAGCTTCCAGATTGGTTTACAAAGCAGTCATACCGCTTTACATGTCCACCAAGCAGCACATGAGGCTCCAAATTTTTCTACATCCTCTCCAGTACTTGCTATTATCTGTTTTATTATTTTTTTGTTGTTGTTATACTAGTGATCCTAATGGATGTGAAGCGTTGTTTCATTGTGTTTTTTTTTTTTTTTGGACAGGCAGAGTGGACGGTGAGAGAGAGAGAGAGACAGAGAGAAAGGTCTTCCTTTTGCTGTTGGTTCACTCCAGTGGCCGCCGTGGCTGGCGTGCTGCAGCCAGCGCACCGCGCTGATCTGATGGCAGGAGCCAGGTCTTCTCCTGGTCTCCCATGGGGTGCAGGGCCCAAGGACTTGGGCCATCCTCCACTGCACTCCCAGGCCAAGCAGATAGCTGGCCTGGAAGAGGGGCAACCGGGACAGAATCCGGTGTCCTGACCGGGACTAGAACCTGGTGTGCCGGCGCCGCTATGCAGAGGATTAGCCTATTGAGCCACGGCGCCGGCCTCATTGTGGTTTTGATTTGCATTTCCCTGATGACTAGTGATGTTGAGCATATCTTTATGTGCTTATTGGCCATTTGTGTATTTTATCTAGGGAATTGTCTGTTCAGGTTATTTACCCATTTTGAAATTATATTATTGAGTTGCAAGTGTTCTTTATATTTTATAGATATGCTTTTTATTAAGTATATGATTTTCAAATGTTTTCTCCCATTCTATGGGCTGTTTTTTTACTTTCTTGATAGTGTCCTTTGGAATATAAAATTTTTAAATTTTTATGTGGTCAAATTCTTTTCATTTTGGTGTCATATCTATGAATCCATTGTCAAATCCAGAACTACAAAAATTTACTTCTGCTTTCTTCTAAGCACTTTGTCATATTTCTCACCTTTACAAATTGGCCTTAGATACATTTTGAGTTCTTTTTCGTACACAGTAGAAGGTAAGAGTCCAATTTCATTCTTTTGCATGTGGCTATTGAGTTGTCTCAACACCATTTATTTAGTAGACTATTATTTCCCCACTGAATGGTCTTAGCATCCTTGTCCAAAATCAGTTGACCATAAGTGTGTAGTTTATTTCTGGACTGTGAATTCTATTCCATTGATCAAGATATTTCTATCCTTCTGGTTCTATTCATATGACTCCATGTTTCAGGTATAAATTCTGAGCTCCATCTCCTGCTGGGTCACATTGCTTCTTCCTACAGATAGCCTTTTCGAAAGAGTCCCATTTTAAGATGTCTCCAAGATGACATCATGCCACTGCAAATCCCTTTGGCCCACAACACAAAAGGCAAATTATCAACAGCAAAATGAAGTACCCCTTTCTCTTTGTCTTTCTGTTGCTCTTACTTTTCTCTCAGCATCCTCTTATTCCTCGGGTCCATAGATACTGACTCTTGATTTATTAAGATTTATTTATTTATTTGAAAGTCAGAGTTACACAGAGAGAGATGGAGAGGCAGAGAAAGAGGGATAAAGGACTTCCAAGTGCTGGTTCACTCCTCAGATGACCGTAACGGCCAGAGCTCACCAATCCGAAGCCAGAGGCTAGCAGCTTCTTCCAGGTCTCCCACGTGGGTGCAAGTACCCAAGGACTTGGACCATCTTCTACTGCTTTTTCAGGCCATAGCAAAGATTTGGATTAGAAGTGGAGCATCCAGGATGAGAATCAGCACCAATATGGGATGCCAGCGCTGCAGATAGCAGCTTTACCCACTATGCCACAATACCAGGCCCGATTCTTGATTTATCAGGCAATTATGAGATACCTGTGCTCTGTGTAGCCTCAACTTCAAGTGACACCCTTCAAGCCCCCATAATGTTCTCTTCTAAATATTCCTCATTTAATATATGAGAGAAGAACTTACCCTAATTGGCATAAGGTGTCGAAGTGGCAGAGTATGTCACAGGAGTTCCATAACTATCTATGCCAGAATTCTCTCTCTGTATTTCTTTATCTTTAATCTTTTTAGTACCTTCAAGATTGTCGGTGGGACATGGCTCATGGCTTACAAACCAGTTTCTAGAAAGTTCCATTGAAAGTCTCACATAAAAGAGCCCCACTTTAGAAAAGGAGATATTGTTCTCAGTCTTTCAAGCCCTCAATTAAAATTGAGACATTAACAATCCCATTTTAACACCTTTGTACAAGTGAAATAATGAATAAATAAATGGATAGATGAATGTTAGCTTCCTTCCCCTACTCCCTGCCACGTTTAATTTAATTCATTGGCCAGCCTCATATTGTCAAAGTTAATTAATGTTGAGTGACAATGTGCTATGGAAATCTGAGGAATCAAATCCACATAATGACAATATTTTTAAAAATTCATTAGTATGATCTCTTGATATCTATTAAGCAAATAACTTTTAAAGAGTTGAATGCATTTCTGATTTCATAATGACAAAAATATTTCTGTTCCTTTCTCTTCTTGAAAAATAATTCAATACCAGCAAGAAGAACAAAAGGCAGTAACACAAACTCTACCCCCATTGAAATAAAATGTAGTAGTTAGTCCCAAAGTGTATTCTTAATAATTTGCTCCCCTCTTGCTCTGCTCATGCTGTTTCTCACATCAACTGTTGGAGGGCTATTTTATTCCCCCTTGAATTTGAGCTGGACTTGTATCTGGCTTTGAGCAACATAGTACAGCAAAAGTGATATTCTGAGACTGCTAAATACAAGCCTTTAGAAGGCTGATGGTATCCAGTTCCTTCATTTTGAAAACAAGGTACCGTTTGATGAGAGTCCAAGCCAAATGAAAATACCACATGGAGAAGAACCAAAGGCACTCTGGGGGTAAGCACCAACTGTGCTCACAATTCATGGTCAGCACCAATTGTCTTCCAGTTCAATCAAATATCCAGATCACTAAAAATGTTCCACGTTCATGGATTGGAAGAGTCAACATCATCAAAATGTCCATATTACAAAAAGCAATTTGCAGATTCAACATGATCCCAATCAAAATACCAATGACACTCTTTCCAGATATAGAAAAAAAATGATGCTAAAATTCATATGGAAACACAAGAGACCCTGAATAGCTAACGCAATCTTATACAACAAAAACGTAGCTGTAGGCATCATACTACCTGATTGCAAGACATACTACAAGGAAGTTATAATCAAAATAGCTTGGCACTGGCACTAAAACAAACATGTAGACCAATGGAACAGAATATAAACTACAAAATCAATCCACAATCCACAAGTAACATATCTTTGACAAAGGAGCTGAAATCAATACCTGAGCAAGGACAGTCTTTTCAACCAATGATTCTGGGGAAAGTGGATCTCCATATGCAGAAGTTGAAACTAGACCCATGCCTTACAATTTACACAAAAAATCCTCTCAAAATAGATCAATGACCTTAATTTTTGACCCAATACCATCAAATTGCTAGAGAACATTGTGGAAACAACAGAAACAATGCAAGACATTGGCATAGGCAAAGACTTTTTTGAAAAGACCCCAGAAGCACAGGCACTAAAAGCCAAAATTGGCAAATGGGATTAAATCAAGTTGAGAAACTTCTGCACTGTTAAAGAAACACCCAGCAAAGTGAAGAGGCAATAGGCAGAATGGGAGAAAATAATTGCAAACTACACAACTGATAAAGAGTTAACATCCAGAATCTATAAAGAGTTCAAGAAACTCAACCACACCAGCAAAACATATATTCCAGTTAAGAAATGGGAAAAGGGGGCTGGCATAGTGGGACAAGCCTCTGCCCACAGTGCAAGCAACTCATATGGGCTCTGGTTGAAGTCCCAGCTGCTCCTCTTCCCATCCATATCTCTGCTGCAGCCTGGGAAAGCAGTAGAAGATGTTCCAAGTGCTTGGGCCCCTGCACCCACATGGGAGACGTGGAAGAAGCTCCTGGCCATTGCAGCCATTTGGGGAGTCAATTATCAAATGGAAGACATTTTCTCTATCTCTCCCTATCTCTACCTATAACTGCCTCTCAAATAAATAAATAAATCCTTACAAAAAAGAAATGGACAAAGGAATTGAACAGGCATTTTTCAAGAGAGGAAATTCAAATGGCCAACGGACACTTGAAATAATGCTCAGAATCACTATCCATCAAGGAAGTGCAAATGAAAACCACAATGAGGTTTCCTCTCACTCCATTTACAATGGCTCTCACACAGAAATCAATAAACAACAAATACTGGTGAGAATGTGTGGGAAAGGGTTCCCTAATCCATGTTGATTGATGGGAATATAAACTGCTGCAGCAACTGTGGAAGATAATATGGAGATACCTCAGAAATCTGAATATAGACCTACCATATGATCCAGCCATCCCACTCCTCGGAATTTACCCAAACCAAAAGAAATCATCATATGAAAGAGTTATCTCTACCCCCATATTCATTCCAGCACAATTCACAATAGCTAAGGTATGAAATCAACACAGATGTCCATCAATTGTTGACCAGATAAAGAAATCATGGGGTGTATATATATATATATATATATATATATATATATACACACACACACAAACACACACGCTCTGGAGTACTACTAAGATGTGAAAAAAAATGAAATCTTGTCTTTTGAACAAAATGGACGCAACTGGAAACCATTATACTTAGTGAAATAAGGCAATCCCCAAATGACAGATATCATATGTTTTCCCTGATCCAAAGTAACTAGCAGAGCACCTAAAATGTAATGTTTAGCAGTGAAATGGACATTTTGAGATTTGATGATTGCTTACAGCCTTTGTCAGCCCTTGTCTCTTCTGTTGAGGAACAGTGGCTTTTTTGTTGTTTGTTTTTTGTTGTTGTTGTTGTTTTTTTTTTTACTTCACACAACCAAATTGTCAAGCAAGCATATGGTAGAGTATAGACAGTTTCAAATGTGCAAGTCCAATATTTATCTTCCACAAAAGTTTTCAGAATCAAGAAGCTTCTGCAGGATATGTTCTATCAAATGAAGCTTCCACCACTAAAATGGAAGATAAGGGATTCAGGAAAAGGAAAATACAGCAGAATGATAGGTAAAGGTGATTGTACACACACCAACTGTGAGTCAAATGGTCAGTCAAGATGAGAGTTTAGGATTAAAGGGTTTCAGAAGGGCTACTTCCATAGAAAAATAGAAATAATAAACTATGGAGAATGTATTATTTTTATGTATGTTCTAGGCAATGAAGACACACTTATTAGCAACATACCGTCTGATTTGTTGAAATTTACATTCAAGTGGAACTTAAAGTCTGCCATCTGACAAGGTACAACAAGTTGTTACAATCTCTTCATGGAATTATTGAGGTACACTGGAAATTGACATCAGTTACAAAATAAAAAAAAAATAAATGCAATGTTCAAGCCTAGTGTTTGTCCTTGTGGTTTAACACCCTGGGTTAAGTATCCCACAATCCATATCAAAGTACCTGGATGCTGGTCTTGGTTTTGCTCCTGATTCCAGTCTTGCAAATTTGGGGAGACAACAAACAAAAGAAAGCTCCTTATTTATCTCTCTCTCTCTCTCTCTGACTCTCAAATAAAATAATAAATAAACCTTCCTTTTTTAAGATCAATCAGTCACCACCCGGAAAAAAGAAAGCAAAGTAGTCATCATTTATTAATTTGTTCAAAAGCAAGTGTGTTAAACAAAATAGTAAATATATTACACAGACCTAAACTAAAAAAGTAAGATAACTTGGGAAAATGTGAAATAGAGGTGAGAAGGAGATGTGTGTGTGTGTGTGTGTGTGTGTGTGTGTGTGTGTGTAAATTGAAAAAATTGGAGGTAAATGTCACCAAAAATACCATCAGATTTGGAAGAGTTTGCTACTACAGAATACAGCGGGCCAGGGTAGGACTAGGAACAATTATTTCTCATTAAAGGCCTTGAATTTTTAGGGCCGGCACTGTCACTTAGTGGGTAAAGCCACCACATTCAGTGCTGGCATCCCATATGGACACCGGTTCGAGTCCTGGCTGCTCCACTTCTGATCCAGCTCTCTGCTATGGCTTCGGAAAGCAGTGGAAGATGGCCCAAGTCCTTGGGCCCCTGCATCCACATGGGAGACCAGAGGAAGCTCCTGGCTCCTAGCTTCGGATTGGCTCAGCTCTGGCCTTTGCAGCCATCTGGGGAGTGAACCAGCAGAAGGAAGAGCTCCCTCTCTCTCTCTCTCTCTCTCTCTGCCTCTCCTTCTCTATGTGTAACTCTAATTTTCAAATAAAATAAATAAATTAAAAAATATTTTATTAAAAAAGGTCTTGGAATTTAAAAACATTATATGTCACAGTTTGTATTTTCTTAATTAATCTTTTAGTAAGTTTTTAACAGATTCAATATGCTTTATAGATACAATTCTAAGAACACAGGGCTGGCGCCATGGCTCACTTCGTTAATCCTCCGCCTGCATCGCTGGCATTCCATATGGGCGCCAGGTTCTAGTCCTGGTTGGCCCTCTTCAAGTCCAGCTCTCTGCTGTGGCCCGGAAGGGCAGTGGAGGACGGCCTAAGTGTTTGGGCTCCTGCACCCGCATGGGAGACCAGGAAGAAGCACCTGGCTTCTGGCTTTGGATCCGCGCAGGGCCGGCCATAGCGGCCATTTGGGGAGTGAACCAACGGAAGGAAAACCTTTTCTCTCTCTCTCTCTCTCTCTCTCTCTCTCTGTCTATAACTCTACCTGTCAAATAAAAAAACAACAACAAAGAACATGATATTCCCCTCCCTCCCTCCCCCTCTCCTCACCATTTTTTCTTCTCCCTTTCTGTCTTTTTGTAGTTTTTGAGATATTTTAAATTTACATTACAGTAAAAAGGCTTAATACTTCACCGAATAAGAACTTTAACAAGGGATTCAGCACTTCGGTGTAGAGGGTTAAGCCACCATCTGCAGCCTTGGCATCCCATATGGACACCAGTTCAAGTTCTGGCTGCTCCATTTCCAATCCCACTCCCTGCTAATGCACCTGGGAAAGAAGCTGAGGATGGCTAAGTACTTAGGCCCCTACACCCTTGTGGGAGACCCAGAAGATGTTCCTGGATCCTGGCTTTGGCCTGGAGCAGCCCAGGTCATTGGGGCCACTTGGGGAGTGAACCAGTGCATGGAGACTCTCTCTCTCTCTCTCTCTCTGTCTCCCCTTCCCTCTCTCTCTAACTCTGCATCTCAAACAAATAAACAATTTTTTAAAAAATATTTGATTTTTTGGTGACTATGGTAATTAGAATTTCTTTCTTGATTTATCTCTCAGTGAGTTCATTATTAGCATATAAAAAAAGCTTCTGGATTTTGTATGTTTATCTTGTAACCTGCAACTTTACTGAATTGGTTTATCAATTCCAGCAACTTTTTGGTGGAGTGCATAGGTATTTCCATGTACAATATTATGTCATCTGCAAACATGGATAATTCGACTTCCTTTTTTCCAATCTTAATGCCCTTTATTTCTTTCTCCTCCCTAATTGCTTTTCCTAATACTTCTAGTACTATATTGAATAAGAGTAATGAAAGTGGACATTCTTGTCTTGTTCCAGCATATGTAACACTTTCATACACACAAGCATACATCAAACTATCATGGAAAATTTAATTGAAAGAGAAGTTTATTTTGTTGTTACTTACTATATTTCAAAATTGTAAGTGAATGAAGAAATAACAAACCTAGAGCAAAATTTAACTCAATAACTAATACACTATCCTTATTAATAAATACACTTCTATATAATACTTCCAAATAAAGACTATGTCATAGGTCATACACTTTAGGAATTGCACAATTGTAATCAAGTCATTTATTTACCTTCTTTCCAAATGAAAACTAACTACCAAAATTATCTAAAATGAGAGAATGGTGATATTTTACTGACTGATTACTTAGCACTTTATATTGACCGTCTGCCATCAAATTTTGCATATGGCACATGCATTACTATATACACACATGCACACTTTTATGAACTCAGCACTATCCTCACATTTTTATAACTTTTCACCTATAATTTGCATACATAAGGATAGCTTTTTGAGCAGAGATTCAAAGTGATGAGGAAGCGATCTGGCTATTACCTCATACAGAGACTCTGAACCTGGTGTGTGTGGATGTATAGGTGTTTGTACCTATGTGTCTAGATTTCTCTGCAGATTTTCAGAGGTGTCCATGACTCAGAAAGGGAAACATTAGGGGAATCTGAAGTCCAAAGAGAGAGAGTAATTTGCCTAGGCAATTAGTAGCTGAGCTGGGGAGAAATTTTTATTTTGCTTAGCTTCTTTCTTCTGCATGATGGAAACTAGCCCCCAATTCATAAGACTTCATTATGCCTAGTGGCATGGCACATACCCAAAGAGTATTCATTCTTCACTGATGAGAATGACGGGTATAACATTTTAATATAACTCAATAGTAAGAATTCAGTGGTGCATGACGTTCTTCCACTAAGGCAATTTCTCTTCCAAGATTGGCAGAGGTCTCCTTCATCCATTACTATAAGCAGTCCCCTTTGTGCGAGATGTAAAACATTCTTGAATGCTGATGTGCACTTATATATCAGATCTTTTGAAACAGAAATAGAAATAATAGGTCCCCAACCTCTTCCAAATCTTCCCCTACCTCAGTTTAAATCCTGGCTATATAATTACTTCTCAACTTCACACGATCTCTGCCTATTCAATATTGTCATCTTGGCAGGAACTTCCATCTGAGGTCTTTATTTCTGAGCCTACAGTTTGATGGAGTATGGACCATATGACTTGGGCCCTAAGTACTAAATGTTACAGTCCAAACATTTCTCAAGAATCCAATGGGGACATTTGAGGTGAACGTAATTTTTGATCTTTGCTGGTCACAGCTGATTTAGGCCAAGTAAGCTAAATGTGATAGGCTACAGATTTCTTCCAAAATCCCTGTAATGTAACCTCCTTAACTGCTAACACTTATTCTAAAAGGTGTGGTTTGGGTATAGTCAAAAGCACAGCTCAATCTGATGATTCTACACTACAAAGCCAAATGAAGCTCTTCAAAATGAGATTTTTACAAATTCTTTTAGATTCTCTTAAAGTAATGAGTGTCTTGTACAATATTTATTGCTGTGGGCTTAGCTTTGTATTTTTAACTCTCTTTGTTTCATGACATGCTATAATTATATGTTCAAACCATCGTCTAAATTTATCTTATTGTAGTTTTCTGGTAAAAATACTATGTGCTACATACAACATTTATATGTCTATGTTTATAAGTCTATGATAGAGGCAGAAAGAGGTTTGTTTAGACCTTTAAATTGGGGTGTGGGGAAGAGAAGAGAAGAAGAAGAAGCAAATTTCAAGGGGATTTTGTGTCAAAGGGTACATGTTAAATGCTCTCATGGATGTCAGTGCATGAGATGATAGGATAATTATTCATTATCATCTCTTTTGTGCTAGTGTTGTGGAGTCAGGAATCCCTGGTTCTCTCCCTAGTCCTGCCACTAACTAGCTGCCCGACTGCTGTAGTTTGAATGCCTCATTCGTGAAATAAGGTAGATGGATTAAACAATCTTGAAGGTGTCTTCAAGTTTAAAATTTGGCAACACTGCAGAATAAGGAACTGGAAATGTTTTCCCAAGGGGCAAAAAAGCCTATGCCTCCTTCATAGCAGCCCTTTAAGACTATCTGTAAAATTATCTGCATTTTTTTTTTGAAAGAGAAAACTGATTTTGGGGAATTGTGGATCTCAGAAGATACATACATACAGAATGCCATTTTTATAGTGACTGATTTATTTAATAACCAAGGTATTTTTTAAATAAAATAAGGGGCCAGTGTCGTGGCTCAACAGGCTACCTAGCGGCACCCGCACGCCGGGTTCTAGTCCCAGTCGGCGCACCGGATTCTATCCCGGTTGCCCCTCTTCCAGGCCTGCTCTCCGCTGTGACCCGGGATTGCAGTGGAGGATGGCCCAAGTGCTTGGGGCCTGCACCCCATGGGAGATCAGGAGAAGCACCTAGCTCCTGCCATTGGATCAGCACGGTGCGCCGGCTGCAGCACGCCACCCATGGCAGCCATTGGAGGGTGAACCAACGGCAAAGGAAGACCTTTCTCTCTGTCTCTCTCTCTCACTGTCCACTCTGCCTGTCAAAAAATAAATAAATAAATAAATAAATAAAATTAGTGGAGAAGAACTTGACTTGTGACTTATTTAAATGTTTCTTAAAACAGCAGTAATTTTTAAATGTGTTAACACCTTAGACTAGACTGGCCTGTCGCTGGATCAGGAAAAAAAGCACAGAAGCAGCAACTTACCTCCAGCAGAATTTAGTCTATGATGAAGGAGACATTCCAAATCCGTGGAAGAAGACAAGATGCTGGAACCATTGCTAGCCCTTTAAGAGTACATTGAGCCAATATGAATTCCAGATTAATTAAAAGGTTAAACATAAAAATTGAAGACACAAAAACTAGGAGACAGCATCATCTTGGAGTAAAGAAGGAATTCTAGGTATACCACCGAAGATACAATATAAAGACAAAAAGATTTGACTACATAAAATTTAAATATTTGGAATATCATAACAATGCTGTAAACAAACTTGAGAAGTAAACAACAGAGAAAAATGTATCATATATGAAATTTAATATTTCTAATACATAGAAAATATTTAAAATAGAGAATAAAGGACAAACTCCTCAAAAGAAAATTAAACAAAATAAAAGAGAAAATTCAAATTGACAATAAATGTGAGAAGCATGTCCTGCTCACAAATCATAGAAATGCAAATTAAAATGATGCTACAAACAAAACTGAAAGAAAAATGATAAACTCAGAGAAAGGATTTACTTAAAAATAAGCCACACTTTTAAAATACATACCGAGTTGATGTTAGTCATTACTTCCACACATATTTGTTAAACAACTGTTACCTATAAGCTATTGCCATAAGTAATAACTCGTGGTGAATTAGGCATGGCCCTTGTCCCAAAAATGTTTGTACAGAGATGGAGAAAGACAAATGAAAGCAGAGTCAGACAAAACCACTGTCATGCACCATGGGTAGAAGTGTAAATTGCCATGTCCTTTCTGCTAAATGATTTGGCAACATACATTGAGCATAGTAAAAATCAATGTATCCCTTGACCCTGCCAAGATTTCATCCTCAGAAAATGTTCAGAGTGTATAAACATAACATTAATTGCAAATATTTTAAGAGTGCTTTTAATGTATCTGGCCGGGTTCTAAGAACTTTGCATGCATAAATACATTCCCTTCTCTGAACTTTCTGAAATTGGTACTGCTTTATCCCCATTTTCTATGTGAGGAGGACATGGAAGCACATGGAATTTAAGTCATTAGAAGAATGTTTATGGAGCTTATAAGAGGCAGACCCAGGATCCAAACCCAGAAATCCTAGATCTTAACTTCTGTGCCAAGACTTCTAAGTAAAGATGTTAAGGAGAGCATGTTTTATATTTGTGAGCAAGTATAAATAATCCAAACAAACATCAGTGGCCTCAGTTTAATAAATCCAATAGAATACTGTACTGACATCAACAAACAAGATATGAAAGATTATGTAATTACTTGAGAAAATGACCACAGCACATTGTTTTGTGGAAGAAAACAGCTTGGAAAATATTAATAGCAATGCCCTGTTAGTGAAAGCTTTCAGAATAATTTCTACTTTCTTCTTTGAATTTTTCTATAATGTCCAAATTTTACACAGGGTTGATATTCTTCACATAATAATAAATGCATCAAAATGAATATTAATATAAAATTAATTTAACAAAATGGAGTGGTTAAAGTGTTTTTAGTATCATACTAAATTCTTACCTCATACTTGCACTATTGTCTGTACTTGAGGTGCCTTCTATCACCTACTTCATGATTTTCCTCTTAATCTGGCTAACTCCTATTTATTCCTGACAATTCTAATCAGATTCATACCTCTGCAAAACCTTTCCAGATCACTAGTATCCCTACTTCTACCCCAGGCTAGATTAGGGACCTCTATTCTGTGCTCCCATAGTATCCTATGCACATCTCTGGCATTCCACTTGCCATATTATTTGTTTATCTATCTGTTCCCTGCCTGAATCCCTATGGATGTGATGGATAACTCTCTTTATAGCCCTTGAACAGTGTCTGGCTCACAGAAAGTAACCAAGGAAGTATTTATAAGAGGAATGAAAAATATTTCTCCATGAAGGAAAGGCAGAAGAAACTCATTTTCCAACTGTGCAAAATACAGTTGAGCTGTGTTTCCTTGAGAATTTCTGCAGAGGCATGGGCTTGAGGCTCAGATCAGTAAGACTCCCTACCATAGGTCACTCTGGTATTAGTCCATTCAACAGCCTAGATCTTCAGCACCTAAAAGCAGCCCCCTCTGCTACTATTGTACCCACTTCCTTCTTCCATTCTAACATTTATCACACTGTATCGTCCCACTAGACTGAACTTCCCGAAGGCAAGAGCCATTTATTTTTCATTTCTCTGTGTCCAATGCCTAACACAGCGCCTGAGGCCTTCCTACAGATCTTTGACTAATTCTAGTCCTGTCATTAACAGATATTTGGAGCAAAAGGCCTTGCAGTCCTTTGAAATGAAGCTCTCTGGCCAGCACTGGAGTTTGCTGTGCCCTCTGCTGCCTTGGCTGCCTATGTTGAAGACCTACTATGCACATTTATACTAGAAGTTATTTCTCTTGTTTTAAAAGGCAGACACAAAATTCCTACTTTCAGTACTAGCATCACAACTTATGGGAGACAAAGGTGGAGGCTGGACAAGGAAGAAAGCTTTAAATTTTATTTTATGGTCAGGCCATAAGAATTAATTAAAAGGGTGTTTTTCCCTTCAGAATTTAACATCTGAATAATCACAAAATATGTAAAAAAAGAGAGAGAGAGTATGTTTCCAAGATACCTGAATAGCAGCTTGAAAAGCAAATACTTAAATACTTAATGGATGCCAATGCTTTGAGTTCATATATTTTTCTATCAGTGTTGCTGGTTTCCCTCATAGCAGATTTTTAACCCTCTTCAGTCAGGCCCTATCTCTCATCCATTTTTATGACCAGTTGACACCATCCTCCCCACTCTAGGCGCATAAGCTTGCCATAGCCATGTTTCTGCTCTTTCCGGGTATACACACTTCCCCTGACAGCCATGCACCTGAAAGGCCAGTTGATTTCAGTGTGTGGGACTCTTGATCCCAGGCAGTCTGGATTCTTTATAGCCTTGGCCACAGACCTGTACTAATTCGCATCCTCAAATGCTTCACTTCCCAGGCCTTCTGAGGATGGCCAAAACTCAAAGCAGAACTTTCCCAATACCACAAGAGCGCAGTTAGCTAAGTGTCCCATATGACTCAAAGGGAACTGGAAACCTCATCAGAGAGGTAGCTTGTGAGACTTCCAACCTCATTTCCAATCATCATTCCTTAGGTTCATAAACACTTCATACACCCCGTGTGGACAACATTCCAAGAGAAACTGTGGATAAGAATCTGCTTGAGGCAGTATATTTCATCTATGGACATTTTTGAAGGCTCACCTGTGGAGAGCTGAAATATTACTGGGAGGTTGGCCAGCCATAACATGATATAAACACCCACGTAGCTAAAGAAAGCCTTTTACTAAATGATCTGTGTTTCCATGACGTTAGAATCCAATAGAATATATTCCAACATAGAACAATCATAAAGGAAAGTTACAAGCATATAGAAATTAAGAGGTCCAAGCTCAAAGCATAGTTTTAGAACTCACTTGCTGGGTTTTTTGCACCTCAGTTTCCTTATCTGAAAAATAAGGCTAAAAGTAGTGCTCACCTCATTACATTACATCACATTACATTACATCTGCAAAATTTAATGTGATAATGCATAAAAATACATATAGCACAGAATCTGGCACAGAATAATTATCCCAAAATATTCATTATGATTATGGTTATTGTTATCTATGAGAAGAAACTACTTTGCCTATGTTATATATTAATGTTAGCCATCGCAAAACACACCGAACACCGGAGTAACGGAAAGGGTTTATTGGGGAACACCCTACAGACCGGAGTGAAGGGGCGGCGAAGGAAAAAGAGAGAGAGTATAAGAGAGAGAGCCAGAGGAGAGGAGCTAGTGAGGAGAGAAGATAGAGCAGAGAGATGAGAGGAGAGGGGGAGAGGAACCAAGAGAGCATAGGAGAGAAGGGCCAAGAGGGCAGGAGGGAAGAACCAAGAAAGCATGTGTTCAGGAATAGGCCCTTTTAAAACTTTGCCTGAGGGCGGGCAGGGAAGCAGGAGCAGCGAATCCCATTAGGATGGGGGTGGAGCCTGGCTCAGGTAGCTGGGCCATGCAGCCACCTGGCTAAAACTGCGCCATTTCCTTACAACCTATATTCATGTTCTGTTTTTTCTGGACACCCAGCCAGAATACATTTCCCAATCTCCCTTGAAATCTGTAGTGGTCATGTCTGACAAATGAAAAGTGGGCAAATGTGTGTACCACTTCCAGGCCTGACCTTTCAACGCACAATCCTCTGTGCTCTTTCCCCTTCCCCTTACTGGATATTGGCACCCAAAGCAGCCTTGGGTGCCCCATGTTAAAAGTGTGAAAATCTCCACCAGCCTGAGTCCCTAAATGACTACATAGATCAGAGCTCTATCATTATTACCACTAACTAGGTTCAGCCATGTTAGACAATTGTGTAACCAATAAACTTCTATCATGCTAAGACCCTAAGTTTTGGTATTTATTTGTTACATCAACCAGCATCATCCTAACATATTGCTCAAGTCACAGAAGAGCAGACTTGAAAAGGTCCTTAAGTATCTTTTCCTTTAGGTAGAACAAGACATTAAGGCTCAGTGTTATTGATGAAGGTACTCTATGTATCTTTTGCTTCCAAGACACTTTGTACAGTAGACCCTACCTTTTTACATGCAATGCTAATTGACTTTAGGATCAAATGTTCTCTGTCTACTTGAAGTCAGTTCTATTCCTAGGGAAGTTTTTTCTTATTGTTAAAGATTTTATTTATTTATTTATTTATTTGAGAGGTAGAGTTACAGTGAGAGGGAGAGATAGAAAGGTCTTCCATCCTCTGGTTCACTCCCCAAATGACCACAATGGCTGGAGCTGTGCGATCCAAAGCCAGGAGCAAGGAGCTTCTTCTGGGCTTCCCACATGGGTGCAGGTGTCCAAGGACTTGGGCCATCTTCTACTGCTTTCCCAGGCCATATCTGAGAGTTGGATAGGACTCATATAGTTGGAATCATACAATATGTAGCCTTGTCAGATTGGCTTCTTTCATTTAGTACTACACATTGAAATTTCTTCCATATCTTGTCGTAGTTTGATAACTTATTTCTTTGTAATACTCAGTAATACCTCACTGCAATGTAGCAGAGTTTATTTGTCCATTCAACTACTAAAGGACACCTTGGTTAAACGCAGGTTTTGGTAATTATGAACAAAGCTGTTCTAAATGTATAGGTATATGTATATTATGTGGACCTATGTTTTTAGCCCCGTTGGACAAATACACCAAGGGGTGTGATTACTGTATTGTATATTTTAAAGTGTGTTTAGTTTGCTAAGAAGCTGTCACACTGTTTTCTAAAGTGGCTGTACCATTTTGCATTCTCACTAGCAAAAATTGACAGTTTCACTGTTCTCCATCATTTGGTGTTAGTGATCTGGATTTTCCATTCTATGTTTGTAAACATAGTTTCCAAACTATGCTTGTAGTAGTATTTTATTAATTTGTATTTTTCCAATAACATACAATGTGGTACATCTTTGCATATGTTTATTTGCCAGCTGTATATCTCCCTTCTTGAGGTGTGTCTATTAACATCTTTGGCCCATTTTTTAGTTCAGTGGCTTTTTTTTTAATTTTTGAGTTTTTTATTTTTATAAACAGTTTATTAATACATTAGGTTTTTTCAGGGGCATAGCAAATGCATGATCATTACTAAAACAAAATTTTCATATTAATGTGATATTAATATAATCAGAACATTTCAATGTAGTTAATAGATGCAATTACAAGAATATAATGACACCTCTTACTTTCTTCTTTCATTCTTTCTTTTTTTCAGCTTTCCTGAACTTTCTTTTTTTATTTAGTAAATATAAATTTCCAAAGTACAGTTTATGGATTACAATGGCTTCCCCCACCGCATAATTTCCCTCCCACTCGCACCCCTCCCATCTCCCGCTCCCTCTCCCATTCCATTCACATCAAGATTCATTTTCAATTATCTTTATATACAGAAGATTGATTTAGTATATATTAAGTAAAGATTTCATCAGTTTGCACCCACACAGAAACACAAAGTGTAAAGTACTGTTTGAGTACGACTTATATCATTAATTCACATAGTACAACACATTAAGGACAGAGATCCTACATGGTGAATAAGTGCACAGTGACTCCTGTTGTTGACTTAACAATTTGACACTCTTGTTTATGGCGTCAGTAATCTCCCTAAGCTCTAGTCATGAGTTGCCAAGGCTATGGAAGCCTTTTGAGTCTGCCAACTCCGATCTTATTTAGACAAGGCCATAGTCTAAGTGGAAGTTCTCTCCTCCCTTCAGAGAAAGGTACCTCCTTCTTTGATGGCCCTGTTCTTTCCACTGGGATCTCACTCACTCTTTCATTTAGGGTTTTTTTTTTTTTTTTTTTTTTGCCAGAGTGTCTTGGCTTTCCATGCCTGAAATACTCTCATGGGCTCTTCAGCCAAATCTGAATGCCTTAAGGGCTGATTCCGAGGCCAGAGTGCTATTTAGGACATCTGCCATTCTATGAGTCTGCTGTGTATCCTGCTTCCCATGTTGGATTGTTTTCTCCTTTTTAACTCTATCAGTTAGTATTTTCAGACACTAGTCTTGTTTATGTGATCCCTTTGACTCTTAATCCTATCATTATGGTCAATTATGAACTGAAACTGATCACTTGGACTAGTGAGATGGCATTGGTACATGCCACCTTGATGGGATTGAATTGGAATCCCCTGGCACGTTTCTAACTCTACCATTTGGGGCAAGTCAGATTGAGCATGTCCTCAATTGTACATCTCCTCCCTCTCTTATTCCCACTCTTATATTTAACAGGGATCACTTTTCAGTTAAAATTTAAACACCTAAGAATAATTGTGTGTTAATTAAAGAGTTCAACCAATGGTATTAAGTAGAACAAAAAATAGTAAAAAGAATAAAGTAGTAAGTGTTCCTTGACAGGTCAAGGGCTGATCAAGTTGCTGTTTTATCCACCAATTTCTATTGGCTTTTATTCCTATAAATGATTCGGGAAAAAATAATCTACAAACATTTATTTAGCAACTATTATAAGCTTTACTGTTCTTGTGTTACACTTTATGGGAAACTAACCACCATCGTCAAGATGTTTACAATCTAGATGATAATAATACAAAAGAGTATAGAAATTCATAGTTCCACGGTACTGATAATGCTGATTTAGAGGGATCCAGGGAACAGGGAAACTGATAGAGGATAGAGCAACTGGAGAAGACTTCATAGAAAATTGAACTTTGTGGGAAACTGCAGGCCAGGCTGGCCACCTGTGGAGACCTCCTCATTGCAATCTTCCTTAACCTACTGAGCAAAACAAAGTCAAGGAAGTTCTGACTGCAAGACATGCAAGAGATACACCTTCAACCTGAGGATATGCATGCCCTTTGATCTGATCCATGGACTGCTCGCCCTAGGGGACCGGGAATGGCTAAGAGACTGGGATAGGGGCGGGAAGTCGGGCAACTTCTTCAGTCTTTCTCCTTTCTCTAGGCTGCTTCTGCTCTTTCTTCTCTTTCTTTCTCTCCTTTCCTTCTGCTGTCACTAAAAGTAAAAGTTCCTTGAGAACCGATCAACAGTGGTCATGTCATGACTCCGTTGGACCCTTGCTGGCTAGGGTTCGACAGAACTTAGACTAGGCTCAAAAGATTCTCAAGAGTTGTCTAAGCAGAGGGACCATACATATAGATACATATGGGTAATTCAAACAAAGGTTTAGTGATACCTACTGCTTCTGTTTTCTTATATTCATCTAATAATAATATCCAAATAAGGAGAAGACACTATGTACCAAACACTATGTCAAACACTTCTCCTCCATAATCTAATTTCATCTTCACTATAACCCTGTGAGTAAAGATGTTCAAATAGGTTTGTTTAATTTATCACTCAAGGCTTTACAGCTACAAAGTAGTAGAAGTGGAAGTCAAATTTGATTCTGTACTCTTGTCAAACTACAATATCTACAGCACATTTGGAAAGTTATTTATAATATTTCTGAGGGTAAAAATTTGACACATGCCCCAAATGTAGAAATAAAGTTCTCTTCTTCCCAGAATCATTACAGTATAGCCAATGTACTGGCCTATCAGAGGATTTGCATTGAAATCCTGGATCTACTACTAACTACCTATGACACTAGGCAATTTACATTAGTTCTCCTAGCCTCAATTCCCTCAACTTGGCTGTTGTGTTCAACAAATGAGATGCTATACATTTAAATAATTTTGAGGTATATAAATATAACATCTTTACTTATCATAATTTTTATTCTGGTTGGATAGAGTCAAATTTAAAATCACTTTGTGGGAGCTGGCATTGTGACACAGTAGGTTAAGCTGCTGCCTGTGATGCTGACATCCCATATGAGCACCTATTCAAGTCCAGGCTGCTCCACTTCCCATCCAGTTCCCTGCTAATGACCTGGGGAAAGCAGTGGAAGGTGGCTCAAGTGCTTGGGCCCCTGTCACCCATGTAGAAGCATTTAACATTTCTTTAGGGTGAAATCATTCAAAATACGCATCAGAGTTTTGAAATTTTATGTTTATAGATTCTGTAGATGCTTTGTTAGATTTTCACCAAAGTATTTCATTTTTCGGTGCTAATGTAACTAAAGTGATTTTTTAATATCAAGTTTCAGCTGCTCACTGAAAACAATATAGGAAAACAATTGACTTGACTTTTTATGTTAATCTTGTATCTGCAACCTTACCATAATTGCTTATCAGCACCAGGAGTTCTTTGGTGATGCTCTGGGATTTTCTGTCCTCTGTGAACAAAAGCTGTCTTATATTGCTTTCCAGATCTGTATCATTTATTTCCTTTTCTTGACTTTTTTTAAACATTTATTTAATAAATATAAATTTCCAAAGTACAACTTTTGGATTATTGAGGCTTTTCCCCCGATAACCTCCCTCCCACGCGCAACCAACCCATCCCCCACTCCCTCTCCCATCCCATTCTTCATCAAGATGCATTCTCAATTATCTTTATACACAGAAGATCAACTTAGTATATACTAAGTAAAGATTTCAACATACTCCACCCACACAGACACACAAAGTATAGAGTACTGTTTGGGTAGTAGTTTTACCATTAATTCGCATAGTACAACACATTAAGGACAGAGGTACTGCATGGGGAGTAAGTGCACAGTGACTCCTGTTGTTGATTTAACAATTGACATGTTTATTTATGACATCAGTAATCTCCCAAGGCTCTTGTCATGAGCTGCCAAGGCTATGGAAGCCTCTTGAGTTCACCAACTCTGATCTTATTTAGACAAGGCCATATTCAAAGTGGAAGCTCTCTCTGCCCTTCAGAGAAAGGTACCTCCTTCTTTGATGACCCCGTTCTTTCCGCTGGGATCTCTCTCACAGAGATCTTTCATTTAGGTCATTTTTGTTTTGCCACAGCATCTTGGCTTTCCATGACTAAAATACTCTCATGGGCTTTTTAGCCAGATCCAAATGCCTTACGGGCTGATTCTGAGGCCAGAGTGCTGTTTAGGACATCTGCCATTTCTATGAGTCAGCTGTGTACCCCGCTTCCCATGTTAGATTGTTCTCTGCCTTTTAATTCTATCAGTATTAGCAGACACTAGTCTTATTTAGGTGATCCCTTTGACACTTAATCCTATTATTATGATCAATTATGAACTAAAACTGATCACTGTTTTAAAGCTTTTATTTAATGAATATAAATTTCCAAAGTACAGCTTATGGATTGCAATGGCTTCCTCCCCCATAACTTCCCTCCCACCCGCAACCCTCCCCTTTCCCGCTCCCTCTCCCCTTTCATTCACATCAAGATTCATTTTCAATTCTCTTTATACACAGAAGATCAGTTTAGTATATATGAAGTAAAGATTTCAACAGTTTGCCCTCACTTAGCAACACAAAGTGAAAAATACTGTTGGAGTACTAGTTATAGTGTTAAATTACAATGTACAGCACATTAAGGACAGAGATCCTACATGATATTTTTTAAAAATTTATTAATTTTCCTATGCAATTTCCAATTTAACACCAAGGTTTTTTTTTTTCATTTTCAATTATCTTTATATTCAGAAGATCGATTCAGTATATACTAAGTAAAGATTTCATCAGTTTGCACCCACACAGAAACACAAAGTGTAAAATACTGTTTCAGTACTAGTTATACCATTACTTCACATTGGACAACACATTAAGGACAGATCCCACATGAGACATAAGTACACAGTGACTCCTGATGTTGATTTAACAATTTGACACTCTTGTAAAACTGATCACTTGGACTATTGAGATGGCATTGGTACATGCCACCTTGATGGGATTTAATTGGAATCCCCTGCTGGCCTATTCCTTAAGCAATCTGTAAGACCAGCACGAGACTGATGCCCTCCAATTACCTGTAGGAAAAAGTGTCCTTCTCTCCCAAAATGGAGGGACATGAAAAGGAATAACAAACAGTCTTCACTAGGTTCCCCGAGCTTACTATTCTACACTTTGCCCCGTTACATTTTCTCACAATTTTCCACTCATGAAATCTAGCATAAACTATGATCCTATTTAATCATTTCTAGATGTTGTCATTTCTTTATGAAGGCTCTCATGTCACATAAATCTTATATTAAATAACTATGTAAGCTTTTTCTCTTGTTAATCTGTATTTTATTACAGGTACCTCAGCTGAGAACTTGGAAGGGTAGGGGAGATATTTTTCCTCTCTTACATAATAACAACTGGTAACAGTCAGCTATTATCTTCCCTCTAATTTTATCCTTACAATAGCATTATGAGATGGACAATAGATCTTTGACCAACGTTTGTTTGTCCTGTTTTTAACTTGCCTTTTGGCTTTCTAGTACCTGAACATTCTCCCTCCTTTAGAAATTCTACCATTGTGTGAGCCTTTATAGAAGGCAGTGCCTTCTACACTACCAAAACCAAAATCTGATGTTTTTGTTTCCTGAGTTAGGGGAAAAAGAAGTACCCTAACTTTGGGAATTGGATGATCTCATTGAATACTTGACATCTGTGACTGATGATGCCATTTAGTAGGGAGCACATCAGGCAATCAGCCTTGGTGATACCAAAAGTGGCTTCCAGAACCTAATACCTAACCTGGTCCTGCAGTTTCCTTTGATTTCTGCATTTTAAAATCAGTGTTTCTAGCTTTCTTTACATTCTTCTAAGAAATTTTTGTTTTGATATGCTAACTGTAGTTGATTGCTATTGTTTGCAACCAAGAAACCTGGATCACAAAGATAGATACTATGATGAACCACATAATTGAGAAAAACAAGGAGCAGTTAAGTAATGGGGAGCTGAGATTAAACCCTGACAATATGACACCAAGAAAAGGAGAGACTATATAGACCACTTACCTAGGGTTTTATTGCAACCAGATGATGATGATGATGATGATAGATAGATAGATAGATAGATAGATAGATAAAGAGAAAACAAACATATACACGCATAATAATACCACTTCCTACATAGGATTGTTGGTAGGATTAAGTGAGTTAATATGTATAAGGTATTTAGAACAGTGTTTGGGACTATGCCAGTGCTTGTCATTGCTTTTTTAAATATTTATTTTTATTTATTTGAAAATGAAAGAAAGAGAGAGAGAAAGAGAGAATCTTTCATCTACTGATTCATTCCGCAAATGGCTGCAATTGCCAGGGCTGTGCCAGGGAGAATCTAGGAACCAGGATCTTTTTCCAGGTCTTCTACAGGGTGCAGAGTCCAAGCCCTAGGGCCATCTTCTGCTCCTTTACTAGGCATTTTATCATGGAGCTGGATTGGAAGTGGAGCAACTGGGACTTGAATGGGCAGCCATATGTTATGCCAGTGTTGCAGGCAGGGGCTTCACCCACTACACCACAACACAGGCTCCCCAACTTGTCATTATATGATTCAAATAGTTTGGATTACAGATCAAATCTTTAAATCTTCCTCTACAGCAAATTATCTAAATTTTCGGAATGAAAAATCAAAATCCACTCAAAAAACATTTAATATTTCATTATGAAAATCCACCAATCAAAAAAATTCCATAATCTTGGGAATTTCAAAATGGCACAGACTACAGCAGAGAATGTGGTTAGGAAGATGTTTCATTTACCTAGATTGCATTTATTTTTTGTTTTGTTTAATGAAAAAGCTGCAGATAGCTGAGTTGTTGTCAAATGACAAAGAATCCCATATGCTACATTTAGAAGAAAAGAACAATGAAAATGATAGAAGAGACCTAGTGTCTATCCCTGACCCTACTTCACCAACTCAGAGGAACCAGAAACAAGAACAGTCATAGTAGTCAGTACAGATATAATAAGGGGCAATGTCATCCACAGGAAGAAGAACTAGTGTTTGTGGAGAGAACCAGTGGGTGGAAGATCTTCTCTCTCTCTCTCACTCTCTCTCTCTCTCTCTCCCTCCCTCCCTCAAATGAATAAATTTAAAAAGCAAAAATGAGCATATCATGAAGTAGTCTACACTGTTAGGTACTGAACATATTATATACATTGACTCATTTAATCCTCATGACAACCATTGGAAGTCGATGCTATGACACACATTTCACAGATGAGAAAATTGACTTTTGGGAAAGGTAAGTGACAAGACTATGTAGTGACAGAGGTGTGATTTGAATCTAGATCTGTCTTTCTTCAAAGCACATTATAAAACTTTTTTTAAAAGATTTATTTCTTTTTATTTGAATGACAGAATTAAGGAGAGACAAGGACAGAGGAAGAAAATTTTCATCTGCTGGTGCACTCCCCAAATGGACACAACAACGGGAGCCGGGCCAGGCTGAAACCAGGAGCCAGGAGCTTGCTCCAATTTTCCCACATGAGTGCAGGGGCCCAAGGACTTGGGCCATCCTCTGCTGCTTTCCCAAGTGCATTAGCAGGGAGCTGGATAGAAGTGGAGAAACTGGGATTTTAACATGTGTGCATATGGGATGTCATTGCTGCTGACAGCAGCTTAACCCATTTATGCCATAGCACTGGCCCCTTCTAAAATTCTTAATATGAAAAATTTAAAGAGATGAATTAATTATCTGGAGATGTCTGGAGCACACAGCTCCAGTGAGAGGAAGAAATAATCAGCACATGGTAGAACCTAACAGAAATACAGCATCAGGACTGTTACAACACATTTTCTCAAGTAATATATTAGTAACCTGACATGTTGATGTTTGGTGGTAAAATGCTTCAGAGAGTTGCTTCCTGGTATTGAGTGCATTGTTGTGATTTTTGACGGATACAATCCAACTAGTGAAAATCCATGCATAAACATGATGTATCTTCCTGGAATGTCTATTTTCTTTCAACATTGGAAAGGAAAACTTACATAAATTGCCTGTCAATGTAAAATATTTTTAAAAATCAAAACTGGGGCAAGCATTTGGTGTAGGGACTAAAATGCCACTTGGGTCTCCATATCCCATATCACAGTGCATGTGTTCAATTCCCAGCTCTGCTTCCGAGTCTGTGAACACTCTGGCAGAAAGCAGGTAACGGCTTAAGTAGCTGAGCCCCTTCCATTTGTGAGGGAGCCCAAATGGACTTCCTGGTTCCTGGCATTGGCCTGGCACAGCCTTGGCCATTGCAGGTATTTAGAAAGTAAACCACCAAATGGAAGATCACTCTCTGTCTCTCAGCCTTTCAACTCAATAAATTGTTTTAAAAAATTGAAAACAGGGGCTGGTCTGCTTAGGATGCCACATCCCATATCAAAGGGTTGATTTGAGTCCCTGCTCCTCCACTTCAGATCTAGCTTCATGCTAATGCATCCTGGGAGGAAGTGGATGAGGGCTCAAGTATTCTGGGACCTGCCATTCACTTGGGAGACCAGGACTGAGGTCATGGCTCTTATCTTCATCCTGGCACAGTCATGGCTGCTGCAGACTGTTGGCAAATGAACCAGCAGATGGAAGGTATCTATTTCTCTCTCTCTCCCTCCCTCTCTCTCTCTCCCATTCAAGCAGATGGAGATAAATAAACATTAAAAAATCAAAGCAAATATTAGCATATCAGAAAGTAGTATTCAAAAGCATAGGATATACGGAAATATTTTTTAAAAAGCTACAGGTCAATATGCTGAAACATAGACATGAAGATCCTCAGCAAAATACTAGCAGACCAAATTCAACATGTATTAAAAAGATCATCCACCATGATCAAGTGGGATTCATCCCATGAATGCAAGGATGGCTCAGCCCATGTAGATCAATAAATGTGATGCTACACCAAAACAGAATGAAGGACAAAATTCATATGTTCATCTCAATAGATGCGAAAAAAAACAACCATTCGGAAAAATTCAACATCCCTTCATGATGAAAAATCTGACCAAGTTATCTGTAAAATGAACATACTTCAACATAATAAAGTCCCCATATAACAAGACAACTGCTAACATCATACTGAATGGGGAAATGTTTAAGACTTTCTCTTTAAGATCTGGAACAAGATAAAGATCCTCACTTTCATTCTGTTCATTTTTATAGCACTCAGATGCTATCTAGAGCAATTAGACAATAGAAAGAAATAAAGTACATCTAAACTGGAAAGAAGGAAGTCAAATTGCCACTGTTTACAGAAGACAAAGTCTTATGTACAGAAAAACCCAAAGAGTTCACCAAAAAGCTGCTAAAGCTAATAAAGAGATTCAGCAACTTTAAGGATACAAAGTCAATGTACAAAATCAAAATTTCTATGTAACTAAAGACAATAGCCAAAACTATCTTGAGAAAAAAAAGAACAAAACATAAGGCATTTCAATATCTTACTTTAAAATATATTACAAAGTTTCTGTAAGTAAAACGGCATGATACTGGCATAAAATCAGATCCATAGACCCGTGGAACAGTATAGAAATCCCAGAAGTAAACATAAGCCTTAACAGCCAACTGATCTGTAACAGAGAAGCTAAAAATATGTATTGGAAAAAAGGATAGTCTTTCTGATAAATTGTGCTGGGAAAATTGGACAGCCATTTGCAGAAGAATGAAATTAGAGCTTATCTCTCACCATTTACAAAAAAATCAGCTTCAGCTACATTAAAGACTTAATTAAATGTGATATCTGAATCTTTGAGATTATTAAAAGAAAAACATAGGGAAAATAATTTAGAACATTGGAATATGACGGGATTATCTGGAACAGATCTCAAATGCACAGAAAAATCCTCAAATGGGATTTCATCAAACTGAAGATCTTTTGCACAGCAAAGGAAATACTCAACAGAGCAAAGAGATGACAGAAAGAACAGGAGGAAATATTTGCAAGCTACAGATCTAAAGGGGGGTTAATACCCAAAGTATATATAGAATACAAGCAATTCAAAAGCAAAAAAAATTCAATTCAAAAATGTACAATATATGTAAACAGATATTTCTCAAAAAAAAACATACAAATGTCCAACAGGTACAGGAAAAATGCTTAACGTCATTAGCAGGTAAATGCAGATCAAAACCACAATGAAATATCTGTTCATGCCAGTAAGATAGGCTATTATCAAAAAAGACAAAGGATAACAGATGTTGGTGTCTATGTAGAGAAAAGGGAACCCTTGAACATTGTTGATGGAAATGTACATCTACAGCCATTGTGGAGAAAAATATGGAGGTTCCTCAAAAAACTAAAAAATAGAATTACCATATGATCCAGCAATCCCACTTCTGGGTATATATGGTAAGGAAATGAAATTGAACTGTCAAAGTGACATTTGTTGCAGCACTGTTCACAATAGTTAGGAAATGAAAACAACCAAAGTGTCCACCCACTTATGAGTGAATAGAAAAATGTGGTACACAATGGAATATTACTCATCCATTAAAAAGGGTGAAATCTGTCATTTGCAACAATGTAGACAGAATTGGAGATCATTATGCTCAGTGAAATAAACCAAGCACAGAAAGATAAATACCGCGTGGTCTCACTCATATGTGAAGTCTAAAATAATAGATGATATCATATATGTTAAAAATGTAATTGTGGTTACCACAGACTAGGAAGGGAAGTAGGGAAAGGATTAGAAAAAGTTGATTGATGGGTACCAGGTTATAACTACACAGGAGTAAGAAGTTCTGGGGTTCTATTGCACAGGGGGTGCAGGTAGATAGTGCTAATTTAATATATATATATCCTCTATTTAAAAAGCCTAAACAATAGTATTTTTGTATATTTTCACTATACAGAAATGTTAAATTCTTGAAAGGATAAGCATGTTTACCCCAATTGGATATTACACAATGTATACATGCAATGAAATATCACATAGTACCCCACAAAAATGCACACATGGGAGGAGCCAAGATGGCGGAATAGGGAGGGAGCTTACTGATAGTCCAGGAGAAGACAGATTAATAAAAGTGAAGATAGTGTACTCTCAGGGAAGAATTAGGGGAAAAATGGCAGCGGAAACTCTTCCATAATTAGAGGGACAAGGTGGACTTACATGGAGGGCACAGGCACCCACGGCTAGGGACCCTAGCTGCCAAGAGGCTTCTCAGCAGCACTGGGAAGAGAGGTGAGACGAAACCACAGTATCCCAAGACACTGGTGGAAAAGCAGCAGGAAGAGCCTAGAGGGAATGAGGCTAGAAGTCCCGTGGGGGAAAGTACACCAGCCTAACTAAAGGAGAGAAAAAAATAGAAGGGATGGTACAGCCACAATTCTCTCTTTCCACACGCCTTACAAAGGCAAGCAAGCCAACAGAGCAGATGCCATTTTGGACATACGTAACAGCTGCACCAGCTCGGGGCTGTGCCTGCCCTCAACCGAGCAGAAAAACCTGACTCTGTTGGGAAATAATAACCAGAGACTAAGACCTAGTGAATGTGTGGAGCTTATGAACCAGGACTGTGGAAAAAAAAAAACAGGGTGTGAGCAAGAACTCAGGATGCAGCTGAGAAGTGAGTAGTCTCGATGGGAGACACCACAAACTCAGGTGGCCTTGGCTACCTGATGAGAGACATTGCAGGGGAATCTGAGCTTACACTGAGGACTGCACAGATCCTTTGTGTGGTCCTTGGGACAGAGCAGACAAATATACCCACTGGGGCTAGCGCTCAGGCACTGATTACCATTGAGGAGAAGAGCTCAGCTGAGTGGAATTACTTCCCTTCTGAGAGAGAGAGAAAGAGAGAGAAAAATTTACCAGGCCAAACGTGGGTGTGTCTCCTTGGGCAAACCCTTAACCCTAAAGAACTGAACAGAGCTCTCTGGCCACACCCACGACAATCCTCTAGAGATTCAACAAAAGCAGACAGTCCACTTAATCTAGAGTCATAGTATAACAAGAAAAACCATCACAGAGAAAAAAAAAAGAAGAAACAAAGAATATCTTCACAATGACAAACAACAAACACAAAAACTGACTAAACAAGAACAAGGAAGACATCATGACACTCCCAAATGAACAGGACACTCTGATACAAGATTATAAAGATAATGAAATAGAAGAAATGCAAGATATGGAATTCAAAAAATTTATAAGAACCTTTAGAAGTTATCAAAAACAAATGCATGATATACAGAAATCAATACAGGACAGGATAGAATACCTCTCTTGTGAAAATGAAATCTTAAGGAGGAATCAAAATGAAATGAGGAATTTAGTAGAACATGGAACTGAGATATTGAAGAGAAAACAAAACGAAATGAAATGAAGAATTCAATAGAAAAAAAACACATTTGAGCACCTTAAAAATAGAATCAGTGAGAAAGAAGAGAGAATATCAGACTTAGAAGACAGAGCACAGGAAAGTATACAATCAAACCAAAGAAAAGAAGAGGAAATTAGAAATCTAAAAAATATTATCAGGAATATACAGGATACTATTTTAAAAAATGTTCAGGTTCTAGGAGTTCCTGAAGGCATGGATAGAGAGAAGGGATTAGAAGGCCTTTTTAGTGAGATAATAGCAGAAAACTTCCTGGGTTTGGAGAAGGAAAGAGACATCCAAGCATAGGAAGCACATAGAACCCATAATAAACATGACCAAAAGAGATCCTCACCACGAAATATTGCAATCAAACTAGCCACAGTGAAACATAAAGAAAAGATTCTAAAATGTGCAAAAGAGAAACATCAGATTACTATCAGAGAATCTCCAATTAGACTCACAGCTGACTTCTCATCAGAAACCCTACAGGCTAGGAGGGAATGGCGAGATATAGCCCAAGTACTAAAAGAAAAAAAAAAAACGGCCAGCCCAGAAGATTATATCCTGCAAAGTTCTCATTTGTGAATGAATGTGAAATAAAGACCTTTCCATAGCAAACAGAAATTGAAAGAATTTGTCACGACATGTCCAGCCCTGCAAAAGATCCTTAAAGATGTGTTACACACAGAAACACAGAAACACGGCCATCAATATGAAAGAAAGTAAAGAAAGAAAATCTCCCAGTAAAAGATCATAGGAAGTTCAAAGCATGTATTAGAAATATCTTTGGGAAAATGGCAGGGCAAAGTCACTACTTACCAATAGTCACATTGAATGTAAATGACCTCAACTCTCCAGTTAAAAGACACAGATTGCCTGAATGGATTAAGGAACAAAACCCATCTATTCGCTGCTTGTAAGAGACACATCTTTTCAACAAAGATTCATGCAGACTGAAAGTGACAGGTTGGAAAAAGATATTCCAAGCCAACAGAAACCAAAAAAGAGCTTTTGTAACCATCTTAATATCAGACAAAATAAACTTTAACACAATAACTGTTAAGAGAGACAGAGGGGGTACTATACAATGATTAAGGGATCAATACCACAGGAAGATGTAACAATTATAAAGTATATGCACCTAAGACAGGGCACCAGTTTATTTAAAAGATATGTTAAGGAACTTAAAGGGAGACTTAGCCTCCAATACAACAGTGTTGGGGGAATTCAATACTCCACTATCAGCAATAGGCAGATCAAAAAGAGGGGAGATCAACAAGTAAACAGGAGATTTAATCAACACTATAGACCAAATGGGTCTAACAGATATCTACAGAACTTTTCATCCTACACTTGAAGAATACACATTCTTCTCAGCTGTACATTGAACCTACTCTAGGATTGACCACATACTAGGCCATAAAGCAAGTCTCAGCAAATTCAAAACAATCAAAATCATACCATGCATCTTCTCAAACCACCATGGAATGAAGGTGGAAAATAGGAACTCAGGAATCCCCAGAGCATATGCAAAAACATGGAGATTGAACAACATGCTCTTGAATGAACACTGGGTCATAGAAGAAATCAAAAGAGAAATCAAAAACTTTCTGGAAGTAAATGAGGATAACAACACAACATACCAGAACTTATGGGATACAGCAAAAAACAGTGTTAAGAGGAATATTTATAGCAATAGGTGCCTGGATCAAGAAATTGGAAAGGCACCAAATAAATGAGCTAACAATACATCTCAAGCAACTAGAAAACCTGCAGCAAACCAGACCCAAAACTAGTAGAAGAAGAGAAAGAATTAAAATTAGAGAAGAAATCAACAAAATTGAATCCAAAAAATTTACAAAAGATCAGCAAAATGAAGAGCTGGTTTCTTGAAAAAAAATTGACACACCATTGGCCCAACTAACCAAAAAAAGAAGAGAAAAGACCCAAATCAATGAAATCAGAGATGAAAAGGAATGTAACAACAGATACCACGGAAATAAAAACAGTCATCAGAAATTACTACAAAGAGTTGTATGCCAGTAAACACGGAAATCTATCAGAAATAGATAGATTCCTGGACACATACAACCTACCTAAATTGAACCAAGAAGACATAGAAAACCTAAACAGACCCATAACTGAGACAGAAATTGAAACAATAATAAAGGTCCTCCCAACAAACAAAAGCCAGGAACGGATGGATTCCCTGCTGAATTGTGCCAGACATTTAAAGAAGAACTAACTCTAATACTTCTCAAACTATTCAGAACAATCGAAAAAGATAGAATCCTCCAAAATTCTTTCTATGAAGCCAGCATCACCTTAATTCATAACCTGAAAAAGATGGAGCAGAGAAAGAGAATTACAGAACAATTTCCCTGATGAACATAGAAGCAAAAATTCTCAATAAAATTCTGGCCAATAGAATGCAACAACACATCAGAAAGATCATCCACCCAGACCAAGTGGGATTTATCCCTGGTATGCAGGGATGGTTCAACATTTGCAAATCAATCAATGTGATACACCACATTAACAAACTGCAGAAGAAAAACTATATGATTATCTCAATGGATGCGCAGCAAACATTTGACAAAATGCAACACCCTTTCATGATTAAAACTCTAAGCAAATTGAGTATAGAATGAACATTCCTCAATACAATCAGAGCAATTAATGAAAAACCCATGGCCAGCATCCTATTGAATAGGGAAAAGTTGGAAGCATTTCCACTGAGATCTGGTACCAGAGAGGGATGCCCACTCTCACTACTGCTATTCAATATAGTACTGGAAGTTTTAGCCAGAGCCATTAAGCAAGAAAAAGAAATTAATGTGATACAAATTGGGAAGGAAGAAGTCAAACTATCCCTCTGTGCAGATGATATGATTCTTTATTTAGGGGATCCAAATTAACAGTAAAACTACTATCCAAACAGTACTCTATACTTTGTGTGTCTGTGTGAGAGACTATTTGAACTCATAGAAGAGTTTGGCAAAGTAGCAGGATATAAAATCAATGAACAAAAATCAACAACCTTTATATACACAGCCAATGCCACGGCTGAGAAAGAGTCTCTAAGATCAATCCCATTCACAATAGCTACAAAAGCAATCAAATACCTTGGAATAAACTTAACCAAGGATGTCAAAGATCTCTACAATGAGGATTACAAAATCTTAAAGAAAGAATTAGAAGAGGATACCAAAAAATGGAAAAATCTTCCATGCTCATGGATTGGAAGAATCAATATCATCAAAATGTCCATTCTACC
Source organism: Sylvilagus floridanus (assembly GCA_949820135.1). Taxonomy (NCBI): domain Eukaryota; kingdom Metazoa; phylum Chordata; class Mammalia; order Lagomorpha; family Leporidae; genus Sylvilagus; species Sylvilagus floridanus. The sequence continues at coordinate 17,155,666 of OX463223.1, forward strand.
AAAAGCAATTTATAGATTCAATGTGATACCAATCAAAATACCAAAGACATTCCTCTCAGATCTGGAAAAAAATGATGCTGAAATTCATATGGAGACACAGGAGACCTCGAATAGCTAAAGCAATCTTGTACAACAAAAACAAAGCCGGAGGCATCACAATACCAGTTTTCAAGACATACTACAGGGCAGTTGTAATCAAAACAGCATGGTACTGGTACAGAAACAGATGGATAGACCAATGGAACAGAATAGAAACAACAGAAATCAATCCAAACATCTACAGCCAACTTATATTTGATCAAGGATCTAAAACCAATCCCTGCATCAAGGACAGTCTATTCAATAAAAGGTGCTGGGAAAACTGGATTTCCACGTGCAGAAGCAGGAAGCATGACCCCTACCTCATACCTTACACAAAAATCCACTCAACATGGATTAAAGATCTAAATCTATGACCCAACACTATCAAATTATTAGAGAACATAGGAGAAACCCTGTAAGATATAGGCATAGCAAAGACTTCTTGGAAAATATCCCAGAGGCACAGGCAGTCAAAGCCAAAATTAACAATTGGGATTACATCAAATTGAGTAGTTTCTGAACTGCAAAAGAAACAGTCAGGAAACTGAAGAAGCAACCAACAGAATGGGAAAAAGTATTTGCAAGCTATGTAACTGATAAAGGATTAATAACCAGAATCTACAAAGAGATCAGAAATTCCACAACAACAAAACAAACAACCCACTTAACAGATGGGCCAAGGACCTCAATAGACATTTTTCAAAAGAGGAATTCCAAATGGCCAACAGACACATGAAAAAATGTTCAAGATCACTAGCAATCAGGGAAATGCAAATCAAAACCACAATGAGGTTTCACCTCACCCCAGTTAGAATGGCTTACATACAGAAATCTACGAACAACAGATGCTGGTGAGGATGTGGGGATTCCCACTGTTGGTGGGAATGCGAACTGATTAAGCCACTATGGAAGTAAGTTTGGAGACTGCTCAGAAACCTGACTATAACCCTTCCATACAACCAGCTATCCCACTCCTTGGAATTTACCCAAGGGAAATTAAATTGGCAAACAAAAGATCTGCCTGCACCTCAATGTTTATTGCAGCTCAATTCACAATAGCTAAGACATGGAATCAACCTAAATGCCCATCAACAGAAGACTGGATAAAGAAATTATGGGACATGTACTCTGTAGAATACTATGCAGCAGTAAAAAAATGAAATCTGGTCATTTGCAGCAAAAAGGAGAAATCTGGAAAACATCATGCTGAGTAAAATGAGCCAACACAAAGGAACAAATATCATATGTTCTCCCTAACTGGTGACAACTAACTGTGCACCTAAAAGGAAACCTGTGAAGTGAAATGGACACTATGAGAAACAATGACTTGATCAACCCTTGTCCTGACTGTCAAGAAACAACTTATTACTTTATTCCTTTTAGTATTTTTTCATTCTACTTAATATCATTGGTTGAACTCTTTAATTAACACACAATTATTCTTAGGTATTTAAATTTAACTGAAAAGGCATCCCTGTTGAATATAAGAGTGCAAATAAGAGAGGGAAGAGATGTACAGTTCAAAAATGCTCACTCGGACTTACCCCTAATGGTAGAGCTAGAAATGTGCCAGGGAATTCCAATTCAATCCCATCAAGGTGGCATGTACCAATGCCATCTCACTAGTCAAAGTGATCATTTTCAGTTCATAATTAATCAAAAAGATAGGATTAAGTGACAAAGGGATTACGTAAATAAGACCAGTGTCTGCAAATAATAATTGATAGAATTTAAAAGGATACAATGATCCAACATGGGAAGCAGGATACACAGCAGACTCATAGAATGGTAGATGTTCTAAACATCACTCTGGCCTCAGATTCAGCCCTTAAGGCATTCAAATATCATGAGAGTTATCAGGCATGGAAAACCAAGACACTCTGGCAAAACAAAAATGACCTAAATGAAAGATCTCTGTGAGAGAGATCCCAGCGGAAAGAACGGGGCCATCAAAGAAGGAGGTACCTTTCTCTGAAGGGAGGAGAGAACTTTCACTTTGAATATGGCCTTGTCTAAATAAGATCAGAGTTGGTGAACTCAAGAGGCTTCCATAGCCTTGGCAGCTCATGACAAGAGCCTTGGGAGATTACTGATGTCATAAATAAGCATGTCAATTGCTAAATCAACAACAGGAGTCACTGTGCACTTACTCCCCATGTAGTACCTCTGTCCTTAATGTGTTGTACTATGCGAATTAATGGTAAAACTACTACCCAAACAGTACTCTATACTTTGTGTGTCTGTGTGGGTGGAGTATGTTGAAATCTTTACTTAGTATATACTAAGTTGATCTTCTGTGTATAAAGATAATTGAGAATGCATCTTGATGAAGAATGGGATGGGAGAGGGAGTGGGTGATGGGTTGATTGTGCATGGGAGGGAGGTTATGGGGGGAAAAGCTGCAATAATTCAAAAGTTGTACTTTAGAGATTTATATTTATTAATTTAAATGGAAAAAAATTAAATGTACCAATTCTGACATAGGCACACTTTTACATGTCTGTTAAGTATTTTAATATTTTTTTTAAAAAAAGAGAATCTTTTACGTAAATTTCAAGCTTGTGAGAGACTCTTTGAGAATCCCTGGGGAGTCACATTCCTCTGTTGTTAGGGGTAGTTGGGGAGAGTGATTTTCAGACCCTCTGCAGTATTATGTCCTTAATAGGAATATTTCATCCTGTCTGCCATTTCCCCAAATTCTTCAGCACATTTCAGTCTGTGGTGATTTTAGCAAAGCAATAGTCTTAAAAGCTAGCATTAATTTGGGAAAAACAGCATACAAGAAATATTCCTTTAAACACTGACTACCACCAGAGACGTGGCTCAATAGGCTAATCCTCCGCCTTGAGGTGCCAGCACACCGGGTTCTAGTCCCAGTTGGGGCGCCAGATTCTGTCCCAATTGCTCTTCTTCCAATCCAGCTCTCTGCTGTGGCCCAGGAAGGCAGTGGAGGATGTCCCAAGTGCTTGGGCTTTGCTCCCGCATGGGAGACCAGGAGGAAGCACCTGGCTCCTGGCTTTGGATCTGCTCAGCACACTGGCTGTAGCAGCCATTTGGGGGGTGAACCAACAGAAGGAAGACCTTTTTCTGTGTCTCTCACTCTCTCTAACTCTGTCAAAAAAATGATAAACAGAGAATTGGTTTGATGATATGGCCTTCAAAAGTGAACCCACAAAGTTGGATTGTAATAATTCCTCTCATATTGCCAAGTTTGTGAAAATGATGTAAGAAATGTCTTTCTTTACTACAAGGGAGCTACTCACAAATTAGCTAACCCATAAATTTAAGTGCAGCTTGGTTTTTAGCTGAAACACGTGCTTGTTTTAAACACACATAGGTATAAAGTGCTGCATCCACTATGTGTAACTGTATCTATAAATCTTTACTTAGAATTTCTGTTGCTCTAATGCCTGCTTAGCCACAATTTCTGTCTGCAACACTAATTAGTGCATTTTTTCTTATTTCTATCACTAAAATTATCCTCAGTCTCCCAATCATTGCCTCCATCTACTGAGCTGAAGTTCCTCAAGCAACAGAAAAGAAGAACTTTCTTCAAAGAAATACACATCAGAAATGGTCATTCGTAGTCAGCCTTTTGCTGATCACCAGAAATGAGCCTTGCTTCCTTTTATTTGGATGATGTTAACCCTCAATGGAGTTGTGGACTGGCCTGTGCCGAGCACCTTTCTCTGACAGCCTGGCTGTCAGAATAATGGCACAATTGCAAGCAGCCTTCTCTTGACTCCCCCAGTTACAGTGAGGATTCGAAAACCGACAGTGAGACAACCTAGTCTATTCAGTGACCTTTCCATGCTTTGAAATGTTGAGCTTTAACTGTCTAGCAAATCTTAGTGCATGACTTCCAGTTTTCTGATCTGGGTTCTGCTCTATTTGTCCACAAGAATGTGCTCTACAGCTTTCCTTAACGTTCTATTGCTATTATTTTAAATTTGAAAAATAAAAGTAGATTACAAAATTGCTTCTACACTGGAAGTGTAATTGCATAGAAATTATGTATGCGTATTGATAGGGACTAGAACAGGGTGAGGACAAACTGAAAACAATTCGATTTGCAGGGGATGGCAGGACTATGAATGAACATTTGTTTCTTCTTTGTCTTTAAAGGCTCATTAGCATTTTCAGAGGCCCTTTGTGCCAAAAATACAGACAGTGAAAACTATACATTTTTAGATAAAATGCTGATCATCCTTCTGTTCATTTAATGTTTGCCTTAGACATACAATGTTTCTCTTTCTACGTCACCTGAAAGAACTGATTTCAGTATAATTTAGGGAGTCTTTGCCAAGAAAAACAATAAAGGACTATTTGTACAGAGCCTAGAGTGGGCTGGTTTATTCAGGAATGTGTTGAGTTAATTGAAAAGGTTTTGGTTAAAGTTAGCCAGTCGGAGATCACAGAATTGTAGACAACACATACTGTGAGTGTGAACTTCGTACAACCTTTCAAATACCTTTGGGAAGGCAGGAAATTGAAATATTGTGCTATATTGGCAACTAAATGGTCATTTATCATCCATGCTAAGTTTGGAGTTGAGAAGAATGATTTGCAAACTCTCGAAGGGCCTTTATTAACAATTTCAAAGTTAAACCTGGATATGTAGATTTTCACAACATATTTGAAGAAGACTAACAGATAACATCTGTATATACTATTAACACGGCCTCTCTAATAACAACTTCGGACAGCGTGCACACCCACAAAAGTTGTATTAAAATACATTAAGCCTGAGACACCAACTGACAAAAGCAAGGAAATTCACAGTTAAAGGGGAAACATGCCATATGTTCTTCAATACCTAAGAGCAACGGGGTGCATTTGGAAAGTCATTAAAGCGGCACCCAGTTGTGCCTAGGTATTGGAGAACATATGGAATCTTTTCCTCCGTGAGTGTAATTTTCTCTGCTCTCATTGAATGCATGTATCAGTCTTCACTTTTTGGTCATACAAGTTTTTGTTTATTTAATTGCCCTAGAATGTAAAATAAATACTTGCTCATTTTCAAAAATCAGCACCATCACACAATGGAAACTGATCTTCAGCCATTGCTGCCTGATGTCTCCTAGTTATTTTTCCTTTCCCAAAGTGCTTGCGCCATCCTCAAAGTTCTAGATGTCCCCCACCTCTTAAGGAGTATTGCCTTTTCTTGGCTCACCCCAAGAGTGCTGTCACCCATGGTAGCAAACAATTGCATTTTCCATTGGCACCTCAGCGTGTCAGCTAGCTTAAATCAGAGTGCCAAGAGGAAAAGAATCTGGACATTCACTATTAAAGTCTCCTTATTTCAATAAGGATTTTAACTTCTTATTTTAGCAAAAGTAGCAACTAGTGTGATACAAAGAGGTATAGTTTATCAGTATAACTAATTATCTTTTCTGACATTCCTTCCTTCATTCATTTATTCAGTTGTTCAGCTGTTGAGAGCCTCCTGTTAAGAATAAAATGCATGGGGCCACTGTTGTGGCACAGCGGGTTAAGCTACTGCCTGCAGCATCAGCATCCCACATGAGTGCTGGTTTGAGTCCTGGCTGCTCCACTTGGGATCCAGCTCCCTGCTAATGTACCTGGGAAAGCAGTGGAAGATGCTCCAAGTGCTTTAGCCTCTATACCCACATGAGACACCCAGATAAAGCTCCTGGCTCCTGCCCAATCCTGGTTGTTTCAGCTATTTGGGTGGTGAACCAGCAGATAGAAGATTCTCTCTCTCTCTCTCTCCCCCCTTTTCTTGTTCTGTAACTCTGCCTTTGAAATAAATAATTGTATATAATTAAATAAATAATCCTTAAAAATTGGTGCCCAATACCTGAGGCCTGTTCCAAAGTTGCTCACTGTCTGTAAGAGTAGACAGAAGAGCAAGCAGATAATTACCACCCAGTGTGATGAATGCTGTCACACAGATCCGCAGAACAGGCTGATGAAGCATACTGGAAGGATACCTAAATCATGCAAGTTTTTTTTTATGAAGAAGCTAAATGAAAGATTGTCATGACACGTGTTCAGTGAACCAAGCTTGTGATTGAGTTCATTCCATACATTCCACAAACATTTACTGAGCACCTACTATAAGCCAGACCCTGTACTAGCCACTGGCAATAAAGACACAGTTCCTGCCAAGGAGTGACAGAAACCACTTGGTTCAATCATTGAAAATGAAGAAGGCAGAAAGGGAGAGGAGGGGCCAGCTCATGCAATCCATATTTTAATACCACAGCAACAAAGGAACCATGGAAGACTTATAATGTGGGGTGTGATGTAATAAAATTAGTATTAGAAAATTCACATTGGCACCATCAAAGCGAGCTATTGGAGGGGCCGGTGCTGTAGTATAGTATGCTAAACCTCCGCCTTCAGTGCTGGCATCCCTTATGGGCTCCAGTTCGTGTCCTGGTTGCTCCTCTTCTGATCCAGCTCTCTACTATGGCCTGGGAAAGCAGTGGAAATGACCTGTGTGCTTGGACCCCTGCATCCACTTGGGAGACCAGGAAAAAGGTCCTGTCTCCTGGCTTTGGATTGGCTCAGCTCCATCCATTGAGGCCATCTGGAGAGTGAACCAACAGATGGAAGATCTTTCTCTCTGTCTCTCCCTCCGTCTGTAACTCTACCACTCAAATAAATAAATAAATTCTTTAAAAAAAAAAAAAAGAAGAAGAACAAGAGCTATTGGAATGGTCAAGACAGTCGAGGGACTGGTTAGGAGACTGATTAAAGATACTAAATCTCCCCACAAAGAAAATGGCAACTGATATGTAAAGGTATGGAAAAATTCAAATATTTAAGACATAGTAGAATGTAGTGATTGACAGGATCTAGGGATTGGAAATGATGGGTCTGTGAGATGTGTTATTCAAGTAGAATTTGGAGACTATTCAGGTATATGCTCTTATTTTATCCATAAAAATTGGAGGCCCAGAAGTTAGTTGACTTGGAGCATATTGACCAATTTCTTTTGTGGTGCTGCAGGACCTAGGATAAAGATCTAGCTCAGAATAAAGTCATCTTACAACAAATTTAACTCAATATCTAGATTGAGGTAAAAGTATTAGTTATACTTTAAAGCCCCCAAAACTGAACTGAACTTCAAAAGTATTTGAGCTTTACCCGTACTTTCCTTGCTTTCTGCTTTTGCTACATTTAATCTGAAGTATCTGGTTCTACAGCCTCTTTTGGGCTATAAAAAGACCTGAATGGCAAAGTATGTGGCTGTATAATGATTTCATGATACTGAGACTGTGAAACACAAATACTTTATGTAGATGGATACTTTGTGATTAAAATTTGAACAGGAATGCAGCTGAGAAATACCATAAGATACATAATACTGAGTTGAGATAGGTTCTTACAGTTATTCTTTTTCTTTTATGGGACTTAATCATTAACTTGTAAAATATAGAAAATAAGAATCATCAATTGTAAGAGTAGTATTTGATGTAAATGAACTCTGAAATGCAGCAAATTCAAAAATGTTTGTGCAGAAGGGGAGAGGGAGCGGGAAAGGGGAGGGTAGGGGGAGGGAGAGAAGTTGTGGGGGGGGGAGCCATTGTAATCCATAAGCTGTTCTTTGGAAATTTATATTCTTTAAATAAAAGCTTTATATAAAAAACAAACAAACAAACAAAAAAAATGTTTGTGGATCAACCAACTCTTTCATTAGAATGAAGTTGTTATATTACTCCCTCCTGCTATCAAATACTGCTACTCATATTCTAGATCATTAATGATAGGGTAAACTCAGAATAAGCTCCGATGATAACTTAACAATAAAATCTGAGTCTACATGTCTCTGTCCAGTGATAGTTTCAACACTGCTGTGTCAGACAGCTTAAGGGGATGCTTCCAATGCTCTTCCAATACTATCGTATCATCTACTGCACCAACACTTTGAGATAGTATATAATCTCAGCCACACTCACAAAAGTTCTTCAAATCTCAAGAAACTCTGAATCTTTCTCTTCAACTTGAAAAATCTTACTTGGCCAATGAATGTTATTTCCCCCAAAATTTTCTCTACATTGAATATCTGGTGCCTAACACTGAAAACCACAGGCTCCCCAGTGAGCAATTCAGTGCCTCAAAATTATGCTACAGAATGTGGTCAGTAATTGATGAGAAAGACACATCTATATGTGGGATAATATTTATGAAAAACATTGAAATAATGTATATTTCACTTCCCACAAATGTTTCTTCACCCATTATACCAACCAATGCTATTCATTGCTAAGGGTGAGGGAGGTGACAGGGCAAGGACAAAGAAGTCATTGCTTCATTTGGATACCAAACTACACTTCCCAAAGTCCAGATCAGGATGATAACCTTAAACACCAAGTTCTGTAGACAAAAAAAATCCAATTTTATAGCAAGAGTTAAACTTGGAGCTCTGAGAATAAAGGTTTATTATTAGCCACAATGTAAATGAGCATGAAGGATGCATTGTCAAAAGGGTTTGTCATCCATAAAGGTGAAAACTCTTCCTGTACTGAGAAGAATAATTAGTTGAGTAATAAATCAGGGGTCTTAAAAGTACATGGAAAATGCATATTATGAAAAACCTATGGAGAGATTCCAAAGATTTGATGAATCAAAATGCACTCTTTTAAATTCATTTTTGTGCCACTCTTTTGGAAATACCCTCATATTTCAGAAGAAACCAATAATCCCTTATGTCCCATGGCAGGTTTACCATACATAGGCTTCTTCTACACACAAACATAATCACGTAGAAAAACGAAAGGGGAAATCTTTTGATGCAGCCTTGAGATAGTTTGAATTTTGAACAGAAGGATTACCTGAAATAATTTTAAATTAGAAGAACATGAGTGACTTCAGCCTTCAGCAGAAGATTAAAGCTTCTCACCATCACCAAGATTGAAGACATTAGAGAAAGATAAGGTAAGTTTTAAGTAATGCCAAACATGACATAGGGGACTCATTTGTTTTTTCAACTTCTATTCTGATATATTAGCTTGGTGAAGTAAGATTAATCTTCTTTCTACAACCAAACTTCTACCACCTCCCCAAAGGAAGTCAATATCATCAAGATTCTTTCAAAATATCTTCCACGTGGAACATAATTCATGTAGAAAATAAAATCTGCATTTCCTTATTTCTAGTTTAATGATCTTTCCTCCTTCCTTCATTCACATAATTATTCAAAACAAATTTGAGGGCAGATTACATGATATCAGGAATGACTTGCTTGCTTCTCATTAAATCATCCAGGTTTAGTTTAGTCATGACCAAATCTTCTAACTCTACTCTGGTCTCATAATAAAAGTAGATTAGCTAACCAGTCAAGTTAAAAAAAAAAAAGTTTGCCTATTGGGTGCTGGTAGCAAGTAGTAGAGGTCCCTACTAACTGCTGTGCTGATTGACAGGGCCTCTGAAACAATAGAAGAATATGCCAAAAAAAAAACTCCTTTTTTGAATCGAATTCAAAATTCCAGAAAGGCTTTTATGAGGCCATGGCTGCCTGGTGTCTTCTTTGATGTGATAAAATTTCAGTCATTTTCAGCTGCAGTTGCAATTGCTATGTATGGGAAGGGTTGGAGCTGACTAGCCAGGATTATTTTATTATTTTTTCAATTCAAAACTAATATAATAACTTAGAGACTTAACAGCTTAGGCCAAGAATAGTACACAGTGGGCTATTGAGAAAGTTTAGTCTAGAATTTTGCTTTTGACAAGACATTCTTTCAGACACTTCTTCTAGAGGTTAAAAATAAACCCTATTTAAATTATTTGCATAAGAATATATTTTAATGTAATGTGTCCAGCAATTCCATGGTGGAAAATCCAGGAAAAGGAGCAGCATATTGTCATTACAAACAATGATATTTGGAATTATAACGGAAAGTCCTGGGTCATTTTTCAACCTGCCAACCAAATCAATGCTAAGAGAAAACTGTGCATATGTGTGCACGTGCCTGTGCCTTTACGCATGAGCTTGTGGGCTGATGAGAGCATCTGACAAAGATATGGATTTATAATTCACCACCACCAAAGGAAGCACTTTAAATGGCACTAAGTTAGCCAATGAGCAGAGGTAGGAGGCAAGGGTCATAAACTCCAGTGCAAGAGTATGGAATGTTTCACTTTCGTGTACATTTTTCAATCCTAAAACAGATTGACTCAGGATTTAAGACTTTATTAAGGTCAAAAGGATTACATTTAGTTCATAGACACGTTTGTTATATTAATTGAGTCATAAGTTCTGGCTGTCTGCAAGCACATTTGAAAACAGGCATCAGCTGGTTTCCATTGCCACAACAGATCAGAAAATCTGCTAGTAAGTCTGTTTGCAGCTCTTAAAAGTTGTTGAACAGAAATGTGTTTTGAAGTATCGACAATTACCTGAGAAAACAACTGGATTCTATAAGTGGATTTGTTTATACTCCCAATATACCCTTCTCTCTCACCCAACTTCCCCTGCTCTTATTGTGGAATTCTGTTAGTCTCAAGTCCCTCCACCCCATACCATCACAGGTGATCATTTCTGTATGCTCCCCCATCAAGATGGAATATCAAGAAAACCTCTGACTAGTCTCTTGAAAAGTGATTTAATATTGATAGAGAATGGAAATAGCAAATCTAGAATAGCAGATAGAGTTGAGTTTTTATTAAATTATATGAAAATAACATATATATATATATATATGAAAGGGGTATAAATACATTTTAGGTTAAGAAAATATTACCATTGCACTAGAAATCCCATTAGTTCCTCCTCAGTTCTTCATCTGTCTCTCTGTGCCCAGAGATATTTATTTTCGTCTACTTGAAAGACAGAGCAACAGAGGGAGAAAGATCTTTCACCCACTGATTCATCCCCAAATGGCTGGTCCAGGGCTGGACCAGGGCAAAGACTGAAGCTGAAAACTCCTTTTTGGTCTCACATGTGGTTGGCAGGGGCCCAAGCATTCAAGCCACCATCTATTGCCATACAGGATGCAGTAGCAGGAAGCTGGATTGAAAGTGGAGTAATCACGGCTTAAAAAGCCACTCTGGGACTTGAATGGGCATTCCCGTATGGGATATGTGCAACCTAAACTTCAGCTTAACCCACTGCACCCAATGTCCACCTCTATCATAACCATTTTCAAAAGTACAGTTCAGTAGTGTTAAGTATATTAACAATGTGAAACAGACCTCCAGCCAGAATTTTTTTTAACTTTGCAAATCTGAAATTCTATACCTATTAAACTACTTCTCTTCCCCCTACCCTCAGCCCCCAACAATCACCATTCTTTGTGTTTTTATGGATCTGCCTACTTTAGATACCTCATATAAGGGATATCATACAATATTTGTCTTTTTGTAATTTCCTTACTTCATTTAATCTCCTGTCCTCAATGTTCATCCATATTGTAACATGTGACAGGACTTCCTTACTTTTTAAGGTTCAATAATATTTCATTTTATGTATATATAACATTGTATTTAGCCATTCATCTTTCTATGGGCATGTGGGCTATTTTGTACCCTTTGGCTATTGTAAATAGTGCTGCTAAGAGCATAGGAACACAAGTAATTATTCAAGACTCTGCTTTCAATTATTTTGGATATGTAACCAGAAGTTCGATTGCTAGATTACATTGTAGCTCAATTTTGAATTTCTTGAGGAACATCCATACTATTTTCCATAGCAGTTGCAGTGTGTTATAATATGGAAAAAATTTTGAGTGAAGAAACAATGCTTAGAAGTTCTTGTGTGGAGTTTTTGATGAAATGGATAGTTGGGGGCCCCGGGAATAATTTAAATGGTCCATTAAAGCTGACTTAAGGGACCAGCGCTGTGGTACAGCAGATTGAGCCATTGCCTGCACTGCGCCTGGGAAAGCAGCAGAAGATGTCCCAAATCCTTGGGCCTCTGCACCCACGTGGGAAATCTGGAAGAAGCTCCTGACTCGTGGCTTTGGCCTGACCCAGACCCAGTCCATGAGGCCATTTGAGGAGTGAAACAGCAGAGGAATGGTGTGTGTGTATGTGTGTGTGCACGCGCGTACACTCACACAGACACGCGTACATGCATTTGTCTTCTTCTCTCTCTGTGTAATTCTGTTTTCAAATAAATAAATCAATCTTTCAAAAAGTGACTTAAACTTGATTTTCATTGGTATTAAAGCATCCAGTTAAACACCTTAAAAGAAGCCAACCATTTCCCTTCACAAGTTACCATTGTGGCATTGTGAAGTCACAGTGAATACCTAGAAGTAAGTATTAAGGGTTCATCTCCATAATAACATTAGCATTTGGTATTCATATAGCTGTGCTTTATTCTCCTACCTTATGTCTGGTTTCACAGCAGTTTGGTTTAGCAGCAGTTTGGTAGTTGTTTATTTTAACATCTCTGAGCACAATCTGTATGTGTAACACTGTGTGCAGTGATTTAACTGTGTCTTCCATGGTATTCCTTAGTGGCAAACACTATTACGAGTCTTACTGTTTTAAATAAGGAAAAAGTCTAAGGAAGCCTAAGGGCCATATTTTCCAAATCATCATACATCTTTTAAGCAATGTTATAGCCTGATATAGTAGCTATACCTTTGTGGATGTACTTGGTCAGAATTGTTGATACTGTTGTCACTTCCTTTGAGTTTATATGCCATGTTAGTATTAAAAGTGGTGAGTTTTATTGCTATTTTAAATGTTTTCATTGACATTAAAAGAAAAAGGTATTGAGTATGCTGAAAGACACTGAAAACAGAGTGGCAGTGTAGCAATTGGTTATCTGTGAAACAAGTATATATATCATTGGAGGAATATACACAATTCCTTATTTTCTTGACCTAAGGGGGAAAAAAGATGTTCACACACAAAAAATCTTTGTTATGTTATATTACTTTCAAGAGGAACAACTAAACATCAGAAAAGGCATTAAATCTCTCCACATAAATGCAAAAAATTTCAAGGCACAAAGTGAGAGGCCAGCACTATTGTTAAGGCATTATGTCAGTCTTTCGTTAGAAATTGTTTTTCCTTTCTTAGTGGTACATAAAATAATAATGCATCATATGATTGATGACATCTTAGGTTTGATGATATTGAGTACCTTGCCCAAAGTTACACAGTTAGTAAGCAGAAGGGTGGAGAATCATAAGCCATGTCTGCGCTCCTAGGCAAAAGGCTTTTAATAAGCCTTGTTACACTCTGTGGTTTTCTTCAACTCTTGAACAAGACTGTAAGCATTACTTTCTTTGTAAAGGCAGATGATTCTACTGTCTTTGTAACATTTTTTAAAATAAATATATTTATTGGAAAGGCAGAGAGAAAGAGAGAGAGAGAGAGAGAGAGAGTTTCCATCTGCTGTTTCACTCCCCAAATGTCCCTAATAGCTGAGGTTGGACCAGGTCAAATCTAGGAGCTGGGGGTCAGTGCTGTGGCGCAGCTGGTTAATGCCCTGGCCTGAAGCACTGGCATCCCATATGGGTGCCAGTTTGAGACCCGGCCGCTCCACTTCTGATCCAGCTCTCTGTTATGGCCTGGGAAAGCAGTAGAAGATGGCCCAAGTCCTTGGGCCCCTGCACCTGCGTGAGAGACCTGGAACAAGCTCCTGGATCCTGGCTTCGGATAGGCGCAGCTCTGGCCAATGTGGCCAGTTGGGGAGTGAACCAATGGATGGAAGATCTCTTTCTTTCGCTCTCTCTCTCTGCCTCTCCTCTCTCTTTGTAACTCTGATGTTCAAATAAACAAAAAAAGCTAGGAGCTGGGAACTCCATCTGGGTATCCAATATGGGTGGCAAGGATCTAAGTACTTAAACAATCATCTTCTGTATCTCAAGGTGCACGTTATGAGGAAGCTGTATAGGACTCAGAAGCAGGACTTGAACCTAGGCACCCTGATATGGGATGTGGGTGTATCAAAGGGCAGTTTAACCTGCTGCAACACAACCCCTGCGCCAGCATCTCTTTTAAACAAAATATTACTTGTGTTTATGTCTTTTGATAATTTCATGACCATTTGATGGATAATTGTAGGCTCCTTGAGAGGAGTATCCCAAAGGGATAAATCACCAAAATTTGGAAGACATCAACATACTGGAAAAGTAGCTAATAGAAGCCCTCAAAGCAGAAAAACAGATGCCCTCTGCATGATGTCTCCCTCAAAGCAGCCAAGAATGTGTAGGGTATCCTGTCACTTGCAAATATCAAAGAGAGGGGCCGACACTGTGTTGAGTGGGTAAAGCTGCCGCTTGCAGTGCTGGCATCCCATATGGGCGCCAGTCCGAGACCTGGCTGATCCACTTCCAATCCAGCTCTCTGCTATAGCCTGAGAAAGCAGTAGAGGATGGCCCAAGTCCATGGGCCCCAGCACCTGCTTGGGAGACCTGGAGGAAGCTCCTGGCTCCTGGCTTTGGATTGGCGCAGCTCTAGCCATTGTGGCCATCTGGGAAGTGAACCAGTGGATGGAAGACCTCTCTCTCTCTCTCACTCTGTCTTTGCCTCTCCCTCTCTGTCTATGTAACTGTGACTTTCATGTAAAATAAATAAATCTTTTTAAAAAATCAAAGAGAAGGAAATATCTTAGAATCACTGAAATCACAGCCGTGGCTCTGTACAGTCATATTCTGTAAGCTTTCAATGTTTACATGATTCCCTCTTAACTTTCAGGATCTATTGCTTTAAGAAGGTTAAAAAAAAATAGTAGTCATGATTACTTCATGGAGGTGATCATGGCTTTAATAGCAATAAAAATGCAAATAATTATATAGTATTTGATTGTTATAACCACTCAATTTTATATAATTTGATCCTCATGACGATATCTTATGGTGGTTACAAACAAAGTGCATTAGAAAGCTTCACAACATCATCTGGATCGAATTCTCAGCTCAACCTTATATTGAATTATCAGCTACATGAGCCTCATTTTTCTCATTTTTAAAGTTAAGGTCTGATAATACACATCATGCTATGGAAATGAAATGATAAATTGCGTGTAAAACAATTCAGCATACTACCGCTTTTAAAGACTACTAAGGACAAGCTGCCATTATTAGCAGTAAAAAAAAAAAAAAAACCTGTGCATTAGTAAACAACTTTACAAATGAGGAAAGTAAGGCTCAGAGTGGCTAAGTCAATCTCTAAGTTTACAATACACAGCTAGAAAGTGGAAGAGCAGGTACACAAATCCAGAACTGCAGTTGTTTTGTGTGCAGGTAAAACATATGATAGAGAACTTCTCAAAGGCTATGCCATATAGTGAATAGTAATGACTATTCTTTTATGTTCTCCATATAACTTAAAAAACTTTTACAAGAGCAAACTTAGAAATTATTTTACCCCTCTCTTATAAAAATTGCTAATGGATACTGATGGAAATAAAAGTTGAGTTGATTTTGCTGACCAGTCATAGTATGAGGTCATCAAAATGCTGTAGGCCAATATCTGTTACAACCAAAATCTCTTTACTAGAGAGAACTAACCCAAGTTACCTTATCGCAAATTCAAGGAACGTTTGACAGAATTTTTAAACAGTGAAGATATGGACAGGGTGTTGGAAGCTTAGTGTAAAGGATCTGACCTGTACTAAAATCCACTTGAATTTCTTATTTCTCTAACCCATGGTGATTATTTGAATTTGCGTGCAAGCACTTCATCTGCATAATAAGTTCCAGTACCTCACAGAAGTAGATTGAAACCTAATCAAGGAGGTAAAGAGTTGGACAAAAGTGAGCTCCAGAAGAGAGGATGCTGTGTTAACCCCTGCTCTTAGGTACATTTTTGTGTTCCAGACGCACTGAGCTGGAAGCAAAGGGATGCCCTAGGAATGCAGACAGGGGATGGAGAGAAAGAGCTCTGGAAAGACAGTCTTGTAGATTTATAGAGCTGTGAGAACTGCAGCAGAGGATAGAGAAGTAGAAAGAGACTGAAACTTTGGATTGAACCAAAAGAGGTCTCACCAAAGACTAAGGTAACTGCAAGGGCCAAAAGCTAAGGGAAGACCCAAAGACAGTTTTCTAGAAAGAGAAAATGTGAGGAGAGACAATAGAGAAGACTAAACCAGGGGAAATAAGGCCACACCAAGGGCCAGAAAGTCACAGTATTGGCACAAAAAATACCCCAGTACATACAGACTCCAGAACCAAGCAGGCCACGCCGGTAGTATGTGGAGGCTTCTCAAAGAGAGAAGCGCATCCCACAAGAGTGGCAGACAGTCCTCCCTGAAAGAGTAGCCAAGCCCAGACCAAGCAATCAGCTGAATAAATGAGGCAGCATTTAACATTCTGATTTAATCTTCAGGTGTGGAGAGAGCCTGTCCTAGAACAGTAGCCGTAATCCTTTCCAGCAGAAGAATTGGGAAGACCACTTCCAGCAAGCTGTCCAGCAGAGCAAGTATGCTGGATGGGACTGAGGAGCTGTCCAGGAGCTGCTGAAGACTTCATAGCCTATTCACATATTCCTTGTTGGACTATTAATGACTGACGTTTTCTGAGTGGAGCTTCTGGCTAGCATGCATCAAAAGCTGACAGTGATTACCACAGCAGACCATCTCTAGCCCAAAATGTCCTCTCGGACAAGAGGAAGTTGTCATCAACATTATGACAATAAAACCAATTGACTCCTATTTTCTGCCAAAGTAAATTTGGCATTTTTTAAAAAAAGAAGTGTAAGTGTACAGTTGCTTCTAGATTTATGATTAGGTTAAGCATCAATTAAACCCATCAGAAATTAAAAGCATCATGAGTTGAAAATATATTTAATCCACCTGACTGAACAGCCTAACTCAGCAACAGAGCACACTGTACAGTAGGGGCTGTTTCCCTTTGTGATAGTGGGACTCATTGTAGGCTGCACTTGCTGTCCTGGTCCAGCATGGTGAGAGAGGTTCGTACCACTTATCACTTGTCCAAGACAAGAAATCCTTCAAAATTTTCAATAACAAGTTGACAAATTAGCATTGGGCAAAATTCCAGTACAGATCTCAGGTTAGCCTCCTTGCATATTCTGTTACATTGATTTATAATCCATAACCAGTCATTTCTATGGAACAAAGAGGTACCATGAACATGAGCCCATAGTTATACATATACATACACATACACATATTTAGTCTCACATGCACACTTTCACACACATTTGTACAATAAAGCACATCCATACAAAAGCTACGCAGGGCTTCATGCACTCACATAAATACACACTCACACTTGTACACACTAAAATCCACACAATCACACATACAGTCACATACTTAAAACACACACACACACACACACACATATATATATATATATACTTTCATACATTTTTTTCGTACATATGCTCAATAGTGAGCCACTTTTACTGAGTTCACACAATAACACTATGTCTTGAGTTTTGCTAACTTCATTATACAGATGGGGAAATTGAAGCTCAGGAAATTAAAAGAACTTGCTCAGGTTCATGGCGTTACTAAATGGAAGGGTGTAGCTGATTCAGGAGTATGTACAGTTGTTTGTAGGATTAGAAACAAAACAACTCAGTGTGTCTGTAACCTGTTAAAGATTTCACTAATTGTACTATCATTTTAGAAATACTTTTCCACTTAATTTTGAACTATGCATATTTTATGATAAATTTAATCCCCATACTTGTGATCAATTTGTACCAAAATGTTCCAAATATTATTAACAGGTACACAATGTCAAAAGCAGGGTTTTGAAGTTTTCAATGACATTTTTCAAATTCTATATTTTATTAGAAACAGGCAAAACCATTGTCCCATGCTTAAGGAAATTTGGAGTTATGTTTAGGATTTTTTTTCTTATTCTGGCATTTTGAATAATTTGCTACATGTATCCAATTATTTGAATGAAAATTAATTTTTAGACTTTTTTGTTTGTCTTTTTAAAAATGGTTTATTTATTTATTTATTTGAAAGGTACAGTTACAGATAGAACGGGAAAGGACAGAGAGAGGGAAATAGAGAAATCTTCCATCCACTAGTTCACTCCCCAAATGGCCACAATGACTGGGGCCAGGCCAGGTTGAAGCTCCAAGCCTGGAATTCAATCCAAGTTTCCCCCGTGGGTAGTTGGGGGTCAAGCACCTGCTGTTGCATTATTAGGGAGCTGTATTTGAAGTGCAGCAGCCAGGAATCCCACTGAGGTTCACATGGGATGCCAGCATCACAGGTAGTGGCTTAACCTGCTGCATCATAATGCTGGCCATGTGAAAATTAATTTGCTTCTTGTAAATCCCTACTGTTTAGGGGCATGCTACTGTTTCAGCCAATGACATACTTAATTACATTAAGAAAATTTTGTGCTGCTTCATTTATCTTCTGATAAGATAACTGTACTGAAAATAGAAACTTAAACAGTTGGAATTTTCCAAAAGAAAGCTATAAAATATTTTTTTAAAAACTACACCATTTTACTGATAAAATCTTAGAAAGCATAAACAGAGTTTACCCAGGTAGATCAAAAACACTCCTGTAGAGGTAAGAGAGGACATTTAGATTCTGCTTAGATATAAATAATTTGTTTCAAAACCAAAGGTTTCAGAAAATCAAATGAGCTCTAAGCAATTCATCACTTTCTGGGGACAAGTGAGTACTAAGTAATCATCTGAAATAATTTTAACAGCTTTATTCCCTCTATATGTTCTTGTTACAAACAATTTGAGACAAAACAGAATAAATATCATCACATCAGAAGCATATTTTGCTTCTTGAGAAGTATCTGAGTTGTTTGACTTGAAACAAAGCAGCTCATAAATTTTCCTGAATTCAACAATGAAGACTTTACAGTTAGTGAACTTTCTCTGATAGGCTGATAGGTGTGGTTCGGAGAGGCAATACTTTCCTTAGTGTTTAGACAGTGAAATTTCTCCAGCAAGTATTCTTTCGCATAAATGAGAGAAGCTATAACAAAATCTAATGCTGGTAAACTGTAAGCCTCATAATCACCACCCTATGAGACAAATATTTATTACTGTGTTTGTTGACATTATTATGATTTTATTAATAATGTTACCCCTGTTTTTTTTAAATATTTATTTCTTTATTTGAAAGAGTTACTGAGATTGGGTGAGGGACAAATGTCTTCCACCTGCTGGTTCACTCCCCAGATGGCCTCCATGGCAAGGACTAGGCCAGGCCAGAGCCAGGATGCTGGAGCTTCTTTTAAGTCTCCCACATGGCAGCAAGGACACAAAAACTTGGGCCATCTTCTGCTACTTTTCCTAGACCATTAGTAGGAAGTTGTATTGGAAGTGGAGCATTCAGGGCTTGAACCGGTACCCATATGGGATGCCAGCTTGGCAGGTAGTGGTTTTACTCACTGCACCACAGCACAATCCCCAATCATCCCTGATTTAAAGATAAGGAACCTCTGCAAAAAAGACACAGAATATCCAAAAGGAACCTGATAAAAAATTAAAATAAAAAATCTGAAGTAATCACAAAGCATACCAAAAAGCTATCATAATTAAAACAGCATGGTACTGGCATAAATACTGACATGTAGATCAATGGAATAGCATATAGAGTCCAGAACTTAATCACCATGTATACAGCCAACTGATTTTTGACAAAGACACCAAGAACATGCATTGGAGAAAGGACAGTCTTTTCAACAAATGGTGCTGGCAAAACTGGATGCATATATGTAGAAGAATGAAATTAGATACCCTCACCATATACAAAAATTAGATCTTCTCACCATATACAAAAATCAACCCAAGATTGATCAAAGACCTAAATGTAAGACCTGAAACTATTAGATTGTTAGAAGAAAACAAAAGAGAAACACTTCAAAACATTGATTCCAACAATATATTTTTTGTACGAGACTCCAAAAGTGCAGGCAACAAAAGTCAAACTATACAATTGGGATTATATCAAATCTGAAGCAAACAATACAGTGAGAAGACATATGACAGAATAGGAGAAAATATTAGCAAGGTACTTATCCAACAAAGGATCAATTTTAAGAGTATAACAACAATTAAAAAAGAACAAATCCAGGGGCTGGCATTGTGGTGTAGCAAGTAAAGCCACCACCTGCAACACTGCCATCTCATACGGACAACTTTTTGAGTCCTAGCTACCCCATTTCTGAATCAGCTAATGGCCTGGGAAAAACAGCAGAAAAATGGCCCAAGTGTTTGGGCCCCTGCCACCCACATGGAAGACCCAGAAGAAGTTTCCTGACTCCTGCCTCCTGGCTCCTGCCTTCAGTCTGGCCAGGAACTCCCTGTTGAGACCATCTGGGAAGTGAACCAGAGGATGGAAGTTCTCTCCCTGTCTCTCCTTCCCTGCCTGCAATAAAATAAATGAATAAATCTTTTTTAAAGATTTTTATTTATTTGATCACTTATTGGCCTTTTGGCCAAGATCACATATAAAGATTTTTATCTATTTGAGAGGTAGAGTTGCAGACATGGGAAAATACAGATATTCTATCCTCTGGTTCACTACCCAGTTGGCTTCAATGGCTAGAGCTGGGCCAACCTGAAGCCAGGAGCCAGAAGCTTCTTCTGGGTCTCCCACACAGGTGCAGGGGCCCAAACACTTGGCCCATCCTCCACTGCTTCCCCGAGCCTTAAGCAGAAAGCTGGATTGGAAGATGAACAGCCAGGACACAAACCTGCACCCATATGGGATGCCAGCGCCACAGGCAGAGGTTTAGACTACTATGCCACAGCACCAGCCCCAAATGAATAAATCTTTAATAATTAAAAAAAAAAAAGTGAAGACATGGGCAAAGGACCTGAATAGACAGTTCTCAAAAGAAGAAATACCGGGGCCGGCACTGTAGCACAGCAGGGTAACGCCCTGGCCTGGAGCGCCAGCATCCCATATGGGCGCTGGTTCGAGTCCCTGCTGCTCCTCTTCCAATACAGCTCTCTGCTGCAGCCTGGGAAGGCAGTGGAAGATGGCCCAAATCCTTGGGCTCCTGCACCTTCGTGGGAGACCCGGAGGAAGCTCCTGGCTCCTGGCTTCAGATTGGCCCAGCTCTAGCTGGGTTGGCGCAGCTCCGGCCGTTGCGGCCATCTGGGGGAGTGAACCAGCAGATGGAAGACTTTTCTCTCTCTCTCTGTCTCTCTCTTTCTCTCCCCCCAGCCCTGCCTCTTCCTCTGCCTCTGCCTCTCCTCTCTCTGTGTAGCTCTGACTTTCAAATAAATAAATAAATCTTTAAAAAAAAGAAACACAATTTCCAATTTAACACCAAGGTTTTTTTTTTTTTAAATATCATGTAGGATCTCTGTCCTTAATGTGCTGTACATTGTGAATTAATACTATAACTAGTACTCCAACAGTATTTTTCACTTTGTGTTGCTATGTGGGGCAAACTGTTGAAATCTTTATGTAATATATACTAAACTGATCTTCTGTATATAAAGAGAACTGAAAATGAATCTTGATGTGAATGCAAGGGGAGAGGGAGCGGGAAAGGGGAGGGTTGCGGGTGGAGGGAAGTTATGGGGGGGAAGCCATTGTAATCCATAAGCTGTACTTTGGAAATTTATATTCTTTAAATAAAAGCTTTAAAAAAAAGAAACACAAATAGCCAAAAAATATATGAACAAATGCTTAACGTTACTAACCATCAAAGAAATGCAAATCAAAACCACAATGAGATACCATCTCAACTCTGTCAGGGTGGCTATTATCCAAAATCAGAGAGCAAAAAAATGCTGATGAGGATGTGGAGAAAGGAAAACACTTATAGACTGTTGATGGGAATGTAAATATGTAAATTGGTGCAGCCACTGTGGAAAACAGTATGGAGATTTCTTGAAAAAACAGAAATTGAACTGCCGTATGACCCAGCAATTCTAGTACTGGGTATAAACCACTGTACCAGAAAAGATACCTGTTCTTCCATGTTTATTTTAGCACTACTCCCACTAGCCAAGATATGGAATTAGCAAAGCTGTTCATCACCAGATGGGTGGATAAAGAAAATGTGGCATACAATTCAGCCATAAAAAAGACTGAAATACTGGATGGAACTGGAGGATATCCTGTTAAGAGAAATAAGCCAGACACAGAAAGACAAATACTGTGTTCTCCTTCCTATGTGGAATTTAAAAAAAAAAAAAAAAAACTTCCATCTAAACACATAATGGTGTTCTCTAGTTTCTAGGAGAGGAGATAGAGTGAGTTTGGTTGTGTTACAGGTACCAAATCAGAGTCAGACTGATGGGATAGGTTCCTAGTGTTACACAGTATAGTGAGGAGACTATAGTTCACAACAATCTAGTATATATTATCTGAACAAACAGAACAGATAAGCTCCAAGCCTCCAATCATAAAGTAATGGCAAAGAAGAGAAAATGCTGACTACCCTGTTTTGATCAGTACACATTGCATACATGTACTGAAATGTCACAGTGGAGCACATAAGTATGAACAACAATTGTTAATCTTAAAATTATAAATAAATAAACTAATTAAAGAAAAATTGTCTGAATATAAAAAGATGTATAAACTGAAGTTCAGGGTTGCCCAAGGCTATCATCACTAGGAGGTCACAAAGATGATTGGTGACAAAAAAAAAGGAAAGTCCTTCAACGCAGGTTGAGTGGAGACTGGGGTCAAAAGCAGAATTTTTCTGAAGCTAGTGAGAATTGAAAGAAAATGCAATGAAAGCGAACTCTTGGTCAACCAACCAACTTCCACGGCCTTGACTGTAGGGCTGGCACTATGGTGTAGCAGGTAAAGCTGCTGCCTGCAAAGCCGGCATCGAATATGGGTGCCAGGTTGTGTCCTGACTGCTTCACTTCCAGTACAACTCCCTGCTAATGGCCTGGGGAAAGCAGCAGAAGATAGTCCAAGTGTTTGGGCCCCCTCTAGCCTCATGGGAGACCCAGATGAAGCTCCTGTCTCCTGGCTTCAGCCTGGCCTAGCCCTGGCCATTGTGGCCATCTGGGGAGTGAACTAGCAGATGGAAGATCTCTCTGTGTGTCTCTCCCTCTCTCTCCATAACTCTTGCAAATAAATAAATATTTTAAAAAGCCTTGATTGTGCCTCCTCAACTTCAGGTTAAACTATGAAGACTTGCTTTCTTGATATCACTCTTTCCTCTTTTCCCCTCCCATATGCCACACATGCAGCCTGTCTTTCCTCTCCTCACTCCTCTCCTCTCCTCTCCTCTCTTCTCCTCTCCTCTTTTCCTCTCTGCTCTCCTCACCTCCTTCTATTCCTCTCTCTCTCTCTCTCTCTCTCTCTCTCTCTCTCACACACACACACACACACACTGAGTAACATGAAAATGCCTATAGCAACAATACTTATACTAACATATTGAGACAGCAATATGTAATGGGAATTCTTGCTCAGTAAGGCTGATGTAAAATTTAAAGGCCATGAGTGTGAGCCCGGTGATTGGTACAGAAAATAGAGCTGAAAAACGGTAGCTATTCATAGTGGTGTTGCTTGTTATCCAGAAAGATTGTGGGCTATATTTAGATTCAAAACCTGACTATGGCTGAATTGAATTTTATCTAATGTTATGAGATTCTGGGCTATTTTTACTGCCTTTTAATTGCCTTCACCAAGAAGGAAGAAGGAAATTAGCATGGTAAGGTCCTAGGGGGCAGAATCATATATTTTAGCACTGTATAACTCCTCCTCCCTCAGACACTAGCACAGGGCATTGAGAGAAGTAATAGCTCCATACTGTTAAAGAATAAATGACAAGTTGGTATTGTGGTGTAACAGGTTAAGCTTCTGCATGCGATGCTGGCATCCCATATGGACACCAGTTCAAGACCCAGCTGCTCCACTTTCTATCCAGCTCCCTGTTAACAGGCCTGGGAAAGCAGCAAAAGATGACCCAAGTACTTGGGCCCCTGCACCCACATGGGCAACCCAGAAGAAGCTCCAGGCTCCTGATGTCAGCCTGCCACAGCCCTGGTTGATGTGGCCATTTGGGGATTGAACCAGCAGGTGGAAGATAGTTTCTCTCTCTCTCTCTCTCTCTCTCTCTCTCTCTCTCTCTCTCTTTCTCATTTTTCCTCCCCACTCTCTGTACCTCTGCTTTTCAAAACAGTAAAAAATAAACCTTTGAAAAAAGAATAATTGAATGCATAAATGAATGAATGCTGCACATTCAGATGTCTCACAGAAGTTCTCCATCATAGCTTGTAGGCAACAATAAGGATTTTCTACCCCAGTTCTGATGGGGATTAATTAGCATTAGAAGAATCTACTGCAAATCCCCAGACCTTTCAGGAATAGATATTTATGCATGATAACCACTTTACCCACCCATGTGCTTCAACTCTCACAAGCCTTTAACCTACAATGCTTCCCTTTTCTTTTACTCATCCCTGCAGGAGAAACCTTACCCTTCAAGGCTCAGCACAAATACCACTTCTTCCATGAAGCCTTCTTTGATCTCCCCATCTGGAAATGATCGCACTCTCCTTTGAACACCATTGCCCTTTGTACTGCTCTGTTGGCACTTCTCCCATTCCACCTTATATTAGAACTGTAATCCTGCCTCAGCTCCCCTGCTAGTTTGTGACTCTTTGAGAGCACAGAACAGATTTTATACACTTTTAGTTTCCCCAACAGAGCCTAGTACTGCTGAGCTCATTGGTACTCAACACACACTTATATGAATGACTGGATCCAAGCTGGGTGCTGTAGCACATGACTTGGCAAAAGTTGACAAACCAATAGAAAGTCTGGCTTGACATGAAATATTTAAGGATAAAACTTTGTAATAAAATGAAGCCTGGTTCATGACCATATTTCTTTGTCAGAAAAGTCCTTATTAGCCTGAACGTTGCCCAAGGCAGGATACCAGCCAAAGAGGATCTAGAGGAAAAAACTATTTTTATTAAACCTCAAATAAAATAACATGCATTTATAAAACTAATTAAATCCTGAAGACGATTTAAAGGATTGTATCAGTATTTCACTGGATGGCATTTAAAAGACTCAAAATGCTCAATTTTGCCTTGACAGATTTCATCCATCACCTCAGCCCTGTTTGTCTCTAAAAATGTTCAGAGTCAGCTGGTTTGACCATTTCCACACCCGTTGACCTAAGCTCCCATGATTGCTACCTGGTGAGTTTGTAGTCGAAGCTGACTGACAGTAGTAGCAGTAAAACTGTTCTTTATAAACAGAAACCAAGACCATGTAAATATAGTCCTGGCATCAGGTTGTATGCTTAAACATCAAACTTAAGTACTCCTGGGCTGGTAGACCATTAGCACGTAAAGGGTCTAACTATAACACTACAAAAATCACTCATTTGCTTCAGATATTTTTTCCATATCTGTGAAGAGGAGCTTTCAAAAAAATTTTAATTGACCTCTGTATGACCTCATCAGATAGGTCACTTCAAACAGAGTGCACCCTGGGATCAGCATAAGCCCTGGGCAATGCCGAAAAGTCAACAAAGTTCTTGAATCTCTGGTTCCCTCCACTTCACATGGTGACACTTTCATTCCCATCTTGAAAACTCCCTCTCTTTTGCTCTCTCCAAACCCCTACTGTTTCTCCACTGTTCAAGATGTTCAGGCTCTATAAACTGTCCTTTCACTGGCATCCCCACATAAAATTTTTCTGTTAAGTGTCCCTATGTTTTAAGACCCTATTCCTGGATAGATTTCAATAGATGGTAATGGGTTAATTCAGATTAGTTCATTTGTTACCATCTAGGTAATCCAATGCTTTAACCAAGAAACGTTCAAAATGGCTAAACACTAATGCACTCAAATAACCAATAACATTTTGGCTGCATGATTACATGATACCCAGAAAGCTTTAGGTGGATGTTAATGGTGAGAATATCAGCTCTATAGCAAGAAATAGCTCCGTCTTTTCAGTCTGATCTAATTTCAGACTCTTCAACTCCTGTTAAAAGGACTGCCTTGATGGTAAATGGCAAAGCCAATTCTCCCTAACATGGTGGAAAATTTGCAAAGGAGGAATAGGTCATGTACACACCATTAAAAATAGGGCAAATTTAGGTATATACCCCAAAGCGATGTATATAACGTGTACCAAGAGACGGGTAAAGTATTTTCAGAGCAGCCTTGTTCGTAATTTTCCCAGACTGAATATAACCCAAATGATCATTATCAGTAAAACGGATTAACTGGGGCTTGCCCTGTCGCATAGTGGGTAAAGCTGTCACCTACAGTGCCAGCATCCCATATGGGTGCCGGTTCAAGTCCTGGCTGCTCCACTTCCGATCCAGCTCTCTGCTATGGCCTGGGAAAGCAGTAGAAGATGGCCCAAGTCCTTGGGGCCCTACATGCATGTGGGAGACCCAGAAGAAGCTCCTAGCTCCTGGCTTTGGATTGGCCTAGCTCCGGCTGTTGCAGCCATTTGGGTAGTGAACCAGCAGATGGAGCACCTCTCTCTCTCTCTCTCTCTCTCTCTCTCTCTCTCTCTCTCTCTTTCTCTCTCTCTCTCTCTCTCATTCTCTCTCTCTCTGCTTCTCTGTAACTCTGCCTTTCAAATAAATAAATAGATCTTTTAAAATGGATTAATTGCAATATATTCAAATATTGTACAGCAATGGGGTTGAATGAAGCAAAACCACACCCAACAACTTGTATAAATTGTACAAACACAATGTTGAGCAAGATAAGGCACAAAGAGGATGTGCTGTATTGTTATACTGATATAAAAGCATAAACACAGGATAAACCAATCTATAATGTTCAAATCTGGATAGTTGTTACATATGTGAAGGGGAGGTAGTGACAATGAGGTGGTGATAAGGTTGTTTCTTGATTTTGGTGCTGGTTACACAGAGAGGTTCAGTTTTCAAAATTTCCTCATACTAACATGATTTGTTCACTTCAATAAAGTACAATACCAATAAAAACAATAATTGAAGGGGGTTTTCATGAGACAAAACAGGGTGGAAAAAAAACAAAAACAGGAAGAAAGTGGTTGAACTGCTTGGAATAATGGTTATGGAAATAAAATAGAAAAAAAATAAAGGAGAGCCAGGCCAATAATTATTCTCCTAATTATGTCATTCACTCACTCATTCATTCATTCATTTATTCAATAAATATTTCTTAAACAACCATCACACACCAGGCACCATTCTAAATGCTTGGGGCATATCTGTAAAGAAAATACACATCTCTGCTTTTGTGGCTATCACATTCAAGTGAGAAGCATACCCTACCAGGATTAAGTGCAGTAGCCTTTTGAAGGAAGTATAAAGAAATTCTCCCAAACCTACTCTCATCCATGAGGGTATACCATGGTTTTCTTTATGTGTTTACTAGCTATGTCAAGATACCAGAATGGATAGTGAACATGTGGTAATGCGCCCATTCTTCCTAGAAGCTATCAGATGCTTTGACTCTACACTGCAGTGTTCTGAATGAAATAAAACGCAAAATTAGGGGTTGTAGTCTGTATGTGTTCAGAGTCCAGCTTAAAGGGCATGCTGTGCGCTCCTAAGCTGGCTGAGAAATAGGCTTTGCCCTCCTCCCGCCGGACGTCTCTCACTCTGGCACCTGTCATCCATTAGGAGCCCTCCTACTGGGATCTTTCATCATTGAAAATATATGATGATTTTCATTACCGCCTAGGCTAATTGGTAGTGAGTATTCCTTTAAAATATATTCCCCTAAATACTGGGCTTTGGGTTTGCTTTGAAGTTTCTAACACCAACACAGTTGGACTAAAATCATAGATACTAATCACAGAAACTGAAAAGTCCGGTTCAAGAAAATCACCACTGTGGTTTTTCCTTATTATAGCCGGTTGGGCAGTAGGCACACATGTAAAAGGAAACCTTACAGCCTTTAGCTAAACCAGCCCATGACTGTCTCCAGTAATGGGCTTGCTAGGCCCACTGTGTTTACGCATCTCCTTGTGAAATTACCATCCAAAAGGAAGTGTTTGATGTCCCTAGTTTGCTTTCCAAGCCAGGGAAATAATATTAGATCTTTTAGAAATTTTTTAAAGCCTCATGGTATGAGATTTCAATAAGCAAAATAATATGCTAAATTTAATACAATAAATACTTTTTTTTCAGAGAGAGAGAGAAAATAGGATATTTTTCTGCTATTCGTTGTTAGCACCTGAGTTAATAAACTATTCAATCTGAAAGAGAAACATATCATGAAACATCTTCTGCAAACTTTTCATTTTCAGATAGGTAAACTAAGGCCCTGAAGGGTTGGTGATTCCCATCCTAGTATATCTTCCACACTACTTGTTTTATAAATAAAATCATGTCACAAACCTACCTGTCACCCTTGTTGTGCACATGTGTGTATGTGTGTGTAACGAAAGCACAGAAAGCAAAAAATATCATTGAAATGTATCACCACACTTTTAAGCATAAGGATTTAAACTATAGGGCCGGCGCCGTGGCTCAGCAGGCTAATCCTCCGCCTTGAGGCGCTGGCACACCGGGTTCTAGTACCGGTCAGGGCGCCGGATTCTGTCCCGGTTGCCCCTCTTCCCAGGCCAGCCCTCTGCTGTGGCCCAGGAGTGCAGTGGAGGATGGCCCAAGTGCTTGGGCCCTGCACCCCATGGGAGACCAGGAAAAAGCACCTAGCACCTGGCTCCTGCCATCGGATGAGCGCGATGCACCGGCCGCAGCGCGCCGTCCGCGGCAGCCATTGGAGGGTGAACCAATGGCAAAGGAAGACCTTTCTCTCTGTCTCTCTCTCTCTCACTGTCCACTCTGCCTGTCAAAAAAAAATATATTTAAATATTTATAGGATTTAAACTATAATTTTAAATTGAATTTATTTATTTTCCCCTTTTAAAAAAATGTACATTTTATGGGGTACAGTGTGGTACTTCAATATATATACAGTGTGTAATGATCAAATCAGTTTAGTTGGCATTTCTGTGTCCTTAAACATTACAAAAACTCTTGATTAATACATAGGAATTCTCTGTATTTCTGAGATACAATATACTATTTCAATATCTGTAGGTAATGTGCACCAATCAACTCAAGGTAATTACCATTCTTATCTCAGTATCATTACTTTGTATGTGGAGCTTCTGTTTATTGAGATTACAGGATAGAGGCTAGAAACTGTAAATCTAAAACCAGATCCACATGTACAAATTAGTTTATGAAAATGCATTAAATATGAATAAATGACTAAACCTAAGAAAAAGATTATAGCATGGAATTTGTAGTTTACTTCCTTGCAGTTGCAGTTGTAGACTGATATAGTTTCCATTAGCTGATATATAATCCACTTTTAGCATGAATTTTTTAAGATAGATTTATTTATTTATGTATTTATTTATTTATTTTGAAAGGCAGAGTGATAGAGAAGGAGAGACAGAGAGAGAGGGAGAGAGCGAGAGATCTTCCAGCTACTGGTTCATGCCTCAAATGGCTGTAACAGCCTAGACTGGGCCAGGTTGAAGACAGGAGTCAGGAACTCCACCCTGGTCTCCCACCTGCATGGAAGGGGCTCAGGTACTTGGGCCAATTTCCACTGTCTTCACAAGCACATAGGCAGGAAGCTGGATGGCAAGCAAAGCAACCAGGACTCGAACTAGCACTCATATGGGATGCCAGAATTGCAAGCAACAGATTAACCAACAGTGCCACAACACTGGCCCCCACAGAATGAATTTGCACTAAAACATATATTGGATGTCATCAATCACACAAATATTCAATATTTATATAGCTAGTTATTTAATCATGAGATTAGCAGTATGCAACATGATCCCTTTAAGTAAGAAAATAACAATATAAGAATTTCTATTCGTATTTTTCTCCACTTTTTTCTAAAATGGTTGCAGTTCCCAGGGATAGCCTGTAACCTCTATGGGAATAAGAATCATGTTATGTTGTTCACCACTGGTTCCCAGTACCTAGTATAACACCCGCCATATAGTAGATGTTCAGTAAATATGTTGAAAGAATGAATAAAAACAATAAATTTTAAACTCAAGCTGTCTGTGAGATGTGCATCTGTAAGATATTTGTTGTCACTATGAATAGATTTCAGTCTTTAAGCTTCAATGATTATGTGAATTTGAAATGCGATTTCTTTAACTGACGCTCTTCCCCATAGAATGCAGGAAATGGAAAGAAAAAAAAAAAGGACTGAATTGAATCTGTAATCCTACTCCTTTATTTCACATAGGAAGAAATAGCCAGGCCCATAAAGAGGGAAATGACTTCCTTAGAGGTAACATTGCTAATTAACAAAAGAACTTGAGATAGATAGAACCCAATATAATGCCATTGATTAGTTGCTTTCCATAGATGTATTTTTAAGCTGACTCTCACATCTTTAGATCAGTGGCTCTCAAACTATTCTCTGACCAGCAGTGTCAGCAACACCTGTAGAAATGTAACTTCTTGGGACCGGCGCTGCAGCGTAGCAAGTAAAGCCACTGCCTGCAGTGCCGGTTCAACTCCCGGCTGCTCCACTTCCGATCCAGTTCTCTGTTATGGCCTGGAAAAGCAGTGGAAGATGGACCCCTGCAACCACATGGGAGACCTGGAGGAAGCTCCTGGCTCCTGGCTCCTGGCTTTGGATCGGCACAGCTCCGGCCATTGTTGCCATTTGGAGAGTGAACGAGCGGATGGAAGACCTCTCTCTGCCTCTGCCTCTCTGCCATTCTGCCTTTCAAATAAATAAATTTTAAAAAAAGAAATGTAAATTCTTGGGTCCCACCCCAAACCTACTAAGTCAAGAAACTCCAGGGTTGGGGCCACGCTGTCTGAACAAGCCCTCCTGGGGATGCCGAGTTACTTCCAGTTTTAAAGCACCTTTGAAAGTTCTGAGATTTTAGGCAAAAAGGGTTGTGTTTTCAAACTTGGTGAGTGGTTCATTCACATAAAAATAAATGCATAAAATAAATATCTTTTGCATTTTTGTGTTTTCTTTTTTTTTTAAGATTTTATTTATTTATTTATTTGACAGGTAGAGTTATAGACAGAGAGAGAGACAGAGAGAAAGGTCTTCCTTCCATTGGTTCACTCCCCAAATGGCCGCTATGGCCAAAACTACTCCGATCCGAAGCCAGGAGCCAGGAGCTTCTTCCTGGTCTCCCATGCGGGTGCAGGAGCCCAAGCACTTGGGCCAACCTTCACTGTCCTCCCGGGCTTCAGCAGAGAGCTGGACTGGAAGAGGAGCAGCCGGGACTAGAACCCGGTGCCCATATGGGATGCCGGCACCGAAGGCAGAGGATTAACCAAGTGAGCCATGGCACCGGCCCCTATTTTTTCATCAATTAAGGTCAAGGTGTTTTTCCTACTCAGGTTCCTGGTACAAAATGGTGGCTTAGTGTTTTTTCAAGTCCTTTGAGTACATTGTCTCAATTTAATTGGCATTTCTTTTTTTAAAAAAAATATTTATTTGAAAAGCAAAGTGATAGAGAGAGAGGGAAAGACAGAGAGAGAGACATCTTCCATCCAATGATTTGCTCACCAAATGGCTGCAACAGCAGGAGGCTAGGCTAGGCCGAAGCCAGGAGCTTGGAGCTCCATCCAGACTTCCCACGTGGGTTCAGGGGCCCAAGCACTTGGGACATCATCTGCTGCTTTCCCAGTACATTAGCAGGGAGCTGTATCAGAAGCAGAGTATTCAGGACTTGAACTGGCACTCATATGGGATGCCAGCATCACAGAAACCAGCTTAACTTGCTGGGCCCCAACACCAGCCATTCATTGACATTTTTATGTATACTATATCAGTAACATAATCTAGTAGTTAATTACATGGGTCTTAGATAGACCCTCTTTTGAATCCCAACTCTGTCACTAACTAGTTGAGGGATCTTGGACATGTTACTGAAACCTTACTGAGCCTTACTATCTCATCTCTACAACGGGGTTAATTATATACCTACTCCTCAGTATTGTTATGGGGATAAATAAGAAAAACACATGCAAAGAGCTTAATATAGTGCCTTGTCATAGTAATTGCTTAGTAATGGCAGCTATTATTATTATTATGATTATTAGCATAACCATCATTACCATCATCATCATCATTTGTTCTCAAGGAGGATGGATGATTCATTCGGAGGTAAAATTGGCATAAATTTAAAACTGATAAGTAATATTTTTTAGCATTCCAAAGGTCATGATGACCATGAAAAACGTGTTTTCTCTGAGTGTTATTGCAATGGTTTCAGGATTTGGGGGAAGAGCCAAGCCCTAGAGAAATGTTTCCTAGGGCCCCCCACAGTCTGATTCACACTCCAACTTTTGCCTATGGTGGGTTTTCCCTCCAAAATATAAAAGTGCATCAGAACACAAAATTATCTCTGAAACACATTTTCACACCTACCAGAGTACTTGGAAAAGTTCACAGAAATGTCATAAAAAGGGAAATTAATTTTGATGCAAACATTTTTTAAATCTGTGCATGTGAGGGCTTTTCAAAAAGTTCATGGTTAATGCGTATTATGAAAACAATTCTGCACTTGTTTCAAATTTTTGCACCAAAACAAACATCTTTTAATTCCATTTTTCCAAGAACTTTTTTTTGCTCTCATACGTAGTTTTAAGTGATTTGCCTCTGACCTTCAAAAGCCATGTCGCAGAAAGGGAAATGGAGACTCTCTTGCCCCACAAAGACTGTTTCAGTGAGTCCAGGAATCTGGTTGATGATATAAGTCTTGCTTAATCTTCAAGTGTAGGAATTGGGACAAAATAGAGCAATCACTATTCTAAACAGGCAATGATACCCCCCTTTTCCAGATGTCTTGTAAGAATCAGTGCAGAGCCCTGTACAGTGCCCCCCTTTTTCCCCGCTTCCACTCAGGGAGCCAGGGAAAGTAGCCACACCTGGAGTGAGTTTGGGTGGCGGTGTCCCATGCAAATTCTCCTTTCAAGTCATTTTCAGAATTTCAGTGCTGCCAACTTTTATTAACAATTCTCCATATTTCTGTCATTGAGAGGAAAGGAGGAAACAGTTTCCCTGGTGGATTTCTTGTCGGAGAGGCAGAAGTATATTACAGCCTCTCCATTTTTGAAGTAAGCTACATTTCAAGAGATGAAACAAAGGTAACTCTTAACAGCTGCCAATATGTTTTCAGTCGTTATATCAAAGAAAGAGAAATAGCCACAAACCCTAAAGGAAGAAATCAGGCTTTATAATTTATTCAATTAGAACATGGGAAATGCTGGGCTAAGTCGACTTTGGCAAACCAAGTGTTGTCGACAGACATAAATGCTTTCAGGAAGAAGCGTCTGAACAGCAAGAGCCTTTGGGGTCAAATTTGAAAGCCCTGAGGCTTAGCTGAGCTTCCAGACGCCCTAGCAAATGCTTGTGAATTGAAGAAAACTTATTCAACTTTAGGAGCAGGAGCCCAAAGACCTTTGGTCCCAAGTTCATTTTCCTGTAGAGTTGGCAGAAAATATGTATTTTTTAACAGAATATACTAGGAAGCTTCCAAAGATCCCTGGGAAATGGAATTAAAATATAAAGTGCATTTTCCATGAACCTTTGCAAGCACTCTCGTATTCTTGTCCTTTTGCAAGTCTACGAAAATAAAACCTATTTAAAATTCCACACTCGTGTAGATGTGGCCTTAGGGAAGACCCATTAGACACAGCAATGATTAATGCTCCCCTCGGAATCTTATTTGCTTCTTCAACTGATTGCTCATATAGAATCTTACTTACCAAGTACTTAAGTATTTAAGTGCCTTATCATTCTTGGAAATCACCACTCACCAGCCAGCTCTGAGAGTGAGGAGAGGTGCATGCACACAGTGTTTCTGAAATGGGCAAAGCAGCTCACTTTCTCTCCAACTCTGCCCTACAAGACTGTCATTGCATTTGCCCCCAAGGGTGAAAACAAAGCAAAAAATAACCACCACCACCACAACAATGAAAAACAAAACCACTAGCCCTGAAAATATGCACCCAAGAGTATTAGCCCTTGCAATACAGGTGCCGGTAGGACATCTAAATATTGGGCATTCTGTGATTTTAGATCCAGATTCGTTCACATGGATATTAATGCTTGCAATCAGGGGAAAGAACAGGGAAATGAATTGTTAATGGATTGTAATTTCTAAATGTCTGCTAGATGTCTCCCCTTTATATAGCACAATGAACTCAAGATGCTCTGAACCAAAATCTTTATTTATACCCCCCCACAAGAAGAGTGTTTTTTCCCAGTTGCCCTATTTCTATACACACTTCATTCAAAACCTCAGAGGCTTCCCTAGCAGTTCCCTAAACCTCTTAAATACATTTACCAATATCGCATCATTTACCAATTTTGCTTGATAACTATTAGTGAATTCAACCTTCTCAATCTTTCTCTCATCTCTTCCCTCCTTCCTATTCTCATAAAACCCCATTGTTCAGGACCCTAGTTTCACCCCCAGCATGGAATGCTTCTCCACTGGCCCCCAGCCTCTCATTTCCTCCCCTCCCCCGCCCCTGTAATCAGTCCTCCACATCACCACGAGAGAGCTTTCTAAAAACACAGGCTTGATCATGTCACTAAAAGCCTTAAATAATAAAAGAAAAGAGGTGAGAGGATAAAAGCTGAGTGGGGTTATCAGAACTCATGCTTAGTGCTCAAAATGAACAATTATCCTGATTTTAAGTATACCCAAGTTATTTTCCTAAGAATCACAATTGTTACAGTGGAACTCCTTACTCCTATGATGTAGGCAAGGCCGTTATATCTATTTATGGCTATGTGGTTAAGCAATATATTGTATGTGGTTGTATTTCCAGGAATTTTGTTTGATATGGTTTATCGAAACATATGCTGTGATGAATTCTAATATTTGCCAAACATTTACTGAGCACTTACTAGATGCCAGATGCTGTGCCATGCACTTGGGACACAAATATGAATGTAACATGGTTACTGCTCTCATGGAACTTCATCTGACTTTCTGAAAGACAGAAAAGCCTTCAATATGTAGAATAAAATTATCTGTACAATAAAGTCCAAACACATTGTTATGAGACATAATGAAAGAAATATGTGTTGAACATTACTCTGAATAAGGACATTTACTAAACCTCAGTCATGAAAACTTGCCTGAACACCCCTGATGCTACTCACCAGCTGCATGACCAAGGGTAACTTATTTCCAGAGTCTCACTAGGCTAACCCATAAAATGGTGAAAATAATAGTGTTTACCTGACAGCAAAACTGTAAGGATGAACGGTATTTCTGATGTGAAGAGCCTGGCCCATAATCAGTGTGAAACATATCAGAGATACTATTGTTATCCTTTGAGAGTCTTTGTAAAGACATTTGTCTTCTAAATTATAAATGCATTTTTCAAGAGGAATCTGTGAAACCCATCCAGGATGAGGTTTGTTATGGGGTTTTCTACTAATAAAAGTCCCCAAGGACAACATTAGGCACAAGGTCTGGGTAAATAAATCAACTAGGGAAGCTTCATATTAACTAAGTGTGTCTTGAGCCAGCTCTGTTGAGCCTTGATTCAGAGGTGGGAGTCCTCCCCTCCAAAGGGTCTGTAAAGGCCACCATCATGCCCAGTGATGACCAAGAGAAGCTCTGCAGCTGGTAGAAGCTCTCACTTGAGAAGGAGGACCCCTGAAGCTTCCTATGTGAAGAAGAGGCTGAATTTGACACAGTGGGTCTGTGAAAATCAGTCTGAAATGCCATAATTGCTCTTCACCAGTGAGTGTGAAGAGTCACATTAGTATTTAAAAATCATCCAAACACCTAAGTGCTATGATTACTCTAAATCAACCTAATTTCTAAATCACTGGAGTAAATCCTTGTGGGATGTCACCATATAAACTTGAAAGAATTCAATAAAAGACAGGAAACATCATGGGGATCTTATTGAGATGGCAGTGCCTGGCACTGCCACATTCAACTGCCTTCTTCCAAGGTCTAATGCACTTCATTCAATGACATCAAGTGACCCTGGTCTGTGAGGTCAGTATTTTAAATAGAGTTCCTGTGCTTCATTCATTTGACAAATATTTACTGAGCATGTGCTATGTGTCCGACACTTGCTCTTGGTGCTGGGAATATGGTGGCGAACAGCAAGTTTTAGGTCTCAAGAAGCTTATCTTGCAGAGATCTTAGACAACTGATTCACGAATAAAAATTTAATCTAGAGTGCTATCAGAAAACTAAAGCAATGTGTGAGGATGAAGAAATCGCAAGGACTGGTGCTGTGGCCCAGTGGGTTAAAGCTCCAGCCTGCTGCACCAGCATCTCATATGGGCGTTGGTTTAAGTCCTGGCTGCTCCACTTCTGATCCAGCTCTCTGCTAATGTGCCTGGGAAGTAGTGGAAGATGACCCATGTGCTTGGGCTTCTGCACCCACGTAGGAGACCCAGAAGAAGCTCCTAGCTCCTGGCTTCAGATCAGCTCAGTCCCAGCTGTCATGGGCATTTGGGGAGTGTATCTGTCTCTACCTCTCTCTGTAGCTCTTTCAAATAAATAAAAAATAAATGTCAAAAAAAATCCCAGAGCAGAATTGAGATGGTCAATGTCTTTAACAAGCTGCTGCCATCTCTAAGGAGATGGTATCTGAGCAAGTAGCTGAAAGAAATGATGGAACAAGTCATAGGATTATCTGTGAAAAATAGTGTGATAACCAGAGGAAACACCAATGAAAAAGCCCATAAGGAAGAAAAAACCTGGAGATGTTCAAGGATTAACTCACAGAATAAGGAGTAGGGCAATGGATGATAGCAGATGAGGTAGAGAATTGGCTGGAGGTCAAATAAAGGAGGCTTTGGAAACTAAGCTAAATACTTCAGATTTTATTCTGAGGGTGTTGGGGAGCTAAAGGAAGGTCTTGAGGAGTGACAACATCAATTTTTTTCTTATAATGGATTTTAAATTAGATTTAAATTATGGTAAAATACACATAAGACTGACCATCTTAACCATTTTTAAGTGTTCAGTCCAATAGCATTAAGTTTGTTCAAAATGTACAGTAGTCATCACCATTCATCCTCAAAATTTTTTTAACATCCTAAAGTGAAACTGTATAAGCATTAAGCAGTAACTCCCTATTCCACTCCCTCCATTCTCTCAAGTCCTACTTTCTGTTTGTAAGAATTTGGCTGCTCTAGGAACCTCATATAAGTCACACAGGATCTATCCTATTGCAATTGTCTTATTTCACTTAGAGGAATGTCTTTAGGGCTCATCAGTGTTAAGGCATATGATAGGATTTGTTTTTCCTTTTTCAGGTTGAGTAATATGCCATGGTATGTATTTACCACATTGTATTTGTCCATTCATTGATCAATGGACATTTGAGTTGTTTCCACTCCATGAGTATTCTGAATAATGCTTCTAATCAACACAGGTATACAATGATTCTCATTTTAAAGGATTACTCTGACTACAGTGCTGACAGCACACAGCAGATGTAAAGCCTTGGAAACTGGAGAGTAGTTAGGAGTCTGGGTGAGATGAGAAGTCGTTAAATTCTGGCTTTATCTTGAAGTTAAGGGTGGCAAACTGGGCTCAAGCAGTGCACATTTTTCTGTGCT